>JAJLXK010000003.1:0-721552 GCA_030571195.1 Myxozyma geophila
CAGCTTTCATGTACTGCCCATTGGCAACCTCAAGTGTCAAGTCCGCTTGCTTATAATCCTGGAGAACTGCTCTGTTGGATGTCATATGCCTGGTAGCTCCCATATCAATGTACCACCCCCCATCCTCAAGCTTATCATCTCCCACTGCTGGTGCTGTCACTGCCCAGGCCCCTTGGAGTGTTTGTTCATGTTGATTTTCCTCCTTGACCCTGACCATTGCTGCAGCATGAGACCAATAGTTTCTCTTATGCTTCAGCTTTGGACAATTTCTTTTGAAGTGACCTTCCTCACCACAGCCAAAGCAAGTCTTCCCGGAGCTTCCCTGAACAGACCTCTTCACAGCAAAGGTGCTAATGTTGGTGGCACCTACCTCCTGCTGTTCCTTTCTTGTCAAGTTAACCCTGACTGCATTTCTAATCTGGTTCAAAGATAACTCAGTACTTTGTTGCTCCAGAAAAGCCACAGTCCCATCAAGTTCCCTTGGCAAGCCTCTGAGGTACAATGAAGCAAATATATCCTCCAGCTTCACCTTGGTCTGCTCCAACTGCTCCACCAGTCCCCTAAATTCCCTGTCATACACATCATGATCAGCAACAGTTGCCCTGTCTAATTTTGTAGACATCAACTTTGCCACCAATGTTGCTTTGAATCCAGCAGCACCACTCTGAAACACATCTCGAATCTCTTTCCAAGATTGCCTAGCAGTACCACATTTCAAATATTGAAAATCCTTTGGATCCATAGCAGACATCATGATGATCAAGGCCTCTCTGTTCTTAGGCCCATAGTCAGGTAGTTTTACCAATGACTCTATCTCCAAGTCATCTAGCTCCTGACCCACATACTTCCAAAGTCCTCTTTGCTCAAACAAGAGCTCTAATGCAAAGGACCAATCTGAATAATTTGTTCCATTCAGAATTGGGAGCCTCACATTAGAAGCTGGTCCACCGCCAGTGCTGCCAGGGCTCATAACCTGTTGTGATTCGGAAGCCGGTCCAGCCGAAAAGGGGATGTTGGAGGTATCCATATCCATGTTGTATGACATTTAGTGACTCTTGGTAATATATAGTATGTTATATATATATATATGTATTGTTGTTGTTGTTGTTGTTTAGGAGGAGGAGGGTGGGCCATCCTTATATAGACAAAGAAAGTTACTCAAAACTCTATCTCCAAACCTTATACACTATTCTTGAACCTTCCACAATATACTTTCAACTTCCAGCATATTCCAGTTCCTTCTTCACTATACTGGAACACTCCACAATATTTCCAACAGACACTCCAGTGGAAAAAGTATATATCGAACTATAGGTTATGCGATGTGTATCAAGCTAGCATATTCTTTTGGTAGCTTGAATGCGACACCTGTTCACAAGCGGCTGATGAGCCCTTTCTCATCACAAGATAGTTTCAATTTCAAGCGTGAATAATTGGTGGTGTCTATCCTTTCAGTTCAAAATTGGAAGAGCTCAGATATGCTTACCGGTATAAGTGGATACACATATATTCTTGTCCGTTTGGTTCATTTATAAAATGCTGAAAAGAGATAGCTGTAGCTACAAAGTCTACATAAGATCGCAGGTAAAATAATTTGCGATCTAGATGATTCACACGCTAAAATCGCAAAAGCAAAACGCGCTAGCAAGATAGACCTATGGAAGAGTCAGTATCGTCACGCATACAAATTGCGTTTACTAAGCCGTTTCTCAGGTTTTATTTGCAATTAAAACTATCTTATACTAATATCTAAAAGAGCTCGAACTACCTGAATCTCGGAAAAAATTGGGTCTCTATAATTTCAATAAAGAAAGTTTCTCAATTTAGACTTAAAAAAGTTTGCGATACATCAAATAAATGCAACCTGACCGGCTGCCACCTCACACTAACAAATTTCAATAAATTATTCTTACGATGCAATTGACTACAATAATTGCGCTTTCAGCTTCTCAGTTCTCCACTACACAAGAGTCCAAAACTTGCTCCGAATTGCAGCATCAGAGCAGTTACCAGGAACTGATCTAGTGCAATCATGTCGAAATATCAGATCGATGTTAACTGAAATCCGCTTCGATCCACATCAGCCGATGCAGCATATACGGCAGACTTTGACAATAATGAGTTGATAACTCAATAGAGTAGTGAATGAAGGGGACATCGCCTTTGAACTTACCGTTCACCTGTTGAAAATTCTACTTTAATTGCGCATATTTCTTTCATTGCTCATCGGCATTTTAAGTTCTGCGATTGAAATGCAGTATTGCATTATAGCATAGCAGATATTTCCATCCACGTCCTTACACCTAAGGTAAATAAACCAAAAGAAGTATGCTGGCTTCCAGACAAGTGATGGGTATATCCCTGAACATCTTTTTAAACTATCTCTCCAAAATCATCTCCAGATAGCCTAGTACCTTTCAGAGAACTTCAAGATATTAATTGCTGCATGCATCTGATATCTATCCAAAATAGATGACAGATGAGAATTAATATAAATTTTGTAGTAACGCTCTATTTTTAAACAAGGAAAGGCCGCGGAATGTCATAAAGTCATGCATGGCATTAGTTGGGTGATGCCAGCAATTCAATACTCATCATCCCATATACTTTTAGCATAAGCCTCCGTCAATCGCGTGTCGGTTCCAAAATTTTTTTGCCATTCTGTAAATCCTCCTACAAGAACGTATACATCTTGCTTAGAACCTTCCGGCTCAGTCATTTCCACATATCTTATGTATGTACTTGCTGCTGCAGGTCCGCGTTGTTGAGATAAAGCACAGTGAAAGACGACAGCAGAGAAGGGTTGCAATTCTTGGACTAAGAACGGAAGGTTATTTGAAAAGGTAGACGATGGATGGTTGCGAGAATTTTTGATATGACCCTGTCATAAATGAGAGGTTAGTTTGGTCCAGTGTACATGGCACCAATGCAAATAGATTATTACTCACACCAATATGATCCTCGTCGCGCACATCAACGACGACGAACGAAGCGGCCTGTGGAGCAGCAAGAATCCAATCTTTCAACGTATGCTTGTCAATATACTTAATAAGAGCCATATTGCCAGAATTCAAATCCAAATGCGTCTCGGTCAATTCACGATTTCGAGCCGGCAGTGTTCGTGCATCCTCACTGCGAACGAGCTTGGCGAGGTAATTACCTGTCCCATTTTATTACGTCATATATTACATCATTAACTTAGCTTGAGCATAACCCTTTCCTCTGGAAGCTGACCAACCAGCTTCGTGTCTGCGCGGCGGTGTGCATCGGGAAGCGAATTTGAGCTCGCAGGATTTCTATTCCGTAATATACGCTATTCCATCCATCTATTCCCTCTACAAACTGTGAGTACTTGACGTTATTTGATTCTTATATGCTTTTACGGAATTACTTGTTGTTGCTTTTGCAGAAGCGATCAGATGGGTAGAATTGGAATTTGTGAGTGTTCGCAGCTAACTCATTGCCTTACAGCTAGAACTTCATTCAGCAATGGCTGGCGCAACTTACATGGTTATGGGTCGGGCTGTTAAGCCCCATCAGGTATGGCTATTTGGAAACTACAGATTAATCTGCTACCGGCAGTTGTGAAAAGCATATACATTGAGGTGAGCTAACTTTCTTCAGCTTTCGATTGCCACTCTGCTCTCTGCTGTCGGCATCGTCGTTGGCTTGAATTTGTCAAAGGCTCCTGCTGCGAAGCCGACCACGCCACCTATCAATGCTTCGACCCCTGAGGAGGAGGATTTTGTCAAGTATGTTTTTTGCCTTTGGCAGCAAGTGTGATCAGAGTTGAGCTAATTTAATTATAGGGACTTCTTGAAGTCAATGGAGGAAAAGAAATAAACGAACCATTAGCGTATGTTGCTTTCCGATTTGAAAAAGCTTGCGACCATTATATAGGTATATAGGGGGTTTGTGTTGCATGTCAAAATACAGTGGAATCTCAATCTATTTTATCTCTACCAGCCTAGAAGGGAGGTGATTTAACTATTTATTGACCCCTCAATTGGCTTCTCAATCTTGTTGTAACAGAGTCTTTAATTAGCATGCGGATGAACGTATGGTATTAAACAATAAAATTCTCAACGGAAAACTAAGCAACTAGCCTACAAACGCCCTTTGTCTCTACTAATTAGCCAAAATCATACGGACAAAATCTGAAATCTTTGTGAGCTTCAAGAAAACGAAAATTGAACAAGTTTATAATGCCAAACTCACCAGTATAATTGACGTTGCCGTCCTTTGTAACATTCACATTCTTCAGTAGTTCGTCAACCTCATCGTTCGACAGCTTCTCACCCAAAGATGTGAGAACTATTAGATCAACGCAGTTAGTACAAGGCCGAGAGAGAGCTGTAAACACTAGGTTGACTTACTGTATCTGAGCTCTCCTATACCAATGAATCCTGATTTTTCTTTATCGAACACCTGGAAACCCCGAACATAATCTTCTGGCTCACCAGGCGGCCGGAAGCCGTCAGGGCGGTTTAAGACTTGGAGGAACGTTTCAAAGTCGACTGCGTACGATATTAGCCAGCTTTTCTATACGAGATCAATTAAAAATAACTTACAGTCGCCTCCAACAGACTCCTCTAGCTCGTCGATCTCAGCTAAAGTGGGATTTTGACCGCAAGCGCGGAGCAAGTCACCAAGTGCCTGGCTAGAAACTTTGCCTGTTCCGCGCTTATCGAATAAAGCGAACGCATTTTGATACGCTTTGGTAGTTGCCTATAAAAATATGAATTTAATTAAAACCCCACACAACTCCCGTTCGTCAATACGTACTGATTTAGAAGACATCTTGAGATCAGGTGAACTATTATCAGCACGTCAGTAACAGCGCGAACAAGGAAGACGCGCCTGCCCGGAGTCTGAGTAGAACTCCAAATGTAATATCTCAAGTATAATTATAACTCACATTTAGCTTTCAGCGCGCAAATCAAGTGATACTTGTTGAATAACAGTAGAAGTACTGTAATATGACCGTGACGACAGGGATGGGATGCAAAATACAGCAGCGTTCTGGCTTGATTTGATAAACATAGAATGTAAACAAACCCCTGGACGGTAGGGTAAATGTTAGGGTTAGGTGTTTTGTCAGGCGTATGCAGCAGTGTGATTGTCCAGCAGGAAACAGGCCGTTGTAGTATAGTGGTCAGTACACTTCGTTGTGGCCGAAGAGACCTCAGTTCGATTCTGGGCAACGGCAGCTTACATATATGGCTGCTGTTGGGCTTTATTTTTTTTTTGTTTTTTTGTTATGGATATATATGCCAGCGCGACTTGAAAAAAAAATTCTGCGTTTAAGCTAGTGTGTACTGATTAAAGATGATGCAAAAATATATGCCGCTACTATATACGTAACTAAGAATAAAGCAAATTATAACCGGAACTGTGATCATCCGCCATCAATTACGTACGCAATATTGTTGAATTGAGCGCTACGTGCACAACACACATAAACTGCCGCGCCCCACTCATACTGAAATCAGTCATCAGATTCTGTCTCATGTAGCCTGATACTACCAGAACTGAACTCACGTTCGAGATTTTTCGAGATATAAGGCGATATGATTCCGTTAAAAACCAAAGTCCCATACACTAATAGAGCGAATCCGAGTAATTGCAAAATTCTGAAGTTTTCCCAGCCAAGCATAATCGAAATTAGCCAGATTCCCAGAGTCCGGCATGTATCAATTGTCGAACGGCTAGTAGCACTCACTTTTTTGGTTACACTGATGCCAAAAAAGTTGAAAGATCCAATAGAAATCATTATAAGCAAAGAGGAAACAAATACTCCTGTATGTGAAAAAATCTGATTCGTTGCAGTTGGAATATCAAAATACCCGCCCCTTCCATTTTCTGTGCTTCCAATAATCATGTATCCTGTCAGCATTATCAAACTTGTGAGTAATAAACCAAAAATGCCTTCATATCCAACTACTCGCATTGAATCCAAGTGATAGTCTTTCAAAATATGCTCCTCATATACAAACTGGGTCGCTGTAAACACTTGCGCCAAAGCAATCAGAAAGATTCCCACAGCAACCTGTACAAATGATCGCTCATTGACAGATTCGTCAGTTTCATCATGCTCAGGAGCATAGATCACTCCGCTCAGTCCTACAATGAAAACACCCGTAACCACAACGCCCAAAGCAAACCACTGTCTAGCAAGAAGCCTTTGTCGCAAAAATATTACACTGAAGAGACCAACGAACAAAACTAATGCACCACGAGTCATTTGATAAATACTAACGGGTGTGAAAAACAGTCCCACGTTCATCAATGTCGTTCCACAAATATCACAGAAGGCGGGAATTGATAGCCCAAACACCTTATTGCCATCCAACTCTAAAGGAGATGCTGAATCAAGTTCTGCAGAAATATCGTGATTAACGGCTTCGGAAGAAAGCAAGCTCATATTCGCATCCACAGAAACTTGTAGAGGGCTCACGGAATTTTCGTCTAAATCGTCTGCCTCCTCCGCAGCGTCGTCCAAAGCGGGTTGATATTCACCGGAATAGGAGCTGTATATATAGCGCAAAAACACAACACACCAGCATGCCGCCTCTGCAATGAACATCTGGAAGGTCTGAATTACTGGTTGCTCGAAATAGCGACGATCCTTAGCATTTCCATCACAGTTCTCGACACACTGGTTATCTTGGAACTTTGTGAGCAGTGAATTTGAGCACCCCGTTATCAGCATTCCTGCAACAAATATAGCCGTCCCATATCTATGACTCATTATTCCGATAATCCGACAGCTAAATTGTATCCTAATGTATTTTGTAATGTGAATACGAAGATGTTGTACTCGGATTGCATCTTACTCAACCTATGAGATAGTGAGCGCATGCCCTAGATCAATGCTCCCAACGAGCACGTGCATCTAACCGGATAAAGTTGGACTTGCTCCCATCATGTGTGAGAGACAGCCACGATAGTGTACCATAGCACTACGAGCAGTATAGCAGTATTATGGCAAGTGATTTCTGCATAGGATTGAATCACCCGAATGTATTTAATACGGTGTTGTCATTGGTGCTTGCTGTAGGAATTGTGCTGTCGTACGTGCCGCAGCATTTGCACATCATCTCGCGTCGATCCTCGCGCGGTCTTTCGCCATGGTTCTTGCTACTCGGCTTTACATCTGGTACATGTTCTTTAGCCAATGTCTTGCTCCTTTCTTCTGATGTGTTAAGCTGTTGCCGAGAGCTTTCAGCAGGAAAGTGTGCAGCCGCATCTCTTGGTGTGATTCAGATCGCGTTGCAGTTCACTATGTTTGCAATAATCCTACTGCTATTCATCCGTTACTTCCCTCGCGATCCATTGCTGTTTAATGATCGTATTCGAGCACGCAAAATATTTTATTTTTGCGCGCTTCATTTCTCCTTGACTTTTATGATAGCTTCCATTGTACATAGCATGGCAGGCAGCGCTGCTGCATTCTACGCCGGCCTGCTCGGCATTGAAGCCACAATTCTTGCAGCTTTCCAGTATGTCCCTCAGATATACATGACTTACGCATTAAAGAAGGCAGAGTCACTGTCGACTCATACACTTGCCATACAAGCGCCAGGTGGATTTCTGTGGACTTTGACATTGGCTTTAAGGGAAGGTACCAGCTGGTCATCTTGGCTACCATACTTGCTAGCTGCTGTCTTGCAGACTGTCCTACTTACCATGTGTGTTTTTTATGAGCGCACTGGAAATTTTCAGGGTTCTATGGCGAATGAAGACTTTAGCAATAGTATCAGTGCTTTGGCACCTGGGCTAGAAAGCGAACGGTTCGCTATTTCGGTGTTTGAAGAAGAACCGGATTCAGAAGTCTTGATGCACGATCAGGAGGATTATGATGCTGAGTCACATATTCTTGATGAGTGATGAGTGATGAAAAACGTGTGACTTTAGGAAGAGCGTTCGTTGCCTAGAGCTGAAATGCAGCCAGTCAACCCTACGGCTGTAATGATATTTTCGTGAACGCATATTTGTTAATATTTTTTGGTTGTCTCTGTAATTATTATACACGTAGATTAATCTAGAAAATAACGAAATTATGATTGAAACATTGAAATATACAAGTCGGCTTTTGCTAATATTCTGTTCTACATGTTCAACAAGTTCCCATTGTAGTATGGGAGAACTGCCGCTTAGGGTTTTTCAGCCTCGAAACCTAAACAGCTGCTCATGAAAATTATTTTGATCCCAAAGCCAACAACAAATACGAACTCTTGCTTCCCTGCAACCAGCAGCGCCATTACAACACCAAAAGCACCAGCTGTCACTTTTTAAGGTATGGCAAAAAGCAAAAAGGTTTCGAGAAATTCACTTGTGCGAGTTTCGGCTGTGAAGGGAAATCGCCCATCGAAGAATACTTCTTATGAGAAAGTGGAAGCAGCGGCACCGCTTTTACAGAAGTTGTACTCTACGGAGCCTAAGGATCGTGCTATGGCTGCATCGGCTATTGCTAATGTTATTGAGAACGAGCAAATAAGAAAGCGATTTTTGAAAGATAGACTTGTTAAGATACTGCTTGAACATTCCTTGACTGATTCCTCTGTTGAAGTGGTAGCTGCGTCTTTAGGGGTCTTACGGAACCTTGCACTGGAGGAAGGATACGATGTCTGCGTGTTTATTTGGCGAAAAGACATATTAGCAACTATTGAATCCTACTTCAAAAAGGTAAATGAAATACTAGTCTCTTATTTTGGAGAGTAAGTGCTAATTTTCAAATCAAAAGGCTCAGGAGACTTTGGCAAATGTTGAAGCGTTGTCGTCGGCCGAAAAATCGATTTTATTTGTTTTATTGGAAAATTGTTTTTCACTCCTCACATCTCTTGCTTCAGCATCTGATGAGATACGCGATTCAATCGTGGCAAGATTTCCTGATCTACCCTTGTTCGAGTTGAGTATCATTTCCGGCCCACACCTACCGGACTCAGTCAAAATCTTAGCAGCTGAGAACCTATATGTGATGAGCGAACAGAATATAGCATATATTAAAGCTATTCGAACATCTGGAGTCAACTTCTCAGGAGAATTCAGTACGCCGGTGCGACTATTTCTTACGGGAGTGGAGTACAACATTCTGGAATCTGATCCAACTGCTGAAATTGATATCACGGATATTTTGAGGTCACTGCACGATGCTATGTCAAGCGTGGATGTACAAGGTGCTCTTGAAAAGTTATCTTCTGAAATAGTTGATGATTTGCAAGATACATCGTTTTCAAGTAGAGACGACGCTGGCTTCGCAACTGCCCAGAATTCTTTAATTGCAGTCCAGATTGGCCTTGAGCTCCTGACTGTCATCAGTGAATCTTTAGGAAAAGTTGAATCGGATGTCAGAGAAAACGCCGCATCTCAAAATGTCGAGGACGAGGACGATGTTATGAGTGACGTGGAGAACACAAATGAAGAAGAACAGGATCACAATCTTAGTGATGAGATGGCAGACTCCCCAATAGATACTTACGGAGATGCTCAATCTGGGGTTGCTATGCCTGCCATTGCGATTTTGCTGAATCAAGGCTTGCAGCTGGCTGTCACATTGGTAAAATTCAGCAGTTTGCGAACTCGTTCGGTGAATGCACTCAATAATATGTGTTGGACTTTAAATGCAACGAATTCATCAGACTTGTCTTGGACCGAATCATCACGAAATCTTTTTGTGTCATTTATTTCCACTCTTAAAGAGTTGGCTGATGACGAAGTAGAGGCTAAAACCGGCGTTATTGGAGTATTATGGGCTTGTGCTTCTCAATGCAAAGGCGACGTTTCGATAGATCTCTCAGATACTCGTTGGCTGGTGAAATTTTATCAGGCTCTAGGAGATTCTGATGACACTCTGGAATGCAGAGTTCGTATAGTTGGTCTGCTGGGTGTACTCGCTCAGCACCAGGGAAGGCTTCCGGTGACGCAAGAAGTGGCAGTGTTTTTGATGACTCAAATTATAGCTCTTCCAGCCACTCGTTCAGAAGTTGTTATTGAGTCTCTGAATGCTCTCTATGATATATTTTCTGATAAAAGCTTTGATTATGATTCTGAAGTGTTTGTGAAAAACGGGTTTTTGCAGCGTCTCGTCACAATTCAGCCACAGGTAAAGCAAATGGCAAAGAAGATTGATAAGCGCAAAGATTTAGTATTGCGGACAAGGGCAGATGAGGCTGTGCATAATCTTAGTAGATTTGTTTTATACAAATCAAAAGAATATGCGAGAAAGTAGTGGATAGAAGATTATGTACATAAGAATTAATGATCATATTATATCATATCAGCTTCTTGCTATGTGTTTGTACTTCTTAATGGTAATTAGTAACATCAACCTGCTTTGAATCTGCAACAATATATAAAAAATACCGAAATGTAACAAAACTTTTACTGGAAGATAGAAGGACGCGGTCTTGAGAGATTTTGTTTACAGAAACTTCGTTTAACTGCCCTAACCTGCAGACTTTGCGTAAGACGCGTCGCGTGGCGAGATAGCAAATCGTGGACTATTTAATCAAACATGGATCGCGATGAAGAAAGGACTCCAAAGATCAAGGTATTATCGCTTTGTATGTGCTATAAAAATTAACTGAATGCGAATACTTTAGTTTATAGGCTCTTGACACGTCAGTGATTAATAGGATCGCGGCCGGAGAGATCATAGTACATCCCGCAAATGCTTTGAAAGAGATGCTGGAGAACTCAATTGATGCCGGCAGCACAGCAATAGACATAGTTTTGAAAAATGGCGGGCTTAAATTACTTCAAATTGCAGATAACGGACATGGCATCAATGTTAGTATGAATAAGATATCAGCTCATATGCTATGCTAACAACATCTAGCGCGAAGATTTGTCGATTTTGTGTGAAAGATTTACGACCTCGAAGTTATCAGCTTTTGAGGATTTGAATACGCTGGCTACTTATGGCTTTAGAGGAGAAGCTTTGGCTAGCATATCTCATATAGCTCATTTGACTGTCACAACAAGAACTAAAGAATCCGATTGTGCTTGGAAAGCAGCGTATCATGATGGAAAATTGGTACCCTTGAAAGCCGATGACTTGCCAGAACCGAAACCAACAGCTGGAAGACAGGGAACCCAGATACTGGTAGAGTTTCATTTTTTTTGGGTTCAGCATGGATCGAGACTAAGATATATTTGCTGCAGGTCGAAGATCTTTTTTTTAATGTACCATCACGATTAAGGGCATTTCGATCTCCTACGGATGAGTTCAATAAAGTTTTAGACGTGGTTGGCCGTTATGCAGTTCACTCTGACGGAGTTTCTTTTACAGTGAAGAAGGTTACAGCTGATATTTTTCTTAAGAAGTGCGCTGAATTTGTGATCAGGCTTACTAACAACAATGTAGCATGGCGAGTCTCAGCATGCATTGGTTACGTCTGCTACTGCATCTGCAACCGACAAAATCCGAGCTATATATGGATCTGGAGTAGCTAATGAGCTTATTCGAATTGAGCTGTTTCCCGAAAAACAATTTGGGCTTCTAAGTGCAACAGGGTTGATAACGAATGCGAACTACAGTGCAAAGAAAACTGTTACGCCGCTCTTTTTCATAAATCGTAAGTAGGTTTTTGAGCTGCTTTTCAGTTTCTGAGTGGTATCTAAGATGTCTAGATCGATCGGTATCTTGCGCTCCGCTTAAGCGGGCTATATATAATCTTTATGCCGCGTTTCTACCGAAAGGAAGCTACCCGTTTATTTATATATCTTTGATAATTGAAACTGATAAACTGGATGTGAACATTCATCCTACCAAAAAGGAAGTGCGATTTCTGAATGAGGAGCAAATAATTCAAATGGTCTGCGATGAGATCCAAAAGTCACTAAAGTCAGTTGACAGCAGTCGTGTATACAAGACACAAATGCTTCTACAAGGTGCTACAGATCCGAATTGCAACCTACAAAACACACACTCAAGCATAAAAGGTTCTTATGACTACAATTTTGTACGCACTAATGCCAAAGAGCGGAAAATAACGGCAATGCTGCCACATGAGCCAGATACCTTTGATCGGTCTACTGAATTGGATAATTCTAGCGAAAAGCTGCCTTTCTCTAAAGACGATTCAGTGACGTTTAATAATCCTGTCGATTCCTCTATTGTTTACAGTGTCACCGGGCGCGAGAGATCAATGATTAATTTGATTAGCGTTAATCAACTAAAGAAAAATATAAGAGATATAGCAAATCCAGGTTAGTTATCCGAATTTTCTCCCGATTATACAAGTCCTAATAATTTTAATATTTTAGAATTAACAAATTTATTTGCCAATCATACGTTTGTTGGTATTGTAGATGCTGATAGGCGTTTAGCTGCAATACAACATGATTTAAAATTGTATTTGGTGGACTATGGAGCGCTCAGGTATGTATCCGGATCTTAACGGCAAGAAATCATTTTGTTTACACAAATTTTATCAGTTATGAGCTTTTTCGACAAATAGGAGTTTCCGATTTTGGAAATTTTGGGATAATTAAGCTAAACCCCCCGTTATCGCTACGTTCGCTGGTACACAGCGCATTTTCAGCAGCTTTGGATCGTTCTGAGGAGGAATCTTATGAAGTAGGCAAAAATACACCACTGAGCAGAAGGTTACTAATTTGCTTTAGATCGCATTGAAAAAAATGGAGGCAATGCGTCATATGCTTATGGAGTATTTCTCTATTGAAATTACCGAATCTGGCAACTTAGCTAGCATTCCTATGCTACTGAAGGGCTATTCGCCCTCTCTAGGAAAGCTTCCTACATTCGTACTACGAATATTGAAAAATGTAACTTCAGTATCAATTTTGTATCAGATGAGAAATATTAACATTTCCAGGTCAACTGGGCTGATGAATTTGAATGCTTTCAGTCTTTGCTATCCGAATTGGCTACATTTTATGTCCCTGAATCTATACCGGATTCGATCCAATCAGAATCGAACGTAATGTCTGCCCAGCTTAGCTCGACACTCAATAGGAGGCGAAATGATTTATTTTGGTCTATAGAACATTGCGTATTCCCCACCGCGGCTCGTCGATTAATAGCTACTCAGACGCTGCTATCTGGAGTGATTGAGATTGCTAATTTACCAGCCCTATATCGCATATTTGAGCGCTGTTAGATGTAGAAAGATGTCAGAGGAGCTCTTTTATAACAAGGCTGTAATTAGTATATCAATAAATGATGATACTACAATATTACTGATAGAGCAAATATTAATATGTTGTGACAATAAGCTTCAACAGTGTGACAATTAAGTAATGGTGAATATACATACTCTAATTTAGGAAACGAATCCTAGAAATTGAGATGCGAAAAATTGCAGATTTACTGAGTACTCTTTATTACTGGCTTGCTCATCCGGCTGTGATATTGGACAGGGCGCTTACCTCGGAGTCTCGCTGCTGGGCTCAGCAGCTCCAATTGATATTATGAAGTTATTGTAAATGCCAAACTAAACCTGGTATCCATAGAAAGTGAAATGCTCGATAAAATAGAGAATTTAAAGAACAGAGGAGATGTTTTGATTTGTTGTTGGTTGACCTCGCGCGTTGTTTGCGGAGACTGTCTGTTTAGGGTTGTATAGCATTTCCAGCTCTTACTGCCCAACACCTCTTCCATTTGCACTGTATCTCGCATTAGCTGAGCGATAGGCCCCCTTTTCTTCTCAGATCCAAGGCTTTTCTTAATTTTTCAGCATCTAATATTATAATCTGCCACTGTTTAATGGTAGATGTGTCTTGATTCAGCGTGAGAGTGCTCGATTCCAAATACTGCGACTGCTAGACTGGTCTGTCTGATATATATTCATTGCAATGGATTCTTCTCGTATTTACGACAAAGCCTCGGCAATTACGCAGTTTCCGTCAGATATTGCTGGTGTAATGCACTCTCCGATGCTATACTCCCTTGCAATAAGCGCACACGACAAGTTTGCTGGCTATCCTCCGGTGCCTTACATCGCGCAGAGTTCGATGAATGGGCCTATCTATCCCCTCGACGTGCATATGCCCATATATCCAATATATGCTGGTACGTATAAAATTGCTGAATTTTACTCGTATGGACGTGTACTGAGCGATAAGGCCAAGTAGGAGCTGAATCTGGGGCGGGATATGCTTTCGCTCTCCAACAGCAAGCCGGTGTTACATATCCTAATCAGCAACAAATGACAAGCACCAAATCGACAAAGATTGATTACTATATTGGATACGACGTAACCCAGGTACGCTGCTGTTTTAATAGTAGTGGTTATTTAGCTTACTTGGTGCACAATGGCTTACAATAAGATTGATATTCAGAAGGGAACGAATGATACCCGCTATTTCGCGGGGACGTATGTCCCGTATCAACAAGACAGGCAGAGCAAACAGGGCGAGAATAGGCACATGATGATCAAAAATACTAATGATAAAAGTAACATCGTCTTGAGACAGGTAAATTCAAATAAACCCGCTGTTTCAGTTGCGAAGCTTGGTACACCAAAAGCTCCACTTCCTACTTCCTCTCTCAAAGAAGATACCTCGAGCACACCTATTTATGAATATCCAATTCCGATGGCTATATCTCCCCACCCTGGGATACTTCCTTTTATGATTGACGAGGCACTGAAAAATCCTCGAAGAACCACCAATGTGTATATCAGAGGTTTGGCCCCGACTACTACAGATGATATCCTGTACAAAATTGTTTTTCGATTTGGCACAGTGACTACGGCCAAAGCCATGATCGATGGTCTTTCTGGGCTTTGCAAGGGATTTGGGTTTGCACAATTTGAGACCGAAGAGGAAGCAAAGCTCTGTATCTGTGGGTTGGCAGAGTACGGATATCAGACATCTTTTGCAAAAGTATATTAATTTTGGTCTCTTATTGTTGTGTTACAATTTTACTAAGTTGTTTTTTATAGCAATCTTTTGCCTTACGACTTCGAGAGCTACAAGATCAAGAGTCTACTAATATTTATTTCTCTAATATTCCTCGCCATTGGGACAAGACTGTCTGTCTAGTTGTTTATGTTCTTACTAATTATATACTAAATCAAAGCTACTTTTAGGAACTTAAGCAGCTTTTAGAGCCTTACTCAGTAATTTCTCTAAAAGTCCTTCGAGATGGACATGGAAATAATCGGGGCGTCGGATTTGCAAGGTCTAGTTCCTGAAGAGAATTCTCAAAATTCAAAATTCTAACGAATTTTGCAATAATCTAGATTTGCAAGCAGAGATACTGCCGAAGAGGTTATTAATAAGTTCAATGGCCAACCCATTGGAGAAGGTGGAACTATGATTCAAGTGCGATTTAGTGATACCGAAGCCCAAAAGAAGCTCAAACAGATCACGGTTAAGAAGCGTAAATGGAGAGCACAGGAATATCACTTACTGGCAGCGCAGAGAGCTTTAGAAAATTTTTCAGCTCTTTATACTCCTCCTTATCCCGCTGGGTCATATCAATATAGTCAAAACTTGGCTTACGACGAGAAGGCTGATGATAATGAACAGTTTCATTCATCATATCAGTCTGGACCCAAGTACAGCTTGCAGCAGCAGCAACAGCCTGATAGCAAAATTTATACAGAGTATGATGACTATGTACGCGTATAGGAAAGCGTGATTCATAGTCGATCTCTTGCTAATGGATAATTGATATGACTAACTTGAAGCCTCTTGATTCTAGACTGGAAAAATTAAGTATCCCTGATGCTGGTCAACTTTCAGGCGTTAGCTCTGCAGCATAGAGCTAACCTCCACTCTCATTGAACAGAATCAACCGTATTCCTGAATATTTATTACTGCCAGTCAGTCATCTGATCTCTGCAACTGTCTTTGCTGTATCGCAGAATAATTCTTTCTTTTTTCTAACTGGCTTTTATGATGCTGACACGCAAAATTCTCGTGATTATATATGTGGCTTCAACATGTATCCTTATTGCTCTATTACTATAGTGGATTTACAATATATTTTGAAACAAGGATCCACCTGTCTGATTTGTAACGTTAATAATTGCTCTACAATGACGAGCTTTAGAGACCTACTTGATCTTGTTTAAGTATCAAGGTTTGTCTATCTATTATGTTTGTCTAACTTAAGGAGCATTGTTATTAAATTTTCGATAATATATGATTATTCACATTATCAGTTTTAGATGGCTAATATCAATCTAATTTTGAGTAGTATCCTTAGAATCAGGGTGCTCGTTCTCCTCATCATCATCTTCTTCCTCTTCATCGCTTCCAGATAACTCATCAGACTCCTCGTCTGAACTCACATGACCGTCATCTAATATATATTGCTCAACCTTTTCTCGAGATTCGGAAATCGCCCGCTCAAATTCTTTAACCATCTTTTTACTAAACCCAGAGGCTTGAACTTCGACATCCAGATTACCGACTCTTCGAACATCTTTTTTGAAGTCAGGGAAATCTTCCGCTATATATCCCAGTTTCTTTTCGAAAAATCTCCGAATGCAATCAACATCTCGCTTAAAGTATCGCTCAGCGTCGACATGATCGATGGAAATACATTGAGGGAAGTCGATTACCACAAACTGCGCGTCGTCAGAAGGCGGTTTGTCAAGGATCATGATGTTAAATTCGTTAAAATCGCAATGAATTAGCCCATGGTTTGCTAAGCGAACGATGAAAGCCATTAATGAGGAGTAGAGTGTGGAGGGGTCTTCATGAGAAGATAGCTGTCGCCTATATGTGTAATCCTTCTGGTTAGTTGAGTTCAAGCAAAGGATGAGCATAGAAGTCAAAAGAGTATACGCACATTGGAAATCCAGGAATAAGAGACATTACAATGCAGTGTCTTGATTGATCGATAGGCTCTGGTACAGCGAAGCCGTTTTCGTAAAGTGCTTTCATGAATGCGTATTCCTTTTGGGCTGCAAGTCTGGATAGATACATCCATGAGGCGGACTGCCTGTTTCGTAAGTAGTCTCTGTTATTTTTCACAGATCGAAATGATATACGTCCAAGTCGATGTATTTTCAAAATACGCTTGCGAGATTTTTCGTCCGCGACAACAATAATATCTGATTCCTTGCCTACTCCAACTTGGTTACCAACAGAGTATATAGTTTTGCGGTTTGAAAATGCTTTGATTGCAAGATAGTCGTATCCGCCGTATGTTAATCTGTAGCCGTCATCTATTGCGCATGTAAGCTTCAGATTCTCAATGAAAATAATTCATACACGCAGATCATCTTACAGCTGGCATTCTTTACTCGCGCAATGAGATTGGCCTTTGCCAGCTCAGATATACAGTTTCCTACGCCTGAACCTCCACGCAAACCGGAAATCTGAGTTATAAGAGTAGTAGGGACAACTTCGTGGTTTTTTGAGCCCATTTCTGTCTAAACCTGCGCAGTTAGTTATCTGAATCTGGTGAGAACAGCTCGTAGGAGGCAACTTGCGGCAGTAAGGACGCGAAAATCTTCGCTCGTCAGATAGCGCATAGCGGCAGTATTGAGCTTCATAGTGAATCAAGCCAGTTATTCTCGATGAAAAGTGTATCTTCGTATTCAACAAGAATTTATACTCTGGTAATCACCACAATGTCGGGGAAGCTGCTTGATTTCAAGACTGAATATCTTTCAGAGAAAATTTGGGAGTTCTTACTTTCAATTTAAGGTTTGAAGATGCGATGACGTCGCGGAGAGCGACGACTGAACGCCGCCACGAGACCCTCCTCGACTGAATGCTGTGATATAATGCATGTTTAAGTGAAGAGTGAGAGTCTCAGGCACAACGAAGAACTGACAGTTGACGGCTATTATCGCTCAATTCGAGATATGGAGCCTATTCTAAAGGAGTTCAAGAGGTTACAAAAGAGCGATGATTTTGAGATATATGAGTCGCATATCGACAAATTATTGGAGACTCTTGAGAGAGCACGCTCCACGATTGATAATGGTATGACTCTCCGATTTGGTTGTATGATACGAATGGTTGAGTTGACATGGCATTAAAGCACCTCAATCCCGGCGAGAGCAGTTAGGTGTCGTTCAGAACAGCGTCTCCGCTTGGGCTGATAGCATGGGAAATACCCAGAAAGATATCCATAGCTCGCTGAGCAAGTACTCCAAGGCCCTGGACAAGGTGCGTCCTTTAACAGAACTTGTGGTGGATCAGCAGCTAACTATGAAACTGTAGCGGTTTAAAATAGATGTTGAGACAGCATACAATCAGTCAGCGTTTCCTCCATCTAGTAAGACGCTTTTGGATCGTGCAATTGCTATGCACCTGATTCGAGAGGGGCAATTTTCAGTCGCCGATAACCTGATCTTGGATTCTTCTTTGGACATTGCGAAAGCTATTGAGAATGAGTTTATAGATATGTATCGGATTCTGGCAGCTCTGAAAGGGCGCGATCTTCAGCCTGCGATTAATTGGGCTGCTAGTAAGCGTGAGAAGCTAGCGGTCCTCGGAAGCAATCTTGAATTTAGTCTACATAGCTTGCAATTTATTCACTATTTCACCATGACGGACGACGACGTTACCGGTCTACCTGTTGACGGGCAGCGCCTAGCTTTGCAGTACGCCAAAGAGAACTTTGCACCGTTTGGTGAACGATATCTAGGTAACATTTCAAAGCTCATGAGCGCGTTCCTATTTCAATCAAATTTAGAGAAGTCGCCGTACGGTAGTATGTTTTTGGCTCCTTCAGCTTGGGAGGATGTTGCACGGTCGTTTACAAAGGAGTTTTGCTCCTTGTTGGGACTGAGTTCTGAATCTCCGTTATATCTCGCTGCAGCTGCGGGTGCTATAGCGCTACCCACACTTCTAAAGGTCGGAACGATTATGAGAGAGAAGCAAACGGAATGGACGAGTGAAAATGAGCTACCAGTAGAAATCTCGTTACCAGAGAAGATGTTTCAGTTTCACGCGATTTTTGTTTGTCCAGTGTCAAAAGAGCAGACAACAGACGATAATCCGCCCATGATAATGCCGTGTGGACATATTGTCGCTAAAGATAGTTTAGGACGAATGAGCAAAGGAAATCCAAGTCAGCGATTTAAATGTCCTTACTGCCCGAATGAGAGCATGCCGAGCCAGGCAATTCGAGTATATTTTTAGCTGTTGTTTTGTGTTCTTTGGTTGAAAGCAATCAAAGACGGCGTTCAGAGTTTATGTAATTGTTTTTCCGTCTATCATCATCTCATAATATTAATAGAGAAGTCTATTTGGTGAATGTGTGTACAAAGAGTAATGTCAACTACCGCTTACGTTGAGTGCTCCATTTCCATACGGCTTTCCCATCCGCTTTAACTATTTTCTTCCGCGGACCCTTGCCTAGTAATTCTTTCTGTAAGCGAGACTCTGAGAGCACTTCTTCAAGCTGCTGTTTTCGTCGCTTGTGTTGGCTTAGTTTCGATGCTATTTCTTGCTGGTGCTTCTTGAGGTCTGTTTCGAATATCTCTTTGCGAGTAGGCGCGTTGGATGGCTGCGATAGCGAGTCTGTATATACAATATGCTGTTTGTTGGATTTCAAGGATTTTTTACTTCGCTCCAGACGTGTTTTGCTCGATTTGTCTGTCTGGTCTTCGTCCTCGTCGAGATCGCTGTAGTCGTAGTCGGATTCTTGTTCTGCTGTCTCGTCCGAAGCTTGCTGGTCGATCCATGCACCTTTTGTGAATGCCAGTTGAGAGGTCAGCTTTTCTATGGCGCTTTGCTCTTGCGCTGCGAGTGTGTTGAGGTAGCCCACATCCTGGGTGCGAAGAAGCTGCATTTGCTCTGCGCTGAGAACGACCGATGATTCACGACCTTGTTCGCGAATACCCTGAGACCGTGCCGCAGAGGAAGTCGTCGACGAATGCATCCCAAAGTAGAACTCATCAGGATTTCTGTCGCGAGCCTTTTCTCGCAGGATCTTCAAGCGCTTTTCTTTAGCATGGTAGTCTTGGGCGCGCAGAACGTAGTCCTTGTGCTTTTCAAGAAGGCCCCATTTTTTGCGATTTGCGGGCTGGGCACGCTCGCGATGCTCCTTGTGCTGGACTGAGAACTTGAGTGACGACATCTTTGCCTGTATTGTTTAGAGAAAACAAGCAAGGAGGAGGGCTTGGAGAGGAAGAGAAGAAGAGTGCGAGTGCTGAGACGGTGTCATTTGGGAGTTTACAGGAAAAAAGATTTCAGCTAAACTTTGGGCGCCGCACCAGCAGCGCACCACACCAGATGGAGTGGAATACACAGAGAAGCGCGCGGAGCAACCCTGGTTTTGTGCATTGAACGCTGTAAACAGCTCGAAATACACGAAGATGAGCGGAAAGCCAGTGCCGGTGTGGGTGCTGTCGCCGAAAGATGAGACCGAGGCGAATAAGCGACAAGCTACGTTTGCCAGAGCGAACTGCAAGAGTGTGCTGGAAGGTGGGTGTTCTTTTTGGACGACTATAACCGCTTGATATCGCGATGCTAACGCTGAGCGCAGCCTTCGCACACTGCCAGTCCGGCCGTCTGCTCACGACAGGATGGGTTTGCAAGGACCAGAAGAACGATATGATGGAGTGCATGCTTTACTACATGCAGCCAAGCTTCCGGGACCAGTTTGTGGATCAGATCATCGAGGAGAAAAAGGCGACGAAGCCGGCTAATACCTTATAACAGGCAGCTACAGCGTTATAGATAATTGTACATAATATTAAAAATACATATAAGTTAATCTGTCTCTTTACGATGAGCGTATCCGCTTCGGGTCGGGCCCGTTCGCGGTGTCATTGTCGTTATCGTCGTTTTCATCGTCCTAAACAGTCTTGAGTTAGCAGGAGAATACAAACAAGACGACGCCGGCAGATCACATACAGGAAGCTCCTCTAGCTCCTCATCGATCAGCCAGTCCTTGGCCGTCAGACAGTACTTCTCTGGAGGAAGTCGCAGTGTGTTGGAGGTTGCGATGTGGGGAAGGGGTCGTCGATTGCGCTCGTGGGCGAGCTCGAGAAGCAGCTCTTTGGGCGGTGCGGGACGAAACTGGTGGTTCAGCCGGGCGGCGACCGCAAGTCGGACGTCTTCGACGGAGAGCGCCGAGTTGGCAGACGAGCCGTGCTGCTGCTGGCGGCCGTGGTCGGAGTAGAGCAGGGCGTCTTCGAGGACGGAGGCAGAGTAGCGGAAGGCGAAGTCCATGAGCTGCAGCGGCACGCGTTCCTGGTAGCGGCCGATTCCCTGCGCAGCGAGCATCAGATGCAGCACCCGCGCATCTCGTGGAGTCGCTGATCCGAGCTCGTCACTGTCTTCCATCGCGCGTAGTGTGGTGCTATGCTGTGCTTATATCGATGCTGATACTGCGTTGTGCGTATGGTTTCTGTCCTGAGATGTAGGAGCATAACCGCATCATGCTGATCCACTTGTGTTCCTCCCAACTGCGCCCAGCGCTCTCATCGCCCTCGGTCGACTTCCCCCTGAATACTTTTTCTTTTTGGATCACCAAGTCGCTGGGCTCGTTCCTGGACTCGTGTATTCTCTCGTTCATGGTATGGCTGAGCCGGTGTCTCCTGTCTTTCAGTTTGCAAGCCTGCCGCAGGCAGCAGGTGAGAGCGGTGGCAGTCCGACAGTAGCCGCCGCTGAATCCGCCGCCGCTGCCTTTTCGCCCCCGCGAATTCGCGATATCATACCTTCCCCGGCATTTCCTCTCTGTGTCGCCAATGCCTCGGTGGAGCTCTGTCCTGATGACAACAAGATCTTCCTCTTTGGAGGGTTTGACTTTGTCATGGACACAGACGAATGTCCTCTTGCCACTTTTTGTACTCGTATTTCAATATGCTAATCTGCTCCCAGTATTCAATCAGGTCATCCTCATCGACACAGAGACTCTAGAGTCCACCCGCGTTCTTGATCCCAGCGGAACCGTTCCTTCCGGACGACATGGCCATACCGCAACTTACTGGAGGGACGGAAAGCTGATTATCTTTGGCGGAGAAAACGAGCGCGGCTCTTTTCTCAATGATCTGTACATCTACGATATACGCACTCAGACATGGTCAGAACCAGCTACCTATGGCATTCCTCCTCGCGGACGAGCCAGGCATGCTGCTTGTCTTTCGGAATGTCGCACTCGTCTGTATTTTTCAGGTGGATTCCGGCACCATGCTGTCTTACACGATATCTTTTGTTTGGATCTAGAGACAATGACGTGGAGCGATTCTCGACCTTTTGTTCCACGCTACGATCATGCTGCCACAGTTTTTGCTGACAAAATTTGGATATTTGGTGGTCTTACCCAGGATATGGACCGGCCCTCTGAGATCGTCTGGTTTGACCTTAGCACTGCAGCAGTCGCATCTACTAGTTTTGCCGACAGCGGATTGCCACTCAATGGTGCCGAATCAGATGATGATAGCTTACATTCTCGTCGCAGATCAAACAACTCTGCTTCTGCTTCTGCGCCTCACACTCGACGCAGTACTCCCAACCCGGATTCGCGAGTTGGCACTCATTTTTATGCTTTTCTTGGCTCAGTAGTCGTTGACTTCACTACAGACGGTCCAGCCGCAATCCAAAAGTCGTGTACCTCTATTTCTTGCTTTGATATGGTTGACATGCGCTGGCGCATTCTTTCCGACTCATCTATTAACCTCCTGGCTGGTGCTAATTGGTCTTATGTGGCATTTGCAGGCACCACAGCATATCTTTTGGGATCTCTAACCGGAAATGACGACTTGAATGCGCGTTTTGAGTATATTTGTCATGCACTAACTATTGATTTGCGATATTTCGGAGTTTCTTCTAAGCGTACTGTGCGCGCACTGGAGAACGTCCTTGTATTTAATGATTCTGATGGTAGAGCGGTTCTTCCAGCCGGCTCTCTGAATGCAGATATGGCCAATTTGCTGTCTGATAAAAGCACCGCAGACTTTGCAATCACTGCCATTCCCGACGAAAGCTATCCTCCGGAATCAGATCAAGTTGTGTCAGAGCCTATATACGTGCACTCTATAATCCTCCTCACGCGCTGGGAGCACTTCAGACGTCTTTCAAGTGCTCGAATGCGTGAATTTCACCGTAAACGAATGCATATCCCGGAGAAGTACTCTACTGTCTGTGCTCTGATTTACTATATATATACGGACACAGTTTTGCCTAATACAGATGTCGATACACTTGCAGGATTGCTTGTTCTGAGCAATATGTACGCTCTGCCTCGTCTACGTGATGTGTGTATAGGTCGCATTCAGGACAATTTTGATGTTGAAAGTGCAGCGTTTGTCTGGTACTGCGCACGATTGTCGAATGAGGATGCTTTACAGACGTCTGCTCTAAGATTTTGTCTTCGCCATTGGGGACGAGTCGTTCGTTCATCTGCGTTTAAATCGCTTTCGAAAACTTCGATGGTCGAACTCTGCGAGGAGATTGATGTGGAAGGTCAGATTGTTGTCGATCAGCTGGAAAGCAAGCGTAGTGGGGCTAATAACTTGCTTCTGACCGGTCGCAAGTCAATATTTGCTCCAGCTTTGACGGCTGATGGGGATGACCAATCTAACGACATCGACGAAGACGTTGAGGAGGTAGATGATGCAGACGATGCAGATGATGCAATCATGACGGAAGCTGAAGACGGCGCATAAAATGGATTTTTGGATACAATCTGAGCATTGGAAATTGATTTTGGTTATATGTTATATTTTTGGAAAAGGATTATATTTTTGTTGATAGTTCACCTGTTTTACTTAGTAATACACTACTACTATTTACGATCAATTAGTGAACCCTAACGACACTGATGTTCACCAACTTACCTGATTTTACAAACTGAATTAAAAAATCTTTAAATGCACTGTTTCAGTAGAGCAACTGAATAAAAATTGTAAGTGATGTACAAATCAAAAATAAAAAAAAAATGATCCAACCGCGAATCGAACGCGGAACCTCCTCGGATTTCTGTTCACTAATGTGAACGAGACGTGATAAACCGTTACACCACTGGACCATTTTTCAAAAAAAAGTTTTGTCGAGGCATTGATAAATGCCAAAAACGTCATGAATCTTTGCCTGCGTTTTCTCATGTATTTATGAGTATTTTTCAATTTAAAGTAATTAAAATGATTTAAATAGATGTTTGGTATTTTAGTCAAAAGCTATTTTATCATGTTTCAAAGCGCTGTGATTCGTGTGGAGTTAGATATGCTGCCGTTAACTAAGTGCGATCTGACAAATAACCCGTTCGCACCGTAAATTTGGTATTCGAAAAAAATAGAAAAAATCATATTTAATTATATAAATTTGCTTAAGATAAACAGGATGCTAAGTGTACGAATAGGAGACGCTCGAGTCTACACGCTAAATAGCGAGTGTGAACTCCAAATGTTTCCATTAGAGGTAATACTCCTTGAATTAGCCCTCAAACAAAAATTTAGTTGTTGACAATTGGAAACTAATTTTTGCAATTTTTTAATGAATTTATTATTCAATTACGCTGCAAATAGCTGCGCTGGGGCAATCGCTGAATACTGAGGTTTCTCATTAACTTGATGTAGCGGCTCAAACTGAAAGTCCCAAGAAAGAGCAAACTGTCTGCCGTACTCTTCTCAGCACCTATCCTCACAATCCTCGCCGGTATAGGTGTGGAATAGACGTGTTTCATCTGCTACAGACTTGCACTAGAATGTCTAGCGAGCTGGAATTCCCGTTACTGCGCGGGCAGGGTTTGTACGCGTCGCAAATCGTTGGCGATGGCAATTGCCTGTTTCGCGCACTTGCGGACCAGCTGTACGGCGACCCTGAGTTGCACTTCTCGGTACGCCGCGATATAGTCGATTTTTTACGCGCAAATAAAGAGCAGTACGTTGGATTTTTGCCAGCGGCTCTGGCTACTGCTACTGGACGCAAGAGTCAGCGACGATCACCCGCTGCTGCGACAGCAAGTTCGGCCACACGACACTCAGCACAAATGACCGACAAGATGTGGGAAGTGTATCTCGAGACTATGAGCAAAAATGCGGTTTACGGGGACAACTTAGAGATTGTGGCGTTTGCTAGGAGATTTCAGGTTGACGTGAAGATCCATCTGACGGATTTTGCGTATGTGGTTTCTGGGGGAGACAAGCGTGCGACCAAGCTGCTGCATATTGCGTATCATCAATGGGAGCATTATTCGTCAATACGGAACATTGATGGACCACATTCTGGACTTCCTGAGGTACAAGAGAAGGTGCGTATTTTGATTTATTTTACTTGCTAGGTGCATACTGACAAGTTTACAGATGATCAGTCAATCCGAATCAGACAAACTGCTAGAAGCACACACATATTGCCAACCTTGGATGGAGAAAGTGGTGCTATCAGCTATACCTGAGCTTGATAGTGCGACAGATGGCAGACGAGTGAGAGATGCGATTGAGAAGTTCAAAGGAGACGTGAATCAGGCAGTTGACTTTCTGTATGAGCTCAAGCTGAAAGAGGAGGAGGAAGCAGAGAATTCCACAGACGGTGCCAACAAGCGCAGCAATTCAGATTCAACGCCAGCTTCAGGCTATGCGAGCGGGCAAATGTCAGAGGCAGGCACGCAGACGCCTAATACGCCACACACCGCGCTCTCCTCACCACCGACTGACTCAGGCTCCGACTATACGCCCGAAACTCCACCAGACATAGCAGCGCCGCAACCGTATGGAGGTTATGCGACACGAAAACAGGCCTCCCTGAACCGTATGTCGCATGCAGCGCATCCATCGACGACGAAATCGAGGCGGAAGGAGACGGCACGGGATCGCAAGGAGCGGCAGAAGCGGGAATCTAAAGAGCGACGACAGCAGGAAAAGCGTGCTGGAGAGAGCAGTGGAGTCACAGGAAAGGATGGCGGTGTGGGAGGAGCGAGTTTAGGGGAGCCTATGAGTTCATCCAAGGTGGTATATATATGAGAGGGATACTCTTTTGAAATATGAGGATTCATATTCTATATTGCTAAGTATATATTGTTTGTTATGATTTGCGCCACAGGCAGCATTGGGGATTGCATAGGCATCAATGGAATGGTACAGGTTATGAGCATATGTTTATGTTGTTGATTAACGAAGTTTTATGACAAAGAATAGCAAGGATTGTTCGGACAGCGTTGAGAGGCATACTGTGTTGTTTGTTTCACGTCATCAGAAATGTACATACTAATTGAGTAACGATGCACGCATGCGCACGAGGACAGAGTGGCGACTGAATATTCGAGAATGAATAGTAATCGCGAAAGAGGGCGTTTCTAAGCAGGAGAACACAGATGAGCTGTCGATGAGTGACGCGCTGCAGGCGTAGCGCAGGCATCTGATTATGAGTAAGCCACTACACGCTCTCAGTCACGCAATACGTCACTCGCTCTCCAGCGCTGCGCCACCAGTCTCCTTACAAATACAATCTAGCTGGGTCGAACATATTTATGATGACTGTTGTGCAGTTAGAGCAGCAATGCGCTATCAAATATTGCGAATACACCACAAACGCGCACGGCAAGATGCGTACCACAGTACAAAAGGACCGCCCTTCCACGCCAGAGACGATAAATACTTAAATGGCTGCCCGATACTGTGCTCGTTCTTTCCTGCCCACTATCGCAAACCAGTTGCCTACTCTTCGTTCCTCCTTCGCTCGCAGCTTCAGCACTTCGCCCAAACTAAACATGATCAAGGACATCAAGACGTATGTATTTCGTTTCTGTCCGCGTCTCTCCGGCGCGGACTCTGCGCTCGCGAACAGCGTGCTAACGTGATCACTCACCGCAGCCTCGAGGAGTTCCACGCCGCCATCGCGGAGGACTCGATCTCCGTCATCGACTTCTACGCCACCTGGTGCGGACCCTGCAAGGTCATTGCGCCCAAGGTCCACGCCTTCTCTGAGGAGTACACCGAGGGAATCTCGTTCTACAAGGTCGACGTCGACGAGGTCGCTGATGTCGCCGCTGAGGTCGGCATCCGTGCCATGCCCACTTTCATGCTCTTCAAGAGCGGCTCGAAGGTCAAGGAGGTCAGTGCCCTTTCATTGTTTTGCCATCGTTCTGCACTTGACCGGACTCAATTGCCCTGTCTTCTGTCCGAAGCCCGTCGTGTGTTCCATAGATTAGCGTGGAAGTAGTCGTGCCTTGATTTGTGAGCAGGTTAGGGTTAGTGGTGTAACCACCACCTGTTCATTTCTCGGGTTGAATTGGATTGGAGGGAAAGCAGTCAGAAATGCTTTGAAAAGAGTGTATTTGAGATCTTAATTCTGAATCTGCGACTTCGGCTTGCTATCAAAATCCAAGACGGCGACGACTGCTTCCCGCTTTCTACCGGCTCGCCGGCTCGCTATCAGCATCATTCTGGTTTCTGCGAATGCTAATATTTTTCTTTTCTAGGTCGTTGGTGCCAACCCTCCTGCTTTGAAGAGCGCTATCATCGCTGCTCTCTAAATTTTTCTTTGATTCGCCGGCGAGGTTTGAAATAGATAAATCAAATGGAAAAAATCACAATCAATTCACCTAATAGTAATGTTTACTCAGCTTTGTAACGAACGCTTTCTCATTCACATGTACAAGTAGTATGTTTTGGAATCAAATGATAAACAAAATCGATAGTTCGGGCCAGGATGAGCTCCTATGTTATGCTTCTCCATCCTAGTTAATACAGATATTCAAATATCTCTTATATTTGTATTCTAACGTAATGTTTGTTTGTCAGTAAATTAATTTAGTAGAATATGATCAGAAAGAGTAATATCATTGTGTCTTTTCTGTCTTATCTTCTCAGCAGTAATAGCTAGCCTCATATTACAACAATGCATGACACATGTATTATATAATAAAACATTGTACTAAAGTTTCGCTTCAAAACTCCAGCATAATCGAACCCTAACCGAATGCGTAGCCAGGAACGGATACGAACCAGCCATCTCAAAAGAACCATTTATTCTGCTCAATTGCCACTCTGTTTGGTAGTTCGTGGTATCTGGAACGGTTTATATACAGAAGCAGTGCTACAGCCTATATTATTTGCATTGTAATTGCATTATTCCCGACGGTGAGCAAGAATGGAAGATACTTTGACCTCATCGAGAGTATAATCTAAGATTTGATATAGCCACTTCCGCAATGATCTATCAAGCTCCCCGTACCGACACGCAGAACGTTCCTGATAAAACTGCTCTGCTCAGGTCTTCAGGACGAGCTGGTTTCATGCAGACCCTGCGTGCGCTGAAACTTCGAAAAGCAGACATTTTGCGACCAAATCCCAAGCTACGCTTCCGATACGAGCCGTCAGAGAACGTAATGGTACCAGTTAATCCTTACGAGGATGCAGTACTGGCTGAATTTCTGCGGAATATGGAGCCAAAAGTAGAGAGCGCGCACTCTCGTGAAGTTAGGTCCGCATTGAGCCAAGAACAAGCGCCGGATCTGGAGGCAAATTCCGCGGCTACTCAAAGAGCCAAACCACAAGACAGCAGTGCAGCACAGACTAGAACTATGGCAGGAAACGAGCGATGGCCATGGCGTGATAGTCGCGAACTAAAAGATGCTGAAACGTTGAGATCCCAAAAGCAGCATCGTAAGAAATTTCTTACAGCTGACTCTGCTGAGAAAGAGACAGCCGATCCTATTGCCAGAGATACTCAACCTTCCAAGGCCTACCCAGATCATACGGAAAAGAAAGCACCTCGCTCGCGCGCACATTCAACAAGACCGGCACAGAGACAGCACGCTTCAGAGCACATCAGAACTGCTACGCATACCAACTCATCCGAGTCAGGACTCAAATCGTCCACAAAAACCAGCGATCCGATCAACAATGGCTTCAATTTAACATCCGCTTGGACAGCCTATTTAAAGCAAGCGACCGCCAATAGAATCAAAATGGAGCAGAAAATGCGACGTATTGATGACCGTCAAATGACTTCTCACTATAACGACTTGAATGAAGAAGTCGACTCAGAATCAGAATTGCTTGATCCGAAGTCTGACGATCATACAGAATCAAGCGAGCCCCGCTCTTACACTACAGAATCAGAAGAGGACTGGAATTTCAACAACGAGGTTTCCGAGAAGGAGGACCCGAAGACACCAGAGCTGATTGACGAAGATGACAAGGATCTGGACAAAACTCCAGTTGCTCACGTTCCCTTAGCGCAGCAAAGCTATCAGTTGCACCGCCCTGCTAGATCGTCAAATGACTTCAATTTCATGGACACCTCGATGCCTTTCATGGATCCTAAATCCTCCATGAACTCAAAGAATGCGAGGGTCATGACCTTCTCTACCGCTCAGTTATATCCTGAGAGCGTCGAGGAAAATTATCTTTATGATAGCGGTATTTCTACTCGTCGAGCGCGGATTGTTAGGGGGCCGCAAGAGTTGCACGAATTTGAAGCTCAGATGATTGCTTAGCTATTTAAAAAAACACAAGTTCCAGTACATATATGACCCATTAATATAGTATACAACAGTTGCTCTCACTATAGTAGACATTATAATATCGCATCTGATAAACTCCTTTTCAGGAGTGAGCGGGATGACGTGGAAAATAAGCTTTTGCCGATGTGCCCTTGATTCGTTGACCCATCTTTGGGACATCTCGATGACGCTTATCTTTGAAGTAGACGCGCACACTAAACATCACTACGTTGACTGGCGTCGCTCTCCACAACAGCGTCCTCTATATATACACGTATTCAGCTATTGAGAGTGCTTCAGTGAAGGCGTCTTGCTGAGAGCAGAGGGGGAACTATGGAATTCACTCCTCGCACTGTCGACCAGACAAGGTCCGTATTCTGTCTATTATTGGCTGCTAACTAGTTTCCAGACAACAAGTTTGTTTACTAACCAGTTTGTTTTACACAGGAACTTATGGAAGAAATTGTTTGCCAATAAGAAATTCTCTTCGCTCACTACCTTCAAATCGTCGGTAATTAATGGCAGTTCAATTTGCGACGAGTCCTTGCGCTCCGTCGCTTGGAAGGTCAGTAATTTCTAGATGATCATCAGCAATTTCATAAATTGAGAACCATTGGACTAACACACTTTGCAGCTCTTCATGTTGATGCCAGAGCTTCAGCCTGATACATGGGGCTCAATTTTAAAAGCCGAGCGAGAGAAGTATAACGCACTTAAGCGTACATATCTGGCATTGCATCTCAAGAGAGCGCAGGAGAGTAGTAGTTCTACAGTCGGAGACGACGATGAGAGTGAAGATATTAATGTTGTCAATCCGTTAAGCGTGGATGAATCGGTATTTTTCTTTGTTTGCCACCAAAGTATTAAAGCTTACAGAATGTAGAATCCCTGGAAAGAATTCTGGAAGGACGAGGATCTGCGCAAAGAGATCTTACAAGATATCGTGCGAACGTTCCCGGATCTCGAATATTTCAGAGAAGAAAGCGTGCAAAATATCATGCTAGATATTCTCTTTGTTTACTCCAAAATGAACCCAGCTGTCAGTTATCAGCAAGGCATGCATGAGATTCTCGCCCCAATTTGTGCGTATCCCCATGTTCACCATATCTTATATATATATATATATATACTCATACTTAATGTTGCAACTTTAGTCTATGTCATTTCACGAGATTCATTGGCTGCTCCTTCAGAGACTCCCGCAGAAGAGGACAAAGTGATGTTCGAAACTTTATCAGCAGATTTCATCGAACACGATTCATTCACACTGTTCAATATTATTATGACGAACGCCTGGGAATGGTATGCCGCGGTTGGAAAGACAAAGGTTTCGGAGAATGGCCGAGTGCTGCCTCCTATTGTCATCAAGGCGCGGAAAATTCAAGAAGAGTATCTTCGAAAAATCGATCCAGAACTAGAGCGACACCTTCGAAGTCTCGACATTGAACCGCAAATGTGGGGAATCCGATGGATTAGACTGTTATTTGGACGAGAGTTTGGATTTTCTCAAATGCTCTCAGTTTGGGATTGCTTGTTTGCAGCCGACAGTCACACATTAGATATAGTCGATTTTGTCTGTGTTGCTATGCTCATGCGTATCCGAGATCAGCTATTACTGGGCGATTACACCGGTGTACTGAGTTTACTTCTGCGATATCCGGTTGATGATTCGATGACTGCAAGTTCTTTTGTTGAAGATGCGATATATCTCCAAGCGCATTGCACAGTTGCCGGCGGGCGACGAATCATGTTGCAATACAATCTCTTAGTGGAGGAGGAGGAGGCCGCACCAAGTCCGCAACAACCATTGCGTGCCGTCAATGGAGCTCTTGCTTCTGCACCCCAAAATGCATATCAGCGTCGTGCAATGATTGCTGCAAACACCATGGAACAACGAGTGCAAGGGCTCGCGAAGAACGTTTACGAATCATCAGAGAAGTGGTCGGGAGTTGTCAAACAAACCGTGCAGGATGTTCGCGTACGAGCAGAGAGAGCGATCCAGAATGGAGGTGTTCATTACCTCACTGCCGAAAACTCAGGAATCAGAACTATGCCTTATACTAATCAAAGAATTACTTATGTGAATGGAAACGGAAGCGGAGCTATTCCTCGCAGCCGCGCTAGTCTTGCTGCTGCTCAGGCCGTCTTGCGGCCAAATGGCCGTACCGGTGCAGCAGCTGGAAATGCTTTTGACGAAGCTGAATACAACCGCGAGCGTAACGAGGCCCTGGCTGCTGTCCTTTCTACCAGTTTGGCAGTGTTTGAAAAAGAGGATGGACAAGGATCAGCAAAGTACAAAGAGGCAGTTGATAGAATTGAATATGTGCGCAAGTGTTTGCTCTTTGACGATATGAAGATCGCCAAGAAGTACAAGCAACCAATTATTGATGCAGTTTCTACCTCTTCTTCGGCTCCTTCTTCGGCTCTCTCTGAGAAATTGGCTACGACGTTACCAGTTAGTGGGCAAGGTGATATACCTCGTCCTGCTGGCTCTCGCACAAAGTCTCCTGCTCCAGCTCCCATTTCAGTTCTCGCTTCGCAGTCTAGAACAGGAATGCCTCGCGCCGTGAAAACTTCTGCGACCACCGAGTCCACTATCAAAATCCCCGCAGCAAGAGGCCGCCATTCGGTAGCCTCTTCGCCAACAACTAGAGCGCTCTCGACTTCGTCTGATACATCTTCTCCTGATCCTCTCGCCGAATTGTCTCTTGAATCGACTGCTGCCGCTCCAGAGGCCACTACTGTTAATTCTCAACGCAGTCGTGTGTCAGCTGAGTTTGCTAGATATAACAAGTCTTTGAAAGAGCAATCGCCTAATCGAATGTCGCAAGAAGCAATCGATGTAGCTAAAGCAATGCTGTTTGGAGCATCTGACGATACTGGTCCTTCGTCGTATTCATCTTCTCTATACTCTCCCTCATCCTCGCCCGCCACAGAATCTTCACCGGCATCACTATCCTCGTCGATTAACGCATCTACTGTACACTCAGATTTGATCTCCCACGACTTTGCAAAGCTCACCGTTGGCGCAACTGACCCGCTTTTCAACAGCCCGCCTCCGAAATCGACAAACACAGCCATATTGTCGTCAAGTGCCACTTCGAGCAATGCTTCTATGCTTTTCGGACTATCGCCAGGATCGTCCACGATCTCAGCTGAGGAAGCTAAGAAACTACTACTTGGGTTGTGATTAATAGCATTCATAATTAACTTAATAGATCATATTATTTTTGTTTGGGGGGGTACTGGGTTATACATATATACATATCACATTATGCAGCTGTATGTAAATGAATAAGAGAAAACTCAGAAACATAATTTTTGTAATATAATATTATTATATATTGCTACAGTTAAAATGCAAAATTTTATTACAAGATCTTAAAAGCAACATTATGTCAAATCTTCAATTTTTTGGTTCTTCAAAGGAAGGGCTCGATGTTGAGCTCAAGAGCGGAGCCAACAAGACCAGGAAGTTCAAAGTGCTCCAGAACTTCAGGGTGCAATATGCCAAACGTTCCAATCTTAACAACCTTTGATGTATCATTCTTTAGTCGGAAATAGACGGCAGAAGCACGACCAGGGAAAAAGGTGTCGTCATCAGTCTCTTTAATGTAATAACCAGGAACTCCAACGTCGCTCTCTTTGATCCAGTTGATGCGGAGCATTTTCATGACACGATCGAGAAGGCCATGCACGGCCTCGAAGCCAGAAGTCTTACCGACATGGACAGCGGCCCAATGCCGCTGGTTGTAAGACTTTCTCTCCAAGGACAGATCCTTGAATGCAACATCGGAAACCTCGAAGATCTCGACTGGAAGCGAGTGGTTTCTGTTTTCACGAATGGTCTTTATCATTCCAGGAAGAAGACTAGTTCTTACAACCTGATATTCCAGAGTTTTGGGGTTAGCAAGTTTGACAGCAGTCATTCCATCGTCTTTGCGGCGCAGGAACTTGAAGTTCTCGTCATGAGAGCAAAGAATGAGCGGCAAAACCTCTGACCATCCGGCCATGGCCACTTCGCGACGAACGATATCAGCAACCTTGTTCAAAACAAAAGGATCACCAATGGTGCCCGACTTGCCAGGGAAGGTGCGGAGAAGGTTGTTAAATCCGTAAGCAATACCAGCATCCTCCATGATATCACACTGATGCAAGATATCAGGACGGGTACATGGGATTGAAACATCGAGAATATTGCTATCATCAGAGTTGACCTTCGCGATGAGAGACATGCGCGCAAGTAGGGAGCACAGCTCCTCCGCTGATTGGTTGAATCCACAGCATCCATTGATGTAGGAAACCTCAGCAGTGGTTTGGCGCATGGAGATATCAGGGGTAATGCGAGACTCTCCGTTATGGGGAGAGACAACCTCAACTGGCTCGACACTGAAAGGCTCCGAGCAATATTCAGCGAACATAGCAACAAGCTGGTTGACAACAATCTCGACCTTGGTTTTGTCAGTGGCAGTGACCTCAATCAGAACATTCTTCGTGTCAAGAGTAATCTTTGAGCGCTCAGAGTTGATGATGGGTGGGAGGGAGCACACACGGTGCTGCGCATCGTAGACAACGGGGTAGACAGGAGAGTCACGGATGATATGTAGGAAGCGACCAAGGTGCTTGTCACCATTGTAAAATTCCATCAATTCCTTGCCATTCATTTCCTTGGTCTGATTAAGAGGTACAAAGGTCATATCAGTAGGGGCAACCGCTTCGTAGGTGAAGGGAGCCTCAATAGTGTCAAGATCGTGAGTTCCCATAGAAACAAGAGTGCGGTTGCGACACAAGTTGGTGTGCAGTTTGTCTTGCAACCCAATGAAGGACTCGTAGCGGCGGGGAGTGAACTTGATTCCGCGAAGGACGGCACATGAGATGTATTGTCTAATTTGAGCAGTCTACTGGAGTAAGTATTGAATTTTTTTTTTAAAAAAAAGAAATTGTTCCAACCTCGGGCTTGACGATGAGCTGAATCATCTTCTCAGGTTTACTCAGGGTGTAGTTGGGCAATGTTGCTCGACCAAGGAAAATATTCAAAGCTCGAGCAATTCCCTCGAAGCACAGCATATCATATCTATCGAATAAATAGTTAGCTATGCCCGACGGATGGTTCTGTAGTTGCGAATAAATACCTGTTGGCAGGGATTTCAATCTTGAGCTGTGCGCGCTCCTGGACGCCGTTCACAATTGGCAGTTCGCTCTGCGAGGTCTAGAGAAAGGTTCTGCGTTAGAACAGCAGTACGCTATAGATAAGCTACAATGCACATACATCCTCGTCAAGCTCGATTCCAAACTCGAAACACAATTCATCGAACTCCTCGGTCGTGTAGGAACGGCTACAGCAGACACGATATTAGCAACTTGCCAGGCACACGTCTGGTTATTCGACGATGACAAACAAAACAAGCAGAACCGCATACCCCAATGCCTCGTATAAATCCTCTTTGTCAACACCAACGGTCGGCATATTGTCTGCTTGATTCTTTCGCCGTGTGGAGACAAATAAGTAATTCTGATTTCTTCTTCCAGACAAGCAATGACTTGAATGAGTCGTCTAGCAACCCAGTGTATACAGCCCTAAACCTAGCATAACTGCATTGCTTCTGTGTGCACACAACTCCAACAGCAATGTGACGGTTATGCTGACTGTAAGACACACTGGACCACAGCGTCGTCATGTTCTCCGTTGAAACGCGAACTAGCAGGCAGGAAAGAGATCAACAGCAATCTGAGCCCGCTGCCCTTTTTTGCTCATCCATCACGCAATCCCGGCGCTATCGAACTACTGTTTGATCTAACACTTGTATTCTGGCCTTTTTGTGAAACGACTGGTATGTTTTGTTTGGATCACGTTCGAATTTCCCTTTCTTGAGACACTAACCGTTGGATGTGATGCCGAAGGAGTTTGCGATATACAGACACTTATATTTACGATCGAGACCAGACCGCCATCTTCAATCTAGAAAAAAATGGATACCAGCATATCCTCAGAAGAGCTCTACCCAATTGCGGTCCTTATCGATGAGTTGAAGGTACGACTGTCTTTTCCTAGTAGTGAGACGCACAGCGGTGGAGACCCCATTGTGATGCTGATGACCTCGTTCTCTAGCACGAAGATGTGACCCTCAGGTTGAATGCAATTCGCCGACTGTCTACGATTGCTCTTGCTCTTGGCCCCGAACGTACCCGAACGGAGTTGATTCCATTTCTGGAAGGTACCACCCATCTCAGATTATTATCCAGAGGAGCGAATAGAGCTGATACGATCTGAAATTAGATTCTTTGGATGATGAGGACGAGGTTTTGACTGTGCTAGCGGAGGAGCTGGGAAAGTTCGTTCCCTACGTAGGCGGCAATGAATATGCTAATGTTCTTCTCGCGCCTTTGGAATCCTTTGCTGGCGTAGAAGAATCGCTTGTGCGCGAAAAGGTATGTCACTCATCATACTAGACATCAAGCGTGCAGACGCTAATCTAAGATCACAGGCCGTCGAATCGCTCGAGAAGGTGTGCACGGAAATGACACAGTCCCAGGTTGAGGAGCATTTTATGCCTCTGATCAAACGTCTGACTACTGCCGAATGGTTCACCAACAAGGTTTCCGTGACAACATTGTACGCCGTCGTTTACCAGAAAGTCAGTGACGAAAGCAAAGGAGCTTTGAGACAACTATACAGTCAACTTGTATACGACGATGCGCCAATGGTGCGCCGTGCTGCTGCAACTCACCTCACTGGCCTGGTTCCTCACATCGAGCGTGAATTAGTTGCTACTGAGGTTGTACCTCTCTTTATGTTTTTGGCTCAAGATGATCAGGATTCAGTTAGGCTACTTACCATTGACATTCTGATTGCAATCGCGAAAGTTTTGGGTGCTGAGCGTGTGCAGGAACAGTTATTTGGACAGCTTAAGAAGCTTTTTGCCGATAAGAGCTGGCGTGTTCGTTACATGGTGGCCGATCGTTTCGAAGCTGTCGCCGTCGCGGTTACAGGGGGAGACGAAGCTGTTTTGAAGGAGGGATTTGTGCAGGCTATGGTTCAACTACTCAAAGACAGCGAAGCCGAAGTGCGGACAGTTATCGCGAAGCAAATACCAGGATTCTGTCAGCTTATTGACGCAGACACAGTTATTCAAGAAATAATGCCAGGTATCGAGGATCTTGTTAACGACCAGTCACAGCATGTCCGTGCTGCTCTTGCAACAAAAATCAGCGGGTTAGCGCCTATTCTCGGCAAGGACGATACAATCAAATACTTGCTACCTATGTTTTTGCAAATGCTTAAGGACGAGTTCCCAGAAGTGCGACTAAATATTATTTGCAAGCTTGAGCAAGTGAATAAGGTGATTGGCATCGATTTGCTGTCGCAGAGTTTGCTTCCTGCGATCACGCAGCTTGCTCAGGATAAACAGTGGCGCGTGCGACTGGCAATTATTGAATATATTCCACTCCTCGCGTCTCAGCTCGGGGTCGAGTTTTTCGACACTCAGCTAAGGGATCTTTGCATGGCATGGCTGCGCGACAGCGTGTACTCTATTCGAGAGGCCGCCTCTGATAATCTACGTAACTTGACCAAGGTGTTTGGAGTTGAATGGGCTCAGACCACAATCATGCCGAAGGTTATGGAAGCTGGGGAAAATTCAAACTACTTATATCGCATGACTAGTGTTGCAGCTGCGACCACACTAGCTGGAGAGGTGACGGTCGAGGTTATCAGGAACAGTATTGTACCGTTCCTTGATGGAATGGTCGGGGATCCTATTCCTAACATTCGATTTACTGTCGCACGGTCGTACGAAAGCGTATCGCTCCTTGGACGGACGAAGGCTGTAGACGACGAGGAGCGCGGTGCGGTAGAGTCGATGATTACTGACGTGATTGTACCGAGTTTGGAGAAGCTGAAGACTGATGAGGACGTGGATGTGCGATTCTACGCCGACAAATCCCTGAAAGCAATCGGTTAGACAAGACAGAGGGTCGTTAACATATTCATATATAATATATCTAAATACAACTGCTACATATATAGTTCGGGGTATATGATAGGCGAACTCAGTAGATAGACCGAAAGGGTGGTGAGCTGCGACGGGGCTGATGTTCTTCCGTCTGGACAGCACTTAGAGTTATACTCTAAAGTTTAAGTCGAGTTCGGGCCCTTTGCTTTGCTCCAAGCTGTTATCGCGGATATCGCTTCTATTCGGGGGGCGCAAATCCGGGCCACCGACACCGAGCGCCTACTTCGCCGACAGCTCAGGTCAGACCTCGATAACAGTTGACCTGCCCGTGTTCCTTTCATCTGCTTGCTACGCCTTCTTCCTTGTGCCCATATCAACCTCATATTAGCATGTCTGCTCCGTGGGAAATCAAAGCCGCTGAGAAGCGCGCCAAGTTGGCCGCCTCGATCCCAAAGGAATACCTCATCCCCGAATCAGATCTTCCTCCCGCCTCGCGGTTGGACGTCTCAGAGGTTCCCAAGGAGCTTCTTCCTAAGGAGGTCATTGAAATCACCGAGAAGACCGCTACAGAGCTTGTTGCTGCTCTCGCGAAGGGCGAGTACACTTCCGTCGAAGTGACCACCGCCTTCATCAAGCGGGCTGTTTTGGCACATCAGCTCGTACGTGTAACCACTCAATTGATCATCTGAGTATCAGGTACTAACTCATCTGTCGCAGATGAACATCTTCACCGAGTTCTTCCCCGAGATTGCCCTCAAGCGCGCTGCTGAGCTGGATGAGTACTACAAATCGTCTGGCGGAAAGACTGTTGGTCCTCTCCACGGACTTCCCATGTCCCTCAAGGTCAGTCAGTCACTCTGAGAGTTTTATGTGAAAGATGTATGGCTAATTTTGTTGTCATAGGATCAATTTCGTGTCAAGGGTGTTGAGACTTGCATGGGCTACGTTTCATGGATTGGTGAGCCCGATAAGGAGAACTCGGTAATTCAGATCAAATCAACTGCGCCCGTCCACAACCGTTCTAACAGTCTCTAGACCATTGTCGATCTCTTGTTGGCTGCCGGTGCTGTCTTTTTCGTGAAGACCAACATCCCTACCAGTTTAATGGCTGCTGAGACCCGAAACTGCGTCTTCGGCCAGACTGTCAACGCCTACAACAGAACTTTGGCCCCTGGTGGAAGTTCCGGAGGTAAGCAATTCCTAATACTCGAATGATTGATCCTATGCTAACTGATCTTTGTTAGGTGAGGGTGCTATCCTTTCCATGAAGGGTGCGACTCTTGGAATTGGCACAGATATCGGTACGTTTCAGCTTCATCGCTACTGCTGAACGATTGCTAATAACTTTTTTTGCAGGCGGATCTATCCGTATTCCTTCGTCGTTCAGTGGAGTCTATGGTCTTCGTCCCTCCCATGGTCGTTTCCCATACCTGAAGGTCGCCAACAGTGTAAGTAGCATAGTGTACTTCTATGCTTCATGAAGCTTACAAAAATTCTTGCAGATGGAGTACAGCGAAACAGTTGTGTCGGTCGACGGACCTTTGGCCGTTTCCCTTCCCGACTTGACTCTCTTCTCCAAGGCTCTTCTTGAGCAGGAGCCCTGGAAGCACGATCCCCGTGTCATCAGTCTTCCCTTCAAGGACTACGAGCTTCCCAAGCGCCCGCTTGTGTTCGGAATTGAGCCCACTGACGGTGTTGTCACCCCGCACCCCCCTGTTTTGCGTGCCATCCAAATGGTTTCCGATGCTTTGAAGAAGGCCGGACATGAGGTCTTTGAGTTCAAGCCTTACAAGCCTGCTGTTGGTACTGAGCTTTTGGTCCGTGCTTGGACTGTCGATGGAGGTGAGAACATTCAGAACGATTTGGATGCCTCCGGAGAACCAGGAATTCCTGATATCCACCCCTTCATCAAGGGATTCAAGGCTTTGAGCATGAACGAGCTTTTGGAGTTCAACAAGGATAAGTTGGAGTACAAGACTGAGTTCTTGGAATACATGAACGACGTCAGATCTCCCAGCGGACAGAAGATCGATGCCTGGATCAGACCCGTTGGTGTTCCCGCTTCGGTTCCCGCTGGCCAACTCAAGTTGAGATACCTTGGATACACTGGATTGCTCAACGTTCTCGACTACACCTGCGTTGTTGTTCCTGTTACCAAGTGCGACCCCGCGGTTGATGTCGCTGCTCCAGCTCCTGGCACTGGATCCGACACCGAGTTGGAGAAGCTCCTCTGGGAAGACTACGTCCCCGAGGACTTCAAGAACGGACCTGTTGGTGTTCAGATCATTGGAGGGCGTCTTGAGGAGGAGCGTATGCTTGCTGTCGCTGGCGTTGTTGAGGAGGCTCTTAAGGCTTAAATTATCTTTGGTGATGATTGCTGTTTAATATCTCCCTATATACGGGCTACAATATAATGGATATCGATTTTATATAGTATCGATTAATAAGCATTATGAAACAATAATAAGTGCTTAGCTTTGCATAATTAAAAAAATTGCTACCGGAGAGCACGAGCTCTATCAAGGATTGACCTTGATGGAAGCTAAGGGCTGTCATGACTCTGTATCACCATACCAAAACGCTTACACATGCAATTAAACGTGTCACATATATCTTTCTCATTAATAATAAGGACCCACTTAATCCTGTACTCTTTGATAAAACAAACAAATGCAAATACTCTTTGAACGCCTTTAGGCATATTTCACATCTCCTATAATTTTTTTTGGCTATCCTCTCATAATGTCCGAACATCGAACAACATCGATACCGACTCACCATTGTGAATTCTCCTGATAGCTTCTCCGAAGATTTTGCTAATGTCTAAGAGTTCAAGCTTATCTCCAAGCATCATCTTGTTCTCAGCCTGAGGAGCCGAGTTGGTGGTAATCACCTTGTCAAGGGCTGATGCTTGGATACGCTGGATGGCGTCACCTGAAAATATACCGTGAGTGATGATAGCAAATACCTTTGTGGCGCCGCGATCCTTCAGGAGCTTGGCAGCTCTTGTGATGGTGTTAGAGGTGTCGACCAGATCATCAATTAGTAGCGCTACTCTGTCAGTGACGTCACCGACCAACATCATAGCAGCAGAATGGCCTTTCTCGGAAGCTCTAGTTGAACGACGTTCTTTATGGATCAATGCAAAGTCCATCTCCAAGGCATCGGCAATTGCAGTTGCTCGCTTAGCTCCACCCGCATCCGGAGAGACGATGACAGCTTCTTGATAATTTGGTATACAAGCAGTGATGTAGTGTTGCAGGATAGGGCGACCGTACAGATTGTCGACAGGGATATCGAAGAATCCTTGGAATTGCGGGTCCTGCTAGCTATTAGTGATGCCTTACATATAAAACAAAAATGAGAGCCACATACATGAAGGTCCATAGTTATTATGTGATCGGCACCGGCGCAAGTAAGAAGGTCAGCTACCAGAGTTCCTACACAGCGTGAAATTAGTAGCTTGCTACGCCAGCAGACAATTATGTATGCCACATACCAGATTGAGCAACCCATTCTTTGTAGCCCGTATTGATTTCCGAGGTATTTCCGCGGGGTAACCAAGTATTCTCCTTTCCTCGCAACTTCTTCTCAAATTCCCGCTCCAGAGCAAGGGAGCTTCTTTGGGGAGTCAGAAACGGAAACTCGGATCCATTCGCAACGCTGTGGTGCCCCAGTGAGCTGTGAGACCGAGGAGAAGGTGGCACACTCTCAAATGTATAGCTGTGATCGGATCGAGGTGTTGTTGTATTCTTAGCCAAAGGCGCACCGTGCTTGTTGTATGGCACATCTGGCTGTCTGCTGTACGGGAACAAGGGCATAACTGCGGTGACCCGTCTGGCCGAGGCAGTTTTGCAGGCTGAGATTGTAATCAATAATTCGATGAAGTGGTCATTTACATGACCGCATCCTGCATGAGAAACCAAAGTGTTAATGTCTGAATACAAAGGGGACATTCAGTAGAGTGTTACCTGACTGAATCACATATACGTCCTTTTCGCGTACTGAATCTCTTATCGACACGGAAGTCTCGCCATTACTGCAGCATTCAATATCAGCCCAGCGGTTCTTAAGAAACAAATTCACGAAGTCTCCAGGTCCTACCTGAATTTTCCAGTCTCGAGACCGCCTCTGGGCACTCCAAGGAAACCGCAAATTTTCTCGACAAGCTCAGGATGTGACGAGCCGCCAAATATAACCAAGTCCCGAACCATTTTCTGCGACTCTTGAACACTAATATCTCTATCAAAAAGTTCTGAACGCCGAAAAGGAGACTGAGTAGACGCTGAAGAGAAAATAGTTGCTACGCACCAGATCAGAGTCTGATGAAGATGAGATCTGGGAATTAAACAAACCCTTGCAATCTCTAATTTTTTTTGCGACGAGCGCCCACATGTCCAATTTAAGGTTTGGCGTTCTGACTGCGGAGACTTTTGGCACATTGTCCCAACTCGTCGCTGTCTACGAATACGTCTTCTGGATTTCTAATCAGCCATGTCTCCCACAAAGAAAGAGCGCCGTAAATTCGTTGTTTCTTATTCATATAATACAATATCCTATGTCGCCTCTGGAATAGAGCTCATTGACAAATCTGCTTTCTGGGCGTTCCAGATACGCTTGATTTCCTCTTCGTAAGCCTTCTGCTGCAGCGCTACGTTGTAGCTGTGTCCTCCCAACTTGGACTTATCCACCGGCTGATCTGCCACACTACCCGCAGCAGCCTTGAATCCTCCCTTCATCGACGTTCTAATAAAACTAAAACCAAGCCCGTGTCCAGTTGGATCACCTTCTCCGTAGAGCTCCAACATAGCCTTTCCTTGAGTCGCATTAATGAAGTTCTTGCTTGTAATCCACGGAGCAAGCTTCTCTTCTGTGCTCATGCCCTCGTGCTGTTCATCATCATCCTTGCCACCTCCATACCCTTCATCCTCTAGAAACTGCTGGCTAACCTGCATAGTTTCCAACAGTGTAATCTCCTCTGGATTGACCATCGCTCTGATACCATCTTCGTTCAGGAGAGAATCAGTTGCTTTGATTTTCCAGAATCCTTGATCCTCACCTGTTCGCTGATACTCCATAAACTCCTTTAGTCTCTGACGGTTCTGCATATCATTCTGATCAGGAAAATGTTGTGATATACCTTTCACAAGAATTCTTTCGTTTTCTGATTTTTGCAGTACACGGTACACAATCATCTTCAAGCGATTTTTGCTGGCAGTTGTCACCCTACGAGAACGAGGACTTGGAACTTCGGTAACAGGAAGAGTTTGTCCCACTGTAAACAGATTGGGAATCGTTCGCAAAAAATATTTTTGGCCTGGATTACCACCTCCTGTTCCACGGATCATAAGAAAATCGGTCTCATACGGCTCGTGCTTATATAGCGGAGCACGAATAAGTCGGTTGTAAAGAGTCGGTACAATCTCTCCTGGCTCCACGAATCCGAAATTCCAAAACGGACTGCGGTCTTGTGAATTAAGAACATACGCTTCTCCGATACTCAGCTTCGGACGCGTTTCGTCTTCATCGCTCTTCTTGCGATAGTAGTTCAATATTTTGCTGCCCATTCCGTAATTAGACATTATAATCGGATTTTCTTCACAATACTCGAGAAGCACTAGGTTAGAACCATCGCACAACGACAAGTCATTCGAGCTCGCCAGGATCTGATGGATATCTTTCCCTTTGTCTTTCTTTTTCTTCCGGAAACGCATTTTCGAAAAATGAATAACAGTATTCGGACGAACAACAAGATTCGGTCTGTGGAACGATCTCGCTTGTGACTTTGATAACTTAACTTTGTACTATTTGCAAAATGCGTTAACACAGACTTTCTTAATTCTCAAACTTATTAAAAGAAAAAACATACGTATGGAGACTGTAGCCGTAATGCAGCCATAGCATGATCGATCGAAAGATTTCCAACAGTAGCACGCACACGCGACTGGTAATTTTCCTTGAGCAAATCGTAGGCTTGATCGTTTGACACATTGTATCGCTTTCGCAGCATCTCCTCTCGCATTGCGTTTGACCTTGCCTTTTTCCGGGAGTTGTTGTCTTGGTTTACGTTAGCAGCGTCGCAAAAAAAAGCTTCATTTAAATAAATACCTCTCTGCTGGGTATCGACCAGTAACTGCGTATCGTTCAGATCCAGTACTACCCGTCTTGCGAGTTCGTCCAGATTGCTTTCTAAGATTGCATCATCATCGATGCCATCCACATACTCATCTTCAGCAACCCAAAATATATCATCATTAATGTCTAGAATCTGCCCAGTCTTTAGCCTCTTGCTGTTTGCTGCAGCCTCATTTGACGAATCGCTCTCCATAGTGGTATCTGAGTCAGGATCCCATATAATTTTGTTTTCCAGGTCGTAGCATGAGAACAGAAGTCGTTCTTCTGCTTGGGTCAAGTGGCGGATGACTGATGGCATAGATTTGTTCTTAGCACTCCGCTTGCGATTGTTCTCGCTGTAGTTTCCGATTTGAACAATTCCGGGTCGATCGGTCAGAGAGCCACGCATTCTGATATGCGATCCAAAAAGCTTTTGCTGATCCTTATCCGCATCTAGCGTTGCTCGAGTAGGAACGCACTCCCTAACCGCTGACGGCTTGGGAAGTGTCAATTTGACAGCTTCGGATGCAAATAAGACGGACATACGGATAGGCTTAGACTCCTCCATACGTGCCATATCCGCAAATAGCATCTCATCAGCTTGCGCGGTGGCCTCTTCTTCCGTTAATTGTGGAACAGCTATAGCGGGTGATGACACTTGTTGAGGTAGCGTAGAATATGTCTGATCTGCTTGTGCATTTAAATCAAATAGAGATGAAAGAGGCTGATCCGAAACTTGCTGCAACTGTTGCTGATGCTGCGAGAAAGGAAGAGAGCTAGGTGCAGAAGGCTCAGAAGAAAATAAAAAGTCCGTGTCCACTGCATCGCTCACAGGCTCTTCTTTAATAACGCTTGTGCCGGCGTCTTCATCAACGCCTAGGTCTCTCATCCACTCATCGTCATCGTCATTGTCTTCACCGGAAGCTCTCTGATTTGACGCCTCTTGTGGTAAATCGATTTCATCTTCTTCATCTGCTAGCGAATCTTCGCTCTCGTAATCCACGGCATCTGCAGCATGGATTGTTCCCTCGATCTCAGGAACTTCGCCCATAGCTAAACCCTCCATCGCAGCTTCCTCTGCAGCATCATCTGCATCAACATCCTCGGCGTCAGAATCGGGTTCAAGCTGCTCATTATCTTGACCTGTCAGTGCTGCCTTGATATCCGAGGCGTCTACATCCTGAGACTCGAATAGTGCTTGAAGGTCATCTTCGTCAGCGGGTGCATCGTCAAGCCTCCGTGAAGGAGTAGACGGATCTTGTGAAGGCATAGCGTGGACGTATCAGTTGAAGCACTACCCCAGCCAACTTGATGCCGCTGACCCACTCTTATAGCAATGCCCAAATCAGAACGAGATTGTTGTAAGCTCTAAAATTGTGATGAAGTTGCCATCAGAAGTTGTCAGGGACCATCGCGGTTTGAGTGAGCGCGTCGCACAGTCGCTCTCATTGATTACATTAATTTGGCGTTTGTACCGCTGTTTGCTGCAGTTGCCAATAGTCGGATTACGTGTTTACATTGTTCATTTCAGTGTTGATTATAGGATGATGGATATTGTATTGAGAGTTAAAGACAATGGACTACGTAAAGAAGCAATTGAGAGTGAATTCTGCGAAGTGCTGTATGTCTGAGAGAACAGGTGAATAGTGGTCTCCAATTTATATAGCTCAACAATACTGCTTTGTTTGATATTGAATATGCCTGGTCTGGAGGGAGAGGAAATGTTAAGCAAGCAGTTGATTGCAACAGCTCTAAGGGATTTTCAGCAAAGATATGTCTCGATAGTCTCCAATGCATGGCAAGCAATTTTCGTAAATATAGGATCAGATTGTTTTCTTTTGTAATAGAATCAAATTCTCTAACTAATCCACATTTTATATGCTAACTCTCCGATTCCAACAATTAATAGGTGCTATCTCAAGCTGCTTATTCTCTCTTGGTGGTGTCCTTGAACTCGCCCTCTGTACGCAGTGAAAATTAGCCAACGCTCGAACAACATTGCAGCAGCGCAATCAAATCAGAAAAACAAAACAAAACATACGCTTTCCATCAACCCACTTGGCAGTGCGGATTTCGACGGTCTCGCGCTTCTCAGCACGAATGCGCTGAGAATCCTTCAAGGCGCGTCGGGTAGCCCGAGCAGCAATAGCAGCGTATCTGTTGTATCTGCAAAAAAAAATGACAGTCAGATCTTCAGTTTCTCAATGAATTATCCATCAAATCATTGCAAATGGCGAAGCTTGTTTGTTTGTGAGAATAGCACTGCTGTTGTCGCGGTGAACTCGACTGGCTCCGCGCTCTCCAATTGGCCAGAACAACGCTTGCTCAGTCTCCTCCGAACCAGCAAATCCAACAAGATCCAAGAGCATTCAATGATATTCAATCATCCAAAGAAAGAAAACTCACGATAATCCAGCGTCTTTCCAGAACGACATTGTGTACTATGTAAATTGAGAAGGATGAGTGATGTAAAGATCTCAAGGGAAAGAAAACAGAATTCGGAACAAGAGCGACATCTAGGAAACCCTTGCGCACTCTTGAATAGGTTTGGGGCACTACCAGTCACGTGTAACATTTGTGATCATGATCATATTGTGATCCATTTGGGACTTTAACAAACCAGAGTTGGGAGTTAAAGATTTTGTGAAAGAAAAACATTAGCGAATACACAGTAATTACCACTACAAACCAGGCAAAATGGCGTCGCGAGACTGGGACAGTATAAGGCCTCAGTTGAGTTCTTGGGTGTAAGTTACTAGTTTATTAGCCATCTACAATAGCTACTTGCTAACTGTCGGCCCGGAATCTAGTTCAGAATGCATGTCGTCCTTCGGATACTCCAAAATGACACCCGTCCAGGCATCCGTGATTCCACTCTTTTGCGGAAACAAAGACGTGATTGTTGAGGTAAAAAAAAATTTATGTATGCTATAATATTGCTTTAATATGTACTGATGTTCAATAAAGGCTGTCACAGGATCAGGAAAGACCGTATCATTTGCCATCCCAGTTATCGAACGACTACTCAAGTGCGACACAATCGCTCGCGGTCAGATCAGCGCGATAATAATAGCACCGACACGAGAGCTAGCAGCACAAATATCTTCAGTCTTTGAGTCCATTTTGAAATTTCAGACTATCAAGAACGAGAATGAGCAAGACAGCGAAGCCTCAAAGACACCTGAACTTCGATCTCAGTTGCTCATCGGTGGTTCGTCTAATGTCAACGCAGACGTCGACGAATTTCGACAAAACAACCCACACATCATCATTGGTACTCCAGGAAGATTACTAGAGTTTTTAAAAGCGCCTCGAGTTCATACATCCGCTCTCGAAGTCTTAGTCTTGGATGAAGCTGATAGACTGCTGGAGCTTGGTTTTGGTAAGACGTTGGACGGTATTATCAGTATGCTTCCGAAACAACGGAGAACAGGACTGTTTTCTGCCACAGTTTCAGATGCGGTCAATGAGTTAGCTCGTGCAGGACTACGCAATCCGGTCAAAATTGTGGTGAAAACAGGGAATGGCTCAGGAGAACAGCGGCTTCCAACTACTCTGAAAGTCTCATACACTGTTCTTTCTCCGCAATCAAAACTTCCGGCTCTAATTCACTATATCAACAATCTTACATACAAAAAGGCGATTGTTTATTTTCCAACCTGTGCTTCGGTTGTTTATTTCTACTCTTTTCTGTCTAAATCAAAGCTGTTCAACGAAGACGTTGTTTTGTTTTCGCTCCATGGAAAGCTGCCACAAGGCCCCAGAACAAAGACTCTTAATTCATTTATTGCAAGCTCTGTGCGAAGCGTTCTTCTTACCACTGATGTGGCAGCCCGAGGTCTTGATATACCCGAGGTTGATATTGTGATTCAATTTGACGCTCCCTATGAGGCCAATATGTTTATGCATCGGGCGGGACGCGCTGCAAGAGCTGGAAGATATGGTGAGGGCTATTTGATGTTAACGGAGGGACGAGAAGAGGATTACGTTCCGCTCCTGAAAGTCAAGAAGGTTGCTATTGCAGAGGCACCTCAACTATCATTGAAGAAAGAAGAGCAGGAATTTAATAGAGCGCTTCGCAAATGGATTCTGGAAGACCGAGAACGACATGACCAGGCAGTACGAGCGTACGTAGGCTATATCCGTTTCTACACGAAGCACACTATGACGTCTATTTTTAGAATGGCTGAGTTTGATTTCGTTGGACACGCGCGTGCGTATGGTCTTTTGCGACTTCCGAGTATGCCAGAGTTGAAAGCTGCGCAGGGGATTCCTGAGGGAGGATGGCTGGTGCCGGGCTTCGAGGTAAAGATCACCATAAGTCTGTTAGATTTCATTCCCGATATACTGACTTTAGCTATTTAGATGGACTCATACGCATATAGAGATAGCCAAAGAGAGGCCCGCCGATTAGAAGAGCTGAGCTCCAAGAAAACCAAAGCTCCAGCATTGGCGAAACCAAAAACCGCGTCGAACGCGCCCTGGTCAGCGAAGACTGATCGACGGGAGAAGAAGGAAGAGCGCCAAGCGAAGCGGCAAAAACACGCCGAGGTACCGCGTCCAAGTGTAGAGAGCTCTGATGAAGAGGATCTAGAGCAAGACTGGAAGCTGATTGTATCTGAACGGAAGGCCAAAAAGGCAAAGGCAGTTTCGACGTTCGACCTGTAGGATGGCAGTAACAATAATCGATGTATTATGTGATTACCTAAAATGGACACTGGGACGAGTTTAGAAGAGCTTGGAAATTAGGTTTTCCGTAAATTTTAATCACGTGCCAGGCACAGTGCTACGGCTGCGCACCTTCACCGGGGCCACCAAAGCCTGAGTTTACTCAGCTCAGCACACAAAGGCATGCCTCCGCTGCCGTCGCCCCCGCAACGCCTGCCTCTCGGGCTCGATCTCGCAGACCCACCGCCTGTGCGTCGCCGGCCGCCTCGCCTGGTTCTGCGTGTCTCGCCGACCCTGGGCCCGCCACTTTCCGCCAGACTGCCTCCCCCGTTTTCTTCCCCAAACGCAATAGCGTCGCCCGTCTCCGCTACAGCTGCCGCCTCCGCGCCGCCGCTACCCGATTCCGAGGCACGAAATGCCTATCCAGACGGGCCTGTCGAGGTCTACGACGGCACAATATTCCTCTTCTCAGAGCCGTCGCGCGCAGTCGCTTCACAGTACGATGTTGTCATCAACGTCGCAAAAGAAGTTATCAATCCCTTTGCACCTTTCCCCTCCACCTCCTCTGTGTCTTCCACAGCCACCGCTGCCTCGTCTCCAACAGTATCTTCTACATCGGTTCCTGAATACATTGCCATCCCATGGGAACACTCCTCAAAACTCACACCAGATCTCCCCTACCTGACCTCGGTAATGGCTCGCCGCACTGCAGAGGGAAAGCGTATCCTTGTGCACTGCCAATGTGGAGTCTCCCGATCGGCATCTCTAGTCGTGGCTTTCGTTATGAAGGAGAAGTCATGGGATCTCAATCAAGCCTATGCCTTTGTCAAACGGAAAGCTCCCGCGATTGGTCCAAACATGGGCCTCATCTTTCAGCTAATGGAATGGGGACGCATCCTGAATAACCAACCAGTGCGCGAGCCTGACGACAGCGACTCTGAGTCTCTGTCTTGATCATTTGAAGTTTAAGATATTTTGCTGGCTATTTTGTTGCCGCTCACTCTGCCTCACTGGTTGATATGCAGTTTCTATGTTTTTGTTATATTTGGGATTTGTTATAAGCAACTGGCGCGTGTTTTCTCTTTTTTTTTTCTGTTATTATATTCTTGTTTATTCACATCATATTCAGCTACTGTACTATTAATTGTCTCTTAATACTAGTTTTTCTTTTGGATTTATAAATTTAGCCTAGGAATTTATCCTATATACGTACTTATATGCACAATCTATGTATCTCAAGATATTATTATATTATTCTTGTTATCTGTAGTCTCTCTAAGATACTTAGCCTGCTCTAGAGATACCAGGGGATGAATATCCCTTGCCTCCGTAAACCTGCCCGGTCTGTGAGTTTAATACTGATCGTTGACGCCATTGAGATCCATAATCAAGACTGTCCGACATCGGTTGGCGCACTGCTATTGGGGAGGTCTTGCTTGCGCGAGAGCTACTTATCACTGACTGCCGCCGGCGACTTCCTGCAATTCCACTAGTGCTACTGCTGAGAGATATATTATCCTCATCGTCTCCGTAGTCGTATGAAGAGGCTCGACTTGCCAAGCGCGACGCAGCCCGCAGTTCTGGCGGCAGATGGCTTGTTTCAAGTGATTGCTGCATACGAGTCGCCGCTCGTTGTGGAAGGCGCGCAACTAAGTTCCGTACATCAGCTCCATCTGAGCCGTTCGATATGCTGGACCGACTGCGCGATTCAGACGCCGATTGTAGAGGAGGAGTAGATGAGCCTGATACTACTATAAACAGCTCAGCCAGTGACCGATATAAGGCGTCCATTTTCGCCTTGACATTACGATCAGAGCTGGAAACACGGGAGGATAGAACTTCAACAGCGCTAGCGGTGACATCTAATGCAGAGTGCAAGTCATCGGGTATCGCGTCACCAGCTTGTTGCAACATCGTCCTCAGATAACCATTATCTTCCCCAGCGACAGTGGGCAAACCCTGCAAGCCACTTGATGATATTCCCTGGGAGTTATTCCCTTTAACTTCTAGCTTTTCTACACGGTTCCTTAAGTCGTTTACTGCTTCCCATATATCAGCATCTGCTGCAGTCTCGGGATTCTTCTCTGAAGAATACGTCCGCCCGCTGGACTTTGAATAAGCCTTATTCTTGATAATAATTGTGGCATCTTCCTCTTCTTCGTTCTCACTTTCAGGCACCTCCTTCGCGTTTCCGTTTATCAATCGTGCGCGTTCCTCTTTTCGCCTTGCTAATTGACTCTGATATAACTGCTGCTGCAGGTGCTTCTGATGATGCCGTAAATTTAGCAAGTCGTCCTCACTGTCCTCTAAACTGGCAACAGGCGACTGGTCACGTATCGTTGAGCTTAATGATTGAGACATGCTTCGTTTGAGACTAGAAAAACTGGGGATCTGACTAGATACTGGCAATATGGAGGTAGGACTCGATGTAGTCGCCAGTACTGACGTAGAAGCGTATTTCGGATCGCGCAAGAACTGACTTCGTGAGCGTCGTAAGGGAGACGAAGAAAGCGTCGAGACCTGGATGACTGCTGTTAAAAGCTGTAATTCGGCCGGTGAAAAAATGCAAGCGAACATGACATACTTCCCCCAATCGTGGCCGATGAGCTAGACTACTTGAGCTGCGCAAGTGAGTCGTCTGGCTCAGTACTCTGTTCACTCTATTCACTCTGGTATCTTCAAGCGCTTTAATAAAATCCGCAGGCGAGGAAGGAAGGAATTCCGCACTTGAGGAAGACTCTTGCACCATCTTCAATATCTTATTGTAGCTTGGATCATATGAGCACGACTAGTGGTGCCGATCCGCGACTGGAGTTCACACAGATCAAAGTCTAGTACTGTCTATTTCAATGATACTGTAGACCTGCACTGCTGTAGCTACTCTTCTGAGTGCTTCAGGCGCATGAGAGAGAGCGCAAACGCGTCGTGAAGATTGTTGTTGTTGTTGTTTGTATTGGCGCCTTGTGTCGACCGGCGCTTGTCATTGTTGTCGAGGGAGCAGGGCTCCATCGTTGAGAGTTTAAAGATTGTGGCGCACATTTAAGGAATGCTTTGCCAGCTCCAGCATGTGCTGAGTATTGTTTACTGGATAATTTAGCGATGAAAGAGTAGAATTATTTAGTTGTAAAGAAATTGTGTGTTTGTACTTTACTGTGAGTTGCAAGTGTATCTGGTTGTGAGGATTAAGGATCCACGATTGGTGGATCAGACGCACAGCCATTTGTTAGACGAATGTTTCCTAGTTCAAGTACAGATCCGGTCTGATAAACAGCAATGTCTCCTGACTAAATTTTCTGTCTGAGCCCAAATAGAGATATTGTACGGGCGTATCATAGCCTGTAGGCACACTGGTTCGTTGTATGGTTAGTGAGCGCGCAAGACCGCGTCGCACCGCCGCACGTCCACTACACCTCACACATTACAGTATCCTGCACTATCTGATTAGCTGCCCATCTGAAGTCTTCAAACTGGATTCAAGTGAACGCAGCAACCGCAATGGCCGGCTTGTCAGGCGGTGCACGCTCAAAGCTATTAGCAATTTATCTAGCGTCATTAGCAAAGACCTCGGAACTGCGACAATTATTCAAATCTGAAGACTGGAAAAGTGCGTGCTCGGAGGCAGACGCTCTCGAGATCCTGCTCAGATTCCTCCCCGAGGCCGCTGATCCAGAGCCATGCTTTTCGTTAGTGGAAGCTATTGCATATCACAGACTGGACGAAGAGACTAGCGGTGATGCTAATGCCACAGAGTTACGAGAGGACTTTTCATTTGATGAGTTGATGCCAGTTGACCTTCGACTGGTTGACGACACCACAGCAGAAAAGATTGTGAGCGACTTGAATGAACGCTGCTTCCTGTCTGCGGGTAATGCGAAATTTGAGTTCCGCAGTGAAACTCCCGAATTGTCCATTTCCTCCTGGATATTTGCCCGTATTTATTCAATTGATACATCGTTGGGAGTTCTTGCGCTTGTTGATGATCTTGTGTCATTACCATCAATGCCTATCGCCGTGATTCAATGGAGAAATGGAATTTTAAAACCTCTGCAGCAATTCTTGACATATTATCCACAGGATATTGGCGCAGATCGGCCATTCACTTTACACGACTTCATTGCTGTCGATCCGACCCGAGTGATTGAATATTTCCTCTGCAACACCTCAGCAAAATCAATTGCCAGGGACGTTGCGAACGTCATAACTCCTTATATTGACTATATTTCTGAATCAGAAGGCACAACCAAATTACATCCGTGGCGCAAGTTTTTCGAGTGGATGGTCGCTAAAACCGCAGAGTCAGGCACAAGTTTAAATTCAAACGGCTTTGGTGTTATCGTCGAGCTCGTCAAAGCATGGAACGGTCCTGACATTGATGGGGCAATGCAGAGCGAATACATCAGCGCCATTATTGCCGCTTGTTACGGATGTGAAGAGACTTCAAGCGAGTATTTCGAAGCTATGCACCTGATGCAGAAGCGAGCAGCTGCCTTACTACCAAGCGCTGGCACACCTGCTACAGACCCTAAGCCAGTTAATGACTTGATGGCAGATTATAAAACTTTTGAGGGCGCTATGAAGTTTCCTGGAAGCCCGTTGTTTCAAGCATCTGATTCGAATCTACGCACACTAGACTCGCTGATCACCTCAGCCTCCATGATATCAGTATACGTTCCGACAAGCCTATCTACTATGGCTCGGCTTCGATTCTTTTCGTCTCATGAAGCCGAATATCAGTTTTTGCTCAAGGTTGTTCGAGGAACATCAAAGGAGTTTGCCTACAGGGATGACAGTAACTGGCGTGCTCTGCGGAGCGGCGCACGCTGGCTGAAAAATAAAAGTTTGGTGCTGTCGAAGCTATCGGATTCTGATATTGAAAATATATTCCTTGGAGCGCTGTTAGATTTTGGAAGTAAGTTTTTGAAGCATCGTCATGCTTGTGTTGATTTAACTAATCATGATATTGTGTAGGAATTGCACTTGTCAGCGAAATATACATCGATCTTGTACATGCGCCTCTCGGCATTGAAGATATGGAAAGACATGTTTTGAAAGCATTTGAAGAGCACTATGACAATGCTTCAAATTGTAATGCTACTCGTGGAAGCCTGAAGACTGCTGCTCAAATGTATGGTTTATTTTCCTCATAATCGTGTGTGATTGTATACTGATTTCTTCATGCTAGCCTGCATCTGATCTATCCGGAGAAGACAACGTCTCCGAATCTTGAAAAAGCTGATATGCTACTCCAGGCCACACATGAGCTCTCCAAATACTCTCTCACCCTTATTCACGGAACACCTCTCTCGCCTATCCAGGTGCGCGCAAATGGAGATGCGGAACAAATAACATCTCAGCTACTGCAATCTAATGAGAAGGCATATTTACAAATTGACGAGATTGTCTCTCTCACGAAAAAGTTGCTGTACGGATTTACCTTGGATTTTCACAACGTGCTAGCAACTCCCAGAAGCCACAGCAATCACAGCAGTGCAGAGACGAGTCTTGCTAACTCTACAGTATTGCTCACGGCACCCGATAGCAGCGATATTGTTGATTTCAGGGTTGTACGGAACTGCGTTTACTCCGCTCTGGCTGCCGATGACTTTAACACGGCGTATACTTACTGCATGAACCGTCTTTGGTCGCATGCATCCGACATTGCTCAGTTTGACGCTGATCTTGTTTGGCAAGTATTTTTCGCGACTGGAAGATATGTTTCACCTAACATATCCGTCATGCTTCCTTCGCCTGCCCAGCTGAAGAAGGGAGTCTCGCCAATGATGGCTCTGCAAGTTCAAGGACGAATTAAGACCCTGAGATTACAGATGGATTTGCTGGCGCGAGCGATGGACATTTGTCCAGAGCGAAACCTTTTCGAAATTCTCAATATCTGGCAAGATTTTGAGATTCAAGTTACTCAATACGCTGATTGTCTGATTTGAAAGGACGATTATAGCACGACGGCACGAAGACTTTAGATTAACCTTTATATTTATTCATCTTTGCAGATTTGAAATGTATAAAAATTATTTTGTACCTTAATTAATATGCACTTAGCGTACGTTTATAGTCTATTCATATCTTACGGGTATAGCAGCGATTAGAAGTTGCGGTATTTTTATAGCTCATAGCAAATATATGGAAGCAAAGCATTTTGACGATAAGCTATAGAGTAAATAGATTATACAAACGCCTATTGGTTTGCTAGAGTATCATCGAGTCATCGCTCAAGGCAAAATGTGCTAGCATGCCAATCAAAAAGTCCCTCTCAGTGAGAGAATTGGAACAGACTGCTGATTGATCCGGGTGCTATGCTGCGGGGGCCGACAAAGTATAGGCGCCTGCCCTCCACCAGCGTCACTTCTGTTAACGCGCAGCACATGTCAATCCAAACAGCTCGATGCGTCTCAATTGCAAGCAAAACGCACTTCATGTCTGATTAGCTTTGTCATCTTCCAAGAGCTATACGTGTAGATGAGCGACGACGTTGCTAATAGCTTGCCCGTAGAATGACCTGCTTTGACTATTGTGTATTGTTCGTGATCAGCACAAGAAGGTGATTCAACGAGCATACTTTGGAAATTGAACGATGTCACTATCGTAAATGAGGTGTTGTGTGTTGAGGTCATTTTTGTTGTGAAGGTGCTGACGAAAGATAAAAAGAACAAAGAGAGAGGCGTGAGGGACTATTAATATTTTCTGGGGTGCGACCAGTCATCGATACTCGATTTTGTCGATGAAACGCGTTCCGTGACAGCGCGCGCGCGATGGATCCGCTCAAGTCCACATTTCAACAAGTATTTTGCGAGATATCTCCTCCATTTCTTTGTAATACTCTGAAATATTTGAAACCATATTGTAAAAGAATATATGCATTAACTATAAACGTGCGTCAGATGCGAGGCAGTTGTAGCACGAACACGGTGAAAACGCCCTTCACGGCAACAACACAGACTATCTTCCTACCTTCTTTGTGTCGTAGCAGGCATCTATTGACGTCCACGAATGCACCAAAGATGTTATAATCTTTAAGAGTGGTATATTTAATACTGTATGCACCAATCTTTCAGGATACAGCTGATATCAAATCCATCTGGGCTGAATGGACCGCTATAAGTTTCGTACAAGATTCACACTCATGCGACAACTCACAACAAACAGATGAATAAAGCGTAAATTCAGGAAAGTTGTTTCGATGTCCAATTATTGGTTCACGAAGCAGAGCTTATTGGCCATTGAGTCTGGCAAGAACGACTGCATCGTGACCGGAGTAGTGACTTTGAGAGAGCGTAGGCCCTCACTAAGCGCAAAAATAGTTATCAAAGACTAAGCAATAGTCCTTCAAATATTCAGTGTGTTTTTAGATTCATCTTTTTGTGTAATTGCCAGCTTATTGTCTTTCAAATGAGGAACATTTATGCGGTGCCGCCGAGCGAGACCTTGTACTGCCCATGGCCGCAGCAGAGGTAGCAACAATACAGAGACCGGCTATGTCTTTGAAGCACGTAAATATTTCAGAAATTACTACAGAACAGAATTCCAGGCCAGAAATGACACGCTCCGAAAATGAGCCATATGAATGTCACATGTATGGTTGAACAGGCGGATGGGACCTTAGAACCTAACGAGAAGACAGTCACCAGCTGCAGAAAGCAGTATATCTTGGTATTGAGCCTCCCGTCTGCTCCTATCAGGTCGATCAAATGGCAGGTATCAGTTACAGATCATTATCAACGATCGGATTTGCATGCGCTCTTTCGTAATTCGACACTTTGTGCGAGTCAGCTGGCAACGATGATTTGACGGTTTTTCGCAAAGAGGGTCTCAGATCCGATGCAACTAATTCATACAAGTCGTGCCAGCAATGTTTGAGGACTCTGCGCTGAGAAATGCTGGTGTCGGTCGTGAGCGCAGGACCTGGTAGTCATGCAGCCTCTCCCAACGATATTCTTGTGCTCTGATTATCCAATTGCTTGGTAATTCCAAACCACCACCACCACCACCACTCCTTGTCATAAACCCCCACGGATACCAAGGTAATCGACGTAGTGCATTTGCTGCCTGCAGAAGTCGTAAATTGTCTCACACTGCCGTCAAAAGATGGACTTTCTGCAGAAGCCAGTCCGCAGCACGAAAATTCCCTTCAGTTCAGAAGTCTGTCTTCAATCTGCTCAGGTGTGCAATAATAGGTTCACACTCCGTTCGGCCAGTTTCAGGGGCCGCAAAAGACAAGACAAGCAAAAAACCCAACCGCCACTTTCTCTTTCCCGGCGCGCGAAGAATTTAGAGTTTTCCGGTTGCGTCACTGTCGTTCCCACGCTGCGGCGGGTCGGGCGTCTTCGAGCCGCCACAGGTTTCGAGTTTTACTTCATAAAACCACCCTCGAGTCCGCTCAGATTGGAACCAAAAATATTCAATCTGTAAAGATTTTACTTACTAGTAAGTAACTGTCGTTCAATTGAGGAAAATTGGCGCGTGTGTGTTCCTAACCGCTTGCTTGCTGCAGATAAAACGTTCTTCATTCATTATCAACAATGTCTGCTCCGGTCGCTTGCTGTATGTGATCCATCTTCAATATTTTAGTCGGTTAGATGTAGTATGCTGACAAATAAAAGCTGTTCCCCCTTACTGCAACAACGATACTGATTCGTTTGCGTACACTTCTGCTCGATTCAGATGGCCTACTATCTTGAGTGGTGTCGTCAGTGATATCAAGGAGACTGCGTCCACTGCTGATGCGGAGAAAGCCGCTGAAGGAGATGAGATCATTAAAAAGCTCGAGGTGCTGCAGAAAGAACTCGAGGATTTTGTTGAACTAGTGTATGTATATTTATATTGTTTTTATCATCTTGTATACTAAGATTGCTGTAGTCCTCTCGAAGAAGACGGTGGGTCCGACATCGCGCTTTACAACTCTGAATTGAAGCGTCAGACTGGATCTGTACCAATGACCTACGAAAATGGTCCATGGTTATACACAGAGTGCTATTTATACCGCAAGATGTACAGCTACATCATGGCCTCGAAGTACTGGAAGGGATACGATATATTCGCTCGTCAGAAGATCGATGCGTTCAAGCAGTCAGAGGTTGCGGTTGTCGAGCTCGCGATCAGATACAAGACCTTGTCAAGTCAGCTTCACGGCGATGTTTCGAAGGAGACTCTTGAAGTTTTATTCGTATGTATACAATTTTTTTTTTGATATAGAACGAAGTGGCAGAATAGCTTACACACCAATAGCGCGAGTTTATTGATATCTCTCTGTGGGGAAATGCCACTGATTTGTCTCTGTTGACCAGTCTGTCGTTGGACCAGCTCCAGAGTCTGCAAGGTGAAGCTGCTCGTCGCGAGAGTGAGAAGAATATTTTGGTCAACCACGTTGGCAAGGCTTGGGCAGCGATCTCAGATACCTCAAAGTACGAACGCGTTGATATTATCCTCGACAATGCTGGTTTCGAGTTTTACACTGATATGATATTCGCTCTGTTTTTGCTTGACTCTGGCCTTGCCGAGACTATTGTCTTTCACCCCAAGTCAATTCCATGGTTCGTGTCTGACGTTATGCCTGTTGATCTGGGTGTGCTTGTTAATGCCCTGGGCGACACCTCGTTCTTCACCAAGGGACGCGAAGAGCTGGATTACCTCCGCGATCAGATTATGCGGTACTCGAGCGACGGAAAGATTATTATGCGTGAGTCGCCGTTTTGGACTACATCTTTGCCATTCTGGGAAATTCGGGAGGGTGGAGTTGGAGGCGGACACGAGGTTTGGGAAGACTTGAGAGCCAGTAAGCTGGCTATTTTCAAGGGTGATTTGAATCACCGCAAGCTTGTATACGATGTAGGTCTTTTCTGTTTCTTAATTTGGTTTGATCATTGCGGCTGCATATGCTAACGAATTTTACTAATAGTCTATGTGGCCAAGAACGACATCTTGGGAGACTGCCATTGGACCTCTTGCCAGCGCTGGGCTTTCGCTCTTTAGTCTCCGAACCTGTAAGGCAGATGTTATTGTTGGTTTGCCAGAGGGTAAGGAGAAAGAGCTTGAGGAGGCTTGGGTTGCGTCGGGTAAGAGCGCTAAGGATACTGGCCGGCCTGGTATCGGCTGGGCATGGAGTGGCAAGTGGGCGGTTATGCCATACACTGATGGTGGAAAGAAATAAAGGTAGAATAGGGCATGGTTTTAAAAGATATATAATTTAGAAAGAAAATACAGATTGATTATTTTCGAAAACAAGTAGCTCTGCTGATTGTCTTGGCCATTTTCTAGTTTGTAGTCTAGAGCAGAACAACAGATAAAGAGCTCCACTCGTCTGGTCGCCAATATCCAAGGTCAGCTCTCTCTACCTCGTTGAATTGAATATGTATGTGGGATATTTTACCACATACAGTTCGGTCAATCGTATGGCGGAGGTCGACCGGTCGGTCACCCAGAGACTCATTTGCGCATTTGCGCAAACTGTGTGCTTAGTGTGCACGCCTCAATAAATAGCAACAAGGGTCGAGCTCGTCCAGTGACGAGAGATATATCGTATTCGGGACATGGTATGGCCGGGTCCGGCTTACTATGCGCCGCCGTCCTGCAAAAACTGCTGGCAATTATTATATCAGGCAACTGTGGTTTTAGGATGGTGGTGGTATTGCTAGGCAAGCATTGTGTAGTTCGTTGCGGGCAAGATACTGGTCAGGTTGAAGGTACAGAGTGCCGCCGGCATCGTGTCTGTCAGGCTGCGTGTCCTGCTTATCTGCCTCTCGGGCTCCTCAAATCACAAAATTACTGCTATGTGAAGATCAATGGCGCGCAGTCCTGCGAAAGAGCTTTGGGTTTCTTGATTGTAGCTTCTGGCTCGTCCTGGAGCTACGGCTCTAGATTGTATACTGTACGAATTCTGATGATGGGATGGAATAGCAAATTTTCCCTCCCTTCTCAGATTGTGTCAATGTTCAATCCAATTAGCTATTACACAACATAAGCATATATAATCCAGTTGAGCTATTTCACATCATAATCAAAAGCAAATATCTATATGCGTGCAATCCTTTCAAAAGCAACAAAACTGGACAGAAACGCAGAAGCGCTCCTGCCCGCAAGTCGCCAGCTACAACAGCATATGTAGACCTGACTGGAGCCTCAGTAATTCCCCTTAGTATCCGTCACATCAGCTCTCACCAGAGCTGTCCCTACTTCGAGGTCCGAATAAGGATGACTTTTTTACTATACATTATTTTAAGGAAATTCATCACGGGCAGTCAATGTTAAGGAGCCGTTTACGATTGCCGCGCGGGACAAGCCGGCAAGCAAACCGACCCCTGCAGAGCGAGTCACATCTCACTCACATCTGTGATCCAGATTATCGGGCAATTTCGGGCGATCTACGCAACTGAGTTTACAGCGGGCGGCGTTGGTAGCGCTGATTAGAAAACGCTGATTTCCCAAGCAAGTCAGTCGCTTGCACAATTTTTTGGGCAGCCAGGCCGCATCCAGCAAAGCATAAACAATGTCGGACTTCTCTACACTTCCAATGATTTGTAACCCGCGCACAATAGATAATTCATGTATTTGTATAAAGCACCATCAGACCAATAAATAACCATATAAAAGAGTAATCCCAGTACATATAAAACAGCCAGACAAAAACACCAAATAACTCTATAGATATATATAAATATATAAATAAATTTTAAGCAACAATAGCAAAACCGGCCCTTGAGAAGAAAGCTTTCACTAACCTCTTCTGCAAAAACATTGCATTGAGACTCGCATAACTCTTTCACTCAACTGTTTTTCGTATATATGTATAAAACACTGCTAGTAGAAAAACATTGAAAGCATCTAGCAGCATCTTTAATCAACTCAAAGTCTAATAGCAAGCGCACAGGTGCAGGCACAAAGCAAGCTTAAGCTTCATAAACGCCAACAATAATGTGATCTTTAACCACCAAAAGCACGTCGCTCTTGTTATTCACGTCAACCTCGTCGCGCAAAGAGACCCGCTTCATCTTGTCGATCGACAAGCCAGACACAGCGGATGACCGGCCGACTACCTCGGTACTTCGAAGCAATCTCTTACCGCCGACGCAAACCCATCGACGGCCAGCAGCAGCACGCAGAATTGACAGCTCATCAGAATCATCAGCCTGACCAACCTGTTCGTTCCAGGCAGCCATAGCATCCTTGTATGTGGGTCTGGCCACCGCTTCCTCGTCCTTGTACGCATTGCCGATAGCCCCGCCGGGATGGTATCGGCCAAAGTTCTGCTTGCGCTCCTCGCGCTCTGCGGTGATAATTTCGGCCAGGGTGATGCAGATAGCATCACCGACTGCCAGACAGGCAGTTGTGGTGGTTGTAGGGGCGGGAACACCGTAGATCTCGCGCTCGTTCAGAGCGTTAGGAATCGCGGCTGAGACAACGGCAGCTGACATTCGGCCAAGCGGGGAATCAGGCTTGCAGGTAAGTAGAATACGGGGCATTGAAGCGGGAACATGAGGCATAAGCTGGAGGATCTCAGGGGTGGCACCGGAAGCAGTGATCATGAAGAGGATATCGCCTGGACGCACAACACCAAGATCTCCGTGGAGCGCATCGCAAGGGTGGAGAGTGGTAGCATGAATGCAGAGCGAGTTCATAGTCGCGCAGAGCTTGTCAGCAATCTTTCCAGACTTGCCCATGCCGACCAAAACAATCTTTCCTCCACAGAGAAGGGAATTGTGCATGATCTGGATGGCAGAGATGTAACTGCTCTGAGTCTCTATATCGGTACTGTACAAGTTGTCCAAATGGGCAAGAGTCATAGCTTGACTCTTAATAATAGTCGAAGTAGTGTTCATAATGACGCTGGGAGAGGTCTCTCCAGGAGGGGTAAGAAGGCTGAGTGAATTGCTTGACATTTTGTCGAATGTGAAATAGTAATTTGTAATGGTCCGTAAGCCTGATAACCAGAATCAGCCAAACGCTCTGGAAGCACACACAAAAATCGCAAACAAATATGTACCGAGCAGAATATCGCTTAGAAAAAGAAGGTTGTATCGACGACAAGTGAAGGCCGAAAATATAACAGATGGGGCTGGTAGTGAGGAGCTGTAATGAGGAAGGTGGGATACAGTTATCGGGGCTGATTAAGGCACAGTGTTGTAGTTGATGACTGGTGATGGAGATGGAGGAATGACACTGGATGGCTTCGACGCGGCGGCACCGGCGTACTTATAGAAAAGTCCGACAGAGTCACGGAGGGTGGCAAGGCCAGGAAACGTGGTACGGCGGGAAGTGCACGGAAGGGGGCAGAGATGGCGAGGAAGGCCGCAGTCTGGCAAGCAAAGTACCGAAATCATGATACAAATCTAATTGCGCGGAGGTTTGAACCCGGGTCAGCGTTGCCGCCCGATAGACCCGCTCACAACTCAGTAAGAGTACCAAGCCGCAGGTCAGTCTGTCATAACGTAATTTGTAAGTTGAGGGGTTTGTGGAATTTAAAGTGCATCCCAAACGGGACAACTGCGGCGCGTCTAGGAAATGTGCAGCATGCCGTCAGGTTAGGAACAGGATGTGGTAAACAACACAACTGGAGAGAGTAAGCAGCCAGGGCGGCAACTAGGCAACTGCTAGCTGTTGTTATCATAATAGAGATGTAAATGTTGCTTCAAAACTATTTAGATACTTTATGATGGTTGTGGTAGAACTGAAGATTATCATGCAGCAGCGAGTGGGTGCGGACAGCAGGCCTGCCCGCCTCCTACCGGAGACTATCTGTCTGCTCGTTTGTTTGTTAAATCTATTATACTAATAGAGCCTCGTAGGCTATGACAGTGGAAATTTTACAACAAACAATACATGGCGTTATGCAGAATAAGCGCAATTCATTATCATCATCTGCAGCTACTTGTTGCACTTTTTTCGTCAAAAAAGGGATTAAGCCCGGGATCAGATTACTAACCTAATGAATATACGAAAACTGAACAAAAAATAAATAATTGCGTCATTGAGAGCTGCTTTTCAACGAATATCCTAGTTCGTCCATCCTGAATTCAGTATCTTGTGGATAAAGCAGAACTGTTCGAATATCTCACAAGCTCCATGAAAAATAGCAGTCTTTTTTTCGTCTTTCTATTTCCAAAATAAGCGTTACACGGCTGTGACTTCTCTGTATTCCCTTTTCTTTCTTATGAGCTTCCGTTTCGCTATGTTTCGGGCCACAGAAGGGGCTCTCTCAGAAGTAAGCCCACTCGGTCTCTTTTTGAAAAGATAGCCGTGATTGTGATTTGATCACCTCTCTGCTCAAGCATTCACAAAAAGCGCTTGGACGCACACACTTCATAAGAGCAACGTCCAATTTCAGGCAGACTAAGCTTAGAGCAGGAGGATAGTTCGTACCTGGGAACTGTGCACGGTAGCAAAGCCCTCGCGTCTGGAAGCTTGGTTGCGCTCACATTCCTGAAACAGACCGCGTCCTGTTGCGCGACATTCGTTTTCGCTAGGCGGATGGTTTGATCTTACGCAGGTACCAGACAAATCATTAATGTTTTTATAATTTAATACTACGTGCTTGCTGTACTTTCGAGATTGCGCTTCCGTTACATATGCCCTCGCATCTCTTTGGCTGCTCGGGTCTGCAGCGCGGCATTTCTTTTTTACGCGCTATGGTCAACCAGTGATATGGCCCTGCTAAACAGATCCGAGTATCCAGACTCTGTATCCTTTAAGCTAGTCGCAAGGCGCATCCTTCGTTTACAGCTGCATCAACTGGCCTTTGGAGTTGAGAGCGTCTTTGTGCATTTGTTCCTTTCCCTTTTGTTGTCGGATACATGATAACGCGTAGACAATATAACAATAAACGAAAGTTACTAGATTTCAAAATGTGTTTCAGACAAATGACATCTGTTCCTGACAAAAAAAAAAGGCCGACGTTGACGGTAGCTCGTGAGCCGCGCTTCATCCGGTTTCCGCCAAAATTCGTGACGTATATATGACGTAAACATGACGTAAATGTCGTTTAACGCAGAAAAAAGAAGCACGCAGTGCAGCTTCGGCGTTGCTCTCGGATCAACCTGCGATATGAAACTGAGGCAATGAGAAAAAGTAAACAAACAAAACTCTCGCTAGAAGTGAATTGAAGCTTCGGATATATCCAGGATTAAATTGAATGGTATGGGCCATCAACAGCTTGCAATCTCTTCGGTGATCTTCATTCAATTAGAAATTAAGAATTTGAAGCAGAGCAACAGATTAGTTCGTGTAAGCATGTTCGGAGTGGTAACGAGTGAGGCGAAACGCCGCACAGTCTGACCAGCAATGCTATCACTTCGCTCGTCAGTGTAATTTGAACATATAATTCAAGAAAGCAAGGAAATATTAAAACATATCAGTCTTCCAGCTACAAAACTAGTAGAACATTAAGACTTAGGATGCTGATTGCTGACTGACATCTTAGCAATTCGGTAGTTGCAATCCTCTTGCATTCTGCGTGAAATTCAAATTTCATCATGGCATCGGATATTCCTCATCACACGCGAAGACGCGAAAGTCGTCAAAAGAATACCTGATTCAAGTCACCTATTCTCTATTTCTGACATCGGCCTGCTGCCATCGAAAGTTGTTTCGGAGAAGCATGATGTTGGATTATAGCGAGAACGCGTGCGTTTGCTCTCTACAATCCAGTTTGTGCCCCAATATCGAAAATAACCGATACTAAGAGGTATATCCTAATAATTTGCTACTCAAGAATTTAGTGATTAGTTTATCATTAGTTCTCTTAAATCCTCGTTATCCCTAAATCTCTTCTGAACCAGTAGTTTGGATCAGCAATTCATACGCAGAGTAGCTCGTCGCTGACTTCAACTCTCTTAATCGCTCGGCAGTCAATCCCATCTTTCTGACCCAAGCAAATACTATTCACATGAAATCTGTTTTTTCACGTTAGATTACAAAAACAGCCCAAAAAAAAAAAAAAAAAAAAAAAAGCTCCTATCCTCGCAACTTTGTCTTCCAGTGGCGTACGCCTGCGCTGTGATTTCAAGTATGATCACAAATCCCAATCACAGATCACAACCTTCTTTTCGTCGGTCGTTAATCCAAAGCGTGTTTAAATTGCAAAGGAAATTGAAACCAGTCATCATCATAGTTGTGAAACTATATCCCTCGATTGCAGTAAATGTAGCTATGTTGGATTGTGGGTAGCTGACGATTGCGTTGCTGCAGCGATCTGATGCGAGGATCTTGTGTATTGAGTCAGTGAAGCAGACCATCAAATGAGAAACTGCGCTGAAATTATTCTCTAAGTGCCAGCAATCTGTATGGAAAAATAAATATGTTGTGGCACTCATCCCACTGTGGAATGACAGTATCGCGTTAAAGATATGGTCAGCCACTGTGCTGCACAGCAACTTCTTCCATCTCAGCTGAGAATACATCTGAGAACTAAGCATCCACTCAGCTGGCAATATCTTGTGATGATACTAACATATTATTAGTAGTAGATATCGTTCTTTTGAAAGGATAACAGCCATGATTTACGTCAGGTATATCGCTTTGGTAATTTATCGCACAGAAACAAACTCAGAAAATGGAAGTAGCAAGGCTGTAAATCCGAACTATTGTATCCCCTTGTAGTAGAAAAAGCCTGAAATATGCAAGATTCACGCAAAATCATATTAGTCACCTCAGTCGCTGTAGTAAGGGTTCATGGTGGGAAGGTGGCTGTCTAGCAGCTTGCGGTGAGCTTGAAGCCATCGGTATATTCTGTCGAGGTAAATCGTGGTATTGCATTTGACTCTTTATAAAAATAATGCCGGTCTGATGAATAAACAAAATATTTCGCTCTTAGTTGTCAAATTTCTTCAATAGCTTGATTTTCTGCTTTCAAATGCAGAGTCTTCACGCTGGAATGTTAAAAATATCAGTTCGTGCCTGGATTTAGTAGCCATAATCGGTCTCTGCTGTATAAAAGAGTAAAAAAAAATTAAAAAAAATAATACAGAGAATATTACTCCATAATATCCTGTGATATAAACAGCGTGCAGAGAAGAGAAGGGCTGGAGGGAGTGAAAACGGAGCAATCGTGAGATGCGCCTATATAAATTAGAGCTGGGAGTGCTCTAGCAATTTAGCCGCTGATCATCGCCGCCGTCGCTGGTTTTGTCATCGCGCTTCAATTACTACGATAGGCAGGCCACCCGTTTTAATTGACAAGCTATCAACAAACTTGAAAATAGCCGGACGGAATTCATTTCCGGATGCATTTTATTCGTCGATAGTCTACTATGCCTGAAATATTCGAGGTTGAGACCTTGGAATCGTATCGAATTAGTTCACTTCCCAATTCAGCATTCTATATTCCTGATTTTGTGTCGGCTCATGAGGAGCGGTTTCTATTAGAGAAAGTGAGCAAATCCACGTACTTATCATCAAATATATATTTGTTGTAGATCTGGAAACTTACACAGGTTAATAGATCACCAACGTCCCCGACTCTCGGTGGACTGCGTTGTCGCATCGCAGACTCCAGACATATCCAACCCAACTTCTCCAAGGCTCTGTTCTTCCCACCACAGACGGACTTCCAACATGGCTTTCAATTCCTTGCGTATCACGGATGAAGCAGCTTGGCATATGGAGAGATAGTCCTCATCTAACCGCGAATCACTGTCTGATCAACAAGTATGAGCCAGGTGAAGGAATCATGCCCCATGAAGATGGAGATGTATATTATCCAATGGTTGCAACGGTTAGTCTTCAGGATGGTATCGTGCTAGATATTTACCACAAAGACCCGGGATCAGACGGTGAACGTGTTCATGCATATCGTATATATCAGGAACCTCGAAGGTAAAATCTGAGTTACAAATGCAGAATATTTGCTTTTGGGGCTAACATACATATTAAGTCTGCTGATAACTACGGATACAATGTACACCGACTACCTGCACGGTATTGACGAGATTACTATCGATAAAGATCTCAGCCCTTCGACGATATCAAATTGGAACAACCTTTCTTTTGATACACAGCAACGCATCCTTCTTCAAATCGGTCAAAAACAGCAGGAGGCCCGACAAAGTGGATTAAAACCAAACGACAACAGCTATCCCAGGGGCGCAGATATTCCCCGATCAAAAGACCGGATAAGCTTGACTTTTAGAGATGTAAAGAAAGTTAGAAATTTTGCAGCATTTTTGAGGAAATAATAGATGGAGTGATAATTTTGGAAAATTGCATAATTTGGTATAAATAATTGACTTGCTTGTAAACCTGGCTGGCTCTGTATTATGAAGCGCGTAACGCGCTTGCTCTGCGTAGAAGAACCAGACCCGCGTTTCTGTACAATATGCTCCATAATAATCAATATTAGCATGGATCACTAATATAGTATTATACTGGGCGCGTTTATCCGCTTAATGAATTGGGACACGTAAATTTACACAGCACGCGAGGGTCTTCCAGAAACACACACTCTTCACCCGCTTACTTCAGGAACTCCACATATATTCTACGTTATAGTTACTCAACTAGCTGTATGTCTTCAATGGCGCCTGTTGCATCCTCATCTATAGTGGACTCAGGATCCCTTCTCTCTGACGCAAAGTAAGTCAGATTATGTCCTCCTATCTCCGTGCACTGCTAATGCTGTTTGACTATCATATAGAAGCGAGGAGTCGTACCCGCGGTGTGAACGGCAATCAGATTCAATTGATCTGATCTCAAAATACGACTCTGAATTCAGAATCGGTCAAAAATACGAACAACAATACGCGAATCTGTACTTTGTTCGCCTGTCGCTGCTCAAACGCCGTGTCGAGAAGGTGGCTTCAGAGGCTTGGGATGGAATAGAAGTACGTCATTTTTTAATAATGCGATGGTCTATATAATAACAGCATTTTAGTATTGGAGCCAGAAAGCGAAGCGAGTAGAGCGAGTGCTTGATGTGAAGCAAGGCGAGCTATCGTGGGTTGTGGGTACAGTATATATGGAAATGGCACAGAAACCAAACATTCTAGACGAGATCACCAAAGAGTTCTGGACAGTAGCCCCGATTTCCCAAGACAAGTTTGCAGATCCAGAACACGACGAAATCACACTAGAAGATGATAGCGGCCGATTACTGCTAGTTGGCTCCGTCATCAAGAGCCAATTGATCGTGACTGGATGCGTCGTAGCAGTCTTAGGTGCCGAGAACTTGGCCGGCGAGTTTGAGGTCAGAGATATAGTCTTTCCAGGCCTTTGTCCACAAATACCTCGATCTATCAGTAATGGCCCGACTAAACGTTTTATAGCTTTGGTCTCTGGCTTGGATATTAGCGGAAGTGTGCACGAAAGCTATGAGACTTCAATGCTGATTGAATATCTAATGGGAGAGCTTGGTGGGGATCCGGTGAGTTTTCAAATGTCGATGAGCTACAAAGCTAGCAGAGAATTAACGATTTGACAGTCTTTTGCGAATGGATCAAATATTGTACATGCGATCATTGCTGGAAACTCAGTCGCCGACCCTTCTGAATCCGAAAGCGAGACTACAGTTCCTGCCAAGAACAAAAAATATGGCTACGATCAATCATTATATAACGCGAAACCGACAGAAACTCTGGATAATATCTTGGCCGAACTGAGTATGTCATTGTCCATCGATCTTATGCCTGGAGAGCAGGACCCTACAAATGTGTCGATGCCTCAGCAACCAATTCATCCTGCTTTGCTTCCGGCATCTAGACAATTTCTTGGGTCATCCTTTAGAACGGTTACAAATCCATGTTGGTGGGAAGTGGATGGCGCACGGTAAATATCAATATGCAGTATACAGTAAATTACGCTTAATGCTGACAAGCGACTTAGGATACTTGGAACAGGAGGTCAAGCTATCAGCGATATATTTAAATACGTTCAAGGCGATGATAGAATTTCTATGATGAAGTCGACACTGCTTTGGCAGCACTGTGCGCCAACAGCGCCGGATACGCTGTGTAAGTTGTATTTCTCGTCATCTAATATTTTCTCAAGCTAATATCTTTACAGGGAGTTACCCTTTCCAAGACAAGGATCCTTTTATTTTAGATGAATGTCCTCATGTGTATTTTGCTGGCAACCAGCCCGAATTCAGCACAACGTTGATGCACGGCGAGGACGGACAGACAGTCCGAATTATAGCTATACCCAAGTTTTCAGTTACTAAGGAGCTTGTATTGTTGGATATTGATACTCTGGAATGCGAACTTGTATCTTTCAAGGCCGGGGTTTAAGCAGACATCATTAGCAATGCGCCCCAGTCCCAAAGCATATGTTTAGTAGAATGTGCTGTACACGAATGGAAGACCGCTCTGGATAGTAAAATGCAATGATTCTTTTAATACATGATGAAATATAATACAATAGAAGTTTAATGACCCCTCATTACGTTTATGGATCGAAGGAATTGTCGGACTGATAAACAAATCTGTAGCCTGTAGATCCGACCAAAAAGCGACCATCAGGCTGTGGTCGCAAGACCAGAGTCTCTGAAAACCCATGCAAACCCTTCGATTTATCTGTTCCTAAACGCACTTTTCCCTCTGTCGTCAGAACCACTGAAGGCAGTCCGTTTGTACCACCGGCTAATGGAATGCAATTGTGTCCTGTAACATCGTGCGCGGTGACTGGCATTTTTTGATATAGCTCTGCATAAGCTGCGCCTCCCATAAGAGGGTTTCCGTTATATACAATCGGCGCTGTTGGCTCAAATAATTCTGGGATCGATTCTCGGTGGCTATCGAGAGCTGCGTAATATTTTCCAATAAAAGTCTTAGTTCCTAGTGATGTAAATCTAGTCAGCAGCCTGTTCGCAGAGCTGACAAACTCGCAAATCACTCTTGTTACCTCTGTTGATAATGTCTAGCATTTCGCCAAATTCCTATATTTTTAATCAGCATCTATAGCTCCTAGAAATATCAAGTTTGCTCTGAGCTTACGTTGTTTGTAGCCATTCTCTACACTGGCAGTGCTGATGATCCAACGCACCAGAGAGGTAATTCCGAGCTAGCTGCACAAGATCCACAAATATCAAAACCCTTCCAACGGCTGAAACGCACTCTAACCTCTGTTTGTATATTTTTGAGATCAGCAACAGAAGAAGATAAACTCCAATTCATTCAAGCAAACAATCTGTAAATTGATGATATATAACCTAACCCTATGCTGCCGATATCTGTTACGGCTGTAGAGTGTATTCATATGATTTATTACTGACCAAGAGAGTACAGACAAGATAAATAACAAGCACTCCTATTTAATAATTTACATTTGACCATATATAAAAATCTTTAATTAAACTTCTATCTACATCTCCATGTGATACATCTTGCATTATATTCTCAGTTTGTTGCTTGTGACCATCTAGCAGATTTGACAATCCCAATAGCTGCTATTCACCAAATATCTTGGTTTATGTGATACACCAGCTCTCATAACTATTAATGTTGACAGAAGTAATTAAGCAACGTAAGGGAAGATCGCTTTTCTCTTCTTGGGATACTTTCCGGCGAATTCACGCTTGTATTTGCTGTGCTTCTTGAGAGCCCACTTGTACATTGTGACAGTAGACACTAACCAAAACAAGGCGGCAGACCAGCTTTTGGTCAAGAATGCGACAGCTAACCAGGAAAGGCTCTCAAAAAAGTAGTTTGGGCATGAGACCAAGCTGAAGCCATAACCGTATGGGATCTTGCGCTGAGTGGTTCCCTTGGGACGAAGAGAGGAAAGGATAAGATGAGTAACGAAATTCGAAGCCTCGGCATAGACCCAGAAAGCAATTAGACCATAGTAAGCGTAGTTGGGTAGATCTGGGCACGCGCCCGGCGCGTAGTTGAAATAGCCCAGCAGAAGGCCGGACAAGACCCAGTAGTGAGCCGAATTGCGGAAAATGTTTGCAACAGGCATGGTCGCGTTTGAAAATCTGTGCACAAACATAGTCTCAAACTCGCGCTTGAGATAATGCAGAATCACCAGCTTCAGAAGGGTTGACTGTACGGCCGAGTGCTCGAAAGTCTTTCCGTAAATGAGCGTCTGGCAATAATAAAAGAAAAGATGAATGAATATCGGGCCAACGTATTCGATATAGAAAACGGTGGACCAGCTGACTTGCAGACCTGCAATTACGTGTTAGTTTGCCATGCTCTGTACCATCGTTCCCAACAGTTTCTGGTATACATACCCAAATCCTTCACGTAGACTATCGAGTTATCTTGCAGGTCATACTTCTCCAACGACGTCTCTGGAAGCAATCGTGTGTTATCAATTAAAGTCAGTCGCAATCTCTCGGGACCCAGCTTGGTGGCGCCGCTGATGGAACCAACCAGCGATTCAACAGTGGCAGACGTGTCGATGTCGAGGGTCGGCGGCAGTCCTCTGATCTTCGCCTTTGGCGACTTCGAACGTATATTGATGGTAACCATTTCAGCAATTAATCAACACAAATAGAATAACGACGCGTTTAGCTGCTGAAATACAATAGTTTGTATTAGCAGACAACAAAACACTGACTCCAGAGTCCCTTCGTTTCCTGTGAAGCAAGTCAGCCTAACTCTTTGGTCTGAGCTGGCGTTGGGGGGACCGAGCACCACGTGACTATATGTCACTTAAGGTTTGTTACGTAATCTATTTGGGAGAGCGGGAAAGTTGGTTATCTCCGCAGTGGGAGTTCGCATCTTAATTGAAGAGCCACCGCGAGGAGAGAGAGAGCCAGCTGTTGGACCAGCATAGCGGTCGGGAAGAGCCTGAGACTATCACGCAGATGCGGTTGGTAGCTGCATTGAATTATCAGCACGAAGGAGTTTTGTATATTATTAGGTGGCTACAGTCGCGATGAACAACACAAATTCAATCAACATCGACTTCGAGAATATCATTCTGTTTGACAGTGCTACCGCCGCGAGAATTGTTCGCCAGTATGCTTTTCCTCATGAGTTCAAATCTATTTCAAATGCTAAGCGAAGGCGCTTGAACAGCGGAGAAGTTGAAAGCACAAATAGTCTTAGATCAGCGTCGCCGCCGCTGCTCGTGCAAATTACAGGAATCGAAGCGCTCGAAAGTCAATGTATTCTACTGCGAAACGCCATTTTTGTGAACTTGTTCTTGGAAGATAATCAGAAGCTTGAAAAAAGACAATTTGAAGATTCAATGAAGGACATTCTAGATAGAATACAGGTGTCGCCAGATCAAGATGTTGTCTACCGTATGCCATGCAAAATGAAGCTCAGCGAATCAAAGAAACAAGTCGACGTATTTGCTCAGCTTTCAAAATCACCTCTCCTATTCACTTTTCAGGTCTTATTTGATAGTCAACTAATCAGCGATATTGAGCTATTCATTTCCGCAATCTCTTCGAGAAAAGTATGCTACGATGGTGGTCCTCTTTCTATCCCTGCTGCGACGTTTTGTATACGCAGAAAGGGTGATATGGCACTTGAATACTATTTAGATTTTGGAATAGCGCTGCCAAACTCAGCACACGCGTCTGTAGCTGCTGCAGACCTGACTGTCTTTCCTATATATGGCAAAATTCTTCATCGTGCTTTTCCTTTGATACCCCAAGAACGGATAGATCATCTTCTGCCTGAGCCTGAGCTGCAGAAAGCTTATGACAAAGGCGAGACCATGACACAGTTGCAACCTCGAGTGAAGCCGATCCAGTTTTATCAAGCAATTTGTAGTCACAAATTACCACCGGCAGCCGATTTAATCCAACATGCCGATCTACGCACCGACCTACTGGATTATCAGCAGCAGACAGTCCAGTGGTGTTTAGCTCAAGAAGGGAAAGTAGTTTCGAAGGAACGAGGCATTTTGGTTGATGCGACCGAAAATGACATTCCCTTCCCACCCTGGGGATGGTCAAGAGTATTTGAGAGCGGAAAAGAACATTGGATTGCTCCTGAACTCGGCCTTATTTGCAAGTCGGAGGCTGAGTTAAGAAAGGCATTGTTTGAACTGTTTAAATCTGGTGCAAAAGGTCTTATTGCAGAGGAAATGGGGCTAGGAAAGTCGCTTGAGACTATAGCAATAGTCCTTCTGAACAGGCGGCCAACGGCTGAAATTGGACTTCCCGTGATGGATCCCTATTCCGGAGATATAGTTTTAAAAGCAAAGACAACGCTAATTATCACACCTGCGAGCATCCATAAGCAATGGGTTGAGGAATTTCACAAGCATTCTCCTTCTTTGTCTGTGTATGTCTATCGAGGAGCTACCAATGGCGTGGATTTAATATCTTCAGAAGCTATGGCTGAATATGATGTTGTCCTGACAACATACAGCGTCATTGCTCGCGAGCTACACTACGCTTTGAAAGTTCCCAATCGCAGCATGCGTCAAGAACGAAAATACGAACGTGTCATCAGTCCTCTCGTCAAGCTTCAATTTTGGCGCGTCCTGTTGGATGAAGTACAATTGGTAGAAACTGGTGTTGGAAATGCTGCACAGGTTGCTCGCACTATTCCTAGATTTCATGCGTGGGGTGTCTCTGGAACTCCCGTGAGAAACGAGCTATCCGATCTGGCCGGATTATTGCTGTTCCTGCGGTTTCTTCCTTTTACACAAGGTCACAGTTCGAAAGTTTGGCAAAGATTATGCAGAAATCCAGCTGGATTTTGTGATTTGTTCAATAGATGTAGTGTTAGGCATACGAAGGATATGGTGAAGGATAGCATTGCTCTTCCCCCGCAAAGACGGATTGTCTTAACGATTCCATTTACAACGATCGAGGAAAACAATTATCGTCATTTATTTCAGCAATTTCTTGATGATTGCGGTTTTACGCCTGAAGGGAGTCCAACTCGTGATGATTGGGATCCCTCAGAAGAGCTGCCGAAGATGAGTCGATGGCTCGGTCGTCTTCGACAAACTTGTTGTCATGCTCAGATTGGCAGCGGAAACAGACGTGCTCTTGGCGGTGGACCATTAAGAACTGTCAAAGATGTTCTTGAGGCTATGTATGAAAATGCTCATTCGGCAGTATTAACAGATCAGCGTTTACTTTGGACATTGAAGATTCAGAGAGCTCAACTGCTCGAGCAGCCTGAAAATCCAGAGGATGCTGTGATAGCTAGGAAGCAAGATGGTTCTTTGACTACCAAGAAGCAAGAGCAGACTTTGACCGGGGAAACACAAGACGATACCTTTACTGAAGAGAAGCAAAACGACTTTTTAACTGCTGAGGAGCAATCCAATGCATTGACTGTCAAGAAGCAAAAGGAGACTTTGGCTGCCGAAAAACGAGAGAAGGCTCTGACTCTTTTGACAGAGGCGTGTAAAGGAATCCGGGATATTTTAACCCAATGTCGAAAGCAGCTGAACGAGGAAACCGATAGACAAAAGGAGTTTCGAGAAAATGTTGAAAAGCGTGAAAAGACAAGCGAGGAGCCACCCAAAAAGAAAGCCCAACCTGATGCCGACTCAGAAGATGAGGAAGAAGACGAACAGAAACGAGACGAACGTTTGATGATGGATCAACTCGAGAAGGAAGAAGAAGAGAAGCTTAAAGGACGGGTGCTATCCGCTCGATTGCGGGTGCGCACGTTTTTAGAGCTAGAACATCGCTGCTTGTTTTTTATAGGTAGTATATACTTCCAGAAGGTATGATGACTGATAAATGCGTACTTTCTATGCTCTGCTAACTTCTATAGGAAAATAAACAACTAGAAGATGAGTATTATGCTCTGGCACAAACTGCGCGGCAAGAGGTAAGAGATTCATAATTTTTTTTTTCAAGCGATATTCTAATCTAGTGTAAATAGCTCCTTCTAGAATCTCAAATGAAGGCACAGCGTTTGATGGACACACTTTCTCGAAAGGCTAAGAAGCATAAATTTGTGAAAATTCAGACGATAAAAGAAGTGCGTGAAGCTGATTTTGGTATTGAGATTCGTTCAGTTGGAAATACCGCCCGTGAATTATGTGATGCGCTGAATGATCAAGCGAACTTGCTGGACAAGTGGCGCGAGAAAGTTGTTTCTCTGTTAAGTCAGAATCTGGTTGACAAAGATTCAGAACCTGACGGTGAAGAGTACGAAGAGTCGCTGGACGCACAGGAAGAAGGATTTTCTTATCAGGAAGCGATCCGACAGGTCCTAGCAGATCGAAACGAAGCAGTAAATGGTGTGCGCAACAATTTGGTAGAATATGATATTACGCGTGAAGATGCTATGGACAAGCGCACTAATCTAGCCAAGGCATTGATGGATGGACGGAAAGCTGTGAAACCTCCTACTCATTTGCGGTCACTGAAGCATCTGGTTGAAGATCTTAGACGTCATGTGGCTCAAGTTGCATATGAAGTGGAGGATTCCTCAGGAGAGCGACGGCATAGACTGGATATTGAATATTCGATGGCCAATGACCAGCTCAATTCTTTGAGAGACGTGATGACGAAACAAAAAAAGATACTTGACGTGTTGGATAAAGAGCTGTTGTTTTTTCGATCGATTTATAATGCTCGTATTGAGTACTATAAGCAGCTTCAACAAATTTCTGACGGCGTTGCTGTATTTTATCCGAAAGATCCCGAGAAATTTAGGAAGAGCGCAGTAGCTCAGGAGTCTAAGCTTCTCGATAAGGTTGAAACTGGATACGCGAGACTTCGGTATCTCGAACATCTGCGGAACTCGGTAGTAGGTAATACGGGAACAGTTCCAGAGAGCGAGAGAATTTGTGTGATTTGTCAGTCGCCTTTTGAAGTGGGCTCTTTGACGGTTTGTGGGCATCAATATTGCCGTGAATGCATGCTGGAGTAAGTATTGACATTTCAAATAAGTCAGACGATAAAACTAACGAGTTCTTCAGGTGGTGGAAGATGCATCATACGTGTCCGATCTGCAAAAGGAACTTGAAGACACGAGATATCTATAACATTTCATACAAACCGACCGATATCCAAGTCCAGGAAGAGAAGCCACATCATAGCAATTCATTAGTATCTCCGAAAGCCACAAGAGCGATATATTCAGACATGAGCGAGGAGTCGCTTGATATGATAAAGTCGATTGATCTGTTGGGATCCTACGGATCGAAGATTGATATGATTTTAAGACATATGATTTGGCTGCGTGACAATGATGCAAATGTGCAAGTTGTTCTTTTCTCCCAGTTTACGGATTTCTTGAATCTGGTTTCGATGGCGCTGTTGCGTCATGGTATCAAATATGCTACTGTGGAAAAAAACATGGAACAGTTCAAGTCTAATCCAGAGTACATGTGCTTTTTACTGCATGCCAAATCTCAATCGTGAGTTCTCCTTTTCTAGCTGAAGATTTGGCGGATTATTCTAATCAAAAAAAATTTTTGATTTAGTTCTGGACTAACACTTATTAATGCCACTCACGTTATTCTTTGTGAGCCGTTATTCAATACCGCACTTGAGCTACAAGCAATCTCTCGTGTCCACCGAATCGGCCAGACAAGACCGACCACAGTATGGATGTATGCGATTGCAGGTACGGTTGAGGAATCGGTTTTAGCGCTGACTACGAAACGACGATTAGCTCTGCTTGAGAAGCAGGATAATGATCGTTTAACGGAAGCAAACCTGGATGCGTCGAACTCGATCCAGCTGTCTCAATCTGCTGGACGAATGGTTGACAGGAAAGGCGAAGGCGAGATTGTACCACAGGACGAGATCTGGGGTCTTTTTTTCGGTGAATCTGCAGTTCATGAATCGAATCAAACGGTAGATTTGATGGATATCGCGCTGCAGCCTGATAAGATTGCCGGAAAGGAGGAATTGGGGCAGGTCGCAGTTGAATATCGACGCGAGGTGATTGCTGGAGCTGCAGAGCAGCGAGCGTCTGGCAGTGGTGATAGTTAGTAGGGTTCAGTTAATTTCTTTGCATTAATATCTAATTATTCCTTCTACTAATACATAAATCTATATACAACAAAAAAATGAAAATTGAGTAAAAGAGTATGACGATGGTCTATGAATCTAGCTTAGTTTCAAGGCATCTCCTTTCTTCTCGTCTGGATGCTCTAGTATTTTCGCAGTCTTTGATTTCTTCTCGTAGTACTTTGTAAGGGCTTCACCCCCGACACCACCAAACACCATAATCACGCCGAACCACTGGCCAAAAGACAGGGAGTGGCTGAACCAGATTACTGAAAGAAGCATTGACATCATCTTACGCGTGACGGTCACGGTGACTAAGGTCAATGATCCAAATTTGCTGAGAGTGTAGAAGATGAAGACCTGGCCGACAGCACCACACACGGAAAAAAGGAGGATATCTCGGAGAACGACCGGGTACTCTGCAAAGAACTGAAGAGCACTGGACAATTCCGACGAAAACGGAGAGATCAGGAAGGCGGAGGTGAGGAAGGTCGACATTATGTTAACACCACACATCATTTTTGGACCAGATATTGAAGGCTGTGTATGGAAAATATGATCTTGAGTGGAATTTGTGAGTCCATCAAAAAGCAGATTGATAGTGAGTAAGAATAATCCGTATATGGAAGAAGATTGCGGGCCCTGAGATGCCTTTTTGCTCGAACTGGGGTGGTAGAGTGTGAAGAGGGAAACACCACAGGTGACAGCGAGTACGACCATGTACTTGCTCCACGAGTATTTCCGTCGGAAAAGAAGAACGTGCAAGGCCATGACAGGTAACAGCTTGCAGCTCTTTCCGAGAAGCAAGGTGAGGTAGTCTATATGGTTCAGACTCGCGTATCCGAATGGACTGGCGAGTGACGAGGTAGTGGCGACCAGTAAATACTGAAGAACGATCTTCTTGTTCGGGAAGACATTTGAGCTCTGTCGCGATCGCCGAGATTCAGAAAGAGTATACAGAAATCCGACGATGGCGGCACAGAATGACTGCACGGTGTTGATAACCAGGGAGTACCTAAAGAATTTGCCCTCCTGGCCGTACGGCGTCGTCGAGATGCGCTCTTGCAGAACTGCCCATGTCAGGAAGGATATGTAGATGCCGCCGATAGAAATAAGCAGCTGAGCAATGCCAGGACCCGAGGAAGTCAGTGACGCGCTGGTGGAGGCGCTTGAGGAGGAGGACGGCTGGAAACCCGCTGAGTTGATGACTTGGTTCGCGTCGAGCTTGTCGACGCGTACCGGCGCCTTCGTAATTGATGATCTGGCTCTGGTGTGGGTTTGTGTGCCTGCGTACGCGACCGATGAGTGAGTAGCAGCCGCTGCCATTGCAAATCACGCTCTCGTTGAACCTGCTGTGTCGGAAGTCGGGCAAACTCCTCGAGGTGGTCGAGGGGCGACGTAGCCAGAATTCCCTGAGATGGCGATGGCAAACTCTGAGCTGTCCTCTTTAGTCAGCGGCCAGGGGTAACTAGCGCCCAAACGCCCGCACTTTGCACGTGTGGATCACCAATATATTCGGGTTAGGGCTATGTTTGTTTTGGGAACAACAGGAACCCCCCTAATCAGATTAGGTGGACTCACTTGAACGCGCGGGCAGCAGGCAGCTCGTCCAGGAGACAGCGGCGTCCAACAGTCTCTGCTTCGACACTCCACATCAGAACCCCGGGGAGGCAGCGCCCTAGAAACCGATGGGCGACTCGCCGAATAAGCAATTGTCCCAGGCGGACTTGCTCATGTTCGATGGGCTGCTCACCACGACGTCCGCGCCCAGCAGCAGCGGCACTCTGGCTGCTCAGAAGCCCGGCAGCGCTCTGTCGCGACCACCTCCCTCGTCGTCCGTTGCAGCTGCCTCGTCAGCCAATACAGACTGGTTCGCGCTTCTGGCGACCTCGTCTCAGCAATCAGCTTTGACTGTCTCTGCTCCGCCAAAGCCAGCATTGTCGCAACTGCCAACGCCGGTGCAGAATTATGATCTCGTGCGAAATCTGTTCCAGGTGTCGCCGCCGTCCTCGACGCCCAGCCTGAGCCCGAATCCTTCGCCCTCGCCTGCTCCGATCCCGTCGTCTTCTTCCGCTCCTACACCTGCTTTGGCAAAGCAGCCGGCTGTCAAGCCTTCATCTGCCATTGACGACGATTTTGGCGATTTTATTAGTGAATCTCTGGCTAGCCCGGCACCGGCTGCCGATGCCAACTCATCTCCGGTAAAGACGCCAGCAGCTCCAGCACCTATAAAGGCCCCGGCAACAGTGCAAGGGCCAGCAAAGAAGAGCTCTGCGCGGGTGATCTCGCCCCACTCACAAATAAAGCCAATACTCCCAAACACAGATCCTACACACAGTCGAACTTCATCCAAGTCAAACCTGCCCGGCACATCTCCCATCAAGCGAGCTCCTTTTCCCACTGTCCCACGTCCGCCTCCAGAATATAGCACTTTGGAATCACGCACATCGACGCAGCGACACTCCGCCCATGCTACTAGTCAAAGAGGCGCGATTGCTTCCAGTCCTATTAGTCCAAGGAAATCGAATGGATCCAGCTCAAGTGGAATTCAGGTCCAACCTTTGAGATTTGGTCAGCATCTCTCTGGTCCTGATGGGCATATTGTAAATGTTTCAATTCCAGCTCTTACTCAATCGGAGAATATCAAATCATCCGGTCAGCCTGAGCCAAAGCAAGTGCCTCCCCCGAAGCCACCAAAACTAGTGGATGCCTCGGACGACTTTGAACCTTGGCCTGAATTTGCATCTTCATCCACTCCATCGTCATCAAATGCCACTTCTGGATCAGCGACTCAATCACAGCAATCACACAGACCAGCTATCCCTTCTCTGCCTCCCCCCGAGGCCCTACTTGCATTATTTCAGTCAAATCTGTTTCCTCTTCCTATGCCCCTATTCCAGTCACTAGTCCCTCTTTCGTTTCCTCTCAAACGGAGAATTATTTCTGCTCCACGCGTGAAAGCTTTCTTCGAAGCCTTCATACTTGCTATTGAAGTCGCGATCCGCATTTGCGCAGGAAGAAAGCGTCGTGGGGGTACATTTGAAGCCGACAAAGAAGCGCGAGAAACAGCACGTCTATGGAGAGCTCTGAGAGAGCGTGTTGCTGGTGTAGGTCTGCGTGAATTGCCGAATCTGGACGCGTCGTTTGCTCTCAGAACATATATCGGCGATTCTCGCGAGCTGTGTATGGTATGTGGTGTGGCGCAGAACGAGAATGTACGAGGATGTACGAAAGTTGTGCAGTGGGATTTTGATAATGGAGGGCATGCTACTTGCATTCGATGGTGGGCTCATGAAAAGGCTCTTATGGAATCTTGATGTAATGAATTGTTTATAGATTTAATTTGCATGGAACGAACGAATTCGATTTGTAGATGAAACGAGGATAGCTGCAAAACCTCTATGATCCGTTGCTTCACAAAAAAAATAAGCATATTATCTATGCCAATTTTTATAAAACTATTACGAGCAAATTAGTCGAAATACCTGAAAGAGTATCCACTATTTCCACGTGAGGGTGTCCTGGTTGGGAGTTCCCATCCGTTACGTTACGTGTTCTAATGTCCCAACCCCACCACGACAATCTTCTCCGTCGCTCGCCATTCTCCTATATTTCCTACTCCACACTCAAAAAATGCGCACTACACCTATCGACCGAGCAATTTCTGCTCACGCGGGCACGTTAATTCTTTCATTTACCGGAATCGTTGTGGCGGCGTGTTCGTACATGGCCTTCTTCGGCGATGATCTGCCAACGTATTCACGCGGTATTGAGCCCGTTTCTAAACCAGTTTCGAAAAAGAAGGTGACCAAGGACGAGGACGAGGAAGAGGACGAAGAGAATAGTGATAGGAAAAGAAAAGAGTCAAAAGCGAACGGAAAATGAAACGGCCAGAGAGGCAGATTTATGATGATGCCCCGTGTATGACACGGCATCTGATGTCTCGATTTTGCCATGTTATGCACAATTCCGTCGATTTCCCTGGCATTCACGCGATATACTGGGATAAGACGCACTTCACGGTCTTTTCAGAGGTCAGATCTTAGCTCTCGTCCAGGATCGACACAATTCTATGGGAAGCTCGTCGAAAAGATTGCAGACAGTATTCTTAATGCGAGTTTTCGAGTTTAGTTACTTTGTGAGACTGCCAAATGTCATAAATAGAGATAACAGCTAATTAAATTCTATTTTAACAATAATTTACATTTCTAAACATGAATCTCATCTACAACCTGCCTAGCCAAAATAGCTTCCATGCGCAACATCTCATTATCATACTCCTTTTGCACATCCGAAGACTTGACAAGAATCCTGGTCATTCCCGAATTCATACCACCCATGGCCTTGGCTCGCTTCGTAGGTGATTCACCGCTTGATTTCGTAGATACACGAGTGAGAAACCACGCTTCAGGAGTTCCCTTGCCGAGCGGGATACAGGATAACGTGTTAATCAACAGTAAATAGCAAGCGTTGACCTCGATATCGGCGTTACTGAAAGGCTCGCCTCGTCCAGCAGTGAACCCGCTTCGTAACCGCTGAATATATTCGTACATTGCCGCTGCTGCGTCCTGCTGCTCGTCATGCTCAATACACCAAGAGTACAAAATCTTGTAGTAATTCGGGGCGTCGCTGCCACCTTCAGAAGTTGGTAAATCAACAGTTGTGCGTGCTTTGAGCTCGAGAATCGACTTTACTTGAGAGTGAAGCTCAAGGAGTGGGAATTCACATAATCTACTGGTGTTTTCAGATTCACAAAGTGCAGTGATATATTTGCCAAGCATGGCATGTTGCCTATTATTCATCAATTAGCTCAAATCAATTCGCAAGGAGATTGGCAAAACATACGATTTTTTATGTTGAATATTAGTAACAGCAACATACGCCTCATCATACAAGCCTCCCTTGATAGCACTCTCAAACACAGCTCGCAGCAAAGAATCCAGACTATTACCGTCATGCTGTCGAGTTCCAACAGTCATATCTATAGCCAGCTTTCCAAACTCACACGCCGCAGCATAGGCACCCGCAGCATCCAGCAGCATGGCCAAGTGCGTCGCAAAGGCAGCCACGCCTTGCCCAGCCACGGCCTCAAGAACACTGGATCCGGTATCTACAGAGCTCGGGTAAAAGTCGCGGAACGCCAATGCGATCTCATCGGTGACGGTTAACGTCGCCATCTCAGAGACACTCTTTGCCAGCCATGTCTTTGCCGTGTCAAACTCACCCAAACGCATGTAAATCAAACCTCTTGCAAAACAGGAAATACCGTCATCGGAGCGTAGATACGCCAGCATCGACTCTGCCGCACGCAAATGACCGGACTGGACTGCTGCACCAGCAGCTGCAGCGGCGGGCGCAAGTGACCGTGCAAGAGAGAAGAATGTCGCGGTATATGACACAGCATGCGCAAGACCACCACCAATCGCGGTGCTTGGCGGGGAAACCATTGTAGCAGCAGCAGTACTTCCCAACGTAACAGAAAATCGCGAGAACAGCAGCTCAAGAAGCGTTGTACTCGCCATAGACATTGATTTGGGCCTATCAAGCGCAAGCTTGTCGACACCCCGTGACAAGTCATCATCATCTTCTTCAGATGATCCGTCAAGTAGACACTCGCAAATGCTCTTGAGGAAGCTTAGACATTTCAGAAGATCCATGAACTTTGCAAAGAGATTTTCGTATTCAATGCCACAGTCAATAATCTCGCCTGAAGAATACACAGACAAAAACAGCAGCGCATCAATCACCGATAAATAAGTCGTTTTGACAGCTTGTGTAGTTGAACCCGCTGTAAGCAATAAGCCTGAAGGCGAAAGACTGTATCTTGTAGTTAATGCTGGGCGGCCAAAGAAACTGGACTGCGAACTGTGCAACAACTCTAGGTCTTCATAGCATGCATCAAAAGCAGCTTGCAGGCCGTCGATATCAGATAAACGTTTTTGCAGCAAATCTAAAGCAGAATCAGAAACTTGATCTTGCAGACAGGATTCATAAATCGCAAAAGCCGCGTCACCAGGTGAATATCGGGGAGGCTCAAGCGTGTGCTCAACAAGCATGCCGATGAACTGACTTAAAACCGGCTTAGGCAGTAATCGCGAGAAAGACGAAAAAGTAGACAAGAGATCAACATCTTCGTGCTCAACGAGCGAAACTCGGCTGCGGACGTCGCTTCCTAAAGAAGAAGCATGACGCGTACCAGCCAAATGCACGTGCTCTAGACCGACGCAGAATCTAATATGCGAGATCGCGGTCGCCTTGACGACGACGATGGTGTTACTGGAAGGCACGCGATATAGAGAAAATGCCTCATTTCCTTGCTTTGAGAGTTCTAGGCAAAGCCTATCAAATCGCGACCACTGTAATTGCATATCACGAGCATAAGAATCGTCCGCGTCATCAGTGGTTTTGGTTAGCTGAGAGCTAACAGATGAAGCTACTGCTCTCATAGTACGCTCCTTGAGAGACAATGAGGCATTAGCTTCCTTATCCTGATAGTTTATCATCGAATAATGCTTTTCGTAAACGGGCAAGATAGTCTCGATAATAGCAGGTGAGTACATTCCAGGCTGGAATATGCGACGCAGGAATTTATCAGAGCAGTCTTCATTAGGTAACCTAACTTCGTCGTCACTAGTCGTATCTGGAGCCACGGCGCGCCAAATGAGAGTTGCTTTCGGGGGATCTTTAACCGTAGGAACATTAAATAGAACATGAACGCGGGAAGATTTGTTACTCTTCCATAAAAGCCAGAGATCTAAACAGTAGAATGGCGATCCAGACTTCGAGGTTTGCTGTTTCACACGACTAGGCTCGATAACAAATGATGAAACCATCCAAATTGCATTGTCGTCAGGCGCAACAGGTACGATCGGTGCGTCAAGCAAATCGGTGAGGGTGGCTTGTGGAGCAGCATTGCGGTTGCCATCGACGGGCGGAGATACGTCAAGTCTCCAGAATCGAAATTGACCTTCGCCAAGAGGAGAGTATGTGACGATATAAGTGGAGCCGTCTTTTGAAGTTGTCGTTGATATGAGAGACGCTGGCTCAGTCGAGAACAAAGGCTTTGGTGTATTGCTGTTGTTTGTTAAAGTAGGCTCATTGAGAATATCATAAGCGGCAATCGAAGTGAGCGTGCTAAGCGACCAGAGCTTTACAGTTCCATTTATCGAGACTGTAATGAGGATCGTGGAAAGACATGCCATGGAGACGACCATGTTGGTAGAGATGTTTGGATGTCCTCGGACACGGTCATTCGAGCTCCATAAAAACATGCCTTTGAGGGAGGCCAGATAGCTGCCATCGCTGAATACTCGTTCTGTGTAGTCTATAATAGACGAGTTAGTAAGTTAAAACGCGACATGTTTGGCGATAGTACCTTCAGCTAAAGCGTGCGACCGATCGAGCTTCATCAATCCTCCATCCATGAGAGCAAACAAAAGTGAATTACTTTCAGCCGGGCCATGTTCGATGTATAAAGGAGGTCTCAGGCTGAAATGTGCTGATTCTAGAACATGACACCACTCGTTGAGAGGCTTGCGCTGCCATGGTTGCGTGAAAGTCTGCTTCGAGAGGTAAAACGTGTAGAGCACGAATGTCTCGCAGAGCACGTCAACCACGACTGCATCTTCATCATCAAGAGCTTTGCTCAGCACGACACACGACGGTCTGATCGGATCAGGCAGATGGATCCTCACGCGATGAAGCTCGGCATTAGAATCAGAGGGCAGAATGGTATCAACTGGGACGAGATCGAGCACTGATCCGCTCTCGAGCACGCGCCAGAGCAGCGAGGTCGGTAGCGTGCTTGACGTGTACATGCCGGACTGGGTGGCGACATATTGCGACGAGTAGAGCTCTTCTGCATCAGCAGAATCAGGAGTTGCTTTTTGTCGTCTATTGCGAAACGATATTCCGTGAGAAGAAGTAGACGACGACGAGGGAGGTGCGATGAGATCTGTGGTTGGCATTCGCAGCGACGAGACATCGACGCGAAGCAGCGCCTCTTTCAGCGAGCGGTCTGGATGACGCATTATTCGCAGTGCTTTTTCTGGATCCGCGGCTATTTCCTGTTGACTCTGCGCCCGTTTGGCTGTACTGCGCTGCTTTGACTGCAGTGGACACTCTCTGATCTTTTCTGTTTTGTCAACTTTCAGCAAAAGCTTTCGAGAACTCCTGAGCGTGCGGCTCACACCCACGACAGGCATTGTTTATTTACTAAAGTCCAACTGCTGCTCGGCCTGAAGAACGTGAGTTGTATGCTCCCAATTCGATGCGATATCCTTCGTTGCGAATACATTGTCCCTGTGCTGAGCCAGTATCCGATGGCGAGAGCAGTGAAGGCGAGGAGGAGTCTAAGGAGCCACGGCAGGAGAAGGGCCGCCGTAATCTGACGCTGCCGCCCACGCTTACGAGCCCGTTCGCGCAGCACGCGCTGAACGCGCTCTACTTTTGCGATGTGTGCAAAGCGCTGCGATGCGAGCGCTGTGTGGTTGACGAGATCGTGCAGACGTTTTGTCCGTCTTGTTTACATATTTACTCCGATTCACGGAAGTCTGAATCTGTGTTGTACGTTGTTCTCTTAGCACGCGCAGAGATGAGGTATCGCTTGAGCTGACTTTGGATCAATAGCTGCTCTAGGAATTGCTTGCAATGCCCGCTGTGCTTTACTGGGCTGGTTATGTTTTCACAAGCTGAGAATGAAATCTACATGCAGTGTCCTTACTGCGCCTGGGATTCGAGAACGTCGGGCGAGGTTACTTTCACGAAATCATCCTCACTCTACACCCAATTACAAGCCCTTTCACTTTCTTCTCAGGCTACGGCAGAAGTGTCTCAAGATGACGACAACGAAAGCGATGATGAATCGGTATTTGAGGAACGAGAATCACGACAGAGACACACCTCTGCAACACAGTTCAATAATCTCACTTCACACTATCGAGACCTTTATCGACCATCAAGCCCACCCCCGTCATCGCCTCTCCTTCCTAGTCGAACAATATCTCGTAGTCTCGAGACCACCCGTTTTCTCAAGGCAGTTTATCGGTCACAGTCGTATTCTTCGCCATCGTCGTCACCGCTGACTCCCGAATCTGTGCTCAACGTGCTTGGACGGTCCGGAGGCGTGTCTCGTGCAAAGGCAGCTGAAGCAGCAATTCGCGAATCTGAACGGTATATAATTCCTCTTAACGAGACAGCTGAGCGGGATGCTGTTGAAAAGATGGAAGATATGCGGTCATTGCGAGATAGTGCCTCGCTCTCACAACAGAGGAGACAAATACCGGTCGCGACCCTGGCGCCGACAAGTACGCAGATATCGACGCTCAAGCCTGCGCCTACAAGACTGCGGACGCGACGCGCAAAACGATGCCGAGCGTGTAGACATCTTCTTGTGCGACCAGAAGTTGCAAAGAACGGTGCGCCTACGCTATCGACATCGTTTAGAATCAAGCAGCTATGTAAGGACTACATTCCCACTATCCGCGTCACTCATCTCGCTGCTTCCTCGTCCAAGTATCCGGTGCGGTTTGTGCCTCATATTACGTACACCTTTGCCTTCACGCTGTTTAATCCGCTACTTCAACCCGTCAAAGTGACACTTGCATCTCCCCCGCGCACGCCAAAGGGCAGCCACTTTGTCACTTTAGTAACCCCCACCTTCGACATTTCCGGAAATATCGACGATGCGAATGACTGGGATCTTCGCGCTATAATTGACATTCGTGAACGATTCGGGAAGTTTAGAGACGGCGAAGGGGAGAAACCTGCGGGTGTGCTTGCCGCGGGCGGGAACTGGTCTTGTGTCTTAGTTGAGGTCGTTCCCAGTGAAGAACAGGGAGAGATTGAGATTCCTCTGTTTACGAGAGTGGAGTATGGTCCTCTGGACGATCAAGAAGCGAAGAGGGTTCAGAGTGAGAGTGCAGAATCAGAAAATGAGGAAATGGCGTTTTGGTCTGTTTTGAAAGTGGGCATTGTATGATCTGCAGTTAATTTACAGTGCTGTAAAGCCATATCTAAAACATGAAAAGCGTTATATTTCTGATATAAATGCAAGTACACCAAGTAGCCAAAACAGTAGCTAAAAATATGCAGATATGAAAGTAAAATCTAGTCTCTAGTGTCTCTAACATTAAAGACTGGCGAGGTCTGGTATATAACACAAAGACAAAAGAAACGCGTCAGAGATCGCCACTTAATGACTGGATAGCTTGAGGTTATAGCGATTGCAGATATCCCAGTTTTCCTTCTTGCTCCAGCCCGTTTTGAGTTTTTCTTCGTCGCTCGGCGGCCATTTCACGACCTTGCCTCTAACCTCTTGACCTCCCAGAGCACGGAATAGGTAGAATAGCATCATGTTACTGTAGAGCCACGCTTGAGGGCTTGAAATGACATGCATTTCGTCTTTGAAGATATGCGGGAACCCGACGACGTTGTGACCCCATTCAAAGACCTCAACTTTGTGAGAGTGGGCCACCGCTCTGGCGACGCTATCCATCTGGTATATCGAAACGTCGCGTTCGCCGACATGACGATGCGGTATAGCGGCGCGCAACATCATTGGCGCGCCATTGTCAAAGAATTTTTGAAAGTAGTCGATGAGCATGTGGTGACGGGACTTGTAGAACTCAAGTTCGCTCCAGAACAGACGGCGACCGGCAGACACTCCGCTTGGACCGTCAGAGGAGCCACCGATAGCTTCGTAGCCTTTCATGAAACCAAGATAGTCCCAGAGTAGAGTCTGGTAAATGATAAAATCCGGTCCCTTGCCATCCGTGCCGATTGTCTCGTTGAGGAATTGACTGAACACGTGCGGAGTACGCTCCTCAAACGGGACATCGTGTATATATGGCATCCACCACCATTTGGGTTTACCGGAGAGAACACCAGGGACATGCCAGTGCTCAATTGTGAAGTTGAGAAAAGGAATGGTGCATACGGCTGTACTATGTTTTCCGGCACGTGACTCTGTTCCTTGTAAACCGACAGATGCGCAGAAGTGTAAAGTCATATACCGATCAACTGAGTCTGCTAGCAGGAGAACTCGCCGGTTGCGAAGCCAACTGAGTTTCTGATCCAGTCTTTGGTACTCCTCCGAATCAGTATCCTTTAGAAGGTTATGACGCGTGTGCCTCTTGACGCGTTTTAACCAATTTATGGGTGCTTCGCGCATCAGTTCACTGTCAGGTTCTGATGGCATGAATGAGATGTCCCCGGGGCGTTTCTGCGGATAAATGGCCATTGGCACCGGGTCGCTGTCAATAAAAGTGTCATAGTACGGAAGGTAGATGGTGTCTTCCTGACGAGCTGGAGTTTTGGGCATGTACAGGTACCCTGGCCGCTGGTAGGGATCTTCGCAGTAGGGAGGAGCAACATCTATCTCACCAAGAGCAGAAGCGGTAGCGGTAACAGTAGTGGTTGCAATTATCGTGGACTGTTCAGTGACTGTGGTTGTGTGCGCGAGAATCTGGTTATGAATGACGGTGATGGTTGCAGGATCAACGAGAACATCGTCCGCAGCTTTTGCCGCGTCCGGATCGGAAGTTGAGAGAAGAGCTGGTCTATACAAAAACGGTCAGTTAATTCGATTGCAAAAAAGATGAAAAAAATGGGCGACGAACGGGGGACAGGAGTGGGTGATGTCGAATGTAGGGGGTCTGTAGGCCGAGATGAAGAGCATGAGAAAGAGAGAGTTTATGAGGATTGACACAATAGGGACTACTGTCCAGGCGCGCGTGATGAGAGCCATTGTGCGTAGGGCTGCTCAAAGGCAGAGCGAAAGAGCGTATGAAGAGCAAACAGCTGAAGAGAAGAGAGCAAATGTTAGACAGAGAAGGCAAGGATGATGGCGAAACGGGCACACCAGCAATCAGCACGATTCACAGACCAGCGAGAAGACAGCAGCAGCTCTCTGCACGGTAAGCCGTATAGGTTGCTGATCGTGTGCCTGACACTACCGAGCTACGGCTCTCCGGTGCAGTTCTAGTGCCTGACGAGCCACGATACAAACACACAGGAGAAGTGTATCGACGCGCTCTACTCTCGCAGCAGCCCTGCCAGAGACGCGCAGCCAAGTAGCCATCGAATCTGCAGCGCAGCCAGGTGCTTGCAACAACATGCACCGTGGACCCATATCCGCTCGCCTGGATTCGAATTCACCACATACGGAGGTGGGCACGTTTGACGGGAGGGGAGGACCGTAAAGGCATGCACAGATCAGACCCAAGCCGCAACGGTAGTGGCGCTAGTCCACTTCGAGCACGGGCGGCTGGTACGACTCTTGTGCGACTGCTGTGAGACCCTGGCAAGCGTGCAGCGGGCAATGAAGACCCGTGCTGTTCACGGCGGGTGCTGCGGAGGACAAGACGCTGTTCGCGAAGTTGCTCAGCACCGCAACAAGCAGCGGGCTCTGGCCGGCGCACGGCTGAGCCGACGTACCTGTGCACGGCTGAGGAAGCTATCTGCGCACTATCTCCACCGCAGCAGCTGTCATTCACGGTGCAATGGGCCTCGTACTTGCTGGTCACTCGACTGCCCGGCCGACTTCCGCTGCCTGTTGTGAGCTTGCAGCACAAATACAGGCGCAAGCTGCGTTGCAGCTTTTACTGTAGTCTAATGCCTTTTTTACTGCTCAGAATAATAATAGAATCGACGCGAACATTGAGCGCACAGATCCCAGCAACCGTTGGATGATCACGATCGTGACGCACGCCAGAGCGGTTATCTTCAATTCTCGGCAAGCCATCTTAACAGTCAGTGGCGGCTCATGACTGAGCGGTAGAAATCGGTCGTGGTGAATTACAATACAATACAATACGATGCACGTAAAATACAAGTTTATCTAATGAAGTATTATTACCCGAATGAAAAATAGCAACACAAATTAAAAATGCACGTTTTTCTAAATAAGCATATCTTTGAACGCCATGTGGTCTCCTTATATGGCATGGTCGTAGGCAGCAAGTTCGATTCTTGGTATTTGCTTCTGGGTGATAATTCCACACCAAGTTCTCTTTCCGAAGCTGAAATTGATCTATTGAGTAATCCAATAGTAATATACAAACTCGTCTATTCAGCCACGTACTAATGTGCGTACTAGTGTGCATACTAGCGTGCGTAGTAGCCCCTCTGCCTTTACATACTCTTTCGGCTTCACGCCTCGGCTACCGGGTTTGCATAAATGAGTAGTGATGGCACTCTGCCCACGCATCTGCCGGAGACATATCGCTCTCTGCCGGCCATCTGGTAACTTTTCCTTTAACCTGCGCACCGCCTAGCGCGCGGAAGAGATAATACATCATCATGTTTCCGTACAATGTTGAGTGCGGGCCAATGTCAACATGCATGTCGTCTCTGTAAATCTCGGGGAAGCCGGGCACAGAGAGGCCCCACTCGAAGACCTCGTTGCCGGCGTGGTAAGCGACGAAACGCGCCATGCGGTCAATCTCGTACAGCGAGATATCAGTCTTGCCTTGGTCGCGGTGCGGGATCACGGTTCGCAGCATCATTGGAACGTGTCGGTTGAAGATGCTGCGCAGGTACTCGATGAACTGCTGGTTTCGGTTCATGAAGAACTTGAGCTCGCTCCAGGTTGTTTGGCGGCGCAGGTATGTGTTTGCGGTTGACACGTTTTGCTTGAACTCGTCGGCCTTTGCGTATCCGCGGACATCCCATAGATTTGATTGGTATAGGATCAAATCCGGCGCATCACCAGAAGGACCGTTGACCTCGGGCAAGGTCTTGACGTACATATTTTGGATTCGGTCCTCGAACGAGACACGGGTCATCTGCGGCATCGCCCACCATTCAGGTCGACGCGAAAACATCGAGGAGATATGCCAATAATAGATTGTGAAGTTCAAGCTGTCGATATGGCACCATGCGTTCGCGTGCTTTCCTTCTGGGCCAATTACGAACTTTTGATCAACAGTGACGCAAAAGTGCTGGGCCATAAACCGGTCAATCGAATCGGCGACCATCAAGATTCTTCGATTGCGCAGCCACTGCACCTGCTCTCGAACCTCTTTTCGTCTAGGACTTTCAGCCTTCACTTTTTTCTCGTAGTAAACATGTTCTTTAATGAGAGCCACCCAGTTTATAGGCGCCAGATTCATCACCTCCTCCTCAACCGGCGCTTCGTCGAACAGCAGCTGAGCGTGCTTCAGGTCCACCGCGTCCTCGTGCTGCGGAAGTTCGAGCAAATCGTCCCAGAACGGCACATATCGCGCTTCGTGATAGCGACGCTTTGTGACGGGATACTGCAAGTAACCTGGCCGTTTATACGGATCATCGCACTGTGGCGGTTTCAGGGTTCGCGCTACGGCTGCCGCCACTCGAGGATCAACCTCGTCAGCAGCACCAGCCGCAGCAACGATTGTCTCGGTAGCGGTCGCGGTCGCGATCTCTGTCCGCGTCTCTACCACTTTTTCTGTTGTCGTTGACAGTTCTGTTACAGTAGCGACAACTATTGCTGTTCCTGACTCGAAGTTCTCTGCCGGAGCTGTCAGGGTCACTGTAACCGTCTCAACACTTGAATGGAACTCGATGTTCTTTGCCGCGGTTGCCAAGGTCACTGTAACCGTCTCAGCACTTGAAAAAGAGAAATGCGGTTCTTTGAGACTGTCGGACTTGTCATGGGCTCCATACATGTAGTTGCGGGCACTAGATTCAGTGAGTTAGTATTGTATAAACGTGAACTCGTCAGATAGAAATGTTTCCGCGGAAGTGCTGGACTGATGCTAGGCGGCTCAACAGGCTGCGATATGCCCAAAACCTCAGCAAAGAGTGCACTCTATAGTAAAGCCTACCAGGACAGCGAGCAAAGGGCACGACTTCTAAGCCGAATATGTGCGTCTGATGATCGATATGATCACACGAGCGTGTTCTGAATACGCAGTTCTCCTTCAGCACGCATCGCACAAAGCGCAAAAGCACTGAAACCCTCTCTAATCTGACAATCTCATAAAGGCCAAAACGAAGACACTTACGAGCTCATAGAGTTGGTTCCCGGTGAACCCACAAGCGCGCGGGAAACTAGAAGCAGCACGCCGAAGTTCAGCAGAACGCCGACGACAATCAGCGGCGTGCGAAAGATCATTTTGGTGTAGTCAGGCTGGTGGTGTAATGTGATTGTTGAGATGCGTTGAGCGCGCAGTCTGGCGAGTTCGCGCTCAGACGACCGGTAGAAATGAATGCGGCTACCGTTTAGGTACGAGACGGAGACCTAGAATGCCGACAAAAAAGAGAGGAAAACGACAGAGAAGAGCCCGGGAAAAGACAAGTTTGTTAGAGGTGTGCTTGCAAAGCAGCAGAGGAGGCAGGTCCGCGAAGATCCTTGAGGAAAAATGATTATGGCGGACTGGCCGAACCAGGGACGCGACAAGAGCGGTAGTGACTCGGCGGAGGTCTTGGCGGCCGTTGCGCTGCATCGTTTCTTGGCGCTTCCGCTAAGGCTGCCGAGTGCCGTTTTCAGTTGGTGCGGCCGCAGCAGCTGCACGATGACAAAGAAATTGCGCGGGGTTTGGTCAGCGGAGATCCAAGGAGCCGGATTGCAGCTCGTCGGATTGGATGCGCGGCAGGAGAGAACAGTGCATTGGACCAAACCGGCAGACCAACACGAACCGGTACAGGGATTTGGGACGAGGCCGACCGGAATGGGGATTTGGGACGAGGTGGCCTGGAATGGGGATAAATATGATATATGACAGCCAGGGTGCTGCGATATATCTCACTGACAGCCCTTGCGCAGCCAGCGCACTGGTCATATTTGCTGCTGCATTTGCTGCTGCATCTGATGCGAGAACTTGTCATCTTCACTTCTGCTGGAATTCTCTCAGTGTGTGAAACTAGCTTTCACTCTTGCACACGCGTAGGCGTTAAGGCGATGAAGCTCTTTAGCGCTATCTGGGGTAGTGTGGTGGACTGTAATACTGTCATGATGACCCGATGACTAGTCACGCCCTCTTTTCTGTCTGCTCTCAGCAGTATAAACTGTGTTCTACTATTTTGCCTTTGTCGGCGCAATCCATCAATAGAAGTGCTGCGTCAATTATATGCTGTACCAGGTCCATGGTTCGATTAGATGTTGTACCATGTCCATGGTAGTCCGCAATGTTCAGACACATTCTCGTAGTTTTGGATCCTGGTTTGTCTTCACGTCGATATATTCCCGCAAAGACTGTTAAATTGATCCAAATAGCTGTGTTCATCACCCACCCCCTGCTATACAACTTCAAACTTGCCAAGAACTGCTGGCACGACCGTATACGCAAGCATCAAATTGATCTCCATGATTTCGCTAGTTAAGAAGGTACCTGCATATTGGATTGTCTAAGAGTGGTGGCCCTTAATCTGAGACAGCCTAAAAGTATAATATATATGCTCACCCAGCATCCAGAACGCTGATATATAAAGAAGACACATGTTCCTACCGAAAAAATGCAATCAAGACAAATTTATTAACAAGATGATAGAAGAAAAGGAACTTATTCTGTGTTATTCGTGAGGTGCTTTGCGTGTTGAGTGCTACGGGTGTCTCACATCTGGAGCATGCTTATCTTCGTTGCATATATTGTGTCTCATGATTGCGCGTTACCTTAGTCATGCTGTTGCTTGAGATTACAAAGAAATGGGAAAGGTGTTTTGTGAGTTACTTTGTTGTGAGTGTTTCATAAGAAGAGTGCAATTTGGACTTGCAAATCACGCCCGCGCCATCATGAGACACGTTTCATCTACGCATTTGTCTGTTGATGAAGATCTTTTCCTATCTGCTCAGCATCTTAACAAAAATGACCTCAACACACAACACCTCATGCGTATGGCGATGGAAATCATGAAACTCTGCATTAGCGGCATCAGTCAATTTCCAAAGAATGCTCGTTGAATTATCTTTATGTGCTGGACACGAACAGACAAAATTAGTCAAAGCAGGACATTCTAAGACGCAAGCTTTTAGCAACGTCGTCGCTCATCTACATTTGTAGCTCATGGAAGATGACATAGCTAATCAGATATGAAGTGCGGTCGCTTGCATTTGAGACGCATCGAGTTTGAATCGACATGTGCTGCGGGTTAACAGAAGCGACACTGGTGGAGCGCAGGCGCCTATACTTTGCCGCTCCCGAGCATAGCCCCCGGCAATCAGCAGTCTGTTCCAAATATCTCGCCGAGGAAAAGTGGCTGATTGGGATGCTAGCATATTTCCACCTTGAGCGATGAATCGATGATGCTCTAGCAAGCCAATAGGCGTTCGTGGCAGCTGGTGGCAGATGCCAAACGTGAGCGGTGAGTGCTGAATGCGGTGGTTTGCGGAAACACACTGCAGCACTGCACCACTGCGTCACTACGCCTAGAGCATTGCCGAACATCACTGTCAGTGCTATCATCAAGTATGCTCAATCTTGTTCTGTGTGTAGTGTACCAGCCCTTGGCTAGGACTAATTCTAGAAGCCCAGTGCCAGTGCCTGTGCCTGTGCCTACTTATACACTGGTGATGGGCTGGAACATATTATTCTGCTGATGACTCTTGATAACTCTGCAAGGCTTGTCTTATAAACCCTAATCTAGCTATATTGTTATTGCACTATCATAATTATAAATACTTGTGTAACAAGTGTAAGCCCAATGGTCAGCCGTAGATGCTGGGATCATCTATATACCGCACTTGGTATCTCTCACTGTAGACAGTGGTGCGCTCGTGTATATCCTTGTGATACATCATACGAAAATAGCCTATTGAAGAGGTTTATGTAATACGTATGAATCACATACGAGGAAGAGAGACGCGTTTAACTTGTAATACGCATTACATATAGAAATCCAGACATGTCATACTACCCTACCATATTCCACTCTTCTTCTTCATATAGATCCAGCGTTTGACAAATATTGAAAGCTATCGCGTATATAGCGAATATTGTATAAACGCCTGTTGAGGAGGGTAATACTGTGAGGCGTTCGTGATGCGCGGGATATCGCGACGCGTCGCGTTCAGCTTTTTAAACACTTTTTTACGTGCAACTTATGTGTGTCTTTTTAGATAGAAGAATAGCTGGAATAGAAAGGAATTGAAACGACATTGACTGAAATTTACAGAATCACAAGACCTTCCCCATGGCGGTGCCCTGTGAATGAAGTTGAAGAAATACATCTCAAAAACGAGTACTGACGGCGCCGCCGGGAAAAATAGAATCGTAGTCATTCAAATCAGTCAACAGAGAAACTCGTTCATATTCCGAAATTATCTGCCAAAACGGGAAAAGATTTCGATGATGCCGAAAAAGGCCGCGCGCACGCGAGCACGCGCAGATCACCAACCTCGGCGGGGGACTGAGCGGCCAACGCTGCGCTCGTAAGTGTATTTATAAATAGTAGAAAGATGTGGGTTTTGCATGATACGCGCGGAAGAGAGTTATCACATATGAACAGGAAAAATGTTGACAGGGTGCGGAATGGTCGATATTCGGCATTGGAAAAAAGGAGGTGGAATCGCCGATCCTTTGCGCAGATTGAACCAAGGAGATTTAGGGATTCACGCCAAATGGCACTGTTGGCCAGGCAATGCAAACTGTTGATAAATAAGGGGATTCATACAAAGTTCTCACAATTCATAACTGCTCTGGAATGAAGTTAAAGTCGCTAGTAGGAATGACGGACGAGGAAGATCACACGTCGACACGCGCGGAGTTACAGTTTCTTTTGAAAAGGTTAATTCTACGCGTTGAATAGCACGGCAACAAATTGCAAAACGCTGCTACTAGTGAATGCTCTTTGTTTCCCACGCAACTACAATGATGAATAAAAATATAATAAAAATGGTATATTAACGTAATAGTACATCCAAAATCTATTACCAAATCTTACAATCACGCCAAAGCATTACCCAAAACCGTAAAATAATCATTTATAAATCGGTAACGTCATCCTAACAGCGAGACTCTTAGATGAGGTAGGCAATGAGACCGAGGACACCAGCAAAGGCGGCAGCGGTAACACCAGTCTGCTGGTTAGCACCACCAGTGAAGGTGGAGATAGCAGCGGTCGAGTTAACGATGGACGAGGTGGTGTTGGAGAAGTGCACGCTGTGCTCTGTTAGTAACTTGCAGACTCGCTAAAAGCAGCACATAAACACATACGACGAGGTGGATCTGGCGGGGCAGTTGGTCACGGTAGGAGCGCACGAGGTGATGGTCTCGAGGGTGGTAACGGTGACGTAGGCACGCTCGTCGAGGGCAGCCGAGACGAGGGCAGCGAAGGCAATGATGGCAATGGTGAAGACGGCAACGGAGAACTTCATTGTGGCTGTGGTTGTTTGTGTGTAGAAAAGTCTGAACGAGTGACTGTGGTGAGATAAGAGGCTGATACTGAAAAGAAAGCAGCAGGAGAAGGGGGACAGGGCGGGCTTATATAGTGTTTTTTCAGGCGGGCAGGCAAAACACGAGGAAGCAGACCGTTTGGTTTTTCGGCAAGCATGCGAGCCGCAGAGCACCTTGCCTCATTTGGAAGTAGGCATGTTGGCGAATGAGCGGCGGTCTATTCCTGGCTGCTCAATTCGTGCTGCTGCTTTTGCTGCTTGCGATATTTTGTGTTTTGCAATTGAAAAAAATAACAATTGCAACTAATAAACAACAAGCAGGCGGTAATTAGACAAGCACGCATATCCACTACGCGGTCGCGATACAGAAATACAAACAACACACACAGTCCCAAAGAGGAAGTGCCCACATTAGTCTAAAAACAGATACTTTATTAGAGTTCCGCGCTAGTCCACACTCGGACTCTGGACCCTTTCGAGCTTGTCGCGCGGAATGCTGAGTCCAGCAAGCAATCTCCGAGTGTTTCGGTGTGGATATGAGCACGCTATACGATACAGTACAGTCTGACTAATACAATACGTGCAGAATAATACCAATGCAACATAACGCAGTACAGCACAGTACAGCGCAGCGCAGCGCAGTACAGCATCAGCACACGCAATGCAGCACCGAAAAAGAGACCGCGTCTGGGCTAGCGCGCAGAGGCGTGCGCGTATTACTCTGCTTTCTCCTTCTCACCAGGAATGCTCAGTGCTCTCTTATTCTTTCCAGCAAAAGAAAACGAGCAAACGTCAAATTTGTGACACAGATTCTTATTAAGCGAGCGTTAACTATCGAGATAAGCTTCGACTACTGTAGGTCTACAGCTGGTGCAGTCCGCTCCCGATGAGCCGATACTCTGTTCTTCGCCCTGCTCACTGCTGTCATCCATATTACAATATTCATGTGTGTTATTCTTCATATTCTGTCAGTTGTTTCATCTCATGTAACGTACATCACCGCGTTAACAACACCGGATCTAGACTGCGTGTATGCTGCCCGGATCCGGCGCACGCTGACTCACGGCGCGTTGCCCTGGTTACTGCTGTTGTTTACCGCCCACACTATCATCTTATCCATCTTCATCCGCCAACGGCCTTGCGGCGCGAGGCCAGATCCCATTTGCCATTCTCACTATATTCCTCGAGCCGAAATATGCGCTCTCTTTCATGCTCATTTCTCACGTCACATGCACGCACATAGCCACCTTGTCGCACCTGGAAAAACTTGTCTTCACCATATAACGCATTCCTATCACTTTGGCTGCCATCGTTGTCTTTTTACCCTCACTTCTGGCTCCACTTTGGCGCGGTTTCTGTCTGTTCACGCCCGCAACGCGCATCACTCTACTAGTTCCCGCGAATATGCACTCACTCAGCATTGCCGGATATGGCTTCTATTGTGTGCTCGGTCGTGGTACCCATAGTCTCCGTATTGTGTATAGTTACTCGTCTGGGACTGTCTGTCTTGTTTGTGTCGTACTCTACGGATAATTGTTGCCTCAGCAACTGTTCTGTGTACAGCCACTACACAGTTCACGCCCTCTACTACTCCTTGCTCTACTCCTTCCCTCCTGTGCTCGGGGCACTCTGCTTTTCCAAAGCACCGCCCGAGAAGGCGCTAAAAAAGCACCGTGCCAGCTTCCTTCTTACAGTGCGATTGTATGCGAGGGGTCGGTGGAGTTGCTGCCGAAGAATGCGGGCGCCTGCGGCGGGCAAGCGCCTGGCGGTAGCGCGTCGTTATTTTGGACGCGTCTGCACCTCTCCTTGCTAGGAACGCCCCTCTGATGCGTTTGGCAGCAAGGCGTGCGCAGCGCGCATTCTGCGAGGTTTTCTGGCAAATATGGCGGTTGTGATGTGAGTCGAGGACGATCACGGAGGTGTCCGGTCAGCGGAACGCAAATAGGGGATTCTGTCGTTTAATGAAAATGTACATTACGCAATATACTTATACATGTGACTGAACAGATGTATTTATCTGCATTCTCGTGCGTTTTTATTACCGATGATTGCTCGGATTCGTCGTTATGTTTACGACGGGCCATTCTATTAGTCGCAGTAAGTGATTACCACAGCGCATTTCTGCTTAAATCCTCATAGTATCATTCCAGGAGCATGAACTCACAATGTCATTGCAAGTTAACTTACCGCTCAGAATGAAACGACTCCCTCACTCAGGCTTGACCAGGAGTAGGGTAACTACTCTCGGCCACTTGCTGCGTAATACATTACACAGCAACATAGGGCACAACCCTACCTTGCGTGACTGCTTCAGCTCATCCCCCACACAACAATTGGGTACTCCGAGGCTATTATGCGACTCCCATACTAATCGGCGGTACCCACCGGTTCGCCTGCTCTGGCTGTGCGTGGTCCAAACCCTACTCCATCCGCACTCGTATCTGCCCTCTCCTACGAATCTTTTCCTGTCTCTTCGTCCAGCCCTTACGCAGCACTTTTGTCCGCTCTCCCCTTTGTATTTCAGCAAATCCGTTCGACGTTAATTGTGAGTCGGTTCTGATGATGTTTATGGAATTATGGTGTTTGGATGGACGTGGATATTGAAAGAGCAATTGAAGATCGGGTGTAATCATCACTATCGATCGTCATCCACATCTACTCCATAATTCTATGTGAAATGCAAAGTATTTCTTATACTAATCATCTCTCAACAGGTCGATCCTACTCAAAACAAAAAGTAATCATGGCCACTGAGATTTCCAGCAAGAGAAAGCAGGTCGCCGACGGTGTCTTCTTCGCCGAGCTCAACGAGTTCTTCACCCGCGAGCTTTCCGAGGAGGGATACTCTGGTGTTGAGGTCCGCTCTGCTCCTACCAAGACCGAGATTGGTATGATTGTTGTTATTTGAACTGCAGATGAGGCAGACACAGAGAAGTAGAGCATAGACTAACAGTGTCGTCTTACAGTCATCCGTGCCACCCACACCCAGGACGTCCTCGGACCCCAGGGACGTCGTGTCCGTGAGCTCACCTCGTTGATCCAGAAGCGTTTCAAGATCCGTGAGGGCGGTGTTGTCATCTACGCCGAGAAGGTCCAGCAGCGTGGTCTCTCGGCCATTGCCCAGGCCGAGTCCCTCAAGTACAAGCTCCTCAACGGTCTCACCGTCCGTCGGGCGTGCTACGGTGTCCTCCGCTACATCATGGAGTCTGGCGCCAAGGGTGCTGAGGTTGTCGTTTCCGGAAAGCTCCGTGCTGCCCGTGCTAAGAGCATGAAGTTCACCGACGGATTCATGATCCACTCCGGTCAGCCCGCTCGCGACTTCATCGACACCGCCACCCGTCACGTTCTCCTCCGCCAGGGTGTTCTCGGAGTCAAGGTCAAGATCATGCTTGGCACCGACCCCGAGGGAAAGCTCGGCCCCAGCAAGACCCTTCCCGACGCCGTCACAATCATCGAGCCCAAGGACGACAGCCCGTCTGTTCTCGAGCCCAGAAGCATCAACTACCTCGCCAAGCCCACCGAGGCCGTCGAGGAGGTCGCTCCTGCCCCCGAGGCTGTCGCGGCTTAAATGTATTAAAGAAAAAAGTATACGTTTCTGGATTTGTTTGTTGGGTTAATATGCTCTGCGTTTGGTTTCTTCGTCATGTGTAATTTTTTTTTAGTGTGCTACATTTTGTGTGGCCTCGGATATAATGCATAAAATATATCAGACATTTAAGATACTACTGTAATTTGTAAACATATTTTTACAAGTACATTTTATACAAAAACCACAAACATATACACTAACCAGCTTGACACAAACAGGAACTCATATTTTTTTTCCCCAAACCGAGCACGAAATAAAATGACATATCACACACACAAGCACAAGCACAAAAGCACGATGTAGAAAGACATACACTGCATTTCCACTTTTTGTTTCTTCGCGTTTGCAAGAACAACAGAAAAAAATAACTTTTATAAAAAAAGTATTTCGAAGGAGATAGATGGTCACGTATATGAGAGGAAAGAGGAGGGGAAAAACAAAAGAAAAAGAGAAGACGATAAAACCCGCGAAAAGACACGAATAGGAAAAGGCATGACAGAAGAGTATAAACGATGGATACATAGATGGGATAAGAGCCATGACAACGAAAGAGTACTGTTACAATGAATGAGGGGGAGTATTTTCAAAGAGAGGAGGACGAGGGTGGATCGATTCGAGGACGAAAGAAGGAATTTCGGACGGCAGACGGAGGAATAAGAGATGGATTACTCCTGGTCCATGTCTTGGTCCGCAGACTCCTGCTCCATCTGCCTCCGGACTTTCTCGTTCTCGAGCTGCTCGTAAAGCAAGAACAGCGCACGCTCATTCTCATCAGCAGTGCCACGGATCGTAAACATGCGCTCGCCGGACTCATCGTGAGGCTGCTTCGCGATGGAAATGCGCGCACCCGACACGCGACGGATGTCCTGGATCTTGGTGCCGCCACGGCCGATGATGCAGCCCACCATGTCGGCCGGGATCGCGATATTTTGCGTCTGCTCGGGAACGTTGCTTGCGGCCGTGGAGCCGTCTCCAGCGGAGACGGATGGGCTGTCAAAGTCGGCGGGGTTGCCGGTGCGCATGCGCGACGAGGAAGGTGACGAGGAAAACTCCTTTGCCTGCGGGTTGTAGAGCACGGTGGTGGTGCCGCGCTGCCAGTCCTCGACGAGGCACTTGCCAATCTCCCAGACTGCCAAGCGGATAGCGTCGGAAGCACCGTGGACTTCAACGATGCGTTCGGTAGAGCCGGGAAGGATGTCTTTGGAGGCGACCATGCGGACGTTGCAGTCGTCCTGGATCTGCTTGATCTTTGAGCCCTGGCGGCCGATAATGGTGCCCATCTGGCTGTGTGCGACGAGAAGACGGATGGCTAAACAAAAATTGTCAGTAAAAAATTTTTGATAAACGTTTACGAGAAGAAAGCGTACTGGTGGAGCTGTTGGCGACGGGGATGGCGGTGGGAGGAGGCGAGTCGATGAGGGTCTGAGCCGCCATAGCGTAGGCCTAGATCAGAAACACAGAAGTTAGTCAGAGTCGTTTAAGAGCGTGATCGGCTCATTGTGGATGCTGCAGATGATTGCGCAAAGTAGAGCAGCTGATAGGATAAACAAGATCAAGACTTACGCGAGCAACGCCCTCGAGGGTGCCGGTGACGGTCAGGACACGATCATGAACGCCCGGCACGGGCTTGCTGACGCCGGCCTTGACGCCAGTGGCATCGCGCATATCTGCGACATTCTTTCCCTGTTTTCCGATGATAACGCCTGCTTCCTTGGACGAGATGAGCGCGCGGAGGGTGAGGGGCGCGACGGCGAAGGTCTCTTCGGTGAAGACCGGCTGCTGGTCGTCGGCGCCGACGTCGCCGGCGGGCGAGGATGCGGCGGGGTTTGCGAGGGCAGAGCCGTGGCCGTTGGTGGAGTGGTCGTAGGTCCGCTGGTCTGTGTCTGACATTGCGGGACGTGGGTTATTGGGGGGGAGATGGATGGAGATCGGGGTTGGTGTGGAGGAGGAAGGGTGAAGAACGAGGAGAAGAGCCGGGGACGAGACGAGGACGGGGATGGAGAGAGGATGAGGACGAAAGAAGGATGAGAAGACAAGGGCTGTCTGGTGGAGGAGGAGAAGCAGGAGCGAGGACAAGGATGCCGCGAAGGGAGATGGGATGGGACGAGGACGAGGAGAAGGAGAGGAAAGAGAAGGAGAGATGACGAGCGGTCGAGGGAGGTGAAAAATAGTGAGCAGCGGACTGAGTTTGCGAGCCTAGCCGCAAAGCCAGCTGAGCTGGGATCTGTATTGTTTGTGTATCAAAGTACTGTTATTGTATTATGTAGTATTGTGTTTGTTTACAGTTGTATTTGAATATAATACTGATTAATAACTGCAAGCTATGCGCTGCTCTGGGCTGGGTCGTCCATTGAGCGCTCCTCGGACTGCTCAGCAACTCAGCTCGCAGTCACACCGCACACTCGCCTGCTTCTCGCCTGCTTCTCGCTCGCCTTTATTCTGCAGCGCATCTGGACCGATATACTGCGTATCATAATGCAAATATTCTGTATTCTCCTTGCAAATCACCGCTCTCTGCGCTCTGCTCTGTGTTGCCTTCTCTCTCTGCCACGTGGTGCATACATGCCTCTGCGATCTCGCGAATATGCAGGGGTCTGTCACGTGCACTACGCATGGTCAACAGCACTCCTGCGTGAGAACACCACACGCAACGGCCTATTTTGTTTTGATCCTCACTAGATTCAAGTGATGCGTACTCGATGAGGATCCTCTGTGTGGCGGAGAAACCGTCGATAGCAAAGAGCGTCGCATTCACGCTTGGCGGCGGACAAATGACCATTGTACGTTCTGCGCTCTGTTCTCTGCCTCCGCTTACTGACTTGAACAGAGAGACTCCGGCAACAGGTTCATCAAGAACTACGACTTCAGCTATCGCTTCCCGCCTCCGTTTGGCGATGCAGACGTCACAATGACTTCAGTCGTTGGACACATTATCGCGACTGACTTTGCCGGCGACGCGCGGACGTGGAGCGGGTGCGCGCCCATCGATCTCTTCCAAGCCCAGATCTGCAAGAAGGTCGATGAAGGCAAAGCCGCTGTTGCGAAAAATATCAGAGATGAAGCGAGGCGGGCACAAGTGCTTATGATCTGGACGGATTGTGATCGGGAAGGCGAGCATATTGGCGTTGAAGTGCTGAATATTGCTAGAGAGGCGAATCGTAATCTGACCGTCAAGCGCGCTATGTTTAACAACCTTGAAGCTCAGTAGGTTTTCTCTATTTTGCTTCTGAGTACTTTCTACTAATTTCCAAGGCATATACATCAAGCAGCGCGAACTCCGCGAGAGATAGACCGTCGCCTAGCCGAAGCAGTCGACGCCCGGATCGAGATTGATTTACGACTGGGAGCAGCATTCACTCGATTCCAGACCTTCACGCTCAAAAAATCGTCGCCTAGTCTTGCCGACGCAATGATATCCTATGGATCATGTCAGTTTCCCACTTTGGGCTTTGTCGTCGACCGGTTTAAACGAGTTCGAAATTTCCGGCCTGAAACGTTTTGGTATATCAAGCTAGCAGCTGAGAAAGATGAGACCGTGGTGAATTTCAACTGGAAGCGAGGTCATCTATTTGATCGCATGGTGGTCACTTTGTTGTTCGAGCGGTGTATGGAGACGAGTAAAGGCGAGGCGCGGATAGTCAGTATGGTCAAGAAGCCTACTTCGAAATGGTAAGCTCACTCTTGATACTTGAACGCCAGTGTTAACAATATAGGCGTCCACTACCGCTCACAACAGTCGAACTACAGAGACGAGGTGCGCTGTTCCTAGGTTTCTCGTCTAAAAAAGTGATGGACATCGCCGAGAAACTATATCAAAACGGATTCTTGTCATATCCGCGTACCGAAACCGATCAGTTTGCCGACGGAATGGACTTACAAGCGTTAATCCAAAAGCAAGCAACAGACTCGGCGTGGGGCACGTACGCACAAGGACTGCTAGGCGGTTCGTATCGCAAGCCACGAACGGGCAAACACGACGATCACGCTCATCCTCCTATTCATCCTGTTGCGCATTGTTCTCAAGGTGGCAACTTATCAGCCGATGATATGCGGGTTTATGAACTGGTGACGCGACACTTCCTTGCTTGTTGCTCGGATGATGCGGTTGGCGAGTCTACAGAGATCGTGCTGGATTGGTCGGGTGAGCGGTTTGCGACGACAGGACTGCGCGTCGTGCACCGGAACTACCTCGACGTGTATAAATACGATAGATGGACGAGTAGCAGCCAGATGCTTCCGCATTTTGCGCAGGGCGAGCTAGTAACGCTCAAGAGCGCTACTATCGACGAAGGCAAGACGACGAGCCCCGGCTACATCACCGAGCCCGAGCTTATCCAGCAAATGGACGCGAACGGGATCGGCACCGACGCGACGATTGCAGAGCATATCGAGACCATCATTGCGCGTGCCTACGTCGTTAAAGTGCCAAAGGGCGTCGGCGGGCGCTTTGCGGAGCCATTGCCATTTGAAGCGCCGCTGCGCGCTGCTGCATCGACGCGTGGTGGACGACAAGCTGCGACGCGAGGAGGTCGTGGTGGTCGCGGACGTGGAGCGCGTGGCGGTGCTAGAGGAGGGCGTGGAGGCGGATCTGCGGCAACTTCACGAAACAGCAACAGTAATAGCGGAGGAGGAGGGCAGAGTGAGTTTATTCCGAGCACGCTCGGCTTTGCGCTCGCGGAAGGATACGATCAGATTGGATTTGACATGTCACTAACCAAGCCATTTCTGCGCAAAGATCTCGAGTTAATGATGACGGATATCTGCGAGGGCCGAAAGACGAAGGAGCAGGTGTTGCGGGAGAGCTTGGCGTTGTATTTGGAGGTGTTTAGGAGGTCTAATGAGCAGCGGGCTGTGTTGCAGCAGGCGTGCTCGAGATATGTGCGATAATGTATATTAAGAGATTGCTACTACGACAATAAACAACAACATAAACAACAGATAGACGAGTAATGGTGGAGGACGCCGCATGCCTAAACAGGCAAGAGAAACACAGGGCCGTGCACCGCACAAAACACGACATGCAGGATCTTATTCTTTGAGCAGATGCTACTGACCTATAGACGAATCTGTTATTCTATTGATCTACAAATAATGCTGGTCGGAGAGAGGATCCGGGACGTTGCTGCCGTTGTTTGAGTTGGCGCCACGCAATTTCCAGTTTACAGGTATTGACTCAAACAGGAAATTTTGCAGACACAAAGGGTCCTGATTGTTTGACAGTTGCCGGAGGAAAGGAGTGCTAGCAAGATAGACTAGGAGTAGATAGCGCAACGCCAGAATGCCTTGTTAGTAACTTATTGTGATTTAGTAAGGAGGGTGGAGGTTGGAGTGGAGCGAGAGCAGCGTTGCTTAGTGGTGGACTATGAACAGCTTAGTCAATGTATACGCTACAAAACTGCGCTTGTACGGCGAGCAACAGCCGGAAATATGAATAAATATTGAAATTCAGAAATAATAACGCTGAATATAATTCTAATAAGCACCTTTTTTTTCGCTTTTAAAGCGCTCTTCTGTAGCGGGAAACGCACTTCTCTGAAACCGGTACGGCGAGCTGCAAAGATATTTTTAGCTGCGCCTGAGTCTGCTCGATTGTCATCACTTGACTGCTTTCGACCTGACTGCTTCCCAGACGAGCACTCTTTTGCACATACTCAGATACTGCTCATTCAGCAATAGTGTCGAGGCATTCATTTTACAGGCTTTGCTCCGGTTGTCTGGCTTTGTTTGGAAGACTGGCGTGGTGCTTGTGTGGACAGTCAACACGATATAGTTCTGCCCGCTTTCACGATCGACAGGAACCTGTGCTCTTTTCTTCGGCACGTTCTGTGCACTCCTACTGAAGGTTGTAGACTCTGATAGAGCAGTGGAAGGCACATTTAGCTTGGAAGGCTCGGGCTTGTTGTTATTGACGGCGTCGTGGACTGGTGTACTGGCACTCAGCTCAGGTGCATGATCTAGTTGCGACAGACATTCTTCATTCGTTTAATCTTGTGAGTATTACAATTCTTCCGTGTTGAGTATTCTTCAAAGTCTAACAGCAGCAGCTGGTTTGTATCTACGCAGAAAATGCAACTGCGAACTCTTCTATCCCGGTGATCTACTCGACTTCAACATCAGAAACTAAAGTAATCGCATCTATAAAACCTCTACACAATGGCACAGTCCTCTTTACGAAAGTCATCTTTGGCAGGAACGGCATCTTTCACGGCCGCAGCTTCGTCGCGTGGGAGTGCCACGCGCTCGACCTCTGGTTCGTCGACGATAACGGCTTCTTCAATTTCACACTCATCGTCGGCAACTTCAAATCATCACATTATTGTTACCACTTCGCTGACTCTCAGCAAAGCGGGGCAGTCGTCGGCAGCTTCCGCTTCGGTATCGCATCTTTTGTCGTCTAGTTCGTCTATCTCGGCGTCGGTGTCGACAGCATCGGCGTCGCGTGCGTCAAGTGGCGCGTCGGCCAGAGAGAGTAGTTCGTCGCGGGTGCTGCAGACGAGCTCGGCGGTGAGTAGCTATACATCCAGTGCTTCAAGGGCACACTCGTCTGCAGCGTCAACGGTCTCTTCCAAGTTAGTTTCGTCGACCATCTCTTCATCATCTGCTTCATCATCTGCAGTTTCGTCATCTACCACTGTTTTGACTTCATTGCCAGCCACTTCGTCACCGACTGCAAGCGACAGTACGCACCACAGCAGCAACAAAGCTACGATAATAGCAGCCGTAGTGAGTTCCGTCGGCGGCGCGATCGTGATTCTGGCTGTAGTGTTTATACTCTTTAGGATCAGGCGGCGAAGTCGGCTCCGCGCGAGACGAGACTCGGCGCATCTGGGACGTATGTTTCATCCTACGCGAGATCATCCGCAGTCTACTGGCAGCGGCGGCGCTGGTGCCGGAGTGAACAACTCTCGAGGTGTTGCTGGTGCTGGTGGTGCTGGGATTGGCGGGTTGGGAGCCGGGGGAGCGTCGCAGCAGCGCAAGCTTAGCCGTAAGACGAAACGGCCCGAGATGACGCAGCATCATCATTCGTCTTCGGGATCAGGGGTTGGTGGACAGGCCGGTGTAGCGCTTGCAGAAGGCGGTGCACGAACGCTACGAACTCCACAATCAGAACGGCGGAGCATGCTTCAACTGTCGATGTCGTCAACCTCGAAACGATCACCAGCGACGACTGGATCCGGCACGCTTTCGCCGCTGCCGTCGACGGCTTCTTTGTCCAGGCGAAGTTTCCTTGCGCCGTCGTTGAGCACGAATTCCGAAACCCCGGTGCCGCATTTCCTAGGCTCGATCTTCACGCGTTCGCGTCGCAATACTTTTTCTTCGTCTGTAAACTCGTCTTCTGTCGGCGGCGGCGGTGGTGCTTCTGCTGCCGGCGAAGGCGAAAGCGGGTTCGTAAAGATTAGCGGGCGGAAATTGGAGCGGTGGCAGGATCCTGAGATGGCAAGTATCCACAGTATCTCTGGACGCGTGTATGACCGTCACGGCAACGAGATCGAACTATCCAAGCGAGAAAATAATGACGACATTATCGACCAGGTTGAGATTCATGAGCAGCAGCAGCAGCAGCATGAAGACAGCGAGTTGCAACATGGGCGACATTCGTCTGTGGAAAGCGGGGAAAGTAGAGAATACCAATATTTCATCGGCGCACTTGCATCCGCCTCTCCTCAGCAACAACCTGAACCTAACGCGCGATGATATAGACGAATATATACGAAGTTTTCACGGTAGATGAATGTTGGGATTTTTTTTGCGTTTGGCGTTTTGTATTTTGCGAGTATATTTATTGTTGGTTATATAATTGTGTTTATGTATTGTATTCTGGCGTTTTTATACCTATTCTTAAAATATACATTTTATTTCCATGGATTGCAAGAGGGTCGCGAATGAGTGTAATGTGATGGTCGAGGAACAGTGTATTTGAAATACGAAAATTATCTTATTTTTAGTAAGGTATTCGACAAAGTCCAGCAAAAAATGAGAGAATATCTCATAATTGAAAAGGAGAGTCGAAGTTTGCAGTAGTATATTTTATTATTAGTTTCTGCAAGTCTTTGTTATCCTGCAGGTGTAAGCTCTAGTGGTTTTAGTAGATTTCCGTTTCAAGTAATATTCTCAGCTACCTTAAAGCTTTGGAGATTTTATTACAAGTTATACGATAGTTTATTCATAATGTGTTTGTGGTGTTTTTTTTAATTTTCTATACTATTTTTTATTTTTGTTTACAAAATACTTTACATATCCACACCCTTCAAATATACATCAGCCAAAGACCCATCGTACTCTACCTACGTAATGGCACCAGCATTCTCGAAAAGCTCGAAAATTGCTGAATTGGCTCCTCGGGTTTTTATTCAATATCGACAATCGAGTTGATTGTTCAGGCTGTAAGAGTGCGTGATCGAGACGGAGGTTGTGTGAGGGACTGCCGACTTTTGATTAGCCGCGAAGAAACTAGTTTAGAAGAGGTATAATTTCTACTGTATTTTTACATTCTCAGATTTTAAAAAAGTTTTAGAATATTCAGTATATTTATGGATTTATTTTTGGATTATTTTACTGTATTTCATTCTCAGATTTTAAAAATGTTTTAGAATATTCAGTATATTTTATGGATTTATGTTTGGTGTTATTTTTACTGTATTTCATTCTCAGATTTTGAAAATGTTTTAGAATATTCAGTATATTTATGGATTTAGTATATTTATGGATTTATTTTTGAATTATTTTTACTGTATTTCATTCTCAGATTTTAAAAATGTTTTAGAATATTCAGTATATTTTATGGATTTATTTTTGGTATTATTTATGCTGCATTTTTATATTCTCAATTTTAAAAAAGTTTTAGAAATACAGGATATTTTTCTAGATTTTTTTTTAGCATGAGTACTTAGAAACTACCCGAAGATCCTCCTCCACGGGCATGTTGGACAGCCAGCCATGCCCATGACCTTGAATAATTCATCGATACAGCTCTGTCTGTAGATTGCTTGTTTGTTTTTTTGCCGTTGCTGCGGTGGAGGAGCAGTTGATGATCTGCGCGTCACTTTACTGTGCTCTTTGCTACACTACTCTGTAGGCTGCTCGCTGTCTGATACGCATTGCTTATATCATATCATTTCACTGCTGCAGACTTATTAGCTCAGACGCACTATATTCTCTGAGTTTTTAATTTTTTTAAGATCATTTTTTATATTTTGTACAACTGCACGGGAATTCTCTTGGAATGATTGGGTATTCAGCAAATGCAGCATTTCCCAGTACCCAGACCTAATTTTCAGATTTAATTATAAAAGCACAGCTTTATCTATGTATTCTGATTATTTGCGTAACTACTCTGTATTTTTCACAGTCATACTATACACACGCCGTCTCCCGCCTACGTGTCTTCCACCCCTTAATATAACGCAACTCTATCGTTTTTCTGCACACGCACAGCACACCAAAGTCCACGGGACACGAAAAGAAAAGCCGGGTGCTGAAAACGGTTTTTTGCGAATATCTCACCGCCGATGGGCCATAACGGTGCTTGCGATAGCACGCACGCACGCCACATCGGCAAGGAGATGATGGTATACATGTGATGAGGATGATATGCATGCAGATAGAGGCGACGATAGCTGCGCGCACGAACTGCGTGCGCGCATTCTCGATTAGCTGAGGAGAATTGCGGGACGGGATTACAAGAAAAAAGAGTATTCGCGAATCAGGAAATCTATCAAAGACGAGAATCAGGGACTCAGAGATGAACACGTTTTCCGTACGGAAACACCGCCCTCGGAGAGAGCTGATTAAACTTTCAATTTAAGGGACGGAATTAAAGCATCGACGCAGAAAAAGCAAGCGGGACCCGGCGAAGCAGATAAGCGAAGAGGAATAAAACAGATGGCCATAATAGATGCCGACTGCAAAGGAAGAGGCAAAAGGCGAGGGATATGATGATGCACAGCTGAAAATATGCAACGTGCCAGAGTGCTGTTGACCCGCAAACAAGACTAGTGAAGAGGAAAGCGAGAAAACCCAGGGCGCTGGATATGGCTTTTGATCCCGCTGTCAGGAATTCAGAAGACGGAAGGCAAAGCAGGGTGCTGTCGCAAACTGACAGGCCAGTCAAAGACTGCTGGGTGCAGTCCTAGACGAGCATGCTGCTGCAGATGCGCGGCAGCCAAACCAAGAACAAGCAGAAGCAGCACAAAAACAGCATAATCGCACACAAACTAGGCCCGCGAGGTCTTTTTGCTGATCAGCGGCGAGGAGGATGTCCAGCTGGGCGGAAGAAATCCAGAAAACGGGATCCAACGGCCACGATGCCATAGGCACGGGCACAGCGCAGGCAGCACACGGCTGTCAGTGAATTGCAGTGCTGCTCTACTATTAATGTTTCTTTGCTTATTCTACCATTCTCCACCAATATTTACTGGCTACAGCAGACACTACTCGGTGCATAGTGAACCGCACGAGCACCCTCGAATTCAAACCGCATACACGGCTGATAACTTAGACTCCAGACTAGTCCACAAACAAACTAGTGCAGGCGGTTAAACATGACAACGTCTGAGAACGGGTTTCTGGTAAAAGAGCTGATCCAGATGGACTCAGCGACGTAGTGAATTCGAACGTGGTATTTTTGGCATTCTGCTGCTGTTTACCAGCAAATACGCGCTGTATTTCTCAAAAGCCAGCACACAAGAGCGCAGCGGACAAGAGAAGTATACCGTGAAATGCCTCGGCTCGCGCGTAAGCTGGCTCAAGCCGGACCTCAGTAGGCCCCGAGCAAGGCTCGCTGCCTCTTCTCCACACAATCCTCTTCCTCGCTCCGGTCTCGGCAGCTGTCCAAGCTACCTGCCACGATAACTCTAACCGCGTTTGCTCCAAGCATGCCAAGTTCCAACCCAGGACTCTGTTCTGCCGGCTCTGATGAAAACGACGCTGACCCGTTCTTGTCCCATCTGGCTCTGATCTTGGTCTCCTCCCGGCTTCCCTTTCTTCTTCCTCTCATCTCTTTTCTCCTTCTTGATTATCGGTGTTTTTTTTTGGCACGGTTGCTGCTTTTGTCCTGTTTGTGCTGTGTCGCCAGCTCTGAGCGTGTGCTGAGTCGACGCGATTCAAAATCAACATCTCCTTGTCCTTCTTCCTCTACTCACCTCTTCCCTATTGACTGTCTTTTTTTGTTCCGTTCACGATAAGAGATTCATAACCAATGCTGGGGCAGAGTACACGTTTCCGCACCTTCTGCATTGGCGCGGCAATCGTCGTGCCTTTTCTTTTACTCTTCTTCTCCTTAACTTATTCAACTGCTATAGTCTCAAAGTGCGTTACTAATATTCCTCAATTAGAGATAAAGCTAAACAGTTTATAGACTTGGGACTACGCCGTTTGGCGCGCAATTCAAAGATCAAGACTTCGTCACGGTGACACAGTTTGCGACGGTGACGGTAGTAGCTGATGCAGATAGCTCGTACAACCAACCGCAGCTGCCAGAGCAGCAGCACGTAGTTTATGCGACGCTGACCGAGGTGCAAACCACGACGTTGACAGAGACCGAGGTGCAATTACAGACTGTGACTGAAGCAGCGCAGAGAGAAGCGCTCGTCGAGGACATCGCGACCGTGACCGTGACCGCGACAGCGATCCCGACGGGGTATGTCGATAACCTGAAAAACATGCCAGATCACTGCGACGATCCGTATCTACGACCTGGATACTTGCATATTCCCAGAGACACCAAAGAGTGGCCGCATCAGCAGTCGGTGTATGTGCCGTACTATAGCGAGCTAATCAAACGGACTGAGCCACTGGCGGCGCATTATCCGGACTATGACCTGCGAGATGCGCCAGATATGACGTTCAAGCCCGATAAAATGGACTTTTCGATGCGAAAAATGGCGCCAATCAACTGGATGAAGCATCTGAAAAAGTACATTGACGCGCAGCGCGATCCAAAATCGCTCTCGGCCAAGGAACGAGCTGAGAACGCGCAGCACGTCGAATGGCTGAGAAACAAGCGCGTGCTAATGCTCGCAGACTCGGTGGATCGGTATCTGATGCACTTCTTTTGCGACGAGTTGGGGATCACTCCGGGGATCAGTATCATGGGCATTCACACGACGTCGAATTGTGTTGTGCCGCAGCTCAATTTTACGATCCTGCACTGGCATATTGCGTCGATGTACACGTATCGCCCGAAATGGTGGTGGATGACGCATATGGTTGATATTGCATTCGAGCAGCGAAACGAGGACCTGTTTATGTCCAACATGACCGCCGAGATCGCGACAGATGTCATTGGAATGAACGGTCAGGGTCCTGATCTCGTGTTTTACCAGTCGATGCTGTGGGACTGGACGACGATGACGACCAAGTACGGTCTCGACAACGGGCACAAGGCGATGCTGCGTCCGTTTTACTGGTCCGAGCTGGACTTTTACCGCGCGCGACAGGCGCGGTTTATCAAGTTCTATCGCAAGATCTTTGGGAAGGACACACCGTTTATGTTTCGCGCAGCCGCGCAAACAAAAGACGCGCAAGACACGACGGTGCCGCTGGCGCAGCTGGACCGCATGGCGCGGTATGTTGCGTACAAGTCTGGCATCGAAGTGTTTGAATGGGGACACATGATTGCGGGATACTCGAAGCCGTACCTGAACGCGTACCGCGACCAGATCCACCCGAAGCGCGGACCGCACTCGTATATCCACAACAATATGATGCTGTATTATCTATTCCGGGCGGCAGGCGGCGCGGAGAGGAAAGGACAGGTGGTGAGATGGCCGCGGGATGCGAATATGACGAGGGCAGAGGCGTGGGCGGAGTGCCACCCGTACAATATGAGACTGGCCAGCCATTAGTGCATTCATAATATCATCGACATAGATTATGCAGAATATCAGCAATAAGCAGGATGCGGTAGACACGACAACAGCAGCTCCCTCGCGCGGCGAAATCAGTAGATAATAAGAGTAGCTAGTGTGATGTATATTGGCAAGCAGTAGAATATTACACGAGAATACCATCGTGTACGTGATTAGAAAGATGATCTAGCTTGCTTGTGTGTGTGATTACGTTATAGTTATGTAATCCGAAACACTGCAATAGCCGAGCATCATGGTCTTGCAGCAGGACTGCACTAGAACACCGCAAATACAATAATACAACAACTAATGCAACAATAAAAGATCAAACCAGCATCTAAAGCGACTAGCAAAGCGCGTCTGAACGCACCAGGCGTGTGTGATTTGTGAGCGAAATGTGAGTTCTGTAAATACATGTATATATACATATGCAATAAGAATGTGAATGACAGCTATAATAATTTAGAGTTCAACATAAAGTTTCTACTAACTGTGGACGAATCTATTTGAACTTTCGGCTAAGCCGGAAAGGTAAAAGCATAACTTACCACGTGAGTGGTTCAGAACAGACTGCTGCTGTATCTTGGTTTTGGAATAGATGTGGATAGAGTGAGAATAGCGAGTAGTGGTAGTAGTGTGTGCATCGAGTACAGCGTCACTGGCCTGACAGCCTGGAGTTTTCCGAAAAGGGACAGTACTCTGGAAATCAGACCAGCCTAATCGCTTAACTTTGACTTTTCGCAGCTATTGCATCCCATTTCTCTTCTCACTGTTATCTACCATATATCGTATTACACTTCATTGCAACAAGTACACAGCTGCCACTCAGCTACATCAATACAAGTAATGATGGAAACGAACGAATAGCGAGTGGTGATAGCGACCTCAGCAGCCGAAACCCAAACTACTGGCCCGCAAACTCAGAATTGGCTGCGGAATTTGCCTGGTTCGCAGGTTCCTGGCTGCTTTGCTGCGTTTGTGGAGCTGCTGCCCCAGGAAACTGGATCGTATTAAAATGCTGCGCAGAAGAAACTGATTCACAGAGACTGCCGCGTCGGCTGCTTCGTGGCTCTGCGCTGAGCCGAGCTCGTTGCTGCCCTGCTTCACCATTCTCTGCTGTCGCCCCCCCCGGTCTCTGCTCTGCACGACACTACACAGCACCACTCTACTAATCTACTCTCTGCACTGCTTTTTCTATCGCTGTCGACTTCAACTCAGCGCACGGCGCTCCAGCAACATGATCTCCAACAGAGCGCGCACCTGGTTCATCGCGCTCGCGGTCGTCGTCAACATCGCCCTCGTCGTCCTCTTCTTCACCTCCTCGGTCACGTCCACGATCTCCAAGCAGCTCATCAAGACGTACGTCCTTGCACTGCCTTGCGCCTGCTATCTACTCTAACGTCATTGCAGCACCACAGAATACGTCGTCGGATCAGACCCGAATCCGCTGCGCGTCGAAGACGAACCCGTCTACACACCAAACATCGTCGTCGTCACAAAGACCGTCACCGTAGACACCCCCTCGCCCACGCCAAAGACCCCCGAGCACTGCATCGATCCCTACAAGCGGCCGGGCTACCTTTTCGCGCCCAAGCCCAAGTCAGGCAAGGCCAACCCGCTCTCGTTCGCCGCTGCGCGCTACGTGCCCTACTACGACGACCTCATGGACCGCGTGCCGCCGGCGGCCGCAGCGTACCCGCCCCCCGACGCGCTCTCGCCGACCGTCAACGCGGAGCGCATCTTTGGCGGCAACGAAATCCCGGGCGACCTGCTCATCCAGGCGCCCACGAACTGGCTCATCATCCTGCGCGACTGGCTGAACATGTACAACCACCCGTCACCGCGCAACGGGCCCTACGCGTTCCGACTGCTCGAGAAGATCAAGTGGATGCGCGACAAACGCGTGCTGCTCATGGCCGACTCGCTCGACCGCTATATGATGACCCACTTCTGCACCAACCTGGGCATCGAGCCCGAGGACTACATGGTGCCCAACCGCACAGCAGCGCGGTGCGTCATCGAGCCGCTGAACTTCACGCTCTACTACTGGCATGTGCCGTCGATGTACACCACGCGGCCTCCGTGGTGGATCTCGCAGACGATCGAGTACGTCTCGTTCGAGAACCGGACGGAGAACCTGTTCATACCGGCTGGCATCAAAGACGTGTTTGGCTCCAACGGCCGCTCGCCCGATCTAGTCATCTACCAGTCGCTGCTCTGGGACTGGAAAGCAAACATGATCGGCTACACAACCAAGAATGAGCTGCCCGAGTTTGACGATGATCTCTCGCGACCGCTGTTCTGGGCGGAACTAGACTTCTACCGCGCCCGGCAGATGAAGTTCATCCAGTACTTCCGCGACCTGTTTGGCCCGGACGTGCCGCTGATGTACCGCGCAGCTGCGCCCAGACGCGACGCCGGACCAGCAGAAATCGGGCTCTACCAGCTCGACAAGATGGCGCGGCTAGTGGCGGCCTTCAACAGCGTCGAGGTCTTTGACTGGGGCCACACCTTGCAAGGGTACCCGGACGTCTACAAGGACAAGATCCACGTCATGAACTCTCCGCAGGCAACAGTCTACATCAACATGCTGCTCCACTATCTGCATCGTGCCATGGGCGGTGTCGAGGTGCGCGGCAGGAGCGTGCGCACGCCTGAGCAGGCCAGCCAGACCGAGGGATGGAACCCGGCCGACGGCTGGGCTGACTGCCATCCGTACTTGGTTTCGCTGGCAAGTCACTAACGGGGTTCGACTGCAGGGAGATTTGTATTATAGCAGGAGCGGGTGTTGTTTATGTAATTATTCTACCATCATTCGTAACTCCGTAGAATGTCTGCGTGAGCGCGCGGGAATCCAGGGTCCACGCCGCAGAGACACAGATTAGAGCAGCCTTCCTCGTCCTCGCTGCTGTCTGCCCGCAGCAGCTCCGGCGCCAATGGCCCAAAGAATGTCCGCTGTGACTCCAGTTCACGGCTGGTTTGGAGTCTGGATTCTCGTGCCAACGGGCGTCGTAGTAGAATACAGGCGGGATTGAGTTTGCTCCGTTCCAGCGCGCTGGAAATCCCGAAAAAGGCGTTCTTTCCACCGCGCTGGAAACCCGTCCACGAAGCCAGGCCGCTTTTGTGCCGGCTGCAACTGTTCTGTGCTGCTTCTGTTTGAACTGTGTGGGCCGTCACGAATACCAGCGAACCGGCGGACGGTTGGTTGGATGGCCGCCGTCTCCTCTGATCCGCTCTCTCTACTGTTCTCTTCTCCAGACAACAACCCCCCTCTGCCGCAGCAGCAGCTTCACGATGCAGGCGACGCAGCACCGCACGAGCGTCGTCGTGGCATGCAACCTGACTCTTCTCCTCGCCGGCCTCGCGTTTTACTATTCGACAGTCAACAGCCAGACACACTATGTCGAGAACGTGGGAACGATCGCGGCCCAGCCAGAACTGCTCGAGCGGCCCGATCAGCCTGAATACGTCGATAGCTTGAAGTCACCAGCAGCCTCAGTAACGGCAGCGAGCGAGCAAATCGTGACCTTCACACACACAGTTACACAGTACGCGGCCGAACCAACCGGCATCTACGTCCATCCCTGCGAAGATCCCTATCAGCGACCGGGATTCCTGTACGTCCCGCCTTTCAAGCGGACAGGAAAGCACCCGGAAATGCATCTCGGACGCGTAAAGTATCTCGCCGACGCGCCAGAGTACAAGGGAGAAGACCGGCCGTGGTTCCTCGACACCGTCTACGTGCCCTACTACGATGATATTCTAGTTCGGCCAATCCCACCCACAGCAGAGTATCCGCTTCCTGACGAACTCGCCAAGGATGAGGATGGCCGATGGACAGATATGTTCTTTGCCGAAGACGGTCCGAATATTTCGGAAGATCTCAAGGCAACCGCGCCGATCAACTGGGTGAAGCAGCTCGTCGAAGTCTTGAACGCGACCCATCCGACCCCCGAGCGCCGTAAAACTGTCACCTGGCTGCGCGGCAAACGTGTGCTTATCCTCGCCGACTCGGTCGACCGCGACTTACTCCTTAACACATGCGAAATTCTCGGTCTCAGAGGCAGGACAAACATCTACGGATACAACACGGTCTCGTTCTGCACGATCCCCAAATTAAATTTCACAATCTACCACTGGGACTTGCCGTCCATGTACGTCTCGCGACCAGATTGGTGGTGGCTACCGCACATGGACACAGTCGCATTTGAAAACCGCACAGAGACCCTGTTCAAGCCATACCACTCGCAAGTCTACGGTTCGCTTTTTCCAAACTCACCCGATCTCATCATCTACCAATCTCTGCTCTACGACTGGCGCGCAGACATGGAAGGCCTTCGTCTTCGCCGGCAAAAAACCCAAACATCATACCAGAAATCGATCCCGCTGATCCGCCCGATGACCTGGCCCGAACTAGACTACTACCGCGTGCGCCAGCAAAAGTTCATCGACTACTTCCGCACACTATTCAGTCCTGACGTGCCGATGATGTTTCGCGCAGCGATCCCGCGTGGGAATAACCACAAAGCTGAAGGCGGTCTGTACGCGCTCGACACGATGGCGCGCTTCGTGGCGGATCGCAATGGGATCGAGGTTTTCGAATGGGGACATATGCTGGAAGGATACGGCGACGCAGCGTATGTTGACTCAGCCCATGTCAAGGCAGGGCCGCATGCGGTTATGTACGCGAATATGATCCTTTATTATTTGTTTAGAGCTGCGGGTGGAGTCGAGAGTCGAGGCGAGGTCCAGACGTGGCCGGGCGAGGCGGATAATGGAGGATGGCGACGGTGTCAGGCCCACAGAGCTGCGGTCGTGCCTCATTAGTACCTTGCATTAAATATAATACGATAGTTTCATGCTCAGATCACTACTACACTATACATAGAAAAAAAAAAATAAAAATCACCACGCTACTCTTTTCACCATCAACGGCATCTCACCAGCCGGTCGATACGTTATCCGATTGTTAAACTTGATCTCTTCCTCTCCCTTCACAAATTCAAACTGAAAGTTGCCCACCAGCGCAATCAAGATTGCTTTAAATTCGAGTTCAGAAAACCGACGCCCGATACACGCGCGCGGACCCGCTATAAAACTGAGAAAAGCCATGGCGTTTCCACCCGCCAGCAAATTCGGATCGTCCCATCGATCGGGATTAAACTCGCGCGCGTCCTCGCCCCAGATTGATTTCAGCTTGTTTATGACCGCGGGCGCGACCGTGATGGAAGTGCCCTGTGGGATGAAATGGCCTGCGATCGTACAGTCTTTAGCCGCTTGTCGCACGGTTGCGATGACGGGGGGCGTTACGCGGAGAACTTCGCGGATGAAGTTGTTTAGGTATTTCAGTGACTCGACGTCCTCATAGCTCCGCACGCTATCGTACCCGTCCGGAAACGCGTCGTGCATTTCGGCGCGAAGACGCGCTTGGATCTCGGGATTCTTGCAAAGATGGTTAAGGGCAAGACAAACTGAGGAAGCAGTAGTTTCGTGTCCTGCGACAAGGAACGTGAGGATCTGGTCGGCCATATCTTGGACTGTCCACTCTTCGCCGTCCTGGATCATGATACTGATGATATCGTTGTCGGACGTGGTTTGTTTCTCTTTGTAGTCTGCGATTTTTTTCTCGATTGCATCAGTCGCGAATTTGTTCATGATCGCCTGCGCCTGTCGCAAGATAACAGTGGCACGAAACGGCAGACGATTAAACCCAGGGATCAACAACGCGAGGAGGAAAAAGATCCGATTTCTTCGTCCACTGGGAGAGAAGATAGTCTGGTATGCAGTCGATAGTTCGTTATCGGGGTGTTCGAGGGCGTTGAAACGGGTTCCCAGGCCTGTTCTGTAGATAATGTCGAGTGTTAATCGAGAGACGAGCGGCGAGACGCCGATTCGTGCTTGTTTCTCGTCTGATTTCTCGCTGTCGATTTTATCGCCAAAGAGCTTCGCCAGGCGTCCAGATTCTTCAAGAAAGACCGGTACAAGTGACTTAATTCTGCCGTAGCTGAACGCGGGCATGAGAAGTTTTCGCTGCCGCTTGTGCGTCTCTCCTTCTGCAAAGAGTACGCCGTTTCCTAACACTCCTTGTAAACTCTTTGCAATGAACGCCGGTTTCGGGAAATCGTAGCACTGCGTTTGAAGTACGTCTTGCAGCGCCTGCATAGACACGAGAAACACACGCTCGCTGTTCAGCAAGCCCAGAGCGCGAAAGAGATGAGTCCCTTCCGGGGCTGACTCGACCCAGTCGAGCGACGGCACACCGTCGTCACGCGCCATCACCTCGCCGTAAAAATGGCCATAAAGGGCGTGCGGCTTCGTGCTCGGCGACGGCAGATCCAGTAGTCGCGATGTGTAAAACGGGTAAATGCGCCAGTAGTAGAGACGTCTGGCGAAGAGACCGAGCAGCAGGAGCGGATAGAAGAGCCAGTTCGAGAGAGGATGGACAAAGTAGTGCACGAGCAGCAGCGACGAAAGCGTCACGCCTGCAATCACCTTCAGCGAGAGCGTCTGTAGACTGTAATCCCTGTTCATTGCTTCGGATACTTGTGCAATTATATCGAGGAAGCTGCTGAGGAGGAGGAGGACATCGAGCGGTCAGCCAAGTGGAATCCATTCGAGGAATATCATATCGAGCCGCACATGCCGAGTACGAGAGATTCGAATACGAGACAGCGCGTGAGGATGCCGGGATTACTCAGCTTAACACGGTTTAAGCGGATTTAGAAGTTGAGAGTCAAAAGAATTGAGAAATAAAAAGAGAAGAAAGAGGACTGTGTTTGAGTGCTTTGTCCGGGGTGATCTGGTTAGTCTGATATCAGTATGCGATCCTGCTGAAGGCTCACTCACTCGCTCACTCACTCACTCACTCATCTTCTGCTATGACTATTTTACTACTATTCCATGCAACAAGCATAACTATACTATCATCATCAACTATTAAATATCAACTCTTTATTGAATGTCATTATCATCGTCCATCCTACAATCAAACAAGCCGCATTTTCAACGGCTCCTCCTTCAAACCACCTAACCCTCTCCTCCCAAACGTTTCCAAAAAATTTTGACTCTCTTTTTCGAGATCAGAATTGCTTTGAACAGCAAAGAAGAAGAAGATGCCGAGATCACGAAAGCCGAAGGCGAAGGTCGCTGTTGACGAGAGCGTTCCTGCTGTTAAGTCATCGCCAGCAACGACAACGACCACCAGCAAACGCAAACGACTCGAGCTGTCTTCTGATAATGACGACGACGAGGACGAGATCAAGATTACTGTGAACGAGGAGTTTAAGAAGAGGATGGAGTATAACAAAGAGCGCGAGGAGTTTCAGAAATGTGCGTTATTTTGCCTTATGTGAATACTGAGGGAAAGAAATGCTAATATGTGTGTGTGTGTAGTGCAAGAGAAAGCGAAACGAGGATATTTGGACTCCTCTGATTCCGACTCTGAAACTTCCGAAGAAGAAGACGAGAACGCAGAACTTTTAACCGACGAAGTTGATAAGAAAATCCAGCAAGTTGTAGCCGCGTTACGATCCAACGATGCCAACTTGGTTAAAGATCCTAATGTTCGATTTTTCGACGAGACTGCGAGTGCAGAGATTTCAAAGAAAGAGAAGCCGGTGTATTTGAGAGATTACCATCGTATGGAGTTACTAGGTCAACTTGACGAAAAGCCTCAACCAGCAGACGAGCAGGATGACTCTAAACTCCCGTATTCCGTGAAAGTGGCACGGGATCGCGCCCGTTTAGTCCGCGAAATGCACGACGACAACGAGGACGAGGATGATGACGATGACGAAGACAACTTCATGATGAAAAAAGTCGAGGTCGAACGCGAGATCGAGGCTGTGGAGTTACCTGATCCGGCTGAAGACCCTGAGCGATTTCTTGATACTTTTATGAATTCAAAAGCATGGCTTCCAACCGCTCGCGTCCAACGCACAAAGAAAACCAAATCCGCGCCAGACCACCCGACGACCTTTGACGAAGACGACAGCGAATTCGACGAGAAAGCAGATGAATTCGAAACTAAATACAACTTCCGTTTTGAAGCAGGTGAAGAAGCTGCTCAGATCGTGTCATACGGCCGTGATGTTGTCGACGCCCATTCTATTCGGCGCGACAGTGAGACGACGAGACAACGCGCGCGACGACTCAAACAGGAAGCGAAAGTGCAGGCAAAGAAAGACCGCGAGATTGAGCGAAACAGATATAAACAACTCAAAGTCAAACAAGTCATGGACCGTCTTGCGCAGATCAAGCAGGTCGCGGGATTGGCTGAGGATGATGAGCTGGCGATTGGCGAGGAAGATCTGGAAGGAGATTTTAATGAGGAAGAGTGGGATGCGAAGATGAAAGTAGCATTTGGCGATGAGTTTTATGGAAAACAGGACTCGAAGCCTGTGTTTGATGATGATATCGATATTAACGATATCGTACCTGATTACAAGAGCGACGAGGACTCCGACGAAAAAGAAGAAGAAGAAGAAGTGCCTGAGACTAAGCAACCTTCGCGTCGACAACAAAAGAAACTCGAAAAACAAGCAAAGTCCGAATCCAAGAAATTAAAGGCCAAGGTCGAGGAATTCGTCGACACTCAAATCCTTCCGTTTGCCGATGACTCTGAAATCACCGCAGCCACTACATCAGCAAAATCAAACAAGAAGTTGGCTCCTGCCGCTGTCGCCGAACCTGAGCTCAAGTTCAGATACCGCGAAGTCTCACCCGAATCCTTCAACTTGGAACCCACCGACATCCTTCTCGCAGACGACAAACAACTCAACGAGTACATTGGTCTCAAGAAATTCGCGCCTTACCGCGAACCAGAGAAGAAAGAAAAAGACCATAAACGCTACGCAAAGAAGAAACGACTACGACAGTGGCGGAAAGAAGTTTTTGGACATACTGATGCGCCAAAATGGGAGGAACTCGCGCTCAAAATTGAGCAGGACGCGGCGAAAAGTGGCAAGCGGAAGAGTAAGAAGAGTAAGAAGAGTAATTAAGAATAATACTGATATTAAATATTACATTGAGCGCCAAAAAAAAGCCAACCAACCATAATTACCAACATGAATCAACCATTCTCTCTAAATCCGCCAAGTCTTCTTTGAACTAAATCGCAACTCTGATGTTTTTGCCGTATCTGAGATATCTCGTGATGAGAATCAGAACTAAAGCGGTAGCGCACATCGTACCGCAAAAGATTGCCGTAGCTTCAAAAGTGAGTTTTGTCTTGAGCAGCGCGCCTGAAATCGGGGTTCCGATAAGTAAACCGAATCCCGCAAAGGCGAAGGACATGCCCATGCGTGTTCCGACTAATAACGTATCTGGAGAAAGAGAGACCAGAGCTGGTGGAGGAAGGGACACGAATGCGCCTGATGCAAATCCGTAGAACACACAGAAGAGGACCATACCCGCTTTTGACTTAACCGCGAGCCAGCAATACGCTACAACCATCGTCAAGACAGTGAACGGGATCATGACATTAACAGGGCCGATTAGGTCAGCGAGGAAGTTGGGGATAATACGGCCAAAGATGGAGCCTGCGTTGATGAGCGAGAGCATGTAGAATGAGGTATCAGTGTCGAATCCGATACGCTCGTTCGCAAACGCTTTGACATAGTAATACGGGTCATATGCACCGGCAAAGGCAAAGAAAATGACGCCGGTGAAGACAAGGAAGATGGGATCTCGCATCGCACTCGAGTCCCAGATGGCACGTTTGAATTTGGGCATCGAGCGCAGCTTGAGGAGTGAGATGCCGATAGCCTGGGTCGCGAGCATGATGAACGCAATCACGCGGGTTGTCCACGCAAACCCGATTTGTGGTTCAAGCCGGTGGAAGACAATTGGATAAATAACACCACCAACTGAGGATCCAGCGGCAACGAGACCGCTGGCGAGTGAACGCTTGGTGGTGAAGTACTGCGGGATGATGGCGATGGCGGGGATGAAGAGACAGCCTGTGCCCAAACCGACGATGACACCCTGGGCAAGCATGATTTGCCAGTACTCTGTGCAGAGCGAGGTCATCATCATGCCAAAGACTGCAGCGACGGTGCCAAAGACGAGAATCGAGCGGAAGTAGCCGTGGTCGAAGATGGGGCCGACGATGATGCCCAGAACCACGAGGATGAAGGATTGCAGGGAGCCAGCCCAGGCGATGGTCGACGAGGATTTTCCGGAGAGATTTATGTCAACGTAGTAGCTCTCGAACGTGCCGTATGAGTTAATGACGCCCCTGATTTTGTTAGTCCAATACTACGGTAACAGAGAGAGAACGCACCAGCTGTTGAAGTACATCAGCGAGGATCCGAGGACCTGCAGCCACGCAAACAGCCCGCCATTTGGAATCTCGTCTATAATCCTCTGTCGCTCTATCTCCTCGTCTGACTTTTCATTATGTATCTCTTCAGTTGACTCGCCAGATCGTTGCATTCGTGCTTCAATAGTCGATACTCCGATTAACGACGGCATCGCGATTTCACCTACCTCGGCGGCGGCAGTGACTTCAGAGAGACGCGACATACACGACATGCGCGATATTGTTTGTTGAAGCGCGTGTATTTCTTGTTGTTCTTCCATTTTGATTTGTGCGTGTATTGAGTATTCTGTGTGCATTCAGTTACTTCTCGTTTCTTGTTGCTCTTTCTCTTGCTGTTGCTGTTGCTGTTGCTGTTGCTGTTGCTGTTGCTCTCTTGCTCTCTTGCTCTCTTGCTCTCTTCTGACTCTTCAAGTCAATATTCTATTCAAATTCTCTTCTATAAATATCTCAACGAACCTGAACAACCAGTCAATATAAATTTTCACTGGATTTTGCGGAGTTTGCCGGACTGACTTCACTGGTTTTGCGGAGTTTGCTGGACTGAGCGTTTGAGTCTTTTAACTATTGCCTTCTTTCTTCCTTTCTCTTTCGCTCTTTGTTCTTTTTATTGTTTTTTCGCAGCTCTTCTGTTCTGTATACTCTGTCTTGCTTCCTATCCTATAATCAACATCTTATCTGCTGTCTCTTCTCTTATCAATTCATGACTCTTTCTCCTCTCTTTTTGGCACTGTTCCGCTTTCAACCTTTAAACTTTAAATGCTTCCGTTGTTGCGCTAACCTAAAAGAGAACTATTTTTGCTAGATCTGAACCTTATTCGGCATCCGGCAGCCGGGCCACCGTTGCCGCGGCTGTCGTATTAGTGATGAATTAGTAATACATTGCATTACTAATATGTTTTATCGTGTAGTCGAAGCAAGGTAGTTTTATTAGTAGAATATAAAGAAGTGTATTGAGTATTCAAAACGACGCTTCTGCATCGCACAGATTATTTACAATCAGCACCGCTGATCAGCAATAGTGCTCTCAGCAGGCTGTGTGGAGATGGGAATATACATAATTACATGCATCTGGTCCTTTTCACTTATCCATAGACATGCATACAAGACTCAAAATGCTCTCACTCAGTCTGGGCAAGAGATCAGGCGCTTCCGCCGATATACTGCACCAGCTCGTCAATCGACTTTGTGTTGATCACCGAGGGCATGATCTCGCCTGTAGAGCTTCCACCGAACAAAGCAGCCTCGGTCTTTGCCTTTGCACTCGAAGCAGCAGCGGCAGCGGCGGAAGCTTGCATCTTGATCGTGTTAGCAGCAGCGCCAACAGGCTTGACTGCTTTAGCGGTTCCGTTGACGATCGCAGCGCGTCGCGCTTTCTTCAGCTCCGCGTCCTGTGCCTGCCGCGCTTGGTGCACCGCAGACTGCGTCAACTGCACAAGCCATTTCTCAGAGTCGACGGTGTTCTGATCTTCGGGTCCAAGTTCGTCGCGGAATATAGTGTACGCCGACCGCATCTTCTGGACGGCAGCGTGCGAGTCCTGCGTCAACACAAGCGCTTGCGCAAGCTGAAACAAGACAGACGCCGCGTTAACAGAAGTCGCGCCAAAGATCTTTTCGCACAAATCGTGCGTTGCTTCAAACCACGTTCGCGAATCCGCAAACTCAGTCAATGCCTGTAGCATCACCGCAGCATTGTTGAGCGTCGTGACAGAGTCCGGATGCTCGTCGCCGCAGATAACGCGCCAGATACTGTACGCATGGCGAACAAGCGCGAGCGCAACATGAGCGTTGCCATTCGCATGCTCAGTCAGCGCCAGGTTCAAGTACAGCAGCACAGTCTCTGCGGAATCGAATCCGAGCGTGCGCTCGCCGATAATCACTGCCTTGCGCGCGTACTCGGCCGCTGCAGTGGCTTGATTGTCTTTATCCTCCAGACTCGAGTAAATCATCGACAGCTGCGAATACGCACGCGCAACCTCAGGATGAAGAATTCCGTAAACTTGCTCGTGAAGAGAAATCGACTCGAGCAAAAGCTCAACGCCAATCTCGCGTTGGCCTTGCATGATTGAAATACGACCGGCTTCAATTGCCTCCTCAGCAAGCACAGACTACACATTGTTAGCTCTTCTCTCTTCGAACACGTCTAAAATATGCATACCCTCATGGTGGAATCCTTGATAACCGGCATGATGTTTAGCAAATCATCGGCAGTAAACGTAGTAGTGGGCAGCGCTTTCTTAAGAGGCACCGGCTCCTCTTTGCTAACCTGCTGCTTGGTGTTTTTCTTGCGACCTTTTCCTTGCTTCTTGGGAGCTGGAGCCTCCTTCTCAACGACAGGCTTCTCCTCAACAACAGCCGCAACGACTGCACTCTTGTCAAACAAGTATGCCTTCGACAACCACTGGAATCCCATCTTGATCGAGAGCTCTCTAAACATCTGAATAGGTCTAACTTTCTTCGCAACCCAGTCTTCTCCCAAATCATAGCGGAACCGATTTTTGGCCTCAGTGCTGATCATAAGCTGCACATCCGCAGCCGACAACTTGACAAACGCGAGCTCGACATCAGCGTACAACTCCGCCAGCTCGGCATCGACGACAATCTCCGGGTTGGCGTTGTAGTTTGTGCCGAGGAGCGAGTTGAACGCGTGCGCGGCGGCGAAGGGGATCAACGGAACCGGAAGATCGCGGATGAGCGCGTTAACAACGTGCTTGGCCGAGCGCACAATGATCTCTTGCTCGACCATGGTCTTGAACAGCGACGGTTTCTTTGGCATCTTGGAAGATTCCTCAACAGCAGGCACGGCAGCGAGAACGGCGCTTAGGTAGCGCATGTTGATACCGCGCTTGTGCATCGCCTTCGACAGCTGCGTTCCATCGAGCGGGATAGACAGCACACCAGAGTTCAAGTCGTTGACAAATGCTGGCACCAATGTCTCTTTGACGAACTTGGAGACTGACCTGACAGTAGCTTCGTCAGCCGCATAGGACTCCTTGTCAGCTTCCGAGAGGGGAAGCTGACCAGAGAAGGCGTCCGGGTTGACTGCGAATTTGAAGCCGTCGAAGGGAATTGTGACAAGTTCCTTCTCGACTTTTTCTCCAGACTCATCCGTCACCTCGGTTGTGGTCACAGTCTCAGCAGCAGGCTCAGCAGACTCAGCAGTAGCGGATCCGTAGACAATTCGCACCTCTTTACCCTCAGCTTTATACTTTTCGGTCTCTTCAGTGACCCAGGCGCGCACCTGAGTTCTCCACCACTCATCGACAGCCTCGGTACGCAAGACTGCCATTTTATGAGGATAGCCATCTGCTTCTGACTCCAAGAATTCGATATCAAGAGGAGTGATTCGGTAAAGATCAATAATGTACTTGCGACCGTCAGTGCCTTCAAGACCCTTTGTCTCCAAAGATGTAGCAAGCTCGAACGGAGCATTCTCCTGATCCCAGACGGTATGCGACTTGAGATGGAGGGACTCGGCGATTTTCTCAAAGTACGGCTTGAACTCGGGCGAGCTGGCAATCACTTTATGCTCTTCGACACCACCGTACACGATCTGGTTCGTGCCGTCATCGCGCTGTCGGAAGATACCAGGGACAGGCGACTGAGCGACGACTCGGCGTCCGCAATAGTCGATGATGACGGTGCAGAGCGGGCAAAGACCCTCGATGTCTAGCTGTGTGACGAACTTGACACCGGCGAGATCCTTGCCGACGGCGTATCGCGCAGCATAATCGCCGCCTTCTTTCTCAAACGTGCCGATACCGTCGGCGCCGTACGAGAAGAAAATACCGTTATACAGAAAGATCTGCGCATCACGCGCCTCGTTCGGGTTCAACGCGGGAACCTCACCGCGAACGATATGCACCGCGCCCTTTGCAGCAGCCTCCGCAAAGTCGAACGAGAGCTTGTTCAGCAATCGCTCGCGGAGGATACGCTCGGCGATAGAGGTCCGCGGCATCTCACGAGTAGACTGCAAGTCCTCGTTCCAGTCGCGGATAGTATCGAGGTTGTCGCTGCCGCCGAGGAGAAGCTGTTCCTGTGTGCGCGAGACGTCCGGAATAGGCGCGGGCGCGGAGCGAGCGAGGAAAGGAGCCGAGAGCATTGCGTTGGTGGGAGTGTAGACGGTCAATGGGTCGCGCTCGCCGAGACGGGTCTGCCACTTGTGAAGCTCGGCGGCGAAAAGAGGCGAGAGCTCCTGGAGCAAGACGAGCAGAGAGTGGGCTGCCGGCGATCCGGGTTTGCGCGAAGGGTCGAACTTTTGGCTTGACGAGTTGTTGACGTAGAAGCCGGAGATGTGTGAGGTGATGTGGAAGACGGTGCCTTCGAGAGTGAGGATCTGCAAGTAGAGCAGGTGTCCACGGAGACGCAAGTTGGCGGGCGGAGGGTTCCAGGGCGAAAGTCCCAAAGACTTGATGCACTGCGGTTTTGTTGGCTCTGGGTCGGGAAGCAAGTTGTCGAGCGATGGCGGGGCGTTGAAGTCGTAGCCGACCATGGCATGGCGCGGACTGGCGGTGTCATTCTCGGCTCGGGTGGTGAATTGCTCAGCAAATTTCTCGACTGACTCGAGAGCCGAGAGACCAGCGCTGAGAGCGGCGATGGCATCGTTTTTGCTCGAGGCGAGGGCGATGATGTCGCGGACTTTGAGCACGTGCGAGCGGGCTTCGCGGTCGGTGTAGGCTTCCTCGCGGAGTTCGAGGGTAGCGTCGTCGTGGATGCCTTCGACAGAGTCGAGTTCGAGGAAGTCGTTTAATTTCGAGCCATTGAACCAGAGAGAGAAGCAGGTGTACTGGACGGTCGAGGGGAGGTCTAGGATAGACTGGCGGATGTCGTTGAAGGTTTCGTGCATGGAGACCTAGGAGACCTTGAGTTAGGAGAGTGCCCACCTCGTGCGTATATACGAAAGAGAAGGAGACTTGCCATGATTCTGATTGATCCGGGGTTATGAGGGAGTTTGACGGTGAGATTGAGCATGTCTGAGGCTGTGAGAGGGTTAGTAGGAGCAAGAGGAGGAGGCGGAGAGGCAGACGGACCTTCGGTGGGCTGCTGGTCGAGCTCTGCGACTTCTTGCGTGGGAACGGCCTCTGCTGGCAGTCAGTAAGAGCGAGATTACAATGCACAAGTAAAAATAAGCCGAGAAAGCGGTACGTACCTTGGCTAGGATCGGCCATTGTAGAAGAGAGGATATTCCGAGGATGAGTAGGTGGTAAAGCCCGAGGAAGTCGAGGACAAAGAGTTCAGGAACGAGTGCTGAGTAGCGAAGGAGAGAGCGCCCGAAGCAGAGAACAGTGAATGAAGGCAGACGACTCTGAAAACACCCCCAAACAACAAAAGATCGCAGGATGTGGCGAACAGGACAGGACAACGAGAAGCAGGCTGTGGTTCAAATTTTTTTAGAGTCGAGGAAGAACCGGGTTGTTGAGGAAGAGGAAAAGGGTACGGCGGGGAAAGAGCGAGAAAGACGGTACCTTTTTGCCGGGTAACTCCACACTGGCCGGACGAGTCTGGTTCGAGGAGAACTAGACAGTGATTAGAGGAATAGTTTTAGTAGGAGTGTTATGAGAGGAATAGCAGAGAGGGACTGGCCAAAGAAGAGCCGGGGTGCGAAGAGACAGCGAGCGCAGCTGCTCAGCGCGAGATGCTTTGCTTCCGATTCGCCAGCGCGCTCATCGCCGTCGTCTTCGCAATCAGCGCGGAGGCTGCGAGTCGATGGCGAGGACGAGCCGGCGACAAGCTGGCGACAAGCTGGTGCGGTGCAGAACAAGCAGCTGTGTGCGGGAGCTGCTTTAGCTACGTAGTTGTACAAGCGGAACGAGGGCAGCGATTTAGTGACGGTGTTCGCTGTGTGTGCTGTGAAATAGCGATCACTTAGTTGGCCCAGTCTTTGCTGTTAACTAAGTCTGCGCTGTTCTCCTCACTGTTCTCCTCACTGCTACAGCAATACACACCTCCTCTACACAAACCAGCGCCCTGCACCAATCCACACCCAGCACTGCCTTCTTTCCTCCGCTGTGTCTGCTTCTGGAAGCCTGCGGCGGTTCACTATGGAATTGTCTGAAGCTTTGTTTACTCAGCGCGGCGCAGCAGCCTCAGCAACAAAGAGCAGCGACATCACCAACTACTGCGCCAGCACCAGACTAAACACCCAGTAGACACCCTCATAGCAAGAAGGAAACAGTGCACATGCTCTCAGTTCGAGTCGGCGCCCGCCGCCTGGCCCTGCTCGCCAGACCCTCCGCCTCCCCGCTTGCCCGCCAACCGATCCGCTCAATATCTGGCATCGGCCCCCAGCTCTTTGAAGACGACGACGACCATAGCCACGGCAAATCTGGCGACCAGAAGGAGCGCTTCAGGCAGGCCGGATTCAAAGCTCTCGAGACCAGCGCCGTCACGCTCGCGACGCTCACCGTGCTCGGCGTGTCTGGCATCCTCTACCACATCTACTACCAGGAGCGCGTCCTCAAGAAAATCAGAATGGCCTTCAACGAAGGTGATCCCAGCCTCGAGATGGCATTGCACTCGACCGACGGCTCCGACAACCCGGAGTGGGTCGTGCGAGACGAGCAGACAATCATCGACAAAGCAGTCTCGGGCAATGGCTTAGGCAGGTACTATCTCCTCATCGGCGAGAAAGGCACAGGAAAGACCTCAATGCTGCTCGAAGGTCTCAGGCGCGTCGCTGGAAAGAACTGTGCCATGTTTGAGGCTCACTCGGATCCTGAAATCGTCAGAATCAGGCTCGGCAAAGCTCTAAATTACCAGTACCACGAAGACTACATCGGCTCACTATTCTCCATCCGCGGTCCTCGAGACACGACAGCGCTCCTCGACATCGAACGTGCGTTCGACAAACTGGAAGAGGTTGCCTTACAAGTCGCCAAAGAAAAACACCGGCCTCTCGTCTTAATCGTCAACTCGACCCATCTTCTCCGTGAAGACGATGATGGCGATAACTTGGTCGAGCTGCTTCAGCAGCGAGCTGAATCGTTTGCGGCATCTGGTCTTGTCACGATGATTTTCAACAGCGATGACTACTGGGTTTACGAGAGATTTAAGCGTCTTGGAACTCGCCTTGACGTTGTCACGATCAAAGATTTGACCCGTTCCAAAACAGTCGAAGCTCTGCAGATCTGGCGCAAAAAGTACTTTAACGAATCAGTTCCTGTGGATCTTTGCCATCGGATCTACGAAGTAGTCGGGGGTCGGCCTCAATTCCTCAACCGAGTCGCACAGCACACAGATATGCTTGCTCATGCGCAGTCATTAGTCGACAGCGAAAAAACCTGGTTCTTGAACCAATGCGGTCTTCTCGGGGAAGAAATGGACGACGACGTGATGGAAAGTGGGAAATTCTCTGGTTCAGCTATGCTACTCGCCAAAGAGCTCGTGGATATGGAGAAAGCGTATATTGCCGAGAACGGAGATCGAACTTCAGACCAAGATCACCGTCTGCCTTCGCTGCCGTTGTGGCGCGCACGACAAGTCATGACCAGGGCAGACTACATCCAGCGCTACGACAACCTCAACATTTTCACCATCGACTCAAAGTCGCATGTTCGCGCAGACTCCGCGCCTATGATGGAGGCGTTCAGACAAATCTGCGCAGAGCCCGGATTCGACGAATTACTCGAGAAAACACTCGACCGTGTGAGCGCGATCGAAAGCCTTGGCCGTACCCGCGAGCTGGTTCTCAAGGATCTTGTCGGTGGCGGAAAATACCAGATTGAGTTTAAGAAGGGAAATAGCTGGAAAGGCATTGGCGACAGTCTTGCGATGCAAGCCATTGCGCCGCCTGAAGATGAGGAAGGCGATTAGCCTAGCATTCTCGGAGCGCTCTCTGCTGGCAGCTTTGCGCCGTTAAATAGATATATTAGTGTACTGGCAAAGCATGTTGGATGCCTTATGCAGATAGGGCTTTATGTAATTTCTTAGACTGCACATCCAAGACTAGTGCGTAGAGGGACAATTAAGAGTTTATAACGAGCTAAGCAGGAGCCATCGCTTTGTTTTGATCTGCTATGGCTATTTAGCTGTCAAGCTACTTGCGACCTTCACTTCTAGGTCCTCTTGACTACGCTCTGATGACTCGTTTAGCTGCTATCTCGGCCAATTCAATACAGATATTGCATTTTATATTCCATTTGCCGGCCACCAGGGGTATCCAGTCTAATTAAGATAAGAACGCGGATCAAGTAGCCCGAAGAGGGCCATGCATACAGAACTCTTAAATCCACCGCGAACGAACCATTATTGGATCGTATTGCTGTTTGGGCTAATGTATCGCTAGCTATCTGCTCTTTATATACAAATAACACAACTCCGTAACTGTTTTCAGAAAGTTGATTGTTGTGCAACAGACTGTGAGTAAGGTGTTGCACGTGCGCAGATAAGACTTTCGATAAGTGCTTATCGAGCTCGGATCCGAGTGCTCATTGTCGCTGCGAACAATATTGTCTTTATTGCTGTTTAACAATGCTATAAAACAGGAAAGACACCGTTCTAGAATAAAGAAAGCACTGAATACTATTTCGTAACGAGACAATTCAACTCTATCAGCAAAGCTCAGAACTATCCATCAAATATAGTCCTCAAGGAGCCGACTTTAGAGTGCCGTTATGCCGCTGCCTTCTGAGCTAAAGCGCCCCTTTCAACCTTGTCTGGATGCATAGCTGAAGTTATCCTCATCGGGCACGGCTTTAGATCTACTGAATTTGGGAATTAAACATGCAGTAGTGTGCAGGATTTGGCTGTGTATACGATTTCCTGCGCGTTGCGACAAAGTCCGTATTGCTGAATCCTGTATGTGCGAACTCAATTGCTCAGGCTGAATTAATCTAGTATTCATTAAACCAGTAATTGCTTGTGGTTGTCTGAACGGCAGCCATTGTGCAAGAACAAGCCTTTCGATACACTGAGCTTTGGGGTACTCGGCTCATGGCTGAGGCAAAGTAAAGTACAACTATAAATCTCCTCGAACGCCCACCCTGCTCCAGTTCTCCTCTTTACACACACAGCCACACGTCTTCTTTCCCACATCTTTCACTTATCTGCAACAATTCACAATGCCTATGCTTTTTAAGAAAGGTGCCTCTTCGGAGAAGCCTCCCCACATTGCCAACGGCAACGCTTTCCTCGGCGACTGCTTCACCTCTGAGACTGATGAGGACCACCAGATCACCTCGGGATTCTACAGACAGGAGGCTGGCACTCCCCTCGTCTACAAGTACGACTACGTAAGTGTTGTTAGTCAATTGCAAACCAAACGAGTGTTTCTGATTTGTTATGAACCGAGCTAACTGTTTACTAGGACGAGATGAAGGTCATTTTGGAAGGCAACTTCACCATGGAAGACGAGACCGGATACAAGGTCACCGCCGGCCCTGGCGACACTTTCTACTTCAAGGCTGGTTGCACAATCACCTTCACCTCGACTGACTACGGACTTGCGTTCTTCGTCGGCCGAAGAGTTCGTGGTACTGCTTAGATTGAGAAGGATTAGCATGCTAAGGAGAGCTTATCTGAAGCATACATTGCTGGATTGTACACTTAATGGACTATTTACAAAGTAACATCTCTGGCAATACAGATTGTAGCGTTCGTGCCTCCGAATCCGGAGCTATTACTCAACACATAGGCCACATCCTTCTTCTGCGCCGTGATCGGCACATAGTTACAAGTAAACTCGGGGCTCAGATCGATATTGTCCAAATTGACAGTCGGCGGAAGAACTCCATCCCTCATCGCCAGGATCGCAAAAATGGTCTCGACGGCGCCTGCTGCGCCGAGAAGATGGCCGATGGCGCCTTTTGTGCTGGAGACGTTGATCTCGCTCGCGTCGAGTTTTTTGAAGCCGTTCCATTCGCTTGTTGTGACGTCGTCGACTCCTTCGAGCATTAATCTTCTGATTGCTATGTTTTCGGCAGAGTCGCCTTGAGGTGTCGAAGTAGCATGCGCGTTGATGTAGTCGATGTCAGTAGGTCTGATGCCGGCTTGTCTGATTGCACTTTTCATCGACAGTAAAATACCGTCGCCTCTAGGCGGCGGAGCAGTGATGTGATGCGCATCTCCCGAAAGTCCGTATCCGACAACCTCGCCGTAGATATTTGCGCCACGCTCCAACGCATGCTCTAGTTCTTCCAGCACAACTGCGCCAGCGCCTTCGCCCATGACAAAGCCATTCCTCGCCGAATCAAACGGGCGCGAGGCCGCTGCCGGGTTGTCGTTGAACTCGGTCGAAACAGCTTTAGCTCTCGCGAACCCCGCCAGCGAGAACGGCGAGATGCAAGCTTCTGAGCCGCCGGCTAGCATCACGTCTGCGTCGCCGAATTTGATGAACCGAGCGGCGTCGCCGATGGAGTGCAGACCGGTGGTGCATGCGGTTGTGACGGAGTGGATGGGACCTTGGAAGCCGTATTTCATGGAGATGTAGCCTGCGGCCATGTTGAGCAGCAGTCGGGGGACCATAATTGGTGATACTTTTTTGTAGCCCTGGTACAGATTAGAGATTGAATTGTAGAAGAGAGAGAGAGTCGACGTACGACTTTGTCGAAGGAAATGGCGCTTTCGTATGTATCATCGAGATTGCCAATTCCGGATCCAAAACACACACCCTATACGCAGGTTAGATCAGTCAATGAGAAGACAGGAGAGGAGCATACTGTGCGCTGCTTGAGGAGGTCGGTGTCTGCGACGAACTCTGCGTCCTGAAGCGCTTGTTCAGCGACTGACATGGCGAAGTGGGAATATCTGCCCATTCTGCGTTCATCCTAGAGAACATTAGCATTCACAATCATTCAAAATGGCATAGAGGTCTGCTGGAGGAGATACGTTTTTGGAAACCCATTCGGATGGCGTCCACTCTCCGTTTTCGATTCCACCGGGTCCGTCGGGCACGAATCCGGCAACTTTCGTCGGAACTGACTCGTATGCTTTGTCCGGTCTGGCTAGCGTCGATGTGATTGCTGCTTCCCCAGCAATCAGACGCGACCACGTCTGCTTTACGCCTGAGAACGGTCAGACTTGCGCACAAACGAGAGGCAAACAGACTTACCGACGCCGAGCGGAGTGATGAGCCCGAGTCCGGTGATGACGACACGTCTCGACATTATTGCATACTATCGCATAGAACGAGCCAGAACAGTCTTGCGTCGCAGAGTCTGCGCTGGTGGTGGTTGCGATATCTGGCCGGGGCGGATGTGTGGAGAAGAGTGCTAAAGCCAGGAGCAATTAGAGTTTGGCTTTAGTGTGTCATTGCTTACGTTTACAGCTGCTAATAGAACCTTAATGACTCGCACTTTTAGCTGCTGCTTCGCCAGCTCTGATTTATAATCAGCTATCGCCACTTGTCTGCGGAATAACACAAGTATTCGCAGGTATGGCAAACGTCCGTCAGTAATCACGTTTATCGGCAGTCGCAGCGACTTTCAGTTCGCAGATGACGCCAACTCCCAACCGCTGCTGCGGCTCGGCGTCTCGAAGCTTCGCGCGCTTCCTCGAAGACGCGTCTGACTACGCGTCCCAACCGCCGCGGTGCTTCGCCCAGCGCTGCCTTGGGCGCCTGGAAGCTGCTCGAAGCGATGACAGCGGTCAGCCTGGAGCTGCCAGGGACTCTATAAAGCTGTCCGCCGCGGCCGTCCTGCCTTCTGCTCATCACTCTCGCTCACGCTCCCCAGTTGACCAGGCTTCTTGACTGCTCAACTCTACAACTTCACCGTTCACCGCGCCTTTTCAGAATACAATGGCTACCTTCGGACCCGTTCTCTACGATCTCTTTGACGTGCTCAACAGCGAGATGAGCCGTCACTACGGCGTCAACCAGTGTCGCGGCGCTCCCAGCAAGACCGCTGCTGCTGCTGCTGCTGCTGCTCCCAAACAGCTCAGCTTCATTCCAGCCGTCGACGTCTTTGAAACCGACGCCTCGTTCACCATCCACGCCTCCCTGCCCGGCGCCTCTCCCAGTGCAATATCCGTCAACTACGAGCCCAGGTCCAACGAAGTCGTCCTCGCCGGCGAAATCAGACGTCCTGGCGCCTTCGCCGAGGCCGCCGACTCGATCCGCATCAGCGAGCGTCGGGTGGGGAACTTTGAGCGACGAGTCAGGCTTGGTCCCTCCGCAAAGATCCTCTCCGACAGCATCTCCGCAAAGCTCATCAACGGCGTCCTCGAGGTCTCCGTGCCAAAGGTCGCCGAGCAGCCACGCAGAAAGATCACCGTCGAGACAGTCGCTAATCCTGCCGACGACTGGATCGACGCCGGATCGTTCGCTCCTTCGAGCTCGGAGTCGTCTACTGAGACTGCTCCTGAGGCAGAAAAGCTCGACTAACTGGCTTAGTTCCTAGCTTATGATGTGATTGGTGTTTGGTTAATGGTTATGGTAATAGCGGTACTGGATATTTATAATAATAATGAAATAATACGTTGTCAACTCAATCTCTTCTGAAAAAAATCATTGTAATCCATAATTAAAAGTTACACTATCTACAAAAACTATATACTCAAAATGCTCAAATGCACTCACTGCCGGCTCAAAGCACCCTTAATATTGCTCCAGTACTGCTGGCTGACATATTCCTGGATCTCCTCCTTTGTAAGCCAAGCGTAGTCAACAATTCCGCTCTCCTTCTGGGGCGTAAACATGCCGTTGAATATCCGCGCCTTGAGGTAAAAGATCTTGGCTCCCTGGTACTTTTCGTCTGAAACCGAGTTGTTGAGCACATAGAGTGCAGGTGTATTCGAAACTGTGAAAATGTTCATATCCTCGCCGCCATACTGCGCCAACATCCGCGACGACGACGTCTCCAAGGTCTCGCCAGCCGCGACAGCGTCAGCCGGGAACGTCCATCCGATCTTGTCTCCCGCTTTCTTCACAATCAGGTACAGAGTGCGGTCTAGCTTGCGCTCCAGACTCTTCACGTCGTTCTTCTCATCCGCCTCCGTGACTCGCGAGTTTGGCACAATCTTTGCGTATAGACGCGCAGACTCCTCGGTCTCACGCTGCACCGTACGAGGAGGGAAAACAATCTCCTGCTTCTCATTCCGATTACGGTTGAACAATACATCCGGGTCCTTCGGGTCAAGCACTGGCTGCACCTTGCTATACTCAACCTCTGCCAGCGTTCCCTGCGGATAGTAAAACCAGTATGGGAACGTGAAACTCATTCGTTTGTACAGCTCGGATTGATAGTGATGGTACGCCTTTGAGAACGCAGATTGCTCGGGAGTAACAATCGGCGGCCGACTTAGTATCGCTCCCGACATTATCTTGAACTCCTTCGACTCAGCAGCAGTAGCCAACGTCCTTCGCTGACACCCGGCCGCCTCTGATACCACTACTCTCGTTAGCTTTGGCTGATACCCTCGCGAGGCAAAACCACCCACAACAATTCTCAACTCACCCAGCAAAGTCCGCAACTGCCGCGGCACAGTTCGCAAAACACAAGCAGAAACCATCGTCTTATCTCCTCCGTCTGAACAAAGTGCCTGTTTCCGCGGACGTTGGTGTCTTTTTTTCCCTTGCTTGTCTGAAGACTGTATCGCAAAAAAAATATTCGTGATCCCGAGTAGCTTCGTTTGAGTTTAGGTGACACTTTGACCTCATTAGTCATTACAACGTTTATAATTATGTAATTTATTCACTGTACTCTACTATCTATATAATGCAATTGCAGCCCAAAAACAGAAAAAGTAATAATATACAAAAATTCACGCAATATTCAGTATATGTCAACTGTTTACATTGCGTGTTTTGCGCACACGTCTTTTCGCGTAATCAGGCCCTGTAGTTTTCCTTTCTTTGTCAGAAGCATATATCGAAGGCCCTAGTAAACGTCAGTATCAACTCTGAAAGGTATACACAGAAAGCTTACCATTCTCTGAAACATGCTGACAACGAGTGCCATCGAGCTTCTATATGACAACGTAGACGGTGTCTGATCGACCAACTGTCGCAGGTCGACGTACGCGGCAGCACTTAGTGGAACTGCGCCGGCCAAGATACACGCAGTAGCGTCAGAATACCGCGGGATCGCCTTTGCCTGCTGCAGAGCGTATTGCAGCTCGTTCCGCGCAATGTAACCTAGCAAAACATTCTCCCGAGAATTGTTGACGACAGGAAAGCCTTTCAAGTCGTGGCTCGACACGAGCTCATCCAGCTGGCCGATCGAATACCCACTCGCGTTCAGCACGGTCAAATTCTCCAGCGGCGTCATGATTTCATCCACTGTCGCATCAACAATCGGATCTCCGTCGTTGTTACTCAGGAATGGGTATCCGCGAAATTTTATCCAGCTTTCGTAGATTCCGTTGCTGTTGAATGCGTCGCCTACCCATTTCGCAATCATGACTGAAACCATTATAGGCAGCACATATCCCAATGCACCCGTAAGTTCAAACATAATCACCACAAGCGAAACAGTCAATCTAGTGACACCACCCATTGCCGACGCGGCTCCAACAATAGCATACACTTCTGGAGTAACGCAGGGTACATCTGGATGACAGGATGCTTTGAAGAAATACATATTCGGATGATTCCGTTGCCACGATTCCATGAGTATCCCAAACGCTCGTCCATAGCATGCACCTATAGTCAACGAAGGCATCATGATCCCAGACGGAATATTCGTACCAAACGTATACACAGAAAAGAAAAACCCAAACACAGCTACAAGAAGTAACAATCCCGCGTTCTTTCCCGCAGAATTTACATCGCACAACATCGAACTGCTGTCCGGTTCACATTCTTGAAACAAATTCGCTACTAGAGTGATATTCTGAATACGCGAGAACTGATCGGGAAAGTTGACGATAGCAGTGACGACACTCAGAAGAGCGACTTCCATCAATGGATGCGAAAATGCCCAGCTTCTTGGTCGCCATCTAGCAACGGCCATGTTTAATTTGATGAACAGAGCACCAAAGATTCCCTATTATCATTAATCGTCTTGTCTAATTGGAAAAAAAAATAGTTATAATGATACTCACTCCAACGACTCCTAAAAGTACAAACGGGAAAATCTCGAAATCATGAAACAGTCTGCTCGACGTAACCTGGAAAATGACAATCTTTCCTGTGCGGAACGGATTCGCAAGTTGAAGAGATACAGAAGCAATCATCGCACACACGAAACTTTGCCATAGCGTCTTATCGGGAAAGAAATACGAGATTTGCTGGTACAGAGATGTTAGCCATGAGTTACTTATATATCTTGCAGACTAACCTCAAGACTATAGAGAACACCACCGACTGGCGCACCGAATCCAACAGCAATACCCGCTGCCGCAGCCGCTGAAAAAATCTCTCGTTTCCGGGCCTCGTTTCTTCGTATTGACGGGAACAGTCTGGTAGCGAGATTAGCGCAGCAGCACGCGATGTGGATGAGCGGCTCCTCCTCGCCAAACCAGACACCCGAGGCTGCGGCAAGACACATTGAACATGCTTTGATTATTAAGGTCCAGAATCCCATGAATCCTTTGATAATGAATCCGCCTAGGATTGTCTTGATCTCGGGGATCCCGCTGTGGCTTGCGTAGGGGGCGTACTGTAATACAAGATATGCGGATGCAGAACCAAATGCTAACGCGAAAAGGACGTGGAACAAGTAGTCGATTATATAACTGCCGGCTCCGGATGCGCGTAGAGCTATGCCCCAGGAGGTCCAGGCATCGCACGTTTCTAATAACAATTAGCAGTTCATAAAAGATCAAAGCATTGAGACGCACTTACCAACATCATACTCTCCTAAGCAGCAGAACTCGCGGCTAAGATAGAATCCCGAGCGACAGTATCCAAGCTTTATATCAGCGAGCCAGTTCACAACAATATCGATTCCTGCTGTGATCAAACCAACAGAGAGACCAGTGACTAGAAGGATAAACCAGAGTTTGGCAGAGTCTGAGATGTATGATTTCACTCTTCCAGCCCATAGTCTCTCCTTGCGATACTCATTCATCCAATCAATCGTCGACATATTCTCGTATCCAATGCTATTACCAGCAGCGTGCCAGTCCCAAAGACCTTTCGCGGTCGACGTGCTTTCCATGCTGTATCTGCCCACGGGAGTGAATGCGGTATCTGGGAACCGTGTTTGGTTTTGACTCGGTTGGTGATTTCCGGGAAGATCGAGAAATCCCGCTGAGGCAGCTTCCGGAGAAAGGTTCTCTGCTGGCTCTAGATATGGAGATGGTCTCCTCTTTGTGTAGCTGTCATTCCTGTTCCTCATCAGCATCTGGCAACTCGACTCCAACAGTTTCCCTCAGCTTACCTGTTCGTATCCGCAATCTGCGGCGGTCCTGACCACGGATTGATCGGCGTCGAATCCTCAATCTCGCCAATATGCAAAGCCTGCAACGACCGCTCTTCGCCTTCAAAGGAAGACCCGCGCGAGGTCGTGGGCGTCGCGAGCAAGTCGTCGCTCGAGGCACGCTGACTCGCTGAACCGGACATGCTCGTGTTGCCGGCGTCCACTATCAATTGCACTCGTAGTTTCGCGCTCCGTCTTTACGAACCGCAAACTTCCTCAAGCTGTATTTCACCACAATCAACAATCAACGCGTTAATCGAGGACAGCAATTCTCGCCGACTTCGTCTGTCCCAATCAGAAACACCCTAACCTTATTACAAACCCTAATCCGATGGTTTACCCGGATGCAGGTTGACGATTTTTTCTCCCAAATCAGTTCTGCGAGACTACTACTGCTTGGTTTGTTTGAAGGTCTTCAGAGTGTTGAGCGATGGTGAGTGAAATACGAGTATGTACATGAAGAAGGTCTGATAGAGTGTTTTAGGCACCGCGTCGCAGATCACCGGCTGAGATCCTGGCTGCTCGCCAGGCCTTGCGGGCCCATTCGAATGCGCTAAAACTGCAAGCGGCAGAGGCGACAATCACACGATCACTGCAGACAGCGCGGAATTCTACCTCGTTGTCGACTAGGACTGCTGCGTCTGGCGGGAAGATCTCAAAGAAGCCCACGAAGAAGGCAGTCACGGCGGGGAAGCGGGATGTGTTGATGCAGAGACTGCAGACTGGAAGTGGAAAGTCTGGTGTGCAAGTTTCTGCTTCGAGTAGCCATCGACGGAGAGTTGTGATGCCGAAAGTACAGACTAGCATGGAATCTATTCTGAGCGAGGCGTTGAAGACTCCTGAGGTTGCGGCGAAAAGCAGTTTAGACGGCGTCGTGAATCTCTCAAAGTCTGCTCGGAAGAGGAAGAATCGCGCACAGCGAGAAAAGCTCGCGGGAAATAGCATGAACGATTTGATGGACGCATTGCCTCAAGAGACTGTTTCACAAACAGCTGATACGATGGATGAAGATATGGCTGACGACAGTGCACCGCCGAAACCTGACGATGTTTACCTGAGCGTCAAACGCGACCGGCCGGTGTCGAACAAAGCGGGAGAGAAGGTCGTAAAGCAGGAGATTGACCGGTTTTCAAAGGTTATGACGGAGCAGTCGTTTCGTCAGAGCCCTTTTGCTGCTTTGCGAGGCTTTATCAGCGAGAGAATTTAGTATCAAGAGATAGTGTACGATAGTCAATAATATGAGAATGATTTTGTCAGCTTGCGTAGCGGTCTAACGACAAGCAGTCGTCCACAGTGCAGGCATGATACAGAGTCATGTTATGATAATAGAAGGATTTAGAGCAGAACAGTCAATTATTACAACTAACAGCAAGAAGAACGACTCACAAACAGAGTCAGTCTTCATGTCCAAGATCTTTGTGAAAAAAAGAAAATGCTCAAATTAATGCACAGCATAATGATATAAACCAAACAACACACACACACAAAAACTATTTGCGATAGTACGCCCGGCTAATAAAGAAGCAAAAAAAGTGAGGAAGGTGCACTTACAAACAGATATCTTGACACTTCCAGAGCTATCAAGATATCTGCATCAGTAACACGGCCGTATCAGATCCTAGCTTATATTGACTTGGCCTCAACCTGCTCTAGAATCTCAGGAAGTGCAGTGCTCTAACGAAATAAATGAGTACATGCCCAAGCAAATGAAGAAAAAAAAAATTGTAACTTACATCAAGTCCGTTGAACAAGATATCATTCACCGCAGTAAACAGCGGAAACTCGGCAGTCTTGCCGCGCTTCGTCAAAAACTGATGAACCTCCTGCGCAGTAGTAACGCCCTGTGCCTTCTGTCCCTTTAGCAACTCGGCTTCAAGCTCAAAGATCGGCTTCTTGGTCTTGATCAATGCCTCGCCGATCCTGTTGTTTCGGCCGCCGGCGCAGGAAGTGATCACGTCAGCGACACCGCAGGATTCCTCGGTGAAAGTGGATGCCTCGCTTTCGGGGAAGAAGTCGCGGCTGAATTTGGTCATTTCGAGTAACCCGCGACGAATGATTGCTGACTTTGCATTGTCGCCCCACTCCATGCCGTCGACAAAACCCGACGCCAGCGCGACGATATTCTTGAGCGCACCTGCAAGCGACACACCAGCAAGATCATTGATGACGTTAACGTGGAAGTACGGTCTGTGGAACAGCGTCTTGATGGTTTGCTGTGAGATCGTGTCGTTGGGATCCGGCACCTTGTAGGCAATCGTGGTCTCTGAGAACTTTTCTTGCGCGACCTCAGGCGCCAGGTTCGCGCCCGATAACGCACCGCAGTAGATGCCGAGCTGCTCGGTGATGAAGCTGGCAATCAGCGTGATGCCATCAGCGGAGAGCTCGACGCCCTTGATGCATGACACCGCGCGGACGGACGCGGGGATCTTTCCCTGGAGCTGCGAGCAGATGCGCGGCAGAAACTGGTGCGGCACGTTGAAGACCAGAATATCTGATCCAGAAACACACTCAACTAGATCCGGTACCGCGACGACGTTCGTGGGAAGACGGATACCAGGCAGATACTTGACGTTCTCGTGCACAGAGTTGATCGTCTCGGTGAGTTTCCTGCCATCGACCATCTCCTCGAACACCCACATGCGCACATCCAGCTCAAACACATCCGGATTGGAGGCCGTGTTCTCGCCAACAATCTTTGCAATCGCGCTTCCCCTGTTCAAGCAGCGCTGTTAGCAGGCTTGTTCTCTCTCCAAGCAGACCAGATCCAGAGTTCAACCGTACCAGTTTCCAGAGCCAATGACCGAGACACGGTGTCGAGACACACTCATTGCTGCAGACGTAGACGACAGATGACGAACAGGCAATTGAGAAGCAAACTGAGAAAGACGTCTTCTCGCGCTGGCTGAAATCATGAACCAAACTCTGCGAAGCAGCAACGACGGATCCTGGATGAGCAAAGGTGGCATTGCGAGTCACATTGTGAATCAGTCACATAGTAGATAATTATGTAATTGATGATTAATTTACACTCAGATATCAAATCAGTTCAAGCTCACTTGGTTCTATTTCTTTTCGCCTGTCTTAAGATGTGGTTGGCCCGCTACAGTATTACAGAGTGTAGTCAGTCAAGCCTGTTGAGAGCATTACTGTAAAAGAAATCTCATTTCCTGGCGTAAAAAATACATACAAGAATCATGTAATGAACCCGACAGACAACGCATTTGCAACCATTAACACATAAAAAAAATACACAAGAATCGCAATAATATGTTCCATTTTACGCTCCACTTCAGAGCATACCCACATCTATCAACTCATTCCCGCCGCCCACCGCCACCATCATCATCATCGTACGGATTATGATCGCAGAGAGAATCCCTTCTTTTTAGTAATCTTCTCTTCAGTATATGTATACTGCTGCTGCTGCTGCTGCTGCTCCAATTGTGACAGTTTAGCCTCTAGCTCGCGACGCTCCTTCTCGAGCTGCTGCTTCATCTCCCGATGCCGCGCAAACAACTCATCCTCAGACCGCTTCAGTTTCTGCTCTTTCTCGCTCACCTTCTGCTGAAACACCATCTTCATCTCGGCCTCCATCTTCTGGAGCCGCGCGTTCTGTAATTCTCGCTCTTGCTCCATCTTAGACGACGGACTGATCTCCTTGAACACAGAGTGATCTTGCGCGACTCCCATAGCAACAAGCTTCTGGGCACGGTAGTTCTCGTACAGAATCTCGTCAGTGCTCTCTTTCAGCTCCTCCATGTAGTTCTTGACCAGCATCGCGCGCAGTTTGAGGAAATCGCAGTGGGCCTCATTGTCCACTTCAATAACGCCCCACGGGTACTTGCGTCCGCGAACCTTGCGTCCCTCGGAGTTGATAACCTCCGAAGTGGCCCCCACCACAGCAAACGGGATACTGGACATGATTGTGTTCTTCTCCTCCATCGTCTGGTCAGAATCAATCTCGTAGCGAGGGGTCTCGAAGATAGAGATCTTGTGGTACTCCAAGTCGGCACGTATCTGCCACACATTAGCAACACGAAACAATTAAGATCAAAAAGAAAAATCATACTCTAGCCTTGAAAGCAACAGTTTCCTCGTCAGAGAGGATGTCAGACTTTGCAATCACCGGAATCAAGTTAACCTTGTGGTGCAGCTTCTTCATGACCTCGATGTCGATGGCCTTTAGCGAGTGTCCTGTAGGAGCAATAAAGTACAAGCACGCGTGGATTCGCGAATCAGGCACTTTTGCTCGATGATACTTGTTTTCGCCTTCGAGATAAGTATCAAATCGCTGTTCGATGTTGCTCACAATCGGACGCCACGCGTCGTCGTTGTTCACTTGATCGCCAAATCCGGGAGTATCCACTACAGTAAGACGCAGCTTGACACCGCCTTCCTCGATCTCTGCAGAGACAGACTGGACGGCAACGGTTCTGGCAATGGTGGCGGCCGAGGGAGTAGGCGCGCGAGGAGGCGCAAGAGGCATGTTGAAGAGCGTCGAGACCAGAGTGGATTTGCCGAGTCCAGATTCTCCTATTCACCTCACGCGTTAGCTCACATTCACAACTCTCTGCACAACCAGCTATAAGCAAAGAATACACACCAACGACCATAATATTGAAATCAAAGCCCTTGCGCATGGACTTGCGGTGGAACTGCGCGGGCAAGTTTGAGAAACCGACCAACGACGTGATCTTGCGCCTGACAATCGACGTGCCGTTCGCGTTCGACTGCACGTCCGCGACAGCAGAACCAACAAGAGCAGACTTGGCCGGCGAAGCAGCAGACAACACGGCCGGCGCGGTCGCGGAGGAGTTGGAGTCGCTGGTCTGCATCGGAAAGAACGCAGGCAGCGCGTCTGGCGGCGTCTGAGGCGGCACTGACGACGGCGTCGACGACGGCGCTGGCGAAGGCGGATCCATTGTTGTTGTTATCTCAGGCATTGATGGCGGTAAACTTGGCAATTTGTAGCGAAGTCAGGAAGACAAGCAGCAGCTGAGAGGAAACAGAGAGCAGCGACGCGGTTTCCAAACTGGCGACGCGCAACAAAGGGGCCGCCGTCCTCAAAAGGGGCGCACAGCCACAGCAGCACAGCCATAGCAGAGCCACGACAGCCGCGTAGCAACCCAATGCGGAACCTGCACAACAATGTACACTGTATTTACATCTATTTACACTACTTCAAATCATCCCGCATCTGCTCCAGTCGCGCCCACTCAGCGCCATCAGCCCACATCCGCCGGCCCTTGCCCATCACAGACCGCACTGTCGTGCGCGCACGGTACTTCCAGTCGGAGCACACGACCTGGCCCTCGCCTAGCCGTCCCGGCAGCTCGCCCAAATTCGTGTATCCGTCGACCAGCATCTCGCACGAGTCCACAGCTTGCTTCCATTTCTTTGCGTCAGTCTCGTCGGCCTCGAACGAGGTCAGCGCAAGTCGCAGCATCTTCTCGTACGACTCGAGCGCAGCCCACGGCTTCTTGCGCCAAATCTCAACCTTGGCTACAATACTCCACAGCTCGGGCGTGTTCGTCACCAGCTTTGGTACGGTCTCTGTAAACAGTTTAATCGCATTCGTCTCAAACGCAGTCAGCCGCTTGCCTTCCTCGCCCATCCGCCGACCGTCGCTGAACAAGTCAGACACCAGAATCTGCGCCAGCCCGCGCAGCACAGGTACGTCTAACGCGCCCTCGCCCTCGCGCGCAGCTCGTAACTCAGCCATCCGAATAGAGCCCCGCAAAACGGCCTGCCAATTCTCAAGTCGCGCCGACACAAGCACAAGATTACTCCACAGTCTCCAGTCGTCCGGGTTAAGTCTGCACGCCTCTTGAAGGGCAGTCATAGCCTCTTTCTCCTTCGCGTTGCCGTAGTTTTCGTTAGGTTTTCCGTCTTGAGAGTTCTGTAGCCGTTGTTCCTCGCCCATGTGTAAAAACGCGGTAGCCAAGTTCGCCCACGCTTTGGCATCTTCCTTGTCCATCGACACACACCTCGTGAATCCCTCTGCTGCTACGTCGAAACGCTCGGTTTCCAGACCAGCACAGCCGTATAAAAACCACGCGTCTCGATTAAGCGGGTTCTTCGCCAGTGCATCGTGCAAATGTCCGATACTCTCATCAGCTTTGCCGTTCTTGAAACAGTACTCACCCAGAGACCGCTTCGCGGCTGCGTATTTTCCCACTTCCCACGCTTTCAGCCAATACTCGGGCTTGCCCGCAATATCACCGAGACACGACCAAGCACGAGCTGTATCTGGGTGATCGCCACTGGCAATGTACTCCTCCAACATCTTGATTGCTTCTTCTTTAGAGTCGTTGCCGGCCGCGGTACACAGCGCGCTTTCGATCGGAAGGTTAAGACGGGCGTAGATTTCCTGAGCCGAGCGTACCATTCCCAGAGAAAGATACCGCTCAGCTAACTGTAAGTCCATCATCCATCGCGGCATGAGCGGCAAAAGATGGATGTATCGCAGTCGTTCGTGTACGGGTGCAGCCGCCGCCGTGTCATTCTGCCCGTGCGCGAACGCAGTCGCGGTCGAAGCAACGCCGAGTTCGTCGACTAAACTCGCCATTTGTAAGGTGCCACGCTCGACTGTCTTTGCAGAGTGCGACTCGAGGATGCTACGTTCCCAAAGAGCGCGTGAGTAAAGAGTCCAGTTAACCGAGCCAGCGGGTCCAGAAGCTGAAATAACTCGAGAGATGTACGCTTGGAGCTGCTCGGTGACTATAGAGTCCTGAGCGGGCGACGTGACGCGCATTCTGTGCTCTGTAAGAAGAAGAATGCAGCTATCAATGTCGGCAAGCGAGGAAGGCGAGTTAGGATCTTCACTAGCCAGATCTTCATCCTCGATGGACTCATCTTCAGTAGTCGCTCGTTCGGTCGTCTCGGGGCTGAACCGCGGAGTCTCAAGCAACAGATCAGAGTTGAGTGGCAAGGACACAGGAGCGGCGGTTGCTTCTTTGATATCCGACTCAACAATAGCAGCAGCAGCAGCAGCATCAGCGCTACGAGCCGAGCCTGCTCTGCTCTTTGCCAGCACAACCAATCCCACGATTTGTCTTGTCTGGAACTTTGTCCTCAGCGCGTTCACACCAGTCACTTTGACCTTGAGACCGGTCAATTTCTTTGCATTCTCGAGCGCTTTCGTCGCTTGCGGATCATACGAGTAAAACATATCTGTCCGCGCAAGCTCCAGTGAATACTCGGCAGCTTCGAGTTGCTGTTGTTGGATCTGCTCCGGCGAGCCCGCAGCTCCTCCCGAAACAGGCGCGCTCGCCGTCAGATTCGAGTAGATCTCATCATGCAGCGAGCCAGCTGGCGCCGACAGAATCGACTGATGCACCATCAACGCGCGTGCGAGCCACCGCTTATCTGCTCGCACTGTTGATTCGAGGTCGTCGCTGCCGGACGAAGACTCGACGAGCTCGCGCAGTCCTGCGAGCGCGAGCAGAAGCAGATATGACTGCTCTGTGTGCTGGTACGCAACCTCCGAGTCCGCATGCAGCTCTTTTATGCACTGCTCCTCGCCTCCGGCTGGCAACAGAAGGGCTTCCAGCGACAAGACAGTCTCGCGCGACAGCCGCGGGCCAGTGAAGTTCTGCTGTAAGAAGTAGTCCAAGGCGCAGAGTGCGATAGCGCGGATCTGCGCACGAGGAACAGTTCTGAGAAACCCGCGCAACGACTCGCTGTAAAGCACGCTGTCCGACACAGAAAAGCCCACTGCCTCGATCAGAAACGCCAATTCGTCTGAACTCATCCTTTTTTTGGGACTGTTTTTGACTGTTTTTGGGTGTAATTTGATGGATTGTTTTGGACGAAATGAAATTCTTCACGCTCCGGCGACTCTGCGGCTCAACGGTTTCCGGAACAGTTTCGTCATTGTTTTACGATTACAATTACTAACAATGATAATGAGCACGTAATATAATCGTTATTGGCACAGCTAAGAAGTAACTAAAACAGACATCTGCGGGAGACCGTTACGAACCATCCGCGTCTGCTACAAAGTATACAATGCTACATTTCCTCGTCACACGAAAGAGATACCTCTTTCTATCATAATCCGTCCTCACTCAGCTTACACGCGCTAGGTCTGGCGAGACTCGCAAGTCTCTATCCGTGCGAGCTCGCCTACTGGGTCTTCGAGGCAGGAGGAGCAGCAGCGCCGCCCTTGAGCGCAGCCTTGGCCTTCTCCCATCCGTTCTTGACGCCAGCGGGGACAGAAGGGTGGGCGATCAGACCATCAGCGCGGACTTCCCAGTTCTTGACGGCCTGGCGGGTGAACGCGGACTGCTCGAAACGCAAGCGGATGAAGGCTCCGTAGATAAGAAGCGCGATCCAGGAACCCTTGCGGAACAGGATGGCGTTGAGGAACAGGCGAGCAAGAAGAACGAGCTCGAGGTTTCCGACAAGAGCGGTGAACTTGTCGTTGTAGTTGTCGACAAACGACTGGATCTTGGCGGCGGCGCCGCTGGTGGTCGGCTGGCCGAGGGTGGGCAGCAGGTTAGTGCGCGCATAGGTCAGGACGTGGAAGAAGGAGTAGATAGCAAACGGGGGAAGGGTGACAAGCAGAGGCTTGGAAATCAGCCAGAGAAGGGCGATGAAAAGGTACTGCACGTTGTCGTCACGGATGATTGCGGTCGTGGTCGGGGTGCTCGCGCGGTAGGATCTATAGAGCACGATGCCGTAGGTGGCGATGACGGAGACATAAGTCTCTCGGTACCAGAAACGCGCCCATCTGGTGCCGGGAGCGAAGCGGACGACGCTGAGGAGGTAGAAGAGGACTCCGACGAGGACGCAGACGTGGCCGGCGAACCAGGCGAACTGCAGGGTCTATGATCACGCATCAGCTTCTGACGCAGCACAACGAGCGGGCCGGAGAGCGAAATACCTTAGCAAGCTTGATCAAGCGGGTGCTGACGGGGACAGCGGTCGGGGCAGCGCCAGTGGCGGGGGGAGCATCGGCAGGGGGGGCCATGACGAATCTGCGAGGAGTTAGCGGGTCCGCTGCAAGGTCCTGCTGGGGAAGAGAAGGCTCTGGAGGCGAGTCTGGGTGGATGACGGGCTGACGAAGGCGACCAGCATGCAATTGAATTTGATCACGAAGAGCTGTTTCTGCTATCACTTCTTTCGGGCACTCGACAGTCCGCTTCGCAGCCATCCTTCTGCGCTCCTCTCGCGTCCGCCGTCCCGGCAGCAGCAGCAGCAGCAGCAGCACTCACCAGTTCGCAATAGTCTGCAACAGTCTGCAATAGTCTGCAATGGTTCAGAAGGTGAAGACGCACAGAAGCGCAGAGCGAGGAGAGATTCGACGGCGCCGCGTCACTGCACAAATCGCTCAGCGCCGCTCCGTTTGCGCCGTTCGCATCGATTACGTCATCGATCCGCGCTGCTGTCTCCGCCGCCGTCGTCCATCGCCATTCGCAGCAGACTGCCGGGACCCAGGAAGGAGTGATGGAGCATGGCCAAACTGCCGCAGACGACCGTCCGCCTGCTCGACCTGCGCAGGGAGTATCCGCAGACACCGCCCGGCGACAGCCAGTTCGCTGCGTCGCTGCGCTGTCTTCCCCCGGCTGAGCGCGTCTCCGTCTCGCGGTTCCATTTCAGACGCGACGCTGCGACTCATCTGGCGTCGCTGCTGCTTCAGCACGCGACTATCGCGACCTTGGCCGGCGTAGCGTGGACGCAGACCGCAATCGTGCGTTCGCAGCATGGCAGACCCTCGCCAGCACCGCTGCAGCAGCAGCAGCAGCAGCAGCAGCAGCAGCAGCTCGCCTTCGACTACTCCGTCTCTCACCACGGATCCCGCGTCGCAATCGCAGTCCGCGACGACAGACATCTCGCACATCCCCACCGCATCGGCGCCGACCTCGTCGACATCTCCTCCGCGGGCGCGTCCATGATCGACGACTTCCGCGACGTCTTCTCAAGCGAAGAATGCGCCGCCATCGCGCCTGATCCGGCCCTGCCAGCCAATCCTGTCCTCCTGTTCTCCTACTGGGCTCTCAAAGAAGCATACACAAAGGCCCTCGGCGTCGGCCTCGTCACTGATTTGCACTCAATCTCCTTCTCAGACGTGCCTGTCCTCGACTCTTCTACCCTCACATACACCAACCGCATCCAATGCCACCACAACGCACGCAAACTCCCCTGGCGATTCGAACTCTTCCTCCTAGACGACAATCTCCTCTTGGCTGTCGCAACACCACTGCAGGACCTCATAAACCCTAGCGATCCAACTGCTCTCTCATGGACCTCACTACAAGCCATCCTTTCTAACGCCTCTACATTCTCATAGCATGTACTTAGACCTTAGCTATCTTTTTTTTTATTTTCGCATACAACTAGCATAATCTCACGCTAAAATAATCTCGCAACAACTCTTATGTTTTAATACTGTGCCTTTCCCTTCCCTTTTATCCACACCGTGCCAATCCGCTTAAACAACGCTTGCACCGTAGGTCGCACTTGCGGCCCTGGTTCACGACTCAACAATTCAACACCGAGCGGATAGAAAACCTCGGCGTGACGCGCAAAGTCTTCGTCCGAAAACTGAAGATATCCGTCCAGAACTTCAATCACTACCGGTCTCCAGGCGGCGATATTGCGCTGCTCGGATTCTTCGTCGAGAATAGTGTATCCTTGAATAATATCAACGCATAGCCTATTGATCTCGTTAGCTTACTCCACATAAAACTCCAAGCAATCAGTGCTCCAACTTACGGAATCAAAGCTTCCTCAATGCCAGTCTTATTCTCCACCCGATCCTTATTAGGATCATGATACATCCTCAACAGAATATGAATATATGTCGACGCCGCATCCGACTCCTGTCTCAGCAAATTCGGCGGTTGCTTCATGAATCCCTCGCGCCAGAGCTTCATTCTCAGTTCGCGATTCTCGTTGAACTTTCTCGCAAACTTGAAACTTCTCTTCAACACTCCCATCAACACAAGAAGTTCTTCTGATGGAATATTGTTATACACGTCGTCGTTTTGCGAGAAAAGCTCCGAAACTGTGTTGATGATCAACAACTGTAACACGCATTTCACAATAATCTTGTTGAACTCCTTGCGCTTCTCAGGAGACACAGCAGTCTGTCCGCGCTTGACTCCACCGTCATCAGATAACTTCAGCGACATCAAACTCTGTCTTCGTTGATGCCCGTTCGTAGCCGAAACAGGAGATGAAAGCGTGCTCTCGAGTCCCAGACGTTCATGGCGCTGTCTATCAATCTCATCCTCCATCTCCAGCGAGCGCGCGAGTCCGTTAATCTTCAACCCGTTTTTCTTCTCCGCCTCAAGATCCTCCTCCGAGGGCGGCGTCACAGGAGGTTCCACGCCTTCGCCTGTAAACAATTGATACGCAGTCGTGGTCTCAAATAATTTCACAAACGCGCCAACAATCTTCGACCAATGCTCTTTCTTCAACTTCGTCACATTCTTCGTAATCAAAGTCTGCAAACACGAACTTCCAATCCGAGCCAATGTATCGTTTTCCTGGCAAATACACGTCACAAGCAACTCCAAAAACATATCGAGCATCCGCTCAAGCTGATCAAAATAATGCGTCAGCAACGCCATCAAATTCCGCAACGCTTGAATCATCGTCGTCGAAAGCCACACCGACATATCCTCTTGATTATTAAACCGCGACATCTCGGACCGGCTCTTAAGCACCGTGAAGATCGGGAACAAAAGCTGGCGACACACCACGTCCCAGAAATCAGGCGCAAAGTTTCCACCGTGCTCAACCAGCGCATCAAAGAAATAGTTCAACGCACGCGATCGCACTTCAAGATCTTCTCCCGTCATGATGATCGTATGGAACGCAAACAAAACAGGATACCAGAACTTCAGAGAAGGATCCTCAATCGATGCTTTACTAGCATTAGCAACTGTAGAAGTACCATCCTGCACAGAAGCCTGATACGCCAACATCAACGGAATAGAACTTCGCAGCAACTCAATAGAATGCAAACTAATCTTCTGAAACCGGTAGTTCTTTGCCAACTCCGTCAACGTCACCGCCAAATCAGCAAATCTACCATGCGCCATAACAAGCTCAAAGTCCTGCGCATGAATAAGTTTGATATTGTCAAACGCAAACTGAACAACGGGCTCGTATTCTTCTTTCGCAGCAACAGTGAACACACCAAACATCGTCGACCAACCTGATCGGATCTTGGCAGCGCGAGAAAGAATCATTTGCTGTAAACATCTCAATACCATATCCTTTGCAGCCGGCGCTTTATTATGAGACATCACATGCTCGAAAGGTCGCAAAAAGTCTCTCTGAAACTTGAAATGCGACAACTCCTCCAACTCCAGGAATCGCATCGACAGCTGTCTCAAAGAATCCAACGCAAAGAAAACAACAGTCAAATTCGGATGACAGCCAACTTTATTAAACTGTTCACCCATGATCTCCCACAGATTCGACCATTCAAATCTGATACGATCCATGTTGTAATAACTCACATCGACCATCTTCTGCAGCGAAAACATCCGAGGATGCGCGCTCTGTCCAGACGACGCTATCTCTTCGTGCGAGACCTCTGTCAGTGCGCGCACAAAGTACACGATCGCTTCACCAGACAACCGCGAGCTTTGTGTGAAAATTTTATCCATAGCAACCACGATATCGCGCCCATTAGCTTCTTCGGCTACGCTGGCGGAGAAAGAGGTCAAAGCGGCCGTCTGATGACGACTAAGAGCAGTAGCAATTGAGCCTCTTGAGCGTTGACTTTCGAATGATTCGCGCCTATAAAGTATTAGCATACACACTTAATCCGCACTAAAATAAAGACTTACGGAGCAAGTTTGGCTAACGTCAGATCTGGCACTACACCTTCCGAAATACCCGAACCGATAAGCTGGAATCTCTCCAACTGGCTCACGCACGTCAACACATCTTTCCAAGAATCCTTAAGCAAATCACCGTCACTCAGCGCAACTTCTAAAAGCACACGAACTCCTTCGACATTCTTTGGTTTCATCTCGACCAAGTTTTGCAAGTTTGTATACTTTGCAAGTGCAGAGACAAATGAGATACGCGCGAGTTCAATGTCGAATAAACATGCCACCTTGATTGCTAATTTCATTCCTTCAAGACACGTCTTGATAACATCTGGCTCTTCAGATTCTTGCATTGATGCTGAAAGACACGCGAGAAGTGACATCCATACGACTTCAAACATGGGGCCGACATGCTCGAATCGAGAGGCATGGTAGAAAATCACCGGAGTCTCACCAGCTTCTTTACGCTGCGATCTAACCAGATTCTTAAATAATTGCTGTTCGAAAGTTAGTAATCTTCCGTATCGACTAAACATGAATACGCACCTCAGTCTTGCTAGACATTTCCTTCGACGCAGTTAAATACGCTTCTCTCTGCAAATCTCTTCCAACCGTGAGCAAAACTTGTCCAATATTCGCCGCAATGGAATTCGGCGCAGGCGCTTGCCCGCCAGTAGACATAAGCACGGCATCATGTTCTGACTTCAAGATAATCTCATGATTCTGAATTTCATCGTAGATATCAGACAAGAAAGCTTCGGGAAGGTCTTCGTTGTTATTGATGCCTCGATTGTTCTTAAAAAAATCGGTCTTGTCCATGCGCTGCTTTACTTGCGGCGAATGCTGATCAGTATTTAGCATAATAACTGAATAGGCAAGCACATAAGCAGTGTCGGCGTTTGCAAAAATCTGGGGATTGCCAGAAGTGTAGCGTTCAGCAAATTTCAGCATATATCTATCAATTTTTTGAGATTCACCGGGTAATCTGAAAGCCTGCAGAAACGTGCGCAAAGCTTCGACGAATTTCATATCATTGAAATCCATCAAATCCACAAAAGCGTGCATGATTGCGATATTCTCAGCATCTCCCTCGCCGAGATACTCTCCAATCATGCTTTTCGAAATGCCTTCGGTGTGTAGCAAAAAGTATGCGATATCTTTAGGCTCTTTTGAAGGGATAAAGTTGCTTTGGAGAAGCATTTGGATTCCGCGCTTAGGTTTGAAATTAAACTGCTTAATTCCTTCCATCAAAGCAGTCTTGCGATGCTTAAGCGACTCGAATTGTGAAGGATCGTCAATCGGCGTGCTGCTTCCATTCGCCGCGCCGTTAAGCGCAAGAGTGGATGCAGAGGCACCACCAGCGATACTAGGAGTCACACTTCCAGCATGGGTATCTTCCTCGTTAATCGACTCTGAATCTCGCTCAGAGTCTTCGTGGGTACCGGTGACTTGGTCGATTCCAGTTGTAGCCCAGGACACGAGCGAGCGCAGCATCGTGACGAGACACTCCAGCGCTTCACGTTTCAAGATGTACTCAAGTGGTACCTGAGCTGACAGTTCTGCAGCCGCAGTAGCCTGGATCGTTTGTACAGCATTCAACGAAAACGAGCGAGGAATTGCAACACCACCGGCCCCTGTTACAGGGCCAAAGGCCGACTTGGGCGCGTTTAGCTGCGCTTCATGATACTGCTGCAGCTGGAATGCAGTAAGCGTGATCGGGAAGATAGATGTGCGTGCAAGATAGTCAACCAAGCGTTCGTAAATATTGTCAAGAGCGGTATTGTCACAATCGTAGTTCAAGTAGATTTCGACCAAAGCACGAGGATCACCAGCAATTTTAGCAAATCCCCGCAAGAGGTACTGCTTTTGATGAGCAGTCGATGTCTTCATCTCGAGGATAGGCATGTAAATTTCAGTCATGAAAACCTCGATTTCTTTCTTCATTTGGCTCCGTAGATGAAGCAAGATCATCCAGAAAATGTCGCATGAGACTTCAAAGATCGCTGGAATCGGATTAGCTGCGTTACGCGAGAGGCACAGACAAAGGTATTGCTTGATTGCATGGATGAAGAGAGTCTCATCTGAAGAAGCGCTAGAGCGAATAATCACCTCAGACGATCTGAAAACGACCATGTGCTGGGTCAAGATCGTGTTTACAAGGTGAAGCGAAAGAAGCTTCGATCGCATAGCGTGTGATCTCATGTCAGGCTTGTTGTCAGCGGCGTCAATTGCCTTGATAGAGAGTTTGCAAAGGGCCCGGAAGACAAGGAAAGCGTCGCGCACGTACAAGTCGTCTTCATGCTGGGGAAAAGTCGACTGAGGCTCCGGGGCGCGTTCTTGGTCGAAGGATTTGCGGTTCTCGAATGATTCGAGAGTGATCTTTTTCCCTTCGCTGGCATTTTGATCCTTCTCGGCTAGAGTGGCATCGTCGCCAATATCGTCGTCATCTTCATTATTAAGCTTCTCTTCCAAGTTTACATCCACAGGCGGACCTTGAGGGATAGCGACAGCGAGATCGTCGACAACAGTTTCCTGCTTTCCGATCTTGACGCGAGATTTGACGCGGTCAAAGATCACGTTAACCATCTGTGTGAGGGTCGCTTGCGCGATTGCTTGGTTTGCGTTAGATCTGGAGAGAATGAAGATGTTGTAGGTCTGTCTGATAGCCTTGAGCAGGGCAGCTCCGTGGACGACCAGCTTTTCGTTCAAGACAGCCGCCATCAATGCTTTGATGATCTGCAGCTCGACTTTCTCGTCTGTGTTGTCACCGGTGAAGCAGTCGCAGACGACTTCAACCGCCTGGTCGATGAGTTTTCCGGATCGCGGGGCCGCGACGGGCGCGATTGCGTCGTCGACGTCGGACGGCGCGGGTTCGGGCACGGAGGGCTGGTCGGTGAAGTAGGAAAAAGAGAAGAGTTTTGCCCATGTGTCGAGGGCGACAACTTTGAAATCGTTGTTGTTTGCGATGGATGCGAGGCGCAATGGCTCGAAGATGACGAGCGGGGGAGGGGTCGCCGGTGCGAGGCGATTCAGTTGTTCTGGAGAGTCAGCGGCGCGTAGAGAAGAAGAAAAAAGACGACATACCGACTGCATTTTGAAGGCCGATTTGGAGGGGTCCTTTGCGTTTGCCGTCGCGGGTGTTGAGGATGGACTCGAATGCTTTGGCGACGAAGAGCATTGACGAGGTCGGAGTGCCGTGGGAGGCTGCAGTTGAGGATTCGCTGGAGATGGACGGGGCAGAAGCGGGAAGGAGATCAGTCGAGTCGACCTTTGAGTCAGAGCTGTCTGGTTCTTGTTCCTGTTCAATTTGATCTGGCTGTTCTGGCTGTTCTGGCTTAGTGTCCTCAGGCACGAGAGCAGCTGCGACAGGAGCAGTTCCGCTCACTTCTTGCGCTTTCTCGCCAGGTTCTGCGCTGCCATCAACATTCTCCTCAACAGCGGCTGGTTCTGAATGCTCTGATTGATCAATTGTCTGAATATCCTGCGCGCTGTTGTCTGTATTCTCAGATTCAAGAGGTACGCTCTCGTTCAGCGTCTCGCTGGCCGACACCGCTGGCTCCTGCGAGTCCGGAGTCGTGCTGTCTGCCATCACCGTCTGTTTCTGCTCTTATTGCGCGCAATTCACACTCAGTTCACTGCGTCCTTCCTGGCTGTTCAGCTGCTTCTACGCAGGGGCTCTTGTTGCTGGCTGCTTTCGAGGCGGCTTCCGCGACTGACTGGCTGCCTTCTGCACAGCCACTTCACCCAGCCACGACAAAGCCGCAGCGCTTTTTCACTCTTTTTGATATCGTGTATTCCATCTTGTATCTTATATCTTGTATTATACACAAAGCAGAGAATACACAACATGTCAACGCTGCTCTTCGACGACCTCTTCACCGTCACAACGCTCGACGACAAACGCTACGACCGCGTCGCCCGCATCACCGCCTCCTCAACCAGCTCAGCAGACATCCATCTCACCCTCGATCTAAACACTGAACTGTTCCCGGTCACAACCGGTGAAGTGCTCTCTGTTGCGCTTGCAAAGTCGCTGTCGCTCGAGAGCTCGAATTCGTCCAGCTTCTCGTCCGGATGGAGAGAGCCAAAGCCCGGTGAGCGCGGTCTCGCGGACGACTACGACTATGTGATGTACGGAACAGTCTACAAATTCGAGGAAGGAAAGAACGACAACATGTGAGTCTACTCTTATGTCTGTTAGCTACATTCTAATCTTCTGTAGTGCTGTCTATGTCTCCTTCGGCGGCCTGCTTCTCTGTCTCGAGGGTTCCTACAAAAAGCTCGTCTCGCTGAAGCAAGAAAACATCTACATCCTCATCCGTCGATGATCCTTCCTGTCTATTTCTTGTTATAATTGCTCAGTTGTATCTTAGTTTCGGTTAAAAGTTGGCTGTATATTACTTGTTCTTAAAATATTTTGCATTATTTACACATCTACTCCAAAGCATCCAATATAATACATATAAACCAGTCCATCGCTCGCAACAATGCAAGCTGCCAATTAAAAAGACCAAATGAGTACCAATGCATACGTCAATATACAATCTAAGCGCCGTTTTCATCACTCTCCCCACATATTCCTCGCTCCAAAACTTCAAGTGCTCGTTCATAATATACAGGCGAATGATGGAAAATACCCCTTCCAAACACCGGCTCCCCAAATCGCTTCTCGACATCCAGCACAACCCGTCCCACCACTCGCGTCGCTTTTTTCGTACGGCCATCGTGCGTCTCGAAAACCGTACTCGTAGTCAAATGATACACCTCTCCCGGCGGCACAAGTTTCTCATGCTGCATCTGCGCGCGCAATTTACACAGCTCGTTCCACAGATACTCGTCATCCTGCGCGTCAAAAAACGCACCAGTCCTCGACGCCAGTTTCGCAAAGACCCTTTGCTTAATTTCTTCCACGACGCGGTGATCAGCCTTAAATGCTAATGCCACGTTCTGAAAATCGTGCAACACACCAAGCGAAAGACACGGCACAACATCGTTACCATAAATAACTGACGTCGTCAGCCCACGCGTAATCCGACGCAAATCAGCAGACACAGTAGCTGGAGGACCAAACGCAAAACTGTGAATCTTCCGTCCAGGAGGCAAGGTCGATGACGTAGACGTGACCCATATTCCTCCTGGTCCTGGTTCTGCTAGCAGTATACTCAGCAAAGCAGCCACACTTCCTCCCTATTCTAAAAGTCAGAATCGCAATACAATGTATAACGAAAATAATACTCACCAATGAATGTCCACAAATAACAAGTCCATAGTCCTTACCAAGCGCATTCAACGCAACTTTAATCGTCATCAACACACGACTCGAATTCCTCGTCAACAACTTTGCGCTCGTCAACATCCCCGTGTGCGCTTTATATGTCTTTCCTCGCCACTCGAAATCCTCGTACTCGCACGTCAAATCGGTAAGAACATCTTCGAGTCCTAGTGTACCGCGGATAGTCAACACCACAGTCTTATTCACATGATCGACAACCACGAAATGGACAAGCGGAATACCTCCCGACTCATCCACAACCTTATCCGAATAACTCGAAAGTAAAATATGATCAATTCCAATTCCTGTGTGATTAGCAAATGCGTGATGTTCAGCATGATGCGAGTCCGTAGACGGGAATATCCGATCGGCGATTCCAAGACGTAGCAAGCGAAGAAAAGCCTGGCCGTACGAGGCAGACGCAAATCGCATGTACTTTGCCATGTTGCGACAAATATGTGCCGGCGGAAAAGGCTGGATCTGCGGTTCTTCAGTGGCATCAAGAACTAGAGATGTTTGCGACTGAGTCGTCTTGACGGAGTAGAATGAGTTGGCGGACTGTCTTCGTCGATCAGAGTTGGAGCGGTACAGAGCCGGAGAAGAAGCGCCGCTATTCTGCGATTGGTCGTATTTGCTGTGATGTTTTCGCTGTGTCGATGAGGAATTGCGTCGCGAGAGAGTGGTGTAGGGAGTAGATTCAGACATGGCGCGTTTACTGTCTTCGTAGTTTGAGATTGATTTTGAAACTCGCCGTGATACCGAAGCGGGCGAGTCCGGAGCGACTGAAGAGTCTTCAAACTGAGATGTCTTTATGGGGCTGTCGTAGGCAGCAAAAACTGATTGGCGTCGAGGAGCCGAGTTGGGAGAGGCGAGAAGGTCGGCAGAATGTCGTCGTCTATTCGGCTCATCAAGATCAAGGATTGCGGATTCATCAGGGTCTTCGATGGCTGCAATGATGTTGGGATCATCTTTGATTTCTTCGAGCGAGGGAGACTGTTCGATGGTGGGTAGTAGTGTCGATGCTTTCTCGCTATTTTCATTGATCTCGTCGCCGGTGCCGCGTTTCTTGTTGATACGCCTGCTCACGCTCTGAAACATGAGTCTGTAGCGAGAGCGTTCTCCGTCGCGCGGGTCAACCGCCTCCTGTTTCATGAGAATAGCATTCTCAGGGATGGCCATTTTCGCCTCGCTGGGTGAACCGCCTATGACTTCGATGGTGGTTGTCTTGGTAGTGACTTCCTCTGTGCTGACAAAGACCTCAGCTTCAGGAGAGATGTGCTGGACTACCGAGAGCTCGTCGTAGAGGTCCACCTGCGGGTTCTTGACTTCAAGGGTTCTGGTTTCGCCGGTATCAAGCACGACAACATCCCAGAGCACGCGCATCTCGATCTGCTGCACGGTGCGTCTCCAGCCGCGCGCCTGGAGGATGGAGAAGCAGGTGAGGCCCGAGACGAGGCCGTAGAGACCTGCGCCGTCGCCCAGCTCGCGGCGGATGAGGGAGATGATGGAGGCGATTGCGCGCGAGGACTCTGTTGAGCCGAAGACGGAGTCGAGCATGTGCACCGAGTCTTGGGCGAGGTTTGAGACGGTGGAGACCGCTGAGGAGACGAAGTGGAAGGACGCGGACGTGAAGAGCTGAGCCAGCGTTGTTGTTTTCGTGATTACGGCCATCTAATACAGGCAATGGTCAGTAGATGTCTGCGGTTGGCTTCAGCAGTAGGCCAAACATACGCCAGCCCCGGTCGTGGATCCGGCGTCGGGGATATCTTCCTCGGCCTTGAACACCAGCGTCTCGACCGCGCGCCGGGCAACTTCGATGCCGGTGATCGAGCCCAGCCGGGCCGAGTCCAGGACAGTCTCGACGACGAATGTGCCGAGTCGCAGCGAGACCGTGGACGAGCGCGAGAGAGCAGAGACGAGCCGTGCCAGACGCGAAGGCAGCAGCGTTGGCGGCAGGGGCGCGTCGTCTCTGGCCATGATCTGTCAGTGCATGCGCGTTCTGCTGCTGCTTCTGCTGTAGATATTCTGTGCACTGTGTGTATATCCAGCAACAAGTGGCAAACAAGGTCGAGAGACTGACCGGCCAGAGCACTGCGCTGGCTTGTTGGGGAGGCGTGAGCCGCACATGCCAGGACGTGTTTTGCGTGATTGCAAAGACGTGCGAGCACTTCCGAATGCGGGGAACAGGGAACACGTACACCGTAGTTGCTACGAGCAGTAGAATAGTACAATAATAAAGCAGTGTATTAAACAAGACAATCCAAAAATCGATGTGTTAAGACAAACATAAAGCAAGGCAGACATTGACCAACACAACCAACACCGGCAAGGCACGAAACAAGAAACCGCTGTGAAACATGAGAGAGGTGAGATGAGATGGCTGAGGAGGATCGTGGAAGAGGACGATGACAGAGGGGGCGGTGACAAAGCAACACAGGATGATGTGATAGAGATACAATTAGGCCAACAACCGAAAATAACGCCCGATACATAACGCGATATCGCCGGAAAACAAAGCATAGTGATTAATATATAGATGTAGAGTGAAGGGATTCTATCGACGGTGGCTTATCAGCAGCCAGGCATATGTTATGTGCCGATCAGACCTTGCTGGCGACGGTCTGCTCCTGCTGCAGCTTGAGCGCGTTGCGTCTATTACACGTTAGTACGTATCCTGATATGAACGAGACAAGAGAGAGCACATACTCATGCAGCTGCTGCTTGCAGTCCTGCAGCCCGGTGCACTTGTGGTCCTCGAGCAGACGGTGCTTTGCGCAGAAATGGCCGTCGCAGAACGAGCAGTCGCCCACGATCCGCAGCGGCGCAGACGAGCAGGTCTTGAACGAGCAGCGCTTCTTCGACGGGCCGCCGCCTCGCAACCGCAGGACGAGGTTCACCGTCGCGCCGTCGTCGACCGCGCAGTCGCTGAGCGACGCCTCGTCCTTGAGCACAGTTCCGGCAAAGACAAGGCGCTGCATCGAGACCGGGAAGTGATGGCTCTCCTGCAGCGAGTGCTTCACTGCTGCGATGGAGTCCGCCTGGTCCGCTTCGAGGCTGAGAACTGGCGATGGTGATGTTAGCATTGAGTCCGAGCCAGAAGCAGCGCAGCACTCACTCTTTCCGTCGACTGTCTTGACGTTAACGTGCATTGTATTTGCTTGTACTAAACACCGGCGATATATAAAACAACAGTAGCAGCAATATCCCAACCCTCCAGGCTGTTTGGTTCGGAATGTGTTTGTTGGCTGTGGATGCTGCGGAAGTGGGCAGAACCCGCTCGCTATTTAAACCCAGCGCCGCTATCGCCACCGCTCTGCGTGACTCACCCTTAACCTGATTACGTCATTACTCAAACCCCTTAATGGGAATTGAAGTTTGGCGAAATTCACAGCGCGCCGAACACAGGCACCCGTGGTGGTGCATCCCCGGAGTGCAAATGGCATGCAACTACTCATACGTATCCTCCTCTGCAGCGCCCTCGAAGCGTCTGGTTGGCCTGCGCGACCGCTGGCTGCGTCTGCACGACCTCGTCGTCGAAATGCGTGCCCGCTATCCGGCTCCTGTTGATACAATGGGATGCCATGCTCTGCCAGACTACGTCAAGCGGTCCCAGTCAGTCGCAGTATGTTGTTTACTATCCGCTATCTGGAAAGAATACTAAAACCGAGTAGTCGCAAAACCTTCAAGTGCTGATATCCCTTCTTCTGTCCTCTCAAACCAAAGATCAACACACCTTCGCCGCCGTTCAAGCCCTTCGCGACCATTTCCACCCCGCAGAGCTCTCCCCCGCGCGTATCGTCGCAATGGACGATAAGCTTCTTGATACTCTTATCCACGGCGTGGGCTTTCACGCAAAGAAAACAGTGTACATGAAGAAGATTGCTGCAATGCTCCTACCAGGACAGGCCCTGGACGAAAAGATCCCTGCTGAGCTTGAGACTCTGGTCAAGACATTTCCCGGTATCGGTCCCAAAATGGGCATTCTATATCTCCAGAATGCACAGCCATATCCTGGAGACTCTGTCAATAGTTCTGTATTACAGCAGGACTTTGGACTGGCTGTAGACACGCATGTCCTGCGTCTCTCTCAGCAGTTTGGCCTCGTCACTAAAACCGGGTCAAAAGAAGTCACTCCAGAGATTGCGCGCGTGCAAATCGAACAAGTCGTTCCGAAGGAGCACTGGAAAGAGACAAATCCACTGCTCGTTGGCTTTGGACAGACAATCTGCGGTGCAAGATCAAAGATGTGTGGCAACTGTATCATCGCAGATACTGGACTCTGTAAATCTGTAGACAGACGAATGCTTACAGAATCACCGTCAAAGAAGAGGAAACTTGAGCCTACAACGTCAAAGTCCCCTAAAATCAAGCAGGATGTTGATGCTCTGGAGACTGTAGCTCAAGTGAAAGTTGAGCAAATTGTAGACATTGAGGAATTAGGTAGTGGAAGACAACTACGAAGACGAAGAAATAGCAATCATAGAATATAATACAACACAATAAGCCAAAGCATTAAACAGCAAGACTACCACTTTGGTAGCAGCTTTATAATAATCATCGCCACCAACACCGCCAAAAAGATAACCCCAATGCTCACAAAATAAAACTTCCATCCAATAGCACTGATCTCGCGATACTGCGATAACCTGCCACCAGTGCGCTTCATGTTGTCGACGTTGCGGTCGAGTGCGTGCATCGCGTTCGTCACTGTGTCTTTGTCTTTCTCAAGCTGTGAGCCAAGTGCCATCGCGTTGCGCTTGAGGATGGAAGTTTGGTGGAGCAGAGACTCTGTCAGTGCATCTTGCTGTTCACGATGATACTGTAGTCTATCTTCAAGAGTCGTTTGCTTTCCTGGCAGGAAAGAGGACATTTTGTAGTCTGTACTCGGCGCAGTCAACATTGAATCTTGCTCAGGATCAGCAGTAGTATCCTGAATAACTGATTCTTCCACCACTTCCTTTGATCTTCGTGATCGTTGATATGTTTCCAGAGATAATTTGAGAAAATCAGTGCGCTGTGTGAGGTTCTAGATACGTTAGTCAATCAAGCACTCTCAACCTCTTAAAGAGCAAATACCTCATCCACCAGTTGTATTTTCTGTAACAATTAGCAAAACTCTCGACAAAACAAACAGTCAATACCTACATCTTGCACGTTTCGTATCCGTTTCCGCTCAGCGACTATGATTGCTTTGGACTTTACAAACGGATCAGACGCGCCAGTCAAGACTGATCCGTTATCAATCTGTGTAAGCAGCTTTCGTGAATACTCCAAATTCTACAAATCATCAGTAAATAGTCCATCTATCTTTCACAAGATGATACACACTATTGCCAGTTTATTCCGCTGAATGGTGTCCTTGAGCAGTTCAAACGCCTGCAGCTGCACTGCGCTGTCCTCTTCAACGTCCTCCAGCGCAGCTGGCTCGTAGGACTCGTTCACAGGCTTCTCCAGCTCTTCCAAAGTCGAGCTCATCCGTCCGACTATCGCCGTCAAATCGTTTAATGACATTGCTTGTTATCGTGAGTGATGATTGTAGGGAAACCTGGATCTCCCAGCGTTGTTGTAAGCCGCCGCAGCACTGGTCTCTTCACCATAATCTCTCGTTCCTCTGGCCAATTACCAGCTACTGCACAGACTACAGGAATTCAGAATGAGAATAATCTAGACAAAAATCATTGATGAGTGACCGTTTCCTGCCAAACAGAAACCTCAAATCACCCAGATCATCCTCGCGTGCGCCGTCTCCTCCACGTCGTGAACATCCTTTCTATCCCACCCCGACTCGTCCATACAGACCTTCTCCGGCTCGCGGCGGCCGCGGTGGACTGTACTCGCCCTTTTCGAACTCGCGGCCACCGTTGTTGACGCCTGCGCAGAAGATTCCAAGGAATGCAGTCATTTTCAGGTCGGACTTCTCTGACGGCGACGCCAGCACGCATCCGTCTGGCTCTTCACTCGAAAAACACCGCAGTAGTTCGGGTAGATTGTATTACTATGCCAAAGTGCCCAAAGGCGATCCGCGATATGAGAATGTGCTGCACAAACTGAGCAATTCCATGTCTGAGAGATTAGGTACGTCATTCAGTATACAGTGCATACAGTGCATACGTTGCTGACATTCCCAGGCAAACCCATCGTCGTCAAGGAGTTCCCGAATAACTACGGCATGTTTGTTCACATTACTTCAAAGCCGCTGGAAACACAAGAAAGACACGACATGTACGTCTACGGCCATCCGTCGGGCATCAGGTTCAGATCACAAGTCGAACTGCTCCCGCACATGATCTGGCTCTACCAGAAATTCATGCAGCCACCTGGCAGCGCACTCCAGGACTGCACATGCGGTCCATGCGTCACGCAGCGGGTGAGCGAGAGCGTGGATATTGGCCAGAAGCGCAAGGTGAAGAAAGAGACGACTGTCGGTGGTGAGGATACGCCGGCACAGCAGAGCGCTGGGAAAGGACAGAGTCATCCGGTATTGACACAACCAGATATACGGTGGCATGCGCAGAAATTGTTGATTGATACAGAGCGGTTTGAGAATGCAGAGCTGGGAACAGCATTATACAGACCAGGCGAAGTCGTCTGGGCTTTTAGAGACGATGAACCTACCACGCCCTGCGACTCGAATGCTATACTCTGGGAAGGCAAACAGCGAATCCCTCATCCGGCACTGCTAGTCAGTCGGCCTGTTGAAAGACCGCCGTGGGAAGTGGTCAAGAATAACATTAACAACACACATCTACCCTTTGACGAGTACGACCGGTTTACAGTGTACTTAATGGACACGCGGGAGTTGGTTGATCGCGTGCCTGTCCACTTCATTCTTCCGTGGCTGTCTCTAGACTCTGCACACTGCGATATCAAGCAGGTCTACAATATCGTGCAGTCATGGTCTGTCTTTGACAAGACGTACTCAACAGTAATGCTGGACGCCGCCTCAGGCACGCCGTATAACGGTATCTTCCTCGGTGCCGAAAAACTCTGGCTCGGCGATGCAATCTTGCTCCGTCCCGAAGAAGAAGGCGGAGATCGCGATATCATGATTGTCGAGTCGATTATCGTCAAAGACGGCCAAACAGACGTGTTACTCGCCGGCGACGTCTACACCACTAAGCCGCCTTCTGATCCGCGCGAATCAGAACTGCAAAGACGTGCTATGCCGTACCGTATTGCCGTCCATCAAACGGGATACCCGACCCACGACCCTGAAGATTTCGTGTCTGTCCCGATTTCGTCAGTCGTAGGACGCTGGTATCCGCCTGGGATCACTCGCGGACTGCCTATTCGAAACACAGAGTGGCCAAAGACGTTTGTTGTTAGTCGGAGTAGGGTGGCTAGTTTTGACACGACTGAATAGCTAATTTATTCCATTTCCTAATATTACAATTCCTAAACTATACAGCAAAACATAAAACATCTCAGATCCAACATGCATCTAAGCAAGATACTCCGCCGTCTCAGCCAATCTGTACTCATTAATAAGATCGGCAACAACCTCTCTAGCATCATCAAACTCCTCCAGTCCCTCCGCAAACATCGGTTGTTTTCGATAGGGCTCTAAAAACGCATTCCGTTTTCGTAGACGGTCGTATTGATCTAGTATCCGTTTAAACAGCGACGCGATGCTGGTGTGGTTTGCGAGCATGAGTCCGCTGACGCGGTTTGAGCTTTGCAAGTATGGCGATTTCTTTGTGAGCGCGACTTGGATACTTGCGGGACCCCAGGGAATGAAAGAGGCGAGACCGCGCTCGCGGATGCGGAGAAGGGATTTGTGGACGTCGGTGGGATCTGCTTCGCCTTGGATGATGTTCAGGATTGAGATGAAGCAGGAGTCAGCTGATTGTTGTGTTGACACCATTCTGTTTTTAGGCTGGAGTAAGCGTCGCATGACGTCCAAGACTGTGGTCTTGCGCACGGATTTCGCGGCTTCGACAGAGTCTGCTGTGAACGGAGTATACGCAGTCATGAGGTAATGGCACCGCGGCGTCGGCACCAGGCTCGCGAGAATCGACACGAGATCGTTGTGCATGTATCCCGGGTATCGCAGGGTTGTTGTGCTGGCTGACATGACTGTTGCCACGAGCTGGTTTGTTTGGCTGAATGAAGGACTCTGGATGCGAAGGCTGTCGGCAGCTAAACGCGAGAGGGCCGCATTATCGAGAACAGTGACGGCGTCGGCGTGCTGAGTGAGCCGTTTGAGCGCGAGTAAACTATTATATGGCTGCACAACAACCTCCGAGACCTGCGACGTCGCAGGAAAGACAGAGTACGTCTGCATCACTTTCTTGGGATACCGGTCACTCAGACGTTCAAGCAGAAACGAGCCTAATCCAGAGCCGGTTCCGCCGGCAATCGAATGCATCAACATAAACCCTTCCAGCGAATCCGACCCGTCAGCTTCACGGTCCAGCATATCCATCAGCTCGTCCGTGAGTTGCTCGCCAGCATGGTACCCCGACGCCCAGATATTTCCAGCTCCACTGCCATCGCCGCCCGAGTATATGTTTTCCGGATTATACATCCTCGCGTACGGCGAGTTCAGAATCCCTGAAATAACCCTTGGTTCTAAATCAATCAGCAGCGCGCGCGGGATATACCGCGTATCATCCGACTGGTAGAAAAACACATCCTTGCGATCTGCTGTCGTGATCGGAAGATCTTCGCGTAAGGTGCCGTCGGGACTTAGGCCGTGTTCAAGACATAGCTGTTCCCAAAATTTGGCGCCAATCTGGTTTCCGCATTGTCCTAGACGCGCCTGATTAGTATGAAAAAGAGTGGGATCGAGGTCTCGTACCTGCTTGGATGGTGATAATCTCTCTATAAGCGCGTTAATTCTGTCTTTTGTTTCTCATATAGCACGATAAACACATACCTAGGCATATTTCCACGCGTACACTCGCAATTCACGGCAACGCACGGGATTCAAGGGAGTTCGCGTCAACACACTCCCTTTGAGGCGACGATGACGCGTGAAAAGTGTAAACAAAAACACGAACCCCCCCTTCTGCTTACATAAATTTTCTGAACTGCTCCCAGCATTTGGATATTCTTTTACAATTCAACAGCAAGAGAAGCGTTTAAAATAATAAAGATGCCGATAGTGTTACTTTCTGGGTATCCGTGCTCGGGAAAGTCGATACGAGCGCAGGAGATTGTGGAAGAACTGCAAACACTAGCGCCGGAACGGAAAGTGTATCTTGTGTCTGATAGTGGATTAGAGATCAAGAAGGACGCGTTCCGAGGTATGTTTTTACTGAGGAAATGCAATAAAGCAGAAGATTAACAAGAAGATGCAGAAGCAAAACCAGAGAAACAAGCCCGGGCGAACCTGATGTCTGCAATCAAACGGCACTTGTCGCGCGACGACATCCTGGTTGTCGACAGCATGAACTACATCAAAGGCTTTCGATATCAGATATTCTGTGAAGCAAAAGCGGAGCAGTCTACTTATGCGGTTGTGCATGTTGGAGCACCGCCGCAATTGTGCAGGGAGTGGAATAGCAAGAGAAGAGAAGATGGTGGAGATAGTTGGGACGATGATCTGTGAGTATTTTTTTGTGCACTGTATAGTTTTATACTAATGGAAAGTAGCCTTGATGCGCTTATATTTCGCTACGAAGAGCCAAACGGAATGAACAGATGGGACTCACCTCTGTTTATGCTTCCGTACACCGACGCAACCTCGTCGCTCTTCCCATCTCTCTACGAAACTCTCATCCACGGCAAAACCAAGCCTCCAAACTTTGCGACAATCCTGAAACCAGCTTCGTCAGACGACTACATCTACGAACTTGACAGACAGACGCAGCTCGTCGTCAAGACAGTGCTCGAGAGCCAACAAGACGGTGCGTGCGGATCCGAGATTATCGTCGGTGAGAACGGCGAGAGTGTGACGTTACCGGTTGAGAGTGTTGCGTCGGCGCAGTTGCAGCGTTTGCGGAGGACGTTTGTTTCGTTGAACAAAGTCAGGCAGATTGACCAGGGAAGGATAAAGGGTGCGTTTGCAGAGTTCTTGGATAGGAATTTTGCATAACACTGACAGGTGTGAAGGACGAAGTGGATATGGCGTTATTGTTTATGGATCAAAATACAGTAATTAATCAACAATTCAGATAGTTACAATTAGACAACTAGAATACAGCACAACTCATCATTTTTTTCTAACAAACATCTCTCACGATAGAATTACATAATAGTACAGCACTGTTTAAGACAGCCGCCAAGCAACTTGATAAGCTCATCATTGTTTTGATTATTCTGCTGCTGCTGTTGATCAAGTTGGAATTGCTGCTGCGGATATCCAACATTGCTGCCGTATGCTGCATTCGCATAGCTAGGCTGATTATGATTCCCATACGCAGGCTGATACGATGCGGTCGGTCTCTGCGCATCCGGATAGTGATAGTTATTGCCGGCAAAGTTGTGTTTTGGTTGAAACGGCATTTGCGACATTGGAGTTTTACCGCCAGGTTGTTGGAAGTTGATGATAATCACGCCGGAGTTGTCGTCTTCGACGGCGTATTGGAAACCATGTTGCTGGCAGAGTCGTTCTACTGCGGGCTATTGTGCTTGTATTAGTGCAAAGTAGAGAAAAGGTGTAGATGGAGATGTACTTTGATCTTGGCCACTCCTCCAGTAGAATGGTTTCCTTTGCCAACGATTCTAGTCATGTTAGATGACATCTAAAGCAGGTAGAGAAGTACGTACACTTCAAGATGATTGTCGTTCCTGGACTTGCAGACGGCAATTCTCTGTTCAAGGACCTCCTCTGCCTCTGTAATTATGGTAAGCATGTTCTATAATAAGAATGAATAAACATACCCTTGACGAACAATCCGTGAAGGTCGATTTCGTCAAAGTCCGAGTCGGCATTATTCGCGCGAAAGACAAACTACACAATCAGCTTGCTCTATAGTTTTCAAAATATCAAACAGTAGGAAGAACAAAACATACAGCAGCAGCCTGGGCGTTGTATTCGTCCATCTTCTGATCATGCTGCTTAGCAGTTTCAGAGAGTCGTTTGGCTTCGGCGCCGTCACCTTGCGCATAAGCGCGATGTGAGTCTTCGTAGCAGCGCGTGCGCGCTTTGTATTCGTTTTCAGCTGTGAAATTGCATTCATTAGGATTAAATTAGGAGCAAGAGCGAGGAGATGTGATGTACCTAGACCGCGAAGACGTTTGTACTGGGTATGTCAACCACGCGGCACAGATGGTGCAAAAAGAAGAAGAATACCTCTTGGTCGTCAGCATGGTTATAGTCACGCTGGGGCTTGAAGTCTGCGCGAAGTAGGTTAGAAGTAGTTTAGAGTGGTTGATGGGGGGGATGGTAAACCCTACGAGATGAGGAGAGCGCAGCGGATGCGCTCATTGTGTTGTTGTTGGTGCTTGTTTAGACTGCGACTGCGACAATGAACAAGAAACAGTCCAGGACAGTAATTATCAGCAAAAACAGGGCGAATAATCAAGAAAACAAGGCGATAAACTGGAAAGAAGGTGTTTGCGGAGGCGAAGAAGGCGCTGAGCCGCGGAGATGGTTCAAAGGCGCGCGGCGCTGTTTCGCAGATATGAGCAGATTACAAAGAATAGGATATGTACAGAATAGGATATGTAGTAGAATGGTGTATTGTTAGTATCACTATTGCGATTGCGATACTATTAGCTGAGTATCGAAATAGAGTATTTAGATGCTAGATGTATTTAGAGAAATAGAATAACGTATTTAGCAGCGGTGGCTTCGGCTTACGGGCGAGTCTTGAGTCGATCTAATGGAGCAGCATAAGAATAAAATATAATAGAATAAAAGTAGGATATAATACGGTACAAGTGTGTGTGTTGATTAGCAGGGGATTTAAGCAGGAGACAAGATATGATTGTAGACATTATAATACTTCTTATTGTATAGCAGTCGAATCGAGGAAGCGTTGCGGGCGCTATCGCTGAGAAGTGAGAGCCGAGTAAGGTAGTATGAAAATAGTAGAGTATGATGTAAAAAGTAATAGCAGAACGCAGAAAGTAATAGCAGAATGTAGAAAGTAATAGCATAGATATAACAGCGATAAACACCGCCGTGTTCCGAGTCTGTCCAAAGTTCGAACACACCAATTGCGTGACTATAAAGACAGCGTATCGGATGCTTGCTGAGCTTAGATGGAATTACTGTAGATTATTGTATTGCTGCATCATAATACCTGGTGCTATTCAGTATTATAACACTGCGACGACTGTAAGCTGTCAGACGCAATCAGTCAGTGTCTAAGCGCACTTTTCCGCAGTCTTCCTACTCTCTTTCTCGGTGTCTTCTGCAGAAATCTCAACCCGTAACAGCATTAGCAATAAACAGCCCACGATAGCATCACCAATGCCATTCTCACGCCTGCGTCTGCTCAGAGAGCCGTCGCAGTCAGCAGCGGCTGCAGTTGCATTCGCCTCTCTCTGCTGCTTTGCCCGTCTCCAGTTCTCCAGATATTGCTGATTCTACACTATTTTGCTGCCTGTTTTGAAATATCTGTAAACTACTCTAATCCAGCAAGGACTGCACAGCTCCCGGCAGTACAGCAGCGTCTGCTGTTTTCGCGAATTCCACGCCTCTGTCGTCCGCTCCGCGCTGCTCGCGTCTCCCCTGCTTCCGCTCCCTCTCTGTCTTGTCTGCCTCGTTCCTCGTCCTCCAGCCCATCTTCTTCTCTCTACTATCCCCGCGCACCTCCTCCAAACAGTCTCCGCGCTCCTCGCCCGCCACACCTGACATCACGCAGCACGGCCACAGCGAGCGGCGCCGCGACCAAAACACGCCCGGGCCGAACCTTCTTCAAATCCTCTTTTCGCTCCACGACTCGCTCACCACCTCACCACTTTGTCTCTCTCGGCCGTTGTTCTGCTGTTCCCTGCCTGATCAGTCACTGCTCTCTACCGCTCTGCTATCCCTCAGCTCCTCTCGTCTGTTCTCAGCTGCAACACTGCGCAACTCTCAGCCGCAATGGCCCAGTCCTCCAAGGACGACCTCCTCCGCCCGCACAACCCGCCAGGGTCCCTCCAAGACCACTTCAGGGACCAATCCCGCCCGCACGACGCCCTCGCTCCGCGCGCGCTCTACGACGACGACCGCTGGCAGCACGCGTGTCGTCCGCAACCGCCGCCCGCGCCTCCCGATCAGCTCCCCAATCCGCCGCTTCCCTTCATGACTTCCCACCTCCACCACCAGCACGCCCCCGCGTACGTCCCCCAGCACTACTCTGGCCCTCTCCAGCACGCTCTTCCGCTCTATCCGCAGCAGTACAGCACCGCGTCCGCTCCGCTCACGCCCCGCCTCATCGCGCACTCGCCGCTGCCACCAATGAGCGCTGCAGACCACCAAGAACAGCTCCCTCCGCCACCCCAGCAGTTCCACCACCACCAGCAACAGCAACAGCCCCCAGCGCACTATCCTCCGCAGTATCACACTCAACCACCTCTTCAGCAGCCTCAGCAACCTCTCTCTTCTTTATCTCCCACTCCCCATGTCTACAGACAGCCCGGACAGCCACCTCCCTTCCCGCATACCAACAGCCCCCAGCAGCCTCCACATCCTCCGACAAACCTGCCCTCCATCATCACACAGCTTCCCTCGTTTCGTGAAACCCTCGACTACCGCTCCTCGCCACAATATCCCCCGCCTGCGCGCCCGCAGCTGCCGCCTTCAAGGGGCTCCTTTGGTTCGCCAATAGGTTCTGCGCTGCAGTCTTTGCCAACCCACCTGCCCCCAATCAATCACCAGCCTATCAGTCAATATCCAGCTACTGCTTCGGACTGGTATACCGTTGATCGCCGCGCGTCGTGGTCGGAAAAAGCGCGTCAGGACGCTGCTTCGCCGGCCTCCCCACAGCTGCCGCTTCATCAGCATCATCAGCACCAGCAACATTCTCAGCATCCACTCCCCTCTGCGCGCTCACGATCGCCTCTCTCAGCTGTCTCGAAACACACTCAACTCCCAGACCCCAGTCCTACCTCTCACTACTCTGAGGATCCCCGAGCATCCTCGCAAGCCAACGACGATCCTGCCCTCCAGCTCGAGCAATATCATCGTCGACAGCAATTGTACCACCGACAGCACCAGCGCCCATCCGCCACCCCGCCTCTCATCGATCCTCAATCATCTTCTACGAAGACCGCCGACGGCATTACAGAAATCCCTGCAAAGATCAATAACATCTCGTTTACAACTTTGCATCAACCGGCCTATGACGGACAACACGCCACATCCCGTCCTTCATCACCAAACGACACAACCGCTCCCAAGACCGAAGCTACAGAAGTCCCGGTAGCAGACGCAAGACGGAAAAGCTCAATTGCAGCTTTGGTATCTCCTGCCTCTCCGCCAGCTTTGCCCCCGAGAACGCTGAGTGAACCGCATTCTTTGTATTTCCCGCCAAAACCATTCGTGCCTCTCCATGCCTCTTCTCAGCCAGAGGCTCAGCCAGCTCTACAACCCCCAGTAAGTGATCCAAGCTCGCAGAGATCACCGGAGTATGTCATCTCTGGCGCAACCTTTCCGCTTGATTCTGCCGTGCCGTTACCTGCTGCGAAAAAGAGCTCGTCGCAACGCAAGAAACGGTCATCGAAAGCGGACCAGCCTAAAGCTGATTCACCAACTAATCCGCCTCTGAAGCCCAGCCGAAGCAAAAAGAAACAACCAGTCGTGCAACCGCTAGATGAGCCTGCGTCAGGTACCAAACAAGCTGGATTTGTTTCTATCGCGCCTAGACCAGAGCATGCTGATACTCTAGAAGATGTGCAGCAAGATCTCTCTTCGTCACAGCAATCTGCGGCAGCGGATATAGCTTTACTACAACCTTCTGATTCGGCTCTATTGCCGGTTCAAGATTTAAAGACTCATGAATCGTCAAGCAACCTGATTGAGCCTGTACAAGTTCATTCACCGAAGTCTCCTATCGCGAGAGCAGACGTTTCAAAGTCGCATGTAGCGCACATTGAAGCGCAGAGTGCGCCAGAGGCTGTGACGAGTAAGTTGGAACAGACGCAAGATGTTGAAGAGCCTGGGCATGTAGAGGTGGAGATAACATCGGAAATCAGAAAGGAGAACTCGCCGATCATAGCTGCTCCAGAATCAAACCAGGAGAGCGCTTTATCTGAATCTTCTAAGCCCTCTCTTGTTACAGAGGCAGTCGATGTCCCTTTGACAGATGCTTTGCCTGCACAATCTGCATCGCCTGCTTTGGCGCCTCAACCCGAGCCCGCCCAGAGCATAGAAACAGAGTTAGGTCTCGTCGAGAAATCACCTGAACCAGTCTCTGCACTCAAAGAAGTTTTACATGAAGAACAGCTTCCTTCAACAGAAGAATCACTGACTTCCGCAGCTGATGCACCTCTGGATATCCTTTCCAAAGCTGACTCCGACAAGGAAGATCTGGAGTCTCAGAACAGGGAAACGTCTAGCCCTCGCAAAAGAAAATCTCTCGCTCGCAAACGGAAGAGCAAGATTACAGAGGAAAACGACGATGGTGAGTTTGAACTTCTTGTATGTGAATAAAACTAACGATAGTAGATTATGACACAGCAGGAGCGCGACAGAGTGAAGATGAAGAGTACCATGATGAGATATCTGATAGTGATGAACATGATGTGCCGCTAGCGCATGTTTCAAAGAAGCGCAAAAGGTATTGTTTTAGATGTTGAATCTGAATGACTTTGACTAACAGTTTGTAGTAGTACAAAAGAATTGTCTCGGAGGATGGTTGCTGAAAGCCCAGAGGCAGAATCCGCGTCTCTAAATGCCTCAATCAAAAACAAATTCGAGCACAATTTCTCCGCCGAAGGTGCATTTGCAGAGTTACTAGCCGCTGCTGGAGATTTAGTCAAGGTTTTGAACATGTCTGCCGCGTCTACGGCTGAAGATCGCGAAACTCTTAATCCGAAAAAACAGCTTGATTTTACCGAGGTTGCATTACTCAATGGACGAGAGTATATTTCTGATTTGAAAGGAACTGCTGATAAACGGGATCTTGGGCGAAAGACGTGGTTGAAGAATGTGATTAAAGGCCGCGCTGAACTTTCGTCTAAGAATCTGAATTCGATACTGAAGCTTCGTCAGTGGTTGAAATGGTGGTGGACGGATATTGCTGCGCGGCACTGTGAGAATCAGGTTAACGGATCATGGGGTAAACGCACGCAAATCTCTCGATCGTGGCAGGCGACGTATGATGTGACTGCAAGTATCGTGCACGCGCGGCTACGACAGTGCGAGCGGGTTTACGAGCTACAATATCGCTGTGGATGGCCTGCGCTTGTTCTTGCTACGATGGCTACTCCGGCAGTAGGACCGACGCAGCGGATGCGAAAGTCTCATTTAGAGCGAGGTTGTGACGCGACGCAGATTGCGCAGAAGGATTGGTCTGAATTCGTCGCGCTTGCCGAGTCGCGGATCGAAGAGATCAGGACAGCTGTGCTCGAGCAATGCGGATACGACGGAATCCGGCGAATTCTTGAGCGCGCAGCAGCGCTAAAGCCAATGGCGCTACAAGAGCTTGCGTTGTTTCCGCCTTATAGATACGCAGAGGATGCAGATACCATTGTGGTTGCTCCGCGACATACGTCGTATTCGCACTTGAATAAAGTCGTCTTTGACCGGCGCAAGAAGTCCGAACGGTCAAAGCAAGGACAGAATACGAGTTCATGAGCTGATTTTTATTTTATTTGTTTTTTTTTTTTCATTTTTTTGTGCATTTGTATATTTGTGTTTTTTTGATGGTAATGAAATATGTGTTGAGCACAGTTATGGTGTTGCGTTGAACGCGTGGGAATTATAATGGGATACAAAGAGTATGATTTATTGATTTATGTGCATTTAGTTAATGAATACGATATGAGTATATTAAAGATGAGAGAAGAGTGATGATGGGTCGAAATCGCGAAAGATCATTCGCCAACTCCAATCAACGCCTCTTTTTCTTCCACCACCACCAACACCCCGCACCCTCCTCTCTCTTTTTTTTTCCTCCTTTACTATTCACTCTCCTCTGGTCCATACTCACTTGCTCCATTTCTCAATCCACTCAAGGCCCGCTGTCTCGTTCTGATTCTCCCCACACAGTCCCTAACCTTAATTGATTTTGCCGTTTTTGGGTGTTTCAGTAAGCGGGCGCCGCTTTGGTTGAGGCGTGAGGTTGGAGCGGAGGATGTTGTATTACTGTGATAGTTCTAGTTATACTTGTATTGTATAGTATTGTAGTAGTAAAGACGAGAAGAGCAGAACAAAAGTAAACAGTTAAGCAGCGAGGAAGCGGCGAAGAAGGGGTGTGGGTGTGTTGTGGTTGAGGGGTGTTTCGCCGAGTGAGCACTGTTCCCAAAAGTGTTTAGATAGCTGTGTTTATATTTGCGTTTTAGTATTTCTTTGTGAATAGTTGTTCTAGTTAAATTGACTAGTTTCATTAACAACAGTGCTGCTTTACTCTTGTTGTTCAGGTTAGCACTCCTCCAGCGCTCACGCTCAGCCAACTTCCTCACCACCGCACAACACCATTTCCACGCTCTTCTCACCCACACTCTTAGTCCCATTCTCACACATCTCTTATCGCAAATGAAACCAAGCTGAAATCCAAATTTCCTCTGTGCGTGAGTTTCATTTACCTTTCTTCCTCTGCCCATTCACTTTCTATTTATGCTTTTTTGGAAACGCGTCATAGTCACGTGAAAACGCTCGCCTTCTCGCGTCCGAAGCAGACTCGGTAGGATCTCATCACCACTTTCGATTGTTGTCTTTTGAGCGGATATCATGGCAAGGACGGCTTATTTAATAACAGGAGCAAACCGGGGCATTGGTATTACTAACCTTTTGCTCAATTCCTAGTAAACAGCAAAAACTGACCTCATACAGGCTTCGAAATCACTCGTCAATTGCTCTTATCCCCCAACACAGATATAATCGCAGTAGCAAGATCTTCAAAAACCGCTGGCCCGTTAAAAGAGCTTATCGCATCTGTTAACGATACTCCAGAGAAAGCTGCCATCTCAAAGTCGAGATTGTTGATATTCGACGTTACAAACGAAGAGTCCATTAAATCGTGCGTGTGGTGGCCGATCTCTTATATTCCCTTTTTCTCTTTCTTCGTCAAACTAATCCTCTCATGAAAAGAGCAGTGCAAGAGCTCCTCACATCCGGCATCTCAAAAATCGATATCCTGATTAACAACGCCGGCATCCTCACCGGCAGAGATACGCCCATGAGCACTCTCTCCTCTCTCGATTTCACAAATATCCTCACCACGAACGTCGTCGGTCCTCATAACGTTATTTCTGCGTTTTTACCCTTGCTGAAAGTTGACGGAGGGAAAAAAATCGTCGTCAATATCTCAAGTAATCTAGGAAGCCTTGAGATGAACAATGGCTCCCTGACTGGCGGTATCCTCCACCTCTCCATATCTCTCTGCTTCCACTTACTCATTTCTAATTTTTATAGGCTACAATGTCAGCAAAGCAGCGCTAAACATGCTAACAAAACAATACTCCCAAGAACTTGCATCCTCTGGCTTCACTTTCGTCGCCGTCTCCCCAGGCTGGGTCCAAACCGGTTCGTCCCGCTCCTTCTCCGTCTCTCTCCTCTTTTCTGATACTGATGAAAGACTAGATATGGGTGGAAAACATGCATCGTTAAAGCCTTCCGAGAGCGTCTCCGCAATCTTGAAAACAATCAACATCCTCTCTCCCCGTGACAACGGCTCCTTCATCAACGTACGTCTTCCGCTTTCTCTTTGTATCTACTCCAACCCACACATTAACCTGATTACAGCGATTCGGCGAGAAAATCCCATTTTAACGTATACTTTATTTCATGTTCCTACTTTCTTATACATAGAAATTCAAACGACTCAACACCATAAACTAAATCCAAAAAAAAACAATCTTCACGCGTCACATTCATAAAGAACTCATCAATTCCATTCATAAATCACAATAAAACCATAATCATCACAGTCCTAGTAGGCATTTAAAAAACACTAACTTCTTGAAAGCTATCTCGTTTAGCACCACTCTCCCCCTGCGCAGCCGAGTCAAAATTATGAACATTCCGACGCAATCGAACACGATGTAAATTCAACGGTTGTACATCAATCTCGTTTTCAGAATCCTCATGGTCTTGAGAAATTTCGTCGCCGGCCGTGGATGTCATGCTGTGCATCATCGCTCTATCAATCTGAGACTCCGCAATACTCGGTGCGCTTTCTATCTCTGTGATCGCGTCAGAATCACCGAGAACTCCAACTCTAGGACTTTCTGCTGTTCGCTTTTGAACTTCTGGTACACTTTTACTGCCCTCGTCATCCTCTTCTTTTGTTCGGGGTTCGTACGGAGCAGCTTTCCCCTCCTCCTCCTCCTCCTCTTCCTCTTCTCTGTTCTCCTTTTCATCTATATTTTTCGCCACATTAAATTCCTCCCGTCCCTCCGATATCTTAGTAGGTGTCCTCGGAGGAATAATAACACCCGGAAATATCTCCGTCGCAAAAATCAGATCAGAAAACGTAATCATCGTTTTCAACATCGTCTGGATCAACCCAAATTCAGAGGTCATACCCAGCGGATTGTTATTCGGGAGCATGCACATCGAAAATACAATCGCAAGATTGACGGCGTGCATCCGATTCGTCTCGCCTGACTGAGATATCCTACACAAAACTGTCAGCAAGAGAACAAAATAACACAAAAAGATAATCATACACGTAAAGATGCTCGATCAACCGCTTCAACAAGTGGTAATTACAGCTAGGCAGTTTCCTAACCGCAATCGCAAACTGAGCAATCTGATCATCCTCATTTTGAATTTCTAATTAAGCACAAATGTTAGCACCATCCATTTTCGTATACCTATATTAAGCATACTAGCAATAGCTGTAAAAGTCGAAAACTTCTCCGTCGTCAATATCGACTCTGGCAATTCTCGAAGATACATCTTCAAACATCCAGCGGCAATGTTGATATCGAACCATCGCTCATCTGCCATATTAACTTTATGGCCAAAATCGAATTCCTTGCGAAGAGCTCGCACATCTGTTTGTGAACCAGGAACTCGGTAAATTCCAACCTCCTCAAGGCCTATAACGGTTAGCATGAGCCTTTGTATTATTAAAATAAACATACCTCGATTCTCAATCTCGTCCAACAAAGTCTGCACCACAGACGGCACAAGCTTATTCTCCCTTGCGCACAACTCCTCGATCGGAACTCCAAACACTTTTGTCTCCGCCGGCGGTTCTACCCCCGGATCTCCGCCAAACAGAGGAGTTTTTCCGGCTTTTTCAAGCGCAGTCGCTCTAGCAGTCGAGCAGAGTCTAACCCAGTCATCAAGTTCCTCTGGATTGGTTGCTTGGAATAGATAGTCTGCTCCGTCGTCGCAAATGATCTTGAAAACACCCATGCCCTGCATATCGGATGGAATCGTCGTGAACGCATACACCAAGTTAATCGTCAAAGCGGGCTTGTATGCCCGAGAAGAGCTATCTTGAACAGATAGTGCATCCGGAAGCTCGACTACTGGCACAGATCGATCTGGGAGACTCGCAGACGAAGCACTCGAAAAAGCCATCGAAATCGGCCTCACCGCGCGCAATAGTCCACCAAGTCTGTTCTTAGGCCTGCTGCGGTCAGGTAAAATCGGTGAAGACATCTTTCCACCACTGGAGTGATGGCTATTGCTGTTTCGGTACATAGTTGAGCCGTTGAGTCGCGCTTGTTCGCGAGATTGGCGTTCAAGAACTTCGCGCTGACGCGCATCGCGGCGCACCTTGTCAAGCTCCTGCGTGACTAAAAGGTGGAACGCTTTCGGAACTTTCGAGGAGATCTTGAGATCCTTAGCTTCTCGAGCAGAGATGTCCTTGATGTGCTTCTTATCAAATCGGCTATTCGACAGATCAGACGTCATAAGCGCGGCAAAAGGATTATCTTCAATCATCATCAGACTCTTTCGGGTCGGCTTCAGATCAACCACATTGCTCAGAAGATTGTAGATATATCTTTGCTTGTCAAAGTTAATCATCGAAGGGTTTTCGACAGCCATGTTTGGAACATAACACACAATCTCAAAAATTCGCTCAAAGATCCAGCCCATGCATGGCGTAAGTGGCTCAACCGGATCAGAAACTGTCGAATTTGAATATCTGTTAAGCTCCTCATCGGCGACTGGAGCCATACTCGGGATGATCTCTTCCAACGAGCTCACAGAGTTGATTTCCATATTTCCTGTCGCTTCTCGCGCGGCCTGTATCCAAGCAGCAGCATAAGTCCGGCTTTCTGGTCTAACCAAAGCAGCTCCAACAGCTGATTCAATCAAAGAAGGAATGATCATTTCCTCCTCTCCTGAGTCAGGTCTTGTGAACTGATTATGAGGCGTGAATTCAATAATACTCATTCGTCGTCTGCAGTTCGCAATGATATTAAGCAAGGTCTTCATACGGCGAATGCGAGTTGAGCGCTTGATTGTTGTATCGGATATATGCATCGTAATCCAAGATACAACATTCATACGGAAGGCATAGAGTCTCTTAATCGGCTTCGGAAGTAAGGAAACCATAAGCTCGTCGTTTTTATAACTATGCAAAGTCGCACAGAAGCTGAAGATATCCTGTATCATAGCGTCGTCATCAGTTGCAACAGTCAAGTTCCGGGCGGAAAACATTTTCAGAGGATCAACAGTCTGTGTTGCAAACACTTCGTACACCGACAACCAGTCGCGCAGTTTGATCTGCTTAAAAATGCTGGCGACAACGTCATCAATCATATTGCAAAAAGTATTGATACTCTCAGGAGAAGAGTCGGGGAACCTGAGCTGCGCTGCTGCGCTCAAAGAAGGTACAGCAGGCCATGGGGAATATTCAAGAGGTCTGTAAGATTTCCTGATAATCGCCTTCCGTAGCTTTCTCGAAAGAGACTCGATAGTCTCCGCGTATCCGCTCAACGAGTCATCTTTTTCCGCCTTGAATTTCCAGTCGTCTGCTACTTTATCAACAATTTGCAAAAACTCCATAAAGTTCTCGCGCAAATGAACTTCACTAAGAAGATCGGCAAAATATTCTGATGTCCACACATTACATGCTTCAAGTACGCCAATGTGAATTTTGGCGACCGAAATGATTTCATAATCTTCGGCATCTTCTAATTCACGATCCCATTGAGGAAATTGCTGAAGAGTGCTGGCGTACTCCTTTGTCAATGACATCGAAGCAGCGCGAGCACCCAAGAAGCGTCGTCGCAGAGCATCAAACAAAACTTCAGGCGTTGCAAAGTTTTTGAATGTGGCGAGAAAAGTGGCAGTGTAGATGTCCATATCCATATGCAACGAAGACGTTACTCCATATTTCTGCATGTTTGGCAAATCCTCATCATTAACTAACGGGCTGAAATCTTCCACGCCGAGAACTAGGATATCTACTAGCCGTTCAAAAGATCCTGCTTTAGTAACGACATTGATAGGTGGAGCGTGAGAATACTCTGCCATCTGAGATTCAATGTTCTGAGGCTGAAATTGAGCAGATAATCTTCGTGATCCAGAGCTCATACGTTTTGATGGATTTTCAATAATCACACTAGAAAGACGAGACCCGCGCACGTTTTCGTCCGTAAAAGATTTCAGTACTAGCTCCTGTCTCACTCTAAAGAGGTTCACGCCGACATTAAGCACATCTCGGACACCTCGAGTCAAAAAGTTTCCATAAGGAATGGCTGCAACACGATTTCGCGAAGTGGAATCCAGCTCCGAAAATCCGGTAATATTGATGTTATCTGATCGAAGTGGAGGAAACGACTTGGTGCGTCGCAAATGATGCTCTGTCTCAGAAGATGATCTAAATGGCGTCTGTGAGGCCTGTGAGGAGGCCTGTGAGAAATGCTTGGACATCTTATGTCCGCCAACGTTAAGTTCTGTTGATGCCTTAGATCTTAAAGACGAGGTCGATGTTTTCTTGTACTGTAAAAGACCGCCAGCTTCCAACAAGTCCTTCTGAGCGAAAAGCTTGTAAGATGATAGCACTTCGCTAAATAAAATAGCCGAGTATGAACCACTAGACAGCGGTGACTTCTGAGATGTATAAAACTGCGAATACATGCCGCTCGAAGGCTCGCAGGCTATTGAGGTTTCCATCAATGACAAGGGAGAAATAGGAGTCAGATTTTGCTCTGCCGCGTACAAAGAATAAAGGCACTCTTGCAAAGCTGATATTGGTTGCTCCATCTCTGGCAGTCCCTCAGCATTCTGAATCGAATCAAAGTATGTGGTCCAATGGTCTAGAGATTTGCGGACGCGGGAAAGCTCTTCGCGAGATATAGCGACCGAGATAGAAGACTAAAAATCAGCAATGAAATAATGAACAAAGTTAATGATTTGCTTACCCTATTAACCTCAGTGATTTTATCGATGTAATGCACACCAATGTCTCCAAAATAAGGGATTACGGACTCCTTCCGGTAGGTGATGCCGATTCCATCAGGAGCAAGGATATGAGAGCTTTCGTGGTTCTGTGAAGTCTCTGACGCCAATATTCTTCGATCGAGCTCGATAATAACAGGTGCCCAGTCGCGCGCAATGATGTCAGTCAGCTCAGAAGGCACCAGAGCCCACATCTCTCTAAGTCTACACAGTGCCGGTGAGCATACTAGGCTTGCGATGGCCAGCCAGGCGACCATGTCTCCACGCTGCTTTAGGATGTTACCAAGGGTGATCCAACGGGCAAGAATGTTTGCTCGCGCCACAGGGTTATTTGAAGACGAGGATAATGGAAACAAGTGCCGGATCATTGTTGCTCCTAAGAAATGTGGATGCGAGGCAGTCGATATCAGCGGATTGCGTCGACAGAAATCATACTTGAGGCCGAAGAGGAGCGAGAAATCGCTGACGGGCGACCAAAAACGAAATATCCGCAGATCAAAGATATGAATCTGAGCGGCAAAAATGTCAAGGTCGAGTCCCATGAAGTAGTTGACGGAGAAGTTGTTGCGCAAACTAGCGAACTGAGAATCTGAGGACGATGCAAGAGAGGGAGTGTAGCGAAGTAGGCCATGCAGCATGCTGCGCTTCTCTGTCAGATCTAGCTGGACGAGGGGGGTCTTTTTAGGATCGAGAAAATTGAGGAGGGAAGTGAGGGAAGCGTAAATCTCTTCGTTCAAGAGCAGGGACGATAGTCTGGAAATAGTGACAGAGAGAATGATGGCCACTCTGTCCGCCACTTGCGGGTGCTCAATTGCAGCCATGCGGGTGATGAGACTGAAGGCCGAGACAATGTCTGTCCAGAGAGGAAGAAGAAGAAGAGAGTCTACAACAAAGCCAGGATCCGGGCCGAAGAGCATTTCGTGGCAGATGGCTTCGACGGAGCCAGCGAGGACGAGTCCGTCATCGCTGACGACGAGCTGCGGATGGCGATCGGCAGTGAGATGGATCGGCGCTGAAAGAAGACCAGAGATTAGAGGAAAACGCAAAAAAAGGAGCAAAATACGCACCAGAGACAGCGGGATCATAGTCGAAGGCGCGGACGCCGATGTCAGAGCGATATAGGAGCAGGGTCGCGTCTCTGAGGATGGCCCTGTGAAGGCGCCAGTCGGGCTCGTCGAGGGAGGTTCCCGCGGCCTTGTTGATCCAGCCCTGTTTCGTGTCCTCAACGAGTGTCGCGGTGTCGTCAAAGGTCTTCCGCGAGGGAGATCGCGGGGAGAACATGTCGGAGAGGACTGGGCTGAGCGAGACCTGATCATCGTCCTTGCGTGAGTGCTTGAACATACGCAGCGAGCGGGCGCGGTGCTCGTCCGGGGACTGTTCTTGCTTGGAGGTCCACTTCATAGCGTGCTTCATCGCTTTTTGAGAGTAGTGAGGGCGTGAAGCAACAGTCTATCGTGTAATTCCTCTCTTTGTGCGTGGTTGCTTCGTTATATTGGATTTCTGGTGAACCACGCTCGAAATGTCGAGAGTTCAAAGAAAGGGGCGCCGCACAGTCAGTATTAGGGTTTCAGTGAACAAGTCGCGGATGTGGTTTACTTTATGGTTTAGTATGGATGTTTTACTACAAGAGATAGAGATGCAGATGTGGATGTAGATGTGAGAGGATACTGAGCTGTAGTTAGCAGTGTTTGCTGTTGCTGCTGTTGTTGTTCTTGCTGCTGTCTATTGCTTCTGTGCAATCGCAAACATCGATTTGTGGCTATCTATTTCCTCCTCCATCCTCCCGCTCTTGTCCACACATTCGCACATTCCTCCCTCTAACGTCGTCGTCCGGGCGCTTTCGGACGTGCAAAAGCAGTTTTAGCCGCCGCTGGCGCTGGCCGTAGGTCGGCCTCGAGAGAGGCCCTCGTAATCTCGCTTCCGTCGCTCGCCTCAATCTGCCGCATTCAGTTAGTGTTTTTGGTCCGTTTCTCAAGCGCTCCCTGTTTAGGTCTTACCTTGCGAGCAATCTTCAGCCCGCTCGCGCTCTCTGCCTCTCCCGCAACGGACGACAGACACGACGCATACAGCATCCGCTCCTTGATCTTAGCCCCTGTGGGGCAGGTGTAGATAAATACGAGTGATCCCTCGCCGTCGTCGTGCCTGAAAAAGAACACCGTGTACCGAGGCGCATCGGCTGAAATTAGCTCTCCCAGACCAGACGGATCCTCTGTCGAAGTGCTCGCAGTCAGCTCAACGCTCTCCTTCGCAATGTCGAGCTCGAGAACAACAGTGTTTGCGCTGCGGATGTTCGCCAGCGCCTGCACAACCTCCTCCGACACCGGGAAATTCAGCCCCGACGAAACGTGCGACTTCCGCGTAGTCATCCCAGCAAACCCCTCCTTCGCCTCTATCTCTATCACGGACTTTAGTGCTCGCTCTTCCTCAGTCAGCGGGTTGCTCAGCTTCTCGTGCTCTGCGAACTTGCGCAGTCCGTCAGCAGTCAACTCGTCCTGCTCCGTAGTGAAAAACGACGACGCTATCTTATCACTTCCAAACTCCCTTGTCAACGTATTCCGCGTAGAAGCATACAGCATCTTGTGTCGCACAGGCGCTGCGTCTGGAATATAAGAAATTAACGTGAATCCCTTGCCGTCGTCTGTTCGGTGCAGGATGTACAGCGGCGCCGTAGCTGTGACCTCCCCGGCGATCTGGGACATATCCTCGAAATAGTCTGATTTTGCTGAAAACTTGGCTCCAGGCTGAAGAGATTCTGTAGTTTCTCTATTTGTATCAGTTGAATTGCAAATACAACCAATACTACTCACCATTCTCAATCCTGATCAGCAGCGACCGGAGACTCGAATCGTCCACGAAGAGCTTGAATGTCTGCAGCAATTCCTGAGAAGCTTCAAAAAAAATCAGCAAAAATATTCAATTGCCCTCCAGGCAAGCACCACACCTTTGATTCCTGATTGATTCGACATCGTCGCTCTAATTGCTCGCAAACAGTGCGTTTGATAGTGATGCTGCGCAACTCCGGGCAAGTTCAGATGTCAACGCCTCACCAAACCCATCCTCGCTTTCTTCGGCGTCCACTCAACAGCACCATGTCATCCCAGAACGCCCAACGTGCGCTCACAATCAATCGTACGAGGAAGCAGAGATACATTGCGTTATAATTGCTAATTAGCTTCTGCAGAACGCATCAATGAGGCGACAAATCTGATTCTCAGCGAGTATCACGAAATCGCCCATCTCGCCCCGGTCGCTTCAAAGGACAAAGCTGCCACCGCTGCTGAGACTTATCAAATAGAAGGCCACGCTGCTTCAATGGTAAAACCGCTGCATATTTATTTATATTTTTGCCGTGTATTAACTGCTGCAGGTGCGCGCGATAGAAGATCTCCTTGTGCTTTCAAGGTCATTAAAGGAAGCCTGGATCCTGAGCCAGGTATCGTCATCCTTGGAGAGCTACAACGTCTCTCAAAAATGAAATCTGCTGTTATTTATAAGGCGTTTGCGCGGATATATTGTGGTTGCAATTACGGATTTTTGGCTATTTTATCTTCCCCATTTCAGGCGTTCTCAGTGTTGCATCTTTAGCTAATAAAAAATACACAATCTCATTGCTGCTCACAACAACTTGATCTTCAACTTCATAATCAGATACACATTAAATCCCACGCACACAAGCATCATGCAAACCATCATAATTAAAAATTCCAACATATGCATACCCATCTTCCTTCTCTGAGTTTCATATTCAAGAATCATTGTCTTCCATAGTAACTCGTACTGCTCCTTCTGCTCGGTATAATGCTGTCTGAAAAGGTACATCTGCGCTGAAACTGTGGCATTTAGGTCGTCCAACACATCCGCTAACTTCGTACTCTGCTTTTTTTCAGTCTTCGTAAACGCATCACGAAGCATCCGACTTTGGTCTTCGATATATTGCAGCGACAGTGTCGCATTGGCCTCGAGTAGAGTCAAACGCTTCATTATCGTCTTGAACACGGATTCCTGCGTAAGTGGTGTCGGTATCGGCGCAGCCTGGCTGTGACTCGCCCAGGAAACAGACCCTGTTGGATCAACACTCGAAGCCTCCGCCCCTTTCCTTGAGTTCTCTGTGCTCTCAGCCGATCTCAGATGCCGTTCGTTGATTTGTGCTAGCCTAGTGACAGGCTTAGCACCGCTCAAGTCAAATGGATATTCGTCTACCACACCCCAGTGAAATCTACCCTGAGGAGCATCGTAAAATCTGTCCGACATTAACAAAAAGGACCGGCGAATATAAATACTCTGAAATGAAGGACAGAAAGGGCCTCTAACAAATATAAATGTCGACAAATATGAGTCCCATGAATATGTAGAGTGAGATAGAGTAGCCCCATGGTGCTCATGCTTGTATCTCTGGCCATTGTGAGTTTGTGGGCTATATTCAACTTGCGATTTTGAAAAACGATGTGACTGCACAGTAGTAGATTGAGACGATGATGATACAGTTACATCTCTCTGTCCTTTCTCTCTCTCTCTTACATCCTTATGTAACGACTCTCGTGGTTTTTGTTGTTCATAAATCCTTCGTTCCTCATTGTACTGTGCTCTTTCTTGTGGGTGCGTCTCCTTTCTAGAATTCCGGCTATCTTCTCTCTTATAGCCATCGCGATCCATGTTCTGTTCAGCTTGTTGATGCTCTCTACTATTTTCTGACCGCTTCTGCTCCGATGGCTGATATGACTGCTGAGGAGACTGCTGAGGAGACTGCTGTGTTTGCTGTAAACTTGCACCCTGGGATCTCGGCGGGGGTTTTGTTGATTGAGAAGATTGTGATTGCTGTTGATCTTGCCGTGTTTGTTGGCGCTTAGATGCACTATCCTGCATCGACTCATGTTGAGCATTTTCAGCATTTTTCAGCTTTTCTGGCCGAGTTCGAGCTTGTGAAGACTGCTGTATATCATCTACTTTCTTATCTTCATAATCACGTTCATCATCATCTGCGCGATACTGTTCTTCTTGATACTTGTATTCCTCCATTTCGGTTGTGCCGTATACTCTCAATACCGAAAGCGGGCAATAAAACTCGTTTCCCCAATGACTCAAAAATTCGAGTTTTAAAAATTTGGCAAAGATCATTGGGTTTTCGATTTCAAAATTCTGAATTTCACGCACATTCGACGCCTCGTAGTCACCAAGAACTGCCCATCCACTGCTCTTGACGGGATACCTATCAGAGACTGAGACCCTGAATTCGCGAACCATACTGGAGAAAAACTCATAGTTGGCGAAAGATATTGTGTCGATCAAAATATCTTCGCACAGCTCGACGATCACGAACTTTTGATGGGCATTACATGGATTCAACATATAACTATCTTTATTTTCAACCAAAATAGCAGAAGCACCTTTCATTTCAGGATTTGCCTGAATGATGTTAGATGCACAATCAAAAGAGGCATAATTAGACTTGTTTTTGTTTCTAGAAGCGCGTTTAGGGCTCGATTTTGAGGTGGATCCAGAAGGATGATCGCCACTTTCGCTGTTCTGTGATTGCTTGTTTGAGATGTAAATTTCTTCACCGGAAGAAGAATCAGCTGAACCTCCAAAAAAATTGAAATTGAGCTCTATGTCGCCTCCTAGATCATCAAGACTCTGGTCTGATCCGCCAGCTGGTCTAGGCCGATCCAGTGATCCAGCCATAGAAGGGCGGTTTTGTCGCCGTTTGATTTCATCAGCAGACATGCCCGAATTTTTTAAATTCTGAGATCTCCATTCCTCAAATGAAAGGAAATGGGAGCTGTCGAGAATATCATCTGAACTAGTGGGCGTTGAGGCTTCTAATGGTAGTTTGGACGGCGCGCGCGCTGAGGGTGTTGCGGAGGATGAGGGCGAAGAATAAGATTGATCCTGTGTTGATGACGAAGTAAATGCAGTTGTGATTTGCTCAGTGTATTTCCTAGCCAGGGGAGCATTGTAGATGTATGGTTCCTTGTCGGCAACGCCAGAATAGCAGACGTCATATCTGAAGACCACAGGAACTGGACAGGTTGACTCCTGAGCTGCAGCCAGCGACGTCGAAAGAAATGCAAACACAAAAAGAAATTTTAAAAATAGTCCACACATCCCTAACGACTGTGCGATGCGAAAGAGCGGCGAAAAGATTATTCGTACATTGTTGCCCAAGTCCATTGACGAGGCTTGGGAGTCGGCATAAAAGACAAGCACATACGCCTGGATAGCAATTAGCACTCAATTCTCTTAATACTGTTTATGCACAACAACAGAAATGATCAGATATCAATCTCCAGCTGTCGCAGTTGTTGATTGAGTATACAAACAATGTTCAGGTCCAGATGGCGGTCTCCTTTCGCCAGAGCAGCGTTCACTGCGGATCCGACGCACCTCTTTCCCGCACTCCAAACAACAGCCAAATCACAGCAGGCTCTTACCTGTATCCCTTGGCCAATATGCAGCAACTATATTGCCAATCCTGCGATCCAATCCAGCAACTCCAGTACTAGCGGCATCTCGAGAGGTGGTCTACGATAACAAAGCCCTAACCGTACGGCGGCTCCGTCCACAGTGTGCTTGCCGCCAACTCAACGCCAGGACAGTCTGCGTCCAGTGCCGGCCATTGCCAATTCCACGCGAAGCAGGCAATTGCTATCTGTTGACTCTGTGCTGCTGCTCCAGTGTTGTTTACTGTATTTTGTGCGCAATACACGATGGATACTAGCGGGTACAACCTGCTGCTGCGGTTCATTGACTCGCAGCATTTCACTCTCTTCCATTGTATCGCATATCTGGCCAGGTATACCGATAACATCGGCGTCCATTTCCGTCTGTGCCAGAAACTGCGCACTTATTCTTATCTGGAAATCGAATTTTTTCTTCCGCAGTTATGTCAGATCATATTAACTGTTCCGACGGAATCAGTCGCGCTCGAGGATTTTTTGCTAGAAATGTGCAATCGCAGTACTCATAGCGCTGTGCAGGTACGTAATCGCAATCACTTGTGTTTTGTTTCATACGGAGATCCCTTTCTGTTCAATTGAGTTGTATTGGTCACCACTCAGCTGTTCTACCTTAAATCTCTGCTTTTGTTCGCGCCCGCTAATACGCTCAGGCATTCTGGCTTCTACAAGCTCACCTCGAGGATCTTTCACACGACCCCGAATCACGACCATTTCAAATCTGTCGACGTGTTTACAATCGCGTTCAGTTCATCTTGTTTGGCATCGGCGATCCTCCACAGCAGAAAATTGTCGGAAATCCAGTCCCGACACTCATGCTTGCCGGTGCGGTGATGGGTGCTATCGCCGTACCAGGAATCACGAAAGCTATCGGCCCAATGACCGTCGCGCAGGCTCGCAAGCCACGACTACGCGTCTTTCATCTTGCAAATATGAAAAAATCAAGACGGAAGTCTGCAGCATCTCAGAATGGCTCGAAAGATTCCTCGGCTACCCCGACACCACCGCAGTTGACACGTATTGAGACAGACAATGTCAGACACAATGTTGAAGATATGGACGAGGAGGACGACGGACCAGCTACTCATAGCATTCCTGATTCAAATGGTGACGAAGAATTTTACGGAGTCGATAGCGGGCCGTCGCAAACCAGCGTGAACCAAGATCCAGAGGACCCTGAAGTTTCGGGCATGCACCCGTCGGCCGTACTCTATGGCCTTGATGCTGCGGGAATTTCATCTTTGCCTGACTTGCGACAGTCCAAATTCCGTGACGACGAACCCCATCCACACCCATCCTCCTCTGCAACGTCGGTTGTCACGCATGGCTCATTTCCCATCAAGAAGAAAACCGGCAACCATGTGCATCCAGTTCTGGCTTCTACATTAACCTTATCGGCAAAGATCCGTCTGCTGAAGTCAAACTATTTCCGATACGAGACATCATTTGCTTACGCTTTACAAGCAATCTCTACCCGCTTACGTCTTGTGCCCAAGCCTGCACGGCTGTCCGCGCTTCGTGCTGAGATCACCCTTCTGAACAACGAACTACCGGCAGAAGTCGATATCCCGATGATCCTCGAAACCGACACTTACCGTGCAACTCCTAGACAGCACAAGATCGTACGCATATCTCCGACAGAAGCTACAGTTCTCAATTCTGCAGAACGCGTTCCCTTTTTGTTGATTATCGAGGTCTTGAGAAACGACGTAACCTTTGATCCAGATACGGATCGAAATCAAGATATATTGAATCACCCAGCGGATTATCGCAGCCTATTTGATTTTGCATACTCTAATAATTCGCCTAGTCATTTGAATTTAGCTGTTGAGCCGCCAGTCAAGCCACTTCAGCGAGAGCAGCTTACTGAGACTGAGTTAGGAGACATTTCAGTGGCAGCTTTAGCAGACATTTCAGATGAGCAAGGAAACGATTACACTCTTCCTAATGTGCCGCAAACCCCGATTCCCTCTACGGAGGAATCTCATGGCTCTAACTCATCTTCTCCGCGTTCAACAGACCTCTCCTTTTCATCTTCTTACTCCATATCTCGTGCATCTTCCATGCCGGTACCCAAAAACATGGCCGATCTTAACGATATGGCAGTACACATGCGTACTGCTGCTACGATGCTTGCACAACTTGACCTTGCGCAAGGACAGAGCCAGTCTCATCAAATCCGTCTGCCGAAGGACGAGATCGCGCAGATCAAGGCAAGAATTATACAATCCATGCAAGTTCTTGAGGAGCAAGCTACCTTTGAGGACGTTGAAGCTGCCGCTGCTGCTCCTGTTCCGCGATTAAGTACAAGCAGTGTCCGCAGTCAGCATAGCTCGCGCGGTCCACCTGGGGTGAACAAGGAGGCTGGTGAGCGGAGATTGGAGAACGATCTCAAAACTGGTGTTATTAAGAGCGACGAAACCGAGGTAGGATTTGGAGAAGAATGGGAAGCGAAAAAGCAGCGTATTCGTGCAATGTCACCGTACGGGCATTTACCAAACTGGGATTTGGTATCTGTTATTGCGAAAACCGGATCGGATTTGCGACAGGAAGCCTTTGCATGCCAGTTAATCCAAGCCATGAAAAAGATATGGGAAGACGCTGATGTTGATATTTGGGTGCGACGAATGGCTATTCTTGTCACTGGCGCTGGTTCTGGACTGGTGGAAACGATTACAAATGGTGTTAGTTTGCATTCTCTCAAAAAAGCACTTGCTACCTCTATGCTTGGGCAAACTGATGGATCACATAAAGGAAATAGGGTGGCATCTCTTTCTGAATACTTTTTCCGAGTTTTTGGAAACCGTGGATCTGAGCCATTCAAGAAGGCGCAGTCAGGTTTCATGAAATCTTTGGTTGCATACTCTTTGATTTGCTATTTACTGCAGATCAAAGATCGTCATAACGGTAACATATTGTTGGACACGGAAGGTCATATCGTTCGTATGTTATATCTACTCTTCTTGTTTTTATAAGCACTTACTGACGAATTGACAGACATTGATTTTGGATTCTTACTTTCCAACTCTCCTGGAAGTGTAGGATTTGAGGCTGCGCCGTTCAAGCTGACACAAGAATATGTCGAGCTTATGGACGGTCCTAGTTCTGAAACTTTCGAAACATTCCGTGCGCTAATGAAGATAGCATTCAAAGCTCTGCGCAAGAAAGCCGACGATATTGTTATTCTTGTTGAGATGATGCAAAAAGAGTCTCCACTGCCATGTTTCCAGAGTGGCGATGCCACGGCAGCTTTATTGCGTCAACGATTCCATTTACAACTATCTGAGGCTGATGTCGATGCGTTTGTGGATAATCAACTCATCAACAAGAGTATGGGAAGCATATACACCAGGCTGTATGACCAATACCAGCTGGTGACGCAGGGAATTTATAGCTAATAATGCTTGATTTTCGTTTATCATTTTGGTGATCATATTTGGAAAGACCCAAGGTCAAGTATTTACCTTACGAGTTTCAATTTTAGCTCATTTTCATTATGTGATCATTAATTGTGATATTATTTGTGATTATTTGTTGATTTTTTTGTCAGCATTTTTGTATTTTACTATTGTGGATTTTTCATTTCTTTTATACGTCAGACTGTCAGCCTAGATTCTTCCATGACGAACTGCAAATTGTACATTTTTTATTTTTTCAGCTGAATTTCAGTGTATTTACATCTTTCAATGATATTTTATGATCTATTCTCGGATTGTAATAGATTTCTTTACTATCTATAGTAGGTTGCAGGGTTATAGTAGCCATAAATCCTGATACCATAGTTTCATCGTATTTTCGTGTTACATCACGCAGTCAGATACGTAATAAACATGCCATTGAATAACAAACCTAGGATGAAATCCAACAAAAGCTAAAATCTAATTATATCATAATTTACAAAACCGAAAGAAATAAAATTCCCTCCGAAAACCTAGATCGTAACTAATTCCAAAGTCTTTCCAATAACACCATGACGCGCTATCCCAATAGCACTCTCTATTTTCGCAACTTCCTCCTGTTCAAACCCGCGCAATATTAGCGTATTCATATTTCTCCATCCACCAGTCCACTCAAACGACAAAACTGCCGTGGCATCGAGCCAGGTACAGAAACTGAAGTCCACCCATTTTAAACTGTAGGTTGTATTACTGATTCTGCGAAGGGTAGCGACAGGAGAGCTTGGAGGGTAAGTTTGAGCAGGTGAGTCTGGACGTGAGTAGAACATTTCTGGGGGAATAGGCCAATTTGCAAGCGATAAGGCGACTAATGTCGGTTGCTGGCGCAGGATAGTTATCAGAGATGACCATAGTTTTGTTGGTGAAGTGTAGCTTGGATGCGATAATGACAAAGCTGTGAGAAAGGGGAATGCCCTGATTGATGGCAAGGAGTGCTGCCACGATGATGAGAGCGTTTTTGTTTGTTTAGGATCCATAAATTTCTGCAAAAATGCAAGCTTTTGATCGTCAACTTGAAAAGTAAGATCGAGACAAGTTATACGATCGTTGGAGTCATCAATGTCTATGTTATCATCATCGTCCTCTGTTTCATTCTCCGGGCGCTCAGGGGCCTGAGATTGCTCTCCTGAGCCGTATAAACTGTAATCGTTTTCATTTGCAAGGTATTTGCGGTCAAATAACAGTCTGAATCCACGCACACTAATTCCGTTGGGACTGTACAAACCCAGATATGCGACCAAAACCATTTTCGTAGCCGAATCCAGATCCGGCAAATAGTATCTCAAATAATCGACATTAAACTCCCAATCCCTAGCTAGTCTCACTAAGCACCAATGTGCTAGACTTCCACTCCGAGGTAGAAGGCTGGGAAATACTGAAAACGGTTCACCCGGAAGATTTCGAGATAGAATATTTCGCTCGTGTCGAAAAAACGAGTACTCTTCTGCCTGTTGAGCGGACCATGACTGAATCCTGAGAAACTCTGATAGGTTTTTCCGGTTCTCATACAATCTTTGCCGTGTCCGTCGTCCTGGAATAGTTGCGAATGAGTCCTGCTCTTGACTGACCCAGGTCGGAGGAGGTGGAGGTCCGGCGAATGTCCGACGAACCGGCTGACGACGCAATTGAGCTGTTCTCTGATGGCTCCGTCCATCCATGTTTTGAGCATCTTGAGGTATATTAGAAGCACTCAAGGGCTCATCCATAGCCTCTGGATCTGCCAGATAGGTCATCAACGAGTTTGTAGTAGACTCAACGCTCATTCTCCCAACCCCGGCAACTGCCGCTGCCACCGACGAAGAGTTCCCGTTTGCATTCATAGTGTTTGCCGCATGTGCCAACGCCTGAGCTCTATAGTCTCGGATCAATTCGTTCACAGACTTCTGCTCCTTCTCCTGCGCCTGGGCTTGCCTCGCTGCAGAGGTGGTGTTTAGCGCGGCATAGTGCTTGGTCAGTGTATTCGAGTTGGAATGTCGCTTCGGCATTGTCGATGGCAGGAATCAATATATCTCCGTCAAGAATGACCAGCAGGCCAGCAATATTGCTTCCCAGGTAATCCACCAAAGTGCTGGTCAGTAAACAGTGAATAGTAGAGACTGCAAATTGACGACGAGTCAAGAAGTGATAAGGTAATCAGCTCAGTCTGGTTACGTCAAATCCTCCCAACGAACGACGAAACTTTGTAACTGACGACCCCGAATAAATTCTTCCACGACAGACTTGCTGGATCTTTACTATTGCAGAGTTCATAGAACAATCTGTTTTGATGTTTCTATATTAAATCCCTCATTTTTTGTTTATTTTGAGAGAATAATTAAGCTGCTCTTGCGTGAAATTTCCAGCAAAATTCGATGTTTAAGAGCTCTGCAGGGAAGTACGCCCAGATATCATGTCCGGCTCTTTCGCGCTGTCGCGCACCTCATTGCCTCTTCAGTCATCCGATTACAAGTTATCGTGAATATTGCTCTGAGGGTTTGACTGAACGCGGTGATTCAGCAGCAAAAGCTCGAAAAAGAGCGGCGTCGCCACTGTTCTCTCCCAGATCATTGAAGGTTGCGAGCCCTGATCCACTAAGACAATCACCTCCGGGAGCTCAAATAACAAGATCGAATAGCTATCAAATTCATCAGAAGTCCACATCAGCTGAAATTTCGGAAAATTTATCAGAAATTAAGCAGTATGATGGTGAGAGGCGGAGTGCTTCACAGGCTGCTACCGCGGTCAAGCCAGCGAGCAATTCCACGATTCTAGATACTGTCAGCAAAAAAGTGGATATTGCATTTCCTTCTGCAACGGCCAAAAGTTCAAATTTAAGTCTCAAGCCGGTCAAAAAAACTGCTTTATTTACACAAACGAACTCTCCGTCAGGATTGAAATCGAAGCCGCAGTCGACTCCCAGTCCTAATGCGAATTCTCAGACTATATTCATTTGGCCCATTCAACCTAATCCGCCTGCCGTCCACAGCCAGCGACTACAGTTTGCAACATTAATAGCGAAGACGATACGAGAGCGGGACCTGAGCGCTAATCCGAACTACGATGCGAGCAGTAAAGAGAGTGCAATAGCGCGAAGTACAACATTTGCAACTTACACCAATACTATCAAGCATTACATTATCAAATTGAGAAAGATGACGAAGGAAGAATTTGAAGCCGATCTCAACCAAAGAAATGAGGATCCAAATTCGAATCAAGCACCAACAGGATCCGGGAAGACCGTTCCTGAAGTCAAGTTGACTGACGAAGAGATCATGGACGGCTTAGAGCGCTTGGTTCATTCAAAAGAGCAACTGAAGGCTAGCAGATTTATGATTGAAATGCCTACAACTGAGGAACTTGCAACTGCTGCTGCTGCTACTGTAGCAGCCGCTGGCTACGAAGTCTGCGAGCGGTGCACGAAGCACTACAAACCCGACATCCAAGAACAGTCAGAATGTGTATTTCACTGGGCAAAGCCGTTTAGTAAGCTGTCTTCCGAAAATATAAGAGTACAGATATTTCCTTGCTGTGGAGAGGCTGCTGGCGAGGGCCTTGGATGCTCGACATATGGCGAGCACGTTTATCGTTTACAAGATACCGCCAGGCTCGCAAACCTGATCCCCTATGTAGAATCATACGGTGAGAGTGAAAACTATCCAAAAGCAATTTCTTTAGATTGTGAAATGGGTTATACAACTCTAGGAACCGAGCTTATTCGCGTCACAATCCTGAGCTATCCTTCACATGAAATACTGTACGACACATTAGTCCAGCCTTTAGGGCGAGTCATTGACTTAAATACTCGCTTCTCAGGCGTTGAATCTCTGGAGAAAAATCTGGATGGATCAGAAGTCCCATTATTTGGAGTGGTGCGACGGAAAATCTTATCTGATTTTATTGGAAAGAGTACTGTGATTTTAGGTCATGGCTTAGAGAATGATCTTGCGGCAATGCGTATCTTACACACGCGGATCGCTGATTCTTCCATTCTCTACCCCCATGAAAACTCACGCCTAGCATCATTGGGGGTGCGCGTGAGTCTTAGAAATTTGACAAAGAGGCATTTAGATCGAATGATCCAGCAAAGCAATAGTGTCGCAGGCGGGAAACTCGGGCACGATAGTTGGGAAGACGCAAAGGCAGCGGCGGATTTAGTAACAAAGGAAATTGTACGGACAGCTCAGGCTAACAAAGGTTTGAGTGCAAAATAGCATACTGTTATGGTGTCTCTTACTTTACTACTAGATTTAATTCTTAATAGAGAATTCTGAAACTAAAGTTAACCGGAACAAAAAATCATATCCACATAACACCCAATTCACAAGCAATTCGCAGTCCATCACTTCATCGCGTCCTTAACATTCTTGAACTCATCGGAGAATTTCATCTGACCGGATTGAACTTCCCTGGTCTGTCTCATGAAGATGTCATCAGCACGCGCTCCGAAATCGTCACCAGCAGAAGTCTCGTCACCAAGAGGGGCATTGCCAGACGATCTGCCAGAGAGGTCGCTTTCGCCGCCGAGAGCTCCGGAAGCAAAGCCGGTACGGTTCTTGCCAGACTCAAAGTTAGAGGTTGCAAATTGCGAACCCTGTGTGTCGCGAGATCCGTATGTATCGGACTGCATTCCTGCTCCATAACCTTTTCCTGAAGCCAGATTCTCAGAGCCCTGAGCGGCAGTAGACTGCGAATCGTAGGGAGCGCCAGTGCTAAATCCAGCAGACTGGCCACCAGTTGACTGAGCGCCCGAGGTGTCGCTCTGAGCTGAGGAGTTGCTCAAGCCAGAAGTTTGCTGATGCTTGCTTCTTCCGGTAAGCTTGTCAGCGACATGAGCAGCAGTTGCACCTAAACCCCCAGTGGCTCCCGTGGCACCAGCGGACATTCCTGAGTGAGAGTGCTTTCCTGACTGAGGCTGCATCCCTGAATCATAGCCACCCGAGGACTGGTTACCAGAGCCCCGAGAAGCAGTAGGATGCGAATTGTAAGGAGCACCAGTGGTGTAACCGGCAGACTGACCAACAGTTGAGTGAGCACCACTTGTGTCTCTCTTAGTAGAGCGAGCAGAGGTGTCACTCAAGTCTGAGGAATGCTTATGCTCACTTTTTCCGGTAAGCTTATCGGCGACATGGGCTCCAGCGGCAGCAACAGCGCCAGCGGCTTCCTTGACACCGGCGGTGAATCTTGAGTGGGAGTGCCTTCTGGACTGATTTCCAGTCGACTGGAACTCGTGAGGTGCAGAGGTGTCATACCGGGTAGACTGGCTACCAGTTGACTGAGTAGAAGGTTCGTTCAGGCCAGGGGTATGCTGATACTCGCTTCTTCCGGTAAGTTTGTCGGCAGCATGTGCGCCAGTGGCAGCTGCAGTTCCAGTGGCTCCAATAGTACCTGCAGCTCCAGCATTGGCAGCAAAGGGCGACGTTTCCGTTGTTGCAGCGGTGTGTGATGGCGCAGTAACTCCAGTGTATCGCTCAGCTTCCTCAACTAAGGAACGGACAGGTGGTTGGTGCTCCTCTGTGAGGTGCAAGCCAGAAGTTTCCTGGTTGATATTGCGCAGTGCGTCCTCTTGCTGCTTGTTTTGAGTACTAGTGCCGGAGCCAGAGAATGGGTTGGCACTTCCGTAGTCAGTGCTGGAAAACTCGCTTTGAGCACCGCTCGTTCCGTGCTTGCCCATAACATCACTAGACATAGTGGATGATCCTAGCTGCTGGGGGTTGCTTGACATATCTGAAACTCCAGTATCTCTGGTGAGATTATCTCCACCGCTGTCTGCACCTGATCTCTGAGAGGATTTCAGAATATCAGACTGACGCGCCTTGTAAGTGGCAGATTCCACTCCAGTAGCAGCGTCAGAAGCGGCCATGCTCTTGCCCATAGCAGGGAGTGACGAACCCTGTAGGCGATCGCCTCCGCCGATAGGAGATTGCTGGTATCCTGAACGGGTAGTCTGCGCACCGAACGACCGATTGACGCTGTCGGTCAAGACTGGTTGCTGTCTAAGGGCGGACTCGTTGCTATCAATAGCACCCGTGTTACTGCCTGAGAACTGCTGCTCGCCAGTGATTCCAGTCGCGCGCGAGAAGGAGTCGTATTGTCCGGCATCGTCACCGCTTTGCATTCCAGATGACCTGGTAAGGTCATTGTCATATGCGCCAGGATTCTGAGTGTTTACGGCGTCTTCTCTAGTAGCCTGCGCCTGAGCCATCTCCGAATGAGTTGCAGGACCCATACGCTCCGAGCTGATGCCACTGTTGGTGGCATTTACATTTTGCCTCTCCGACTCGGTCGGCCTATAGAATGTAAGCAACACTTCACAGATCCGGGGTCAATGAGCAACATACTCGCCTAGGATGCGGCGTTTGATATCTTTAATTGTTCCTGACATTGTAGAATTGAGTTGCACAGTATGATGAAGAAAGGAATGCAAGAGTTGCCATGACTCAAGGCTTATTTATATCTGAATTACAGAACTCTCGCCGGTCGTCAGATTGAGATCAACTGGCGATCACGAAAGTGCTTTGGTAGGCCGTTATCGAGCGACGTCACGTCAAGACTCTATGACGCAACGCCAGAATTGATATTTGACATGATATAGTAGAGTAGCAATTCACGTCCTGAACAGATATGCGCAGGTATGGACAAGGGTAGTAAACTGTTGTAACGATCACCATTCCAACTCGTACTGAAATACTACTTCCAATAAGCTTCCATAGTCGTCAAGATCTTCTGGCGTCAACGATCTACAACATCTAGAAAGTAGGCTCGCGAAAGCCCAGCGCGTGATCTTCGAGTCCTTAAAAGGAAGGGTCAGGGCGTCTCCGCAGGGAAGCCTACCGGCAGATCACCATGATCTGCTCGCGCCAGCAACTCAATTGCTGTGAATTCGAGACTGACTGCTACTGATTTTAACGGGGATGAACTATAATGGATCAGCTGTAGTGCTGCTAACACAGGATGCTGCTTGAGCGCACATCTCGGATAGTACACAAATATTGCGGGCTGGCTTTGATCTGATATTATATTCCAAATAATTAGCTGCCTTTTCATCTGTTTCATCGAATATCCTTTTGCTGTGAATGTGCTGGACTGCGATATGAAATACCTGGATGGTTTCAGGTACTCAGACACGACTGCACGAGCGAAAAAGTGATCTGGAGTCTTAATTAAGGTATGTATTTCCAATTATTCCTTCCTAGTCAGTTCTAGTAATATAATAATAGTCTGTTTTAGCTATAATAGTAACTATCAAAGCGTGCCTGATATAGAGATCATAAGTGACGCTATTGACATACTGCCTAAACAAGCTGAGATTGTCAAGGGTTTATCTGGATGACGTCCCTCCTCCGTTCCAGTTACCACTGTACGCAGACAGAGGCACAAGATCAACTAGTCGTGACGAAAGGGCAATTGACGGTTGTAATGTCGGAGAATGGTGGATTCAGTTTCATCCAAAGATGATTCTTTCGCTTCGACCAGCACATCATCGCCTTCTACAGCGGAGGTTCGCAATGTTCAGACAGTAGTCTTTGGAGAGGATCTGGAATTCAATGCCTGGTATGGATGCTCGTTTTACAGTCCAGAGCAGGAGAAAAGGAAGCCTGCAGGGTGTTTAATTGATAAACTGTACGTGTGCAATAAGTGCTTCAAATATTCGATCGATGGCTCTGAGATGGGCAGACACTTGGTAAGCTACTAAGAGACTGAAGCTCATGTACTTTACTGACTTTGATATACAGCTCATATGTAGCTCTTCCTTCCAGACTCCTGGAAAACTAGTTTATCAGTATAATCAGTTTTCAATCCGTGAAATTGACGGAGAATCGGACAAGGTGCGATGAAGATTTCATTTGCAGCTCCTTCAGTGCGATACTAATTTGAATTAGTTATATTGCCAATGTCTTAGCATGTTTGCGAAGTTATTTCTAGATACAAAGTCCATATATTTTGCTGTGGAGAAATTCAAATTCTACGTATTGGTTCACCATATATCTTCAAAAAGCGAGCAAGTCGTCGGATTTTTTTCCAAAGAGAAGCTATCATGGGACGATAATAACCTTGCCTGTATCTTGATCTTCCCTCCGTATCAGTCGCAAGGTCTCGGTCAATTGCTTATAGAATTCTCATATCAGTTAACAATATTAGAAGGAACCGTGGGGTCTCCTGAGAAGCCATTGTCTGAGTATGGCCGTAACAGCTACTTGCTCTATTGGTGTACAGCGATATTTCGTGTATTGCCTGACTTGCAGAAGAAGAACTTGGGATTTGTTTCAATTGACGATATTGCATTTGCGACAGGCATCAGACAAGACGACGTTGACGATGCCTTACGATTCATGCACGCAATCAGGTCTGGTAAGACTGATGCGGATGTCAATAAATATTCAGAGATTTCCAAGACTAATATAGACAACTGGGCGTCTGCGAGAAAAGTGAAGGAAAAACCAGCCATCGATTGTGAATATCTAATACTGTAATATATACAAATTATACGCGCTATCAATAGAAATCTAAATAGACATTTATTACCATACACCGAACTCCAAAACAGCAACTCAACTTCGATTGCGCTGCGCTTGACCTAGCCTAGGCTTCTTACTGAAATCGTAGACAGCAAAAGTACACACATATCCCAAGCCATCCTCATATAGCGAACAATCTCTAAAGAAATCGATGATTTTATCACATGAATTGGTGAGCGAGAACCACAAAACAAACGGTGTGATAATCATGCTCAGCATTTCCTGGATAAAGATCACAATTTTCAAGCTGTAGTATGTTGTAAATTCATTCTTGACTTCTTCCGTGTGTAGCCTTCCACTCCATTCAGAAGGGAGGAAATGTGTGAATTCCGCAACGTATCGTAGATTTGCCTCGGGATCATACACCAAGCGCTCGTCTTGTATCATACTCCGTGCTGCGGCCAAAAGCGATCCGAAAACTCCGATATAGAACAAGACGTTACGATCAGGGGTAATTTCGAATCCCAAGAACACCTCTGGATCGATAATCGTCACAACAGCCAAGACAGCAGCAAACGCGCCGGCAACCACCACAACAAATCGCAAGATCTGATTAAACATTTCTTTAGGAAATTGGTTCACGTACTCTGTTGCTGGATAACAACTTAGATCTAAGCGTCGTCTGAATGCGTGGTAAAGTTCGTTGTATTCGCGGAATTTCCATTCTGCAAAACTACTGTATTGGCGAGCATTGAAAGTGCCCGGATTCTTGTGATATTCCTATGAGAGCGTTAGGATTTTCAATCAGCACCTCCAGTTAGTACACTCACATCAAAATATTGGAAGAAGTAAAGCAAAGAAAGGTAAATCATGAAAAACGGCGCAAAAACAAGACTAAATGCTCCGGCAATGATAAACCGTCGACGAAGAGCTTCTGATAACTCTTTACGTTTGTCGTATTTCAAAACTGTCGAATTGATTTGGCCTTGACTATTAAACAAATAGTCCATAACGCAAATATCCAGATTAAATTTCAGACTTCGTGTTAACCACCGCTGATTCCGACAAAAAGGTAGGGGAATACTGAAATCTATTATGTCTTTGTCAATCATAGCGATATAGTAGTTGTCGCGTCGCATAATTCGATGAGCAATATCACGTTCTTCCATTCGCAATTTAGACATATGGCCAAGGTATTTGCGCGGAGCAGTAGCGGAAGTCAAAGGATTATCATCTCGCAAGAACATAATCTGAGCTGCGACCTGATTCCACGAGATGGTCTGAATGTGGCTGTTATTGATGCCTAACAAATGAAAATAAAAGTCTCGTATATGGAGAAGGCGAGGAATGTCGATAATGTAGTCTACCAGACGTACAAACCATATAAGCGTCAACACCCAAAGACAAAACTTCGAGAATCCTCCGAGTCTAGACAAGTTAGATACCGCTTTTAATAAAAGAAGGCAGATCAAAGAGCATGCTTACCGGGACATACAGTGTGGAACTTCAACCTCAGATAGCTTATGACTAGTCTTGATGAGTGAAAAGTCGATACAGGAACTAAGATAGATTGAAAATCCGGTAACAAAAGCAAAGGTGGCAAGATTAATAGCTCTCATTAGTAGAATGTTGTAAAGTCCTTTTCCCGTGTAGTAATCGTAAACTTCGGTTAAGAAAATATCGAGATTCTTAACATTTGCCCATCGCCATATTGCACGATTTCGCGCGTCGTCTGACCGTAGCTGTGCAATACGCTCCGCATCAATTTCCGCTGACGTGGGCAAGTGTCTGTCGCCGTAAGGGTCGTCTAGTCTCGATGGGGGTGTAGGGAGATGTATCTGACTGTCTGGGACTGCTGAAGTGTCCGATAGCTGTTGCCCAGCCGCATACGACGACTCCAGATTTATCCATTTTGGAAGTCGAGGCATGATATCTGCCGGAGGAGCTGGCAGATCCACTGGGACCGGAGGAGCTGGATAAGATGATCCGGGTGGCATTCCTAGTAGAGAATGCTTATAACGAAATGACATTTCAACAGGCGACGGATAGTAGCCTTCAGCATGTCGCCTAAAGCGACTAGCAGCGTAAGGATTTTCGTACATTAGCGATTGAGGAACTTCACCGTGCTCTTCATCGTTCAGTGATTCAGCCAGCGGGGCATCGGGGACGACAGTGCGATGTACTTGCTTGTTGGTAGTGGGAGCATAGGTGGCTGTTGAAAGAGCTTCGTGTTCACCATAGTTAGTATCACGATCAATCATAATATCAGGCGATGGTTCGTCGTGCTGTGCATATTCGTCGTCGTCAGGATCGGTCTCGCCGATTCGTGCCGATTTGATGGATGCAGATGGCAGTCCAGCAGATGATGTTCCTGTACTTGCCAAATAGCTTATGTAGGAATTAGCACCAACATATGCCATGCTCTCCATATTCGCCTCCACATCAGGTTCATCGTTGAGATTGTCGTCTTCATAGCGAAGGGCATGGTAGATTGAACCTCTACCCAGGAAGCGAGTGAGGATATCGTTGTTTTGCATCGCCATCACGGCCTAAATGCCTGATCTACACGTTCTCGCTAAATCCTAATCCACGAACTCTTCACAGAAACAACTGGTCGCTGTAGATTCGAGGATGGTGCTGATCTGGTGTTTACAGCGCAGTCGGTCACTCTTGTGAGCAATGATTGCTACGTTGGGAGTTCCCCCAAACTCTAATTTCACTGGGCAAACAGCGGTGCGGCGGAGGATCACCACGCAGCCAAAAGGGTTGGAAACCCTGTGCAGGAGCAGAAACAGCACTGGGCGGGACTGGAGTAAAGCTGATAGTCCGCAATTGAGAGCTCACGAGCGATTGTATCAAACAGAGCACGCAGACCTGGGGAATTGAGAAATTGTTGATTAATGGCTGCATTATCTGCAACAGATGACGCCTTCCTTGTCGGTGCAGACGGGGCTGCAAAGACACCTACATCATTGTCGGTCTCGAGCTCATCCCGCTCAAATTTGCTCTCTCTTAAGCTATCCGAGATTCTGTCTACTTCATACGCCGATTCCAGTATACGAGATGCATTGCAATTATTAGGAGAACGGATACAGGAGAATACTCCTGAAATGAGGAGGCAATTCAGGGCGAATGTCGAGGCAGAGGTTATCGAAGCCAACGGCCAAGTCTTGGAACAATTCTCGAAAATAGCAAAGGTATGAGATTTTTAGCTTCGCGTTCTGTTTCGTGCTAGTATGTCGGATGAATTGAATGCTGAGATCATTGAAGCAATTAGAGGATGTGGGAAATACTATCGCGAACATGAATTCAGTCGTCGACAGCATGAGCGCAAGTGTCGCCAAATCAAAAGCGCAGACAAAAGATTTATTCGCTGAAGAAAGAAAGTTCTCGTCCGCCAAAGACGAGATTTTAATGAAACAAGCGATTCTTGATGCGGTTAAAGCCCATTTCGTCATGTCGGATGAAGAAATTGAAATACTGACTTCATCGTCAAAACCTATTGATTCTACATTCTTTGATGCCGTTGATAAAGCTAAGAAAATATTTGTTGATTGCCAGGCATTACTAGCCAGCGATGACCCGGTTCTCGGGTATGTCTATTTGCCTGCAGTTTAAGTATAAATATATCTACTAACTATACTCTAGTGTTGAGATCATGGATCAAGTATCAAAGTCGCTGGATCAAGCTTTTGACAAACTATACTACTGGGTGCAGCGAGAGATTCGACATCTCTCAATGGAAGAAACTAAGAATCATCATATCATTCGACGATCACTAGGTCTTCTTGTGGAACGACCGACTCTACTACAGAACTGTCTGGATGGCCTGTCTGAAATCCGACAGAAAGTCATTTTGCATGAGTTCTTAGAGGCTTTAACAGAAGGAAACAAGCCAATCGAACTTGCAGCCTACGATCCGTTCCGTTACATTGGAGATATGCTTGCATGGGCACACTCGGAGACGGTCAACGAAAAAGAAGTCCTTGAGATGCTCTTCGTAGCAGACCCATCAAGCAAGCAGCCTGGAGTTGACAATGGACAATACAGCGATCCTTGGGATGCTGAATTTGACGTTAAATCACGAATTGGAGAGCTCACTGATAAAAACATGCAGTCAATATGCAAGCCACTTAAGGCTCGCGTTGATCAAGCGCTGTCTGGACATGTGGAGTCAACTCTGGCTTACAAGATCTATAATCTGATCGAGTTTTATCATTCGACGTTTTCAAAGTTTTTGCCCGAAAAGTCGTTGCTTTTGGGAGTTTTAAAAGTGTAAGATATACTAGGCAGCTGTGAATCATGTCTGAAAACTACTAATCTTTACAATTCTAGTTTGGAATCGTCGTCTATGAATCAGTTTCATCGATCTCTACGTGAGCACTTTCAGTCTATCAATCACAGCCTCCCACTCGTTTCCGCAGATCTGCAGCCCCCACAATTTTTGCATGAGCAACTAGCGCAAATGAAAGCCTTGATGTCGTCCTTTGATACATCATTTGCGGTATCACAGGATTCTCGGGAGCAAGAGTTTTGCAGGATCATTGAGGAGGCGTTGGAGCCATATCTTCTTTGCTGTGTCTCTCAGTCTGAAAGTTCCAATTTAACTCCTGCTGAAAAGGATATGTATTTAATCAATTGTTATGATGCGGCAAAGGTATGATGCACTTTTGGATCCTGCTTGATTATAAATGTTTTAACTCGTTATTATAGTCGATATTACAGCTATTTTCTTTCACAAAAGCCAAGATGGAAGAGTTTGGAGAAACAATTGCCTCTCATACAGATTCGCTTATTGCCGGCTTGCATGATATGTTTTTGGTAGATTCAAAATTGAAACCAGTACTGACGTCTCTGAACGAAAAAGCCCCGAATGTAAGAATGCAATTCGTTATATCCTAGTCTATAGCTAAACAAATGTTATAGGTTCCAGTCAAATCTCTTGAGCTGTTCCAAGAGAACAGTATCACCAGACTTGCGATAGCTCTGGACGAATTTCTTCCGTCCGCTTTGATGGATGCGCAAACCTTCTTGCAGAGAATGGCCTCACCTCGCTTAGGGAATAGTATCATTCAGCGCGCAGCCCAGCTATTTGTTACAGATTTCTCGTTGGTGGAGAATGCTATTGTTGAGAATATTGAGTTCCCGCGGAGTGTGTTCCCTCGCACGTTGGATGAAGTAAAGGTGTTATTGGTTCTTGACTAGGAATATGTACCGATGTTTTGCTTAAGGACTGAAGGAATAATTAAACACTTTTAAATTATATATACACCCTATTTTCACTTTAGATTGTGTGATTAACGTAGTAGTCTATTTATGTAGAATAGTCTGACCTTGTATTCGTCCGATTACCCAATGATGCGCCTTTCCTGTAACTCCAGTTTCTCGACCGATACGACCCATGATATGCACTTTTTTGTATAATTTGATTGATTTGACGACTGATGAATTGCGACTTCACACTAAATCGCCGCGTTTACGCTTGTGGGCAGAGCTGTCACTTGCGGTCCGCTTCCCGTTTGGCGATGGGGAGGTAGGGAACCGAATTAAATAGGATTCCCGATCTGTAGGGGAGGAAAGTCCAATAAGAGGCGGAGAGACATCGTCTTCTGCGCAGCGATAAGGAGTTCTTGGGGGAGGGATGCTGATCGAAGTAGGAGGATCGGCGCGCGCTGATAAAGGTGCAGGCAGGATCATGGATCTGTCTGGCGATACTGGTCGGTAGTCTGCAGACCAGGAGAGGATTGGAGTAGACGGAGGAGAAAGTGTACGCGTTGAACTCATGACAAACACGCTGTGTTCGTCTTCGAGCAGCCCGGGCGCGGTGGTGGTGTTTGTGGACTGGCTGAGGGTGTTTGCGGATGCCAGGATGGACGTATGCGACTGGCTCCTGCTAGGCGGTGAGCAGGTCTTGAAGACAGATTCAGGAGACATGATCCGCGCAGGCTCGAGCGAAGCGAGCTTGTTTGCTCAAACACAGCGACTCTGGCAGCGACTCTTTGAGCAACAACAAGCCAGCCGACGCGGTTCACGACCCAGCATTGATCTGTCGACTCCGTCCAGGCCGACGCGTGATTCGACCCAGACAGGTCTTTCTTGGTTAGCATTGATCATTAAACCTTCTGTTGACGCCTTTTTCGCCGCGGTGAGTAACCATCTCTTAATTATTATGTAACATTTGATGACTAAGTATTGACTTGGAATTTATCACGTGTTGTTGTAGGGCACATACTAACCCTACAACTGTGACTGCGTTTGTGCTCCGGGTAATCTTTTGCAGCTCCCACGTTCGAGGTCCACAACACCTCCAACGCAGCGGGCTTCTATACTTTCGAGACTCTCGTATACGCAAAGTATTCACCAACAGCAACATTCAACATGCCGACTAGAGCTACCAAGACTCGGAAACTGAGAGGACACGTTTCGGGTATGTTCTATCAGTCTCTGTTTTCCTTTCTATATTCGCCCTTTTTATCCTGGCGAAAATCCATTCGAAATTGATCAGAAACTAACATCTTCCTAGCCGGTCACGGTCGTGTCGGAAAGCACCGCAAGCATCCTGGTAAATATTCCCATTAGTTCTGTTAGCACTCGGTCTTCGATCATCAGCACTTTGTTTATTGCTTGGGTTTGCTACAAGTGAAAATATCGTACAGCTATCGGCGTTGGAAGACTGGTTATGTTACTTCAAACAGAGAACGGATCTGACAGTATTATGAATAGGTGGACGTGGTCTTGCTGGTGGTGCGCACCATCACAGAACTAACCTCGACAAGTACCATCCCGGTTACTTCGGTAAGGTTGGTATGAGATACTTCCACAAGCAGAAGAACCACGTAAGTTACACACCATTCCTCATCAGTCCACTCTGCACGCGTTACTAATCTTTACATTCATTAGTTCTGGAAGCCTACCCTCAACATCGAGAACCTTTGGTCTCTTGTCCCCACTGAGGCTCGTGAGAAGTACTTGACCGAGTCCAGCGATGTCGCCCCTGTCATCGACACCTTGGCCCTTGGCTACAGCAAGGTCCTCGGAAAGGGCAGACTCCCTTCCACCCCCGTCATCGTCAAGGCCCGTTACGTCTCGAAGTTGGCTGAGGAGAAGATCAAAGCTGCTGGCGGTGTTGTCGAGTTGGTTGCATAAATTGTGTTCTTAATACGTTGTGTTACTTTTTGTGTCTTGTAAAATGTTCAAAGGATTTCAAAAGGTTGGTAGTACCTAAAAGTAAATAAATGCAGTGATTTCACTTGTTCAAATTACAATGCTTTCGTATTTGCAGAATGATCATAAGTAGTATATAGATATACCAAGTAGCTATTTAAACAGTACGTATTTAAGCTAGTGCCAAGAAAGGATGCTTTAAAGCTTCCGCTGCTGAATATCTCTTTCTGAAATCGACTTCTAAGCAGCGCCTCAACAGATCAAATGCTTGAACATATCCAGGCTCCGACGTGAAGGTGTTTCGTAGCGAAGATGTCAGTTCGCTGTCTTCTGCTCCGCCAGTAATTGCCCATACAGCAATATCTTCAAACTGAAATGGGATATCAGGGATTGTAGGAATCGTTGTATCAAAACTGGCACCTAATTAAATTGATATTAATATCGCGTCCATCAAAGAAATGTTTCTGACTGTAGACATACCATGCAGTCGCGAAGCCGCAGACATCTTTGGCTTTCCGAAAATAGTGGCTATCTCAATCATAGCGTCAATATCATCTGCCGAGTTGAAAAATGGAAATCTTTTGGCTAGAAATGATAATATTATAACACCGACTGACCAGATATCAATCTTCGTAGTCTGATTAAGGCACTTCAATAGTACCTCAGGTGCTCGAAAACCGCGAGTACCTGCTCGATTGGCGCGTCGTCCAGGACTTGTAAAGTTAGCATAGTCATTCTTACATTTATATTGTCATATGTATGATTCTTACCGGCTGTCGTTTTTCAAGTAGCCACTTGAGGGCTGGCGGTCGCTGAATTGCTTTGTGTTATCCCCATGTCTACGGCATGCGCAGTGCTCTAACTCTAAAGCCTCGTTCTACCAAAAGATTAGTGCTTTCCTATATTACTTGCCAAAAAAAATGTCCACATACTTCCGCCAAACCGAAATCAACAAGAACTCCTCGACGTTTAGACACGTCGTATAGAAAATTGCTATATATGTCAATAAAGTGCAAACAAGGAGATATGATGGATCAACTCACGTTGGCTTGACATCTCGATGTAGGATGCCGTTTTCATGAACATGCTCGAGCGCAACAAAAATCGATCTCAAGTAGAACTTCCATTCATTGATTTCTAATTCTCGGTAAAATGACTGCATGTCTTGTTAATAAAATATTACTGCATCATTAAAAATCTTCTTACCCTGAAGTCTGAATGCTTGCAATATGGAAGAATTGCCACCACTTGATCTTGATCTCGAAATGCTGTGATCAGCGGCGCAATAGCATCGCACTTTGAAAGCGTGTGTAATAAAGCGAGTTCATTCAAAATGCGCTGTGGACTACTTGTGACATATATCCTCTTTATAGCAACCAGCTTCCGTCGCTTCTCACTTGTCGCATTGGATTTGTGTCTCTTGGAGCTAGGTGTATCTGAGTCTGGCTCTAATGAGCGCTTTACCGGTGTGCGATCCAAATCCCAGGAATTGTCAAACAAATGATATTGCATATCTTCTGCTTTATAGACAGTACTGAATGTACCTGGCAAATCATTAGTATCAACGTTCAATATGCGTAGGACTGCGCATACCTTCTCCAATCTTTCCAATTAGTTTGTATCTATCTGACAATCCTTTTAGTGAATGAGCAAATGCGTCAATTTCCCCAGCAAGCTGCTCGTCGATGGTCTGATCATTGTCATCCTCTTCTTCTCCCTCTTGTTCAACCTCTCCACCTTGCTGCTCTCCTTCCTCCTCCTCCTCCTCCTCCTCCTCCTCCTCCTCCTCTTCTACTTCTCCCGCTTCTTCATTTTCGTCTTCTTCTTGTTGCACCTCGTCTTCCTCTTCGTCCTCACCTCCCTCGGCATCATGTTCGCCTTCCTTACCAGCTGCTTCTGCATTCCGCAGTGTAATAATATCGCCCAAAAATTCATTATCCATATCGCTGTCTGCTTCCTCTGAATCAGTGCCCTCCTCATATCTCGCATGGCGCTGGTAGGCGAGATACGTCGCTGCACGATCAGTTTTGCTGCCTGTAGAAAGCGGATCTGTTTCAGAAAAATTGTCAATCACGATCGTCGAATCCTTCCCTGCCAGCTGCATCCCTCGCAGCGCTGCCTCTCCTGCGAGATCCAAATGAGATTGTTGCTCTGTTCCAGATGCGTCGCGTGCAGAGTTCTCGAGGTCTGCTTTGGCCATAGTTGAAAAGGCTTACGATAATCCTGTAAGCTCAGCAAAAACAATATTGTCACTTTAAGTAAAGATCTATGTCCTACTTGAAACTCCTTCAATCTCTTGAAAACAATACACCCTGGACTCCTGTGTAGAACGGGTTACTGCGTGAAAAGTGGTTAGGGCAGCTCCGGTACGCGCCGCGCGCGTCGTTGCTCAGGAAACGTAATTAAGGTTTGACGAAAGTAAACAAACCTTTGTTTACATCGCTCATGTCATCGCGAGGCTCTTCCTAGCTCCTGTTTCCTACGCATTACTGCATCAGTGTTTGCCAATATGGACGATTTCGATCTTTCGGAGTATATAGCGGCTTATCAGTCTGATCCAAGTACTCTGGTGTCTGGTGAATATTTCTCAGACGACTTGGAAGATGTACTCGACGATGTTATCGAGGCATTGGCTATTGATTCTGCCGCTGTTGCTCAAGGCAAAAACTTTGAGACTCTTGAATATCTTTTACTGTACGTGGCTCTGTGGATTTTATTATTATAATATAGTGAAACTTATGATAACAGAAACTTCTCCTCGATTTCGATCACATCCAAGGCAAAGCTTGCTGATCTCATCATATCTGGTCTTTCTGCTCAAGTTGATACCGCCAATCAGCTTTTGAACAGTGATGAGCCTGAAACCTTGCCTCAGCAAAAGCAGCTTCTTGAACTGTACAGTTTTTTAATTTACTGGACAATCAGTGCAGTCCAAACCGCTCAAGAGCAAGGAGTCCAAACTTCATCGAAGTCAAAAACTCACAACAAGACGCTTGATAAACATGCTGTGGATTCAAAATTTGCTGCTGAATACTTCCAAAATGCGTTTGAGGTCATCTGCAAAGTGCAAAAAATAAAACTATCAAAACTCTTTGTAAATACATCAGAGCGCGATGTGTTTATAAGTCTTTTCACAAAATCAGCTTATTTAGTTCTCGAAAATGAGCAGAATGTTAAGAATGTTGGCATAAGAATGCATGTGTTCAAAGTACTGTGTATGGCTATCAAATTTCACGGTCATGGATATGGTATGTAGGCGATGTTCTTCATTCTGATTTGTTGCTAACTAATCTAGCTGCCCAAATCTCGCTTGCTCAAAGCTTGATGTACTTCGATCACTTGTCAGAAACTGTTGCAGAGTTTCTGCAGGTCCTTTCGGAGCAATACGATTACTCCCAGCTTGCTGATGAAATCTTACGAGAACTCAGCAACCGAGAGTTCTCAAGCAACGACAATAAGGGGCCTAAGTCGGTCTCGACATTTCTCCTTAGACTGTCAGAGGTACTGCCTCGCGTTATTATTCAGAAGATGACATTACTGGTTAAGTATCTAGATAGCGATGTAAGATGTCCATTTCAATATCGTATTATCGGTCAATCACTAACATTTAGTAGTCTTATACTTTGCGGTGTGCCATTATCGAAGTTTGCGGTAACTTGATTATCGATCTCACCAACCAGGAGGATGAATCCGAAGCTCGCAAAACTCATATCGATACATTCTTAGACGTCCTTGAGGAAAGATTTTTGGACGTTAATCCCTATTGTCGTTCAAAAGTCTTGCAAGTGTTTGCCAAATTCTGCGAGTAAGTTTTATGACAAATAATCATTCAGATTACATAGCTAAATTCTCTTTTAGTCTGGAGGTGAAATTTTCTCAGAGACGGCAACGAATTGCAGATTATGCAGTATTGTGTCTCGAAGACAAGTCCAGTCATGTGCGTCGGCATTCAATCAAACTGGTTTCGCGAATGCTCTCAACTCATCCGTTTGCTGTTATGCACGGTGGTCAATTGGACATGAAGGAGTGGCAGCAACGACTGGACAAGGTGAATGCCGAGTTAAAGGTTGCACTACCACCTGTCGAGGAAGATGCTGAGATTCATAATCCGGGAGACCTTTCTCGGATTGATGAGGACCTTTTGGAATCTGCATCAGATGCTGGCGACGAGGATGTTGGAAATGAGACTGTTATCAGAGAGCAGTACGAGAATATGGAGCTCATCAACAAGCTTAATCTCACAAAGCGCTACTATACTGAGGCTATTACCTACATTCAGAGTTTACACAAGGCGAGCGAGAGTATTTGCTCTTTACTATCTGCGAAGAACAAAGGAGAAGTTATCGAGGCAATGGATTTCTTTGTGGTTGCCGATGCTTACAAGCTCGAGCCAGCGCGAAATGGCATTCGCAAGATGTTGCACTTGATTTGGACCAACGCTAACAGCGACGATGGAAAGGGTGTTCAGGTTCATTTGGTCGAGTGCTATCGTTCTCTCTTTTTCACTGCTCCAACTGAATTTTCTGAAAACGACAGATGCACGTTTATTGCCCGAAACTTGATCAGTCTCACGTATGGAGCCTCGGCAGCAGAATTAACTTCCTTAGAGCGTCTCTTGATTACTATGATGAAGAATAACCAGATGCCGCAATTGGTGATTCAAAAGTTGTGGCAAGTATACGGAGTGCAGCAGAGAGATATTTCAAAGTCTCAGAGACGTGGAGCCATCATTGTTTTGGGAATGCTTGCTGCTCATGACAGTGGTATTGTTGTCCGCGAGCTCGATACCTTGTATCACGTTGGCTTAGGTACATACGGTAAGCAAGATCTTGTACTAGCCCGATACACTTGTATCGCTATTCAGCGACTCTCTTCAGCTTCTCAAAAACTGCCGGAAGATCATCTCATTTTCCAGCGTCTCTGCTCCATTATAGAAGCTTACTCGGAGAACAAGGAGTGGTACCCACTTGCTGAGCAGGCCATCAATGCTGTTTACTGCCTTGCAAAGAAACCTGATCTGCTTTGTGGCAGGGTGATACAGCATAAGACGCGCGCCGTATTTGCAGCAGAGCCAGCAGATGCTTCGCAAAAGCCAACTTCGTCTATTTGCGCGCTATCTCAATTGCTTTTCTTAGTTGGACATGTTGCAATTCGTCAGCTTGTTCACATGGAAGCTTTCGAGATTGAGTTCAAGAGACGCAAGATCGCATCTGAGAAGCAGAGCCCGTCGTCAAGTACTCCTAAGGATGAAATGGATCTGATTACTGGTACATCGGAGGATGACTTCTCTGACGCTATGAATCTTATTCGTGAGCGGGAGTTGCTCTATGATGAAAATGCTTTGCTTACTCGCTTTGGTGCACTGGTGGCTGAGATATGCTCTGACAATCTGAAATACAATGATCCTCAGTTGCAGATCATGTCAACTTTGTGCATGGCTAAATTTATGTGCGTCTCAGCAGCATACTGTGAAAGACATTTACCTTTACTACTCACCATTCTTGAAAAATCGCGAGATCCTGTCACGCGCAGCAATATTGTCATTGCGCTTGGTGATATGGCTGTTTGCTTCAACCATATTATTGATGAGAATACTGACTTCCTTTACCGACGTTTGCATGATGCTGATTCTACCGTTCAGCGAACATGTTTGATGACTTTGACATTCTTGATTCTTGCTGGTCAAGTTAAGGTCAAGGGCCAGTTAGGTGAAATGGCTAAATGTCTTGAGGATGAAGAGAGGAGTATTGCGGACTTGGCAAAGATGTTCTTCAGCGAGCTCGCACGGAAGGATAATGTTATCTATAACTCATTTGCTGATATTTTCAGTACTCTCAGTGCTGATGAAAATCTTGAGGAGAGTAACTTCCGACGCATCATCAAGTTCCTCACCCAGTTCATTGAGAAGGAACGTCATGCGAAGCAGTTGGCTGACAAACTTGCAGCCAGATTCCCAAGATGCGAGAGTGAGCGACAGTGGAACGACGTTGCTTACACGCTATCATTGCTTCCTCATAAGAATGAAGAGATCCAGAAGGTTATCCAGGATGGCTTTAAATTGGTATCTTTAGCGACCTGATTAGCTCGTTGTAGTTTAATGATTTGTACTTTTAGATTTGTGTTGTTGTTTATTGCCGATTATACCTTGATATATATTTGCTTGCTCTAAAGAATCAAGAACTAATTTTACGTAGCGGCATCCACGTAATAAAATAGCTAGAATCAAAGCTCCAAATGGTCTAGTGCAGTGTAACCGGGGCTGTATAGCGGTCTTCGGGGGAAGGTTGAAGTGCAGGCTGCTGCGGCTCGAATACTTCCATGCCTCCACAACCTCACAAACGCACTAATATACTATACAATACACAGCACAGATGGCATCAGCATTCGGCCAAGTAAACAGTACAATGGACAACAATACAGCGGAGGACGAGTACATTGACTACGCACTTTTCACATCGCCAGATTTCAGTGCGACTGCGTTTTGCAATCAATTGGTGCTGGCTACGAATACCGCGTCTGATCCGCATATCGACCTGAACTCTGCACAGCAGCGTGTTCAGTTCGATCTAGAAGAGATAGAGAAGTTATTACATGAAGAGGTTAGTGACTAGTTTACGTTTTTACACTAGAGAAGGACCATTCTGACTGTATGTGCTTGTCAAGGCGGTTGAGAACCACTCATCATTAATAGCCCATGCGTCTAAACTGAACGTCGTCGAGTCTGTTTTAACAACAACAAAATCATCGCTCGAATCAGTTACACATTCATTTGCACGTCTTGACAATGAAGTGCTGAAACCATATAACACAGCCTTGCCGATATACAGAGCACTTACGAAGCTTCACGCGACAGCTAATCTTCTACGTGCATTCGCCTGGTTTTTGTATCTAGTTCGACAGCTGAGTGGAGTTCAGCAGCAATTAGCTCAATCAGCGACGGGCAATCGATCATCTTCACCCTCTGTGGGCGCTGCTGTGGGCGCTGATAGATCTAGAACTGGAACGCCTACTTATGGTCAAAATCAATCTAGCAAACAACAGTCAAAACCGCAGGTGAACCCGGTTAGCACAGCAGAGGCGTCACGACTGAGCGTTCGCGCGGCAAAGACATACGCAGAGATGACAAGGCATTTGTCGAGCTTTCCGAAACTGAGGACGTTGAAGGCGGTGAATGACGTTGAAGCTGCAGTCAAGGCGAGTCGCGAATATGGCGCTGCTCCTCTACGATGAAGTTGCAATACTCGTTCTAGTTATTGGATTCAATTGAAGGCGCAGAGTGGTGATTGGGAATTTCAGGGAGATAGAATATAAAATGTGCAAAAATTTATTAACTATAATAGAGACGCCCAACAAAAACAAATGAAAACGCCTGTTTGCACTTTATCCAGTAACGGCTAGTGTGCCCAATTATACAATAGTTTTTTGTATCCTCCTCAAAGCCAAATTTCCTTATCCTCCGCCTCAACATTAATTATACCTATGAAAATCCACTTTAACACAACCACCCTTTATGATGCAAAATATAACCCCTCATCAAACCAAAACCATAGTATAGTGGCCCAATAAAACCAAAATATTCCTCAATCTTAAAATCTCATCTCATTCTCCATCCGAGATATAATCGCTTTTCTTCGTCTTGAAACGTCTTCCATTCTCACCTGTGTCCTAAACGAGTCTGCAAGTCTAATCAATCCTTCAATACTAATCGGATGGGAAGACATATCCTTCATGAAAGAGTATACTTCTGCTGCTGACTTGAGACTCAGAAGGTTCTTTCCAAAGACTCGGAATAACGAAAGAGCAATCCTAAAAAGATAAACTTCTCCTTCAACGCACATAAAAACATCCCATACTCTGAATAATACCTCGGCAGGCAAGCAATCAGTAAAGCATGACAAGAACCAATTGAATGTGATTGCTTCAATGTCAACGCCCAAAACCTCCACAAGATGGTCCCATAGCTTCGGCTGTAGTTCTTTCAAGTACTGTTTGAGAACTCGCTGGTCCGCACGCGATGTCAATAGAGGAGGCGAGTAATATCCTGACGGCAATATTTTTTCTATGACCGAGACAAAAGACCAGAAGGCGTCCTCTTCAGTTGCGTGTGTCAACAAAAGGGTACCCGCAATCATGTTCACTATTGTGATAGTTAGTATAATTCTGATAAATATCAAGATTCGACTAAATACGTACTGCCTTGACAATAGCCAATATCAGGATTTCTGCGACTAAAAGCCAACAGTACCCTCTTCAGCTTTGGAACTCCAGGTCCTTTTCCTCCGAAGAAAACATTAGAAGGCATAGTGCGAAACAAATCCAAGTCGATTTGAGCTAAGGCCTCATCCTCTGTCTCAATGCCAATTTTACTTCTATGAATTTCAAGATTGACTAGTTCCTCGTAAACTCCGGGAACTTTAACGCTGTCGGCGCCTCCGCACTCAGACCAGAGTTTAGAGCGATACACGACTGGAATGCCGCCCAAAACAAGCGCTTTAAACTCTTTATAGCGCGTTCTTCCATTCAAAATTTTATTTGACAATAGAACTCTTCCGTGAAATCCAAAAAGCTCACCGGTCTCCATCGACATTGGTGAAGACGATTCGGCAGCAGTGTCGTTGATCTTCCGTAAGAACTCATCCCATCGAGACTTTTGCACCCGCTGAAGAGAGTCATGAAGATTAGTCAGTTGAGAAAGTAGAACCTTGACTGAATCCAAAGAATCGTCTCCGGATCCTGTTCCTAGAGCTGGTCGGCGATAGCTTTCTGTGGTGTTCTTCTCTTCTGATAAATGTGCTGGTTCGGGTCGCTCAATTGTATCTATCTGAGATATATGCGCGTGATCATCTCGATCAAAAAAGAACTCAAATCCACCGTCGATATTTTCTAAAAACCTGTAGCCTGCGGATGACGAAGGAGTTTCTGCAGGAGGCAAAACAGGGCGATGCTGTCGGTCGTAGATAAATCCAAATCTATCAGTAAGAAGAAACGTATCCTCAGAACGATAATGATCCCCCCAGCTTTGCAATAGCGATGGCGGCTGAATACTTTGTGGTACAATGTTCTCCAGCTCTACCGGTCCTCTGTCACCGCCACCACTAACAGCGCTGTTGATTGCGTTTCCTGCCGCAGAAGTTGACGGACCAACTAAACTAGATGCCATCAGTTGATTTGACTCGTCAACAGGAGAGTCAGGTTCAGATGACTGTGGGAGCCATTCTGGGAGATTCTTCTGACTGATACCAGACCGTACAGAGCCACGAGACCGAGACCTCGGACGAACCTGTTTACTGCTATTGCTGCGAAAAGGAATAGGAAACACGCTTGAATCAAATCGCGACTTTCGCTGACCCGAAGATTTTTCGTCGTCATAATCATATTCATAGGTAGTAGATTTCAGATTCACACGTTCACGAATTCCATTTGCCATTTTCGCTTGAGTAACTGCCTGATTGGACGTTGACGAAAATGCGCTTTTACCTTTGTTCTTATTCCGTCTGAAAGCTGCAGAAAACAATGGACTAGATATCTCATTTCTCGGAGAATCATCTTCATATGTTGGTGATTGAGTGTTACTTTTAAATGAACCACCAGAACCCGTTAACTCATCAGAGCTGGATGATTGTCCTTCTTCTTCTCCCTTCTCATTGACGAGTACTAGATCTTCATCGTCGGTTGAATCAGGATCTAGTCCAGTGTGAATAGCAATTTCTCGTTCGGGAGAAATAACATGAGGCTTTCTGCGAGTACCGTGTTTGACTAAATCAAATGAATGGCTCTTGGAGTTGTCATCTGTGTTGCTACCGTGCGTTTCAGTCTTGATAAGAGGAGGCAAAGAAGTCTCTTCTGGAAAGAGAGGGACCGCAAACACTTTCCGCAGGCGTGCTACTGACGAGTCTGAGTGTGTGGAGATTAAAGACGACGCTATACCCTTTTGTGTCGCTAATGTCGACGTAGACAAAGGACCTGTGGAAGGATCTTGTGAAACGGTGGTAGTGAGCCGTCCTCCTAAGCTCTGATCATCTTCACGATCGTCAGTTTTCCAGAAAAATGGAATACGGAAAGCAGGCTTTGCTTTGCGCACGTTCTTTTCAGGGATAGGTTGTGCTTCTGCTTCAGATTGCTTTTCTGCTGATGATTCTGCTGATGATGCTGCTGATGATTCTGTTGACGATTCTGTTGATGATTCTCGTGCTAACTCCTTTGTTGACTCCTTCGACAGCACCTTCGACAGTTCTGACTCTAATGAAGGAACTACCTGCAAATGCTGCTGGTTGCTCTTGGACTCCTTGTCATCTTCGACAACACGCTCTTCTGTCATGGAGGAGGATGGCGTTGACATGTCGCTTATAGTTCTCGATTCCGATAGAACAACCTCCTGTGGTTCACGAAGAGTAGAGGAACGCTGTTGTGCAGTGTTCCATAAAGAAAGTGATGGAGTTAGTTTACCATTGCTATCTTCAATAGCCGGTCTTGTTTTGATCACACCATTTCTCTCTTGTTCTGGACTCGCGCTCTTTGAAGCTGTAAAGTCTCGCTCAATAGCTAAATCAATTTCTCGTAGCCGATTATCTATATCAACTTGAATTCCTGCACCTGACGCTGAGCGTGCACGCAACATGGCAGAGAGCACCCGGACCTTATCTTCAGCAGCTCTATTCAGTTTCCAGATCTTGGCGTCTCGTTCTGCGATCTCGGTAGCAAGTTGTCGGACAAAATTGACGGCGCCAAATTGAGCGATTGAAGTTTCTAATGTCGAGTCGGAAGCAAGCAGTAGGACGCTTGAGCTGGGGGAGAGTACACTGCTGTTGATATCCTTGCTGCGCAGGTCAAACCCAGTTGATTCTGGTGAATGAGAATCGGAAACCGACGGGTCAGTCACGACCTCATTTGACCTTAAAACGTCCTGAAATATCGAATAAGGTGAGCTGAGAAAGTCAGTTGACAAGTAAGATGAGCTGTTGAGAGGAGCTCGCGGACGAGACTGTCGACTTGCGTCGCCGCTAGCCGAGGCCATGGGCTTGCTTCCTGCTGCTGCCGAATGCAACATTTAATAAAAGACAGTCTCAAAATCTCAAATTGCCATCAGTTTATCAACAAAAAAGAGGGAAAGAGGGCGTTCACACGTAGAGTGCGACTTGTATGAACAACGCTTGTCTATGGCTCTGTTTCCGCCGCCCTAGATACTTGGGATACGTCGAGTAGCTCAAACCACCTAATTTATTACGGAGATTAAATTTATGGGTTAGGTCTTACATTATTAGATGGCTTATCATTCTCCAAGCATTGAACAGTTCAGTTTTAACAGCGTGATGCCTTCGTACCAATAACTTGTGAGAAGTTCAGCGAATAGCAATGACAATACCTTATATATTCATAGCCAGTCTAAACAAAATGCCGCTAAGCCGACAGCAGCCATACCAAAGCCATAAGTGTAAATAAATGCAACGCAATTTGACGCCATATATAAATAACCATTGTATCGAAATATATCTATGTAACATGCAAGCTCAATTATTTCGGTATTCTGTATACGCCTCCTCTGTAACCGCTTGGTAAAATAAAATGTAAGCTGTGGCCATTCCAGGCTTATCCCCAAAAAAGTTCTGTACATAATTTTCATCAACCTGTTCCACCATTTCGTCGTCAAAGAGCACCCAGCCGATAGTTTCAGTCTTGACGATGGCGACATAATGGCCGTGATAGGGTCCTCCGCCAACGTGAACAACGACGGCGTAGAGTTCGTAAATTGTATCAGCATTTTGTTCACCTAATGTGTCATCAGTAGTAGTGTTGAAAAGTCTGATGTAATTCGAAAACTCGATTCTATGCAGTAATTTCACATTTCTCTGCATGTCTTCCGTGAATTTGAAACGCTTCAAATGTAAGGCAAGCACCTTTGGTAGCTGCCGAATTTTAACTCGCCGCTGGGCTTCCTGTAAACCACCACATGAGTCACAATGGAATTTGTTGTTTTCGCAAAGAAGCTCAGAAGCTGAAAATTGTTGTAAACAGGCGTTTAATGATCTATGTTGTTCAATATCGATAGAAAGATCTATAAAAGGCTCATCGCGCGTACTCTTAGTCTCGCAAGTTAAGCACTTAGTCTCGCTAGAAAGAATTCCTTCAAACAAACTTTGTATTTGTTGTTTGCCGACCGCTTCCTTGTCCGCATTATCTAGTTTTCTGTCGTGGTCAGAAACTGCCTCGATGACCTCGTTCAGCAAAAAGTTGAAAAACTCGTGTGCATCTTGGTGCATGGTAGATCGAAACAACTCGTTTCGCTTTTTCAAAACCTCTATTAGCTTCATTGGTGATGCCACGCCCGTGCATGATTTGCTTTCCACCACTCCTTCAAAAAGGTCTTTCAATGCGGTGTATAATGACTCCTCCATGCCATAGGATGTTGCAAGAGAATGATCCATGTTAACAATCGGTCCATTAACCATTGCCTGTCTTTTCTTTTCTTCTGGAGTCACACTGTCGTCTGTGTCTGGCGGGGGTGGTAAATTTAAGTTGGAAGCATTCCCCTGAATAGACGGGGACCCTGTCATTGGCGACGTAGCATGCTTATTGCTATTTTCGTTAGAAAGCGCTAGTGTGCTCGTCCTCCTCGGAGTCGCTGCCGCCTTTATCATATCCGTCGGCAGTCTCACAGAATTTGATCGGCAAGTCTTTGGATTGGAAGTCGAAGGTCCTGGCGCAGCACTTCCCGAGTTGTCCTTTGACGGGGTCGGACTACTTGGTGCAGACGGCATTCCGAATATATAATAAGTCCCCATAAATGATGATGATCTTGAGGTACTGGGTGGTGGAGCAGCTGCTGCGATGCTAGCACTCCGCTCTTTCTCTGCTATCGCTATAAACGGGTGAGGTTTCTTGCCGCGGACTGTTAGGCGGGGTGACCGTATTACAGAAGAGTGCGAAGGGTAGCTTAAAACAAAATCTCTGAAAGGTCTACTGTAAAAAAGGCACTGTAAGATTGAGTTACAGTAGCTGTTGAAGAAGTCAGTAAAGCGCTAAGGAACCGCAGTGCGTGATACAAGTGCATACCATGTATTCCCAAACTAAGTAGTATGTTAGTAGAGGTTCAACAAGAGAGCAAAATAAGCAGACTCACATTTTCTATGCCAAAGTACTTATTGCTGCCGTCTAAAATTGGGGGTTCCAGTTTGCTTTGTGAGGACCTTGCTGATTTTGAGATGACTTCACTGACACTACCAGGATAATGACCTTTCTCGTTCAAGCCACCACTGTGAAGACTGTTTTTGGATGTCTCACGACCGATCTGAGAAGGTTGTTGTATATTAGAATATTGCAAATCTATCTTAGATTGTAATTCAGAAGTAGGAGTCAAGACAGGAGTCGTCGAGGCCTGTGTTACGCGATCAGTATATGTTTGCAATTCAAGAGTCGCTGTGTGAATTTACCGAGCCCGTTATCCATTTCAAAAATGACATATTTGCCAGCGAAGCTCGACGCTATCCCTTTCAGCAGTCTAATCGGTGAAATCTCGCGGTGAACGATTACGCAGGATATAAAGATTCATCCATAGGCGTAGTCAACAGTCGGCTTGATTATAGCAAGACGGAGTGGTGATGCCCCGAAGTGACCCAAGAAGTAACTGCTTGCGACTTTCGCAATAATAGTGCAGCATATGCTAGATATCAGGCAAATACTAGAGTAAATATCGTAGCAGCTTCCCTAATTATAAGCCAAACAACACAATATAAGAGTACTTAAGGGAGGATGACAGCAGGATATCGCTTCTATCCGGAGAGCCGGGAGTCGGTGCGGCGGTGGTAGTCGCTATCGAGGATCAATGGCTCGCTTGAGAAGAGCCTAAGCTTAATTGCTAATGAGCGCACCTCTGTAGTCCGATAAAAGAAATATAAAATGCTATTTCAGTGGGTATTGATAGTGTTTATTTGTGTATTGAAATTTAGTATTATGATAGAGACTCTGCTATTACTATTATGATGCATTTTACCTGATCCACTCCTTACAAATTCACTTGACACCCAATTATTAGACATTCAACCGATATTAAAACAAATTCCCCCAATTCCCGTCATTAAAATACGTTCTCTTGCATCAGAAAAATCTTGAATGCCTCCCTGAACGTGGCGTAAAATTATTTCCCCGTTGGCTTTTCTCTTCTCAGATTCTTCTCAGATGAGGGCTGTGACTCATCTATATGTTGTCAATAGACAAAGTGCAAGACAACGAATTACTCGAATGCACTAGATAGATGAGCGAAACGCTTTAATCCTTAAACGTAAATATAGCAAATGCATTTTTGAAAACACCTTTCTTAGCCCCGGACTAGAAAATAAATGAAGGCACACTTTTAGGCAATCCCTTGGTCGATGCCATACTCGTCCGACAAGAAAGAGCTTGCACCTTGCGACGTTCGGAGTTCAAATTTTGGCATACAGTTCTCCAATTTGGACAGGGAATTTCGCTTTGGTCTTGTGCTATCTGAAATCCAAGCCAAATGAGCATCATCGGCGATACGGGTAAAATCCCATCGTCCGATTGAGGAACTGTTTCCATCAGAATTTTTGCTGAAGCTTTCGGATGCAAGCACTCCATACCCAGCACGATCACGTTTTTCACCTCCATATCCATATCCTGATGAGTAGTCGATATCTACGTCATGTTTGCGAGGAACGGCAACAGACATACTTGCAAGTCCAAAGTCGGCTAGCATTGGCTTTCCGGCGATGGCTCCGACTAGAGCATTGCTACAAGCACCATGTGTTACCAAAACCACAACTGAGTCTGCAGTGGCAGGGCCGGAGTAGCTCGCGAGAAGATTAGACAGTCCTGAGGAGCAACGGGCATACATGGTCCGCCATCGCTCGCCGTACTCGCCTGACCGGCCAAAGGCATTTAGGGGCCAAGTGAGGTCGAGATAAGGCTGAGCACCGTGAGTATGAAGCCATGACATAGATGAAGCAGCCAGAGAAGCGTGTCCGTCGTCCGGAGGCGGGCATGAATTTGCAAAGTAGTCTGGTGTGAGCCACTCGCCCAAGAACGCGTCCATTCGTATTTTGACAGAGATTTGGGAGCAAGATGACGATGCTATGAGCTGTTCTGCGATGTGTCTGGCCGTGACGGCGCATCGCAAAAATGGTGAACTGTGTATATAGACATTGAGAGGGCGTGAGGAGGAAGGGTTAAGACGCGGGAAGGAAGTGGAATATGCGGAGGATGATGAGCCATTTGTGAGGCCGGGCGAGGACGAGAGGACAGTGCAGGAGTCGGAGAAAGACGCCGGAAAGGAGCTGCACAATGGTCGAGTGCTGTCCAGAACGGCTCTGACTTCAGAAACAACAGCCAGACCAAGAGCTTTTGCTTCGAGCTCTCCTCTGGCGGCGAGCGGGGGGTCGTAGGGGGTCGGAGAAGACTCTCGCCAGGTGTGGTCTTCGCTGTCTCTGCGCGTGGCGTGACGCGCTACGATGATGCGAACAGGAGCCATTATTAGCTGTGCAGCATGAGCAGGGGTAGTAGCAGCGGATGCGACTGGCGATAGAGGATAGGAGATCGCAGAGAATAGAGGGGGGCAGGATGAGGAGGAGAAAATTGCGCGAACAGGCAAGGCAGGACGCAGCCCAAACAGTTCGAAGAGCTTAAAATGCGACACGGTCCACGGAGTCAACTTCAACGTTCCGGTCTCCAGCGCAGATGTGTGCGTTTGTGGTGCTTTTTTGTGTGACTTTGGGTGATTTTTTTAGTTTCCGTGTATTATATGCAATATCCAGTTCTGAATTACTACTTCTGCACTCTCCAGTCGCTTTTATTGGCCTGCTTCGGGCCAACCCAATCCGTCTGCTCCTCCTCGATGGGACTTTCACATGCTCGCCGAGCTCTGCGGCTGTGTCGCGACTTATTAATCAGAAAGAGATTATGTAATTATTCCATTGAAAAATTAGTCATTGCATCCACCGCCGTGGGAGAGTTACTGCATCCGGACACGCCAACCGCGACGCTATGGTCATGTGCAGGACTGCGGTTGACTATCTACTCTGTTCGTGCTGAGCAGCTATTACTTGATATGATGTAACAATTCTATAATAATGTAAACAACGCAATGATATGACGCTTTTGGTACTACTTAAAAAATCTTCACAGCACCGCCCCGCTTGCACCAATGCTCGTCGACGCTCGCTCAACCTGGATAAATAGATCCGACGCGCCCGCCAACGATCCACATATACACTCCTCGACCTTCTGTCTGACCACCAGCGGATCTGCTTCATTCGTGATTCGCACATGAATCTCTCCTCGAATCCCTCCCTTCATGGCCGCAGACCCTTCGACTGGCCAAAACCGAGGATTCGAATATTCAATCACTCCCGGCACTGACAAGACATCGTTCAACGCATTACGAAGATGATACTCTTGCTCAGGTGTCAGAGAAATCAGAAGCGACCCTGCAGATGCTTTCACCAGCGGAACCGCAGATCCAAAAATAAGAACCGCAATGAACAATGACGCTAGAGGATCAAATCCTGACCAGCCAAAGTACGACGTAAGCAAAGTCGACACAATGACACCTACTGAGCCTAGCGTATCCGCCAAAATGTGTAAAAACAATCCATGCATGTTTTCATTGTGCTGAACGCTCTCTGTTCGACAGTCATGATCATCATGATCATCGTGATGTGAATCTCCTGCACCTTCTCCTGACATCTCCTCGACGTGGTTCGGCGTTTGCGGCGGCGAAACATTAGGATCGCTCAGATCAGTCATAGAGTAGCGTTTCGTGTGGTCTCCATGGCTGCTACCATGCGAGTGGTTATGCGTATTCGTTGTCGGAGTTGAGTGTGAATGTGAATGCCCATGTGAATGTCCATGATCTAAAGAGTCAATTAGTAATCCCAATCTATAAGCAAGAAAATGCAAATAGGTATTATACCATGACCAACATGACCGTGGTTAAATGCCATGATTCCCACCAAGTTAACTACTAATCCCAAAAAACTAACAACTAGTAATTCGGTCACCCTCTCTATCTCCACCGGCTTTAATATTCTCTCTAATGCTTCAATCACAATTCCCAACGAGATTCCTATCAACAAAATGCCGTTCACAAAACCAGACAGAGACTCCACCTTTCCCAGACCGTACGGGAAACTTGCGGACGGAGGCCACTTTGACATGACACTTGCCAAGAGGCCAACCAAGAGAGCCAGGCAATCAAGCAGCATGTGTATACTATCTGACAGTAATCCAAGCGAATGCGATAAAAGAGAGTATATAAACTGAATCAACATGAACGTGAAATTGAGCACCAAGAATAGAAATATACTGCGAGTATCAGAGTGGGCGAGTAGTGTCTGCACAAAGACAATCGGCTGCTTTAGCATCGACGACAGTGATAGTGTTGATTTTTCATGAGAATGCGAGGTGTCTGCTGATCCGCTGAACGTAGATGAATGTAATAAAGGTGATGGCATAATTGAGATTTTCGTCGAGGTCTCCGTCCGGTCTAAATTGCCTGGACGGATAGGAGCACTGTGAGAGTGGGAATGAGAATGCGAGTGAGAATGCTGTTGATCCGGCATCGTGGCTGTACTTGTGTCGTGGACTAATATCAGTGTGCTAGATATGAATATTAGCGTATTGTCATAATTAACTAATAACAGTTCAATTATCCCACCGTCAATTGTCAAAATCAATTATGCGCCCCTTTATGGCCGACAAGGTATGCCTCAAGAACCCCTTTGGTGATAGGCGCTTATTCCTGGAATAGACACACAAAGATCAAGCAGTCTTCGTATTGGACTCCAGCACAGTTAAATCAGATTGAATGCAGTGATCTACCTGTGCTGTATTCACTGGTGACGTGTATATCAAATAACAAGCGCCGCGCTGCCAACTTTAATAGAGTCCGTTTTCGTCTTTTTCAATTAAACACACTCGGAAGCAAGCTGATTTTTAAACTGCAGAGGTCTCAATGAAGATGCTGTGTCAATTATAAAATGGCATGGTTATTTTATTTTTATTATTTGTACGGTTTGTTTTAATTACGAAAGCCCTGCTTTACGAGCGCACTTTCGTTGCATTAGTAAAAACATTCATTAAGTGCAGCCTGCTTCGCGATCTACAGCGATGAAGAAAGGGGTTTTGTGAAGGTAGAACACATTACTAATAATAATACTCAATTCTAAAAATAACTAACGGTAAAGAAGTGGCTATCAGGCAAGCACTTCAAATTATCAGCCAGATATCTTCCATCTGAACCATCTTAACCAGTTCAACAGAGATAGCAGCGCTAAACGATTATTCCAGACAGCAGCATCCAAAACGTAAAACATTTAATCGAACTTCTTCAAGACGCAGCATCAATTAAACAATATCATGTTTTGAGAAGCAAATTGCATACAAGCTGAACGATCCGACATACTAATTGCGATCAGGAGCACGGTTGATAAAACAGGCATACAAAGTCCCAAAAAGAGATAATAATGTAAATGTTAGTGAATTATAACAAACTCAATAAAATGGTATCCAAACCCAAATAAAGCGCATTTCAGAGGGCCGCTGTATGAGTTTAGCCTCGTGCTCCGCAGTACTCTCTCGACGGATTTGATCTCTTGTATTCTGGTTAAGCGTAGTTGACTCCCGTTGTAATTGCTAGGGTTTATAGGTTCATGTTCAGAACTTACAAAGCTGTTATTCGGCGACACGAACGCTGCAGTGCCGTGATGCTCTTGCGTGTTTATTTGGAATCATGAATCATGACATCGATGGGATATTTTTTTGTTCTTGACCGCATCCATCGGATGTTTTGATTGATGAGCAGTGAGGCGTCAGTAAGTCTTCGAACTACCCGATTAGTTAGCTCGACTCACTCCCGGCCTAGCTCTTCCTCATCCCTCCAACCAGCACTCCAAAAGACTACCCTCGTTACCCAACTACCAAATAATTTCTACGCCTTAGAAAAACTGACTCTCTTATATTTCAAAATATAAAAAAATGTTAACAGCTCGTTATCTCTTCGATACCGGGAATCGAACCCGGATTTGCCCGGTGAAAGCGGACCGTGCTAACCGTTACACTATATCGAACTGTTTTGTATGTCATTTCCTCTCAGCGGGGACTGCTCGGTCATTCTATTAAGATAATTGGCAAAAAATGGAATTTTTGCTCTGTTTCTCGGGCCTAGCCCCTTTTTGATAAAAAAAAATACAGGTAGCGGACTTTCAGCAGTTGATTTCTCAGCGAGAATAGCTAATATATCATCTTCGATAAACTCCGCGCCGCTAATAAAGGTAGTCGTCAGCTTTGTCGGATCAATCATTTCAGATACTGGCACAGCAGTCGCTTGGGCTTTCTAGCTTGCCGGCTTTAAAGTACCAGGTCTATCAATTGTCTGCTTCGTATTAAAAGAAGAAGCCTGTTTGTATTTCATGCTAGACCTATTGGATGTCCCAGCTTGAGATCTATTTTTGAGCAGCAGCTTCTGATTCTTTCTCTTCTTTGGCTGACCGCATGAGCCCCCAGATTCCACATCAGGGAAAAAGATAAGATCCGGAGCACCTGATATTTTGCTTCTATGCCATCATGTAATATATAATCTGATAAAAACGTAGTCATGTCGATGCCAGTGAGTTCTTTCGCAGGACAACAAAAAATGATTCAGATTGAGAAGTTGACTGGGGTCTAGCGATAGAACGTGCGGCGTACCCCCTGAAAACTACCTGGTGATGATGGCCTGTGGACAAAAGCAAGCCAGCCCGTTTCCTCATTTTGTCACTAGTTGTTTACCACATCTCACTATGGCGCCCAAAAAGAAGTTAGAAATCGGTAAGAAATTGCAGCCAAAGAAACGCACAAAACGCCTGTCTGGCCGGCGTCGACCGTTTGGCGTGTACAACGAGACAGAATCCGGCGATGATGCGGACGACAAGGACTACAAAGACACAGACAGCCATCCTCCTCTGCAAGCTGAGATCGACGAGGATATACCATTGAGCAGCTTGCGACGGACTAGAAGAAGTCTTGAGGAGGTTATTACAGTTGAAGAGGGCGAAAATGACATTCCCATGGGACCTTGTTACATTGCATCGCTGCCTAACGAGCTACTCCAAAAGATTCTAGACTACGTTGAGCCTGAGACAGATTTAACGAAATTTGAGAAAAGAATTGTGGGTATGTACTGTATAGTGAATGAGAGGTTTCGACAAATTGTGAGTGCTTTCTTTACAAATCTTCTCAATATTATAAGTCCTAATGAACTTCTAGTTACAACCAAAGCTATTCGATGCCATTCGGGTTACACAGCTGAAGACACTATACAACTTTGCCAAACTTCTACAGCAAAATCCAGCAATCCAGCTATATCCCAAAGTCGTCCGGTTAGAACTGCAATGCAGTCTCGCGGAAGAATCGAACATGGTTGCCTCAGCCATTGGGACCACAATACCTCTCTGCCAACACCTGAAAACGCTAGATATTATGCTCACAGCACCTATGGGCTTTCAAGTGATTTTCCCAATCTTGGCCAGAAACTTCAATGCACCGTCTATCGAGCGACTTGAGGTTGGTTTAGATGTATTTACCTCATCTTTCATGCAATTTGTCAGCTCGTTTAGGAATCTGAAATACCTTCATTTGTATGACGTCAGTCTAGACAGGCTTCAGATATCTGCAAAAGATAAACAATTCTCCTCTCCAACAATTACAACAATAATGTTCTCTAACTGTACCATTGGTCGTGAGTCAATAGAGCTGTTATCTGAGCTCTTGCCAAATCTTGAGGCTGCGTCATTATTTCGTAGTAAAGGTTAGTACCTGAACAACTTAACTTACACTATGAATGCTAATATATTGCATAATAGGACTGCTCACGGACTTACTTCTCGCATTCAAGGCGAAGTGCAAAAACTTCGCAAATGTGACTGTCTGTCGCTGTACAGATGCGGTGGGACGACCAACAACTCGCAAACCTTTCATCCTTCCCACATCTCTCTGGACATCTCTGCGATCCGTCCGTCTATTATTTTGTCAGAACAGTCTTGAGACACTTCCAACCATCGAAGGCTCGGAAATCCGGAATCTGAGTAATTTGAAATTCGTTGAGATTGCGGAAATGAACCGCTCCGGTCAACTCACTGAGGCAGCTAAATATTCTATTTGCCGATTCGCAGCTGTTCTGAACCGACCTTCCATTGAGAGCGTTGAATCGACAACGTCACCCCCTCTCACACAGACACAAAAAATCATCAATAACTTTGATGTTACCATATTGGTGCGAACATCAAAAGAGCCTTTTGCAAAATCAATCGATGAGCTAGGCAGCGATAGTTATACAACCAGTCCATTTTTTCAACGAATACTTACAGACACACCATTACGGACAACCCTGCTGAAAACAGTACAAAACGAAGTTGAAAAGGGATCTTGGGCTGTGTTCGAGAATGGACTGGCTCTTACCAGTCAGTAAATGAGCAATTCAGCAGACGCATGCTGACCTTATATTGTGTATTATGTGTCAATTACTTGACATCAACAAATTGCTACAAGAGTAGTCATATTGTACTATAAACATGGTTCATAGATTCATTATCCAAAAATTATGAGAACATTAGGGGCACCAATACAGTTTTGTTACCTTGCAAGATGTTTGCCTAGATCAGAGACAAGCCTACGTTGTCGGCTTTGAACCTCAGCAAAATAGTGCCTAAGAACCCCAAAACCTAATCAAAGCATCTGATACAAGGTAATGTAATGGTTTTGACCATGTCTCAAGAATACAACTCCTGCTTGTGGCCGCTATCCACCAGCGACAGCTTTTTGGATTTGCACAGAGATAAAGCAGCCAAGAAACTCTTAATGATAGATTGTAAAAGCGGTGAGTAACGCGCACTCATTTTCAACAGCTGGTTCTCAAATCTGGCCGATGGAAAGAAGAGAATACGTAACGGTGATCTCATGGTCTGAGGTAAATTTGTTCACAGCAAGTGGTTGGAGCCCAAGACCAGGACGACAAAGTCCGGGAACAATTGTACAAACTCGTGTCGTCTTCCTACTCTTGATTGTAAGCCAACTGAACAACCGGTTCATCGGAAAAGGGCACAAAGTAGAAATTATTCTACCGCGCATGTGCGGGCCTTCTTGGCATATGTAATTCATAAGAGTGCAAATTGCTCGAGATCAATCAAGTCAATTCGGAGACAACAGAGTAGACAAAGTAGTTATACTAATACAGCATTAAACGCAAGTACAGATAGACTCTCGGGCTCTCCAATGTTGCGAACATCTACCATTTCACTTCAGGTGCGCCATGAGGGAAATAGCCGTCGACGACTATACTCGGCAAAATGAACAGTAAATGCAGACCAGAATATATATCAAAAGCACCGTTTCAACGCCCACAGCTGCAAAACCTGCCAATAACTTATAGTAGGGTTTACACGAGTCCAGACTGCAGCAGCATCGTCACGTTCAATTTTGCCAATAGCCATTGAAGCACAAGACAATCCTCTGCACATCACTCGCGTGATGCCCGCGTAGTTGACGTAGCAGGATCTGTAATCTCGAAAAAAAGGGTGGAAATTGCGGATATTCGGTGCCAAAAGTTGTCAACAAGACGGCAGAGATATGAAGAGTGTATAGTAAGGCAGAACACGCCATATAGCAATGTTGCTTCGCCTTCATAGAAGATCAAACGCGAAAACGGAGAAGCCATACCACAAGGGTTAGGTCGCTCACCTGTTGACGCGCCGACCAGCAAACAGAGCGCGTAGGCTACGCGTCAAAACCCTAATCAACACTAAAATGTTATGGTCATGCGCAGATATTAAAAAAACGACAACCGATTCTTGGCTTGCCTGCTGGCAAATACGGAGAAAATAGGCATAAAAAGGTATGTATCTATTAGCCGCAGCTGATTTTGGTTATCAGACAGCAAGTTGCTTAGAGATCCAAAGCCGGACTCTTTTAGTGCATACTTAAAACTATGCAAATCCCAACGCTAATTCCATATATTACAGATGCAGAAGGGACCCAGTGTCTCTGCCGACCCCAAGGCACTATATTATTTGGGAATCGAACCCGAGCAATCTGTGCTAGAGTCTAGTATAAGCTCTGAGAGCATTTTGGCTGCCGTAGCCGACGGATACGATGTACTTGCTGTTCCAATCAGTAATCCATCTTACAGGGCGCGCGTCACCAGAGTTGCGCAGCCTGCCCAGTCGCGATCATTGCCATCGATTACGCCGCCGTCGTCATCAGAGGTCAATCTACCCCCGAATTCGCCATACACGCCTCATGTTTTTGGTTTAGCATCAAAGTGGATTGAGCTTGATTCTAGTGATACCAGAGTAGCCAGTATATCAGCTCAGGTATTGAAGCATGAGTTGGCATATGCTGCATTTTGCGGAATTGGATATGTGGTAGTACCAGGTCCGAAGCGTCGCAATAACGTCTCTATATATGCTCAAGCGTTGAATTCTGCTCTAGCTGCTACTCCGTTCACCAACATTATCGTTCATCTTGCAATGGCAGAGTACGTCGGCAATTCTCCAGTAAATGAAGCTCCCGTGCCCATTGATCAAATGTCAATTTGGGATATCTGGAACACGATCCGCACAATTTGTGACTATCCTAGTCGTCTTTCGGTTGGTCTGCAAGTTCCTTCACAGTTACCTTCCCAGGCTGTTCTGTCACGTTGGTTTGCGGAGCCAGTCACTTTACTGCTTATCTCTGGGAAAGTATTTTTGCAGAATTCGAAGGGCTATCCAGTTTTATCAAAGGCTCATCAATATTTTATGTACAAATTTCTAAAATCCCGCCCGTACACCATTTTACAGGATATCAGAGAATCAACAATGGTACGAATAAGCAGGAAGCTCCCTACAAAAGAAGACGAGACGGCATATTTGATATATCTTCGTCATTTGCATGATAACCTTCCACCACTTACTGCTATGGAAAAGTTTGGTGAAGGTTACGAAGACTATCTTCAAAATCCTTTACAACCTCTAACTGATAACCTGGAGAGTAAAACATATGAAGTATTTGAGAAAGATCCTGTGAAATACGATCAATACGAGAAAGCGATTTATCAAGCGTTACTGACTCGTCGGAGCCAACCATTGGTTGTTATGGCAGTTGTTGGCGCAGGTAGAGGACCTCTGGTTGCGCGTGCGCTGAAAGCTGCCCAAGCTGCTGAAGTCTCAGTGCATTTGTACGCAGTCGAGAAGAATCCTAGTGCATATGTCTAGTAAGTCGGTTTAAAAGCCACCTATTGCTTTTTAGCTAACATAATTTTATAGTTTGATGCAACGGAAGATGCAGGAATGGGGAGATGATGTCGAAATTGTCTGCTGCGACATGCGAGAATGGAAGCCTATGGACGAGGTTGACATCATTATCAGTGAACTTCTTGGTAGTTTTGGAGACAATGAGTTGTCACCGGAGTGTCTTGATGGCGTTCAGGGTGTTTTGAAGCGTAAGTGTATTAAGGTAGATCAACGTGTTAGTGGTTACTGATATATCTTGATTTAGCTTCCGGAATCATGATTCCCCAGTCTTACTCCGCACACTTCATCCCAGCAATGTCCCCAAAAATTTACTCAACGATTAAATCTCAGAATAAGGAAGAGGCTGCGAATACGCCTTACGTGGTATTACTCCAAGCTGCTGATCTTCTCGCAACTGAGATACATAAGGCTTGGGAGTTTTCTTATCCTTTATCACTACCTAATGCGGCAAATGATGGAGTTAGCCTTGAAATGGCACTTCAGAAGACAAGTATGACAAGTTATAAATCATCTAACAGCAATGCGCACAATACAAGACACTCCAAGGGACGATTTCTCTGTGAACATAGAGGAGTCATGCACGGTTTTGCGGGATACTTCGAGTCTGTGTTATACGGCGATGTAGAAATATCTACTCGGCCAGACACGATTGGACAAAAGTCAAAGGATATGGTTTCTTGGTTTCCAATCTGGTTTCCTCTTTCGGTATGCTTCAAGTTTTACAATCGAACAAACTTACAGGAGTTGCGTAACTAACAATCATCGTATAGGAACCGTTATATGTTCCCGACGAATCCGAGATCGAGATATCTATCTGGCGAAAAACAGATGACAGCAAGGTCTGGTACGAATGGTCGGTCGAGAATTTTGTTACGATTCCAGGCGCGTCAAACGACAGACGAGAATCTTCGTCAAGCAGGAGCCCGACTGCTGCCTCGAACCAGCGTATCAGACTTGCGTGCTCGAAACTGCATAATCCTAATGGAAAGTATTCTTCAATGAATTTGTAAATACTGAGCTTATTTCTATAATATGAATAATATTTTATACTTTCTATACAACTAAATGAACTGATTTCCCGCTACCGCTGTAGACTTGTAAAACTGGTAATCTTCCATTCCCAACGTGGCAATTTCTCAGGGGTTCATTTATCACGTGATCACAACGAGTCGTCGGCAGAGCAGCGGGCAGAATATCTCATGCATTGTTATGAATAAGTTGAGATATCAAGTCTCTTCTATCAGGGTAATAAAACCAGCAATGTCTCAACGTCGTCCGAATGTTAGCTGGTCATCAGGGCCTTTTTCGAAGACTCCGTTTCCTCAGAACAACATGTTTCAGCAGAGACAACCAAATCCATCTCCGCCAGAGCTGAACGATCCGAATACCATAAGTTTACCGATTGATCGTGCGAGGATACGAGGAGCAGCTATGCGACAGCCGCGAGAGTTTACATGTTTTTCGTATGATAGTGATCGGAATTTACGGTACGACGATTCTTCTCTGGGATATCTGTACCTGTTGAAAGAAGATATTGCTACACAAAATGGATATAATCTTTCAGATGGGTTCGACAGGTTCAAGAAGCGGGATGATAACGTTGATGAGCATTTGGACGGGTTTCTTCTTGCGCTAGCGAAATACGAAAAAGAGCATGGAGGTCGTAAGACTGCGGGAGATATAGTGACCTATAGAGGGTTACTGACGAAGCTCATGTGCCTACCATTTGAGAAGCAAGGAGATTCGACTTTTGAGCTGAATGTCACATATTTTGATGTAAGAAGATGCTGAAGGATTTATTTACATGGCACTAACGAAAATCTCTATTCAAGGGCCAAATCTTTATGGAAGAGAGTCACGACTACAAGATGTCCCACCGTCAGCGTGAAGATGAGCGATCGCAGTTGATGTCTTACTGGGGTAGCTATTTCCTATGAAGGTTCTGTGTATAAATGAGATACTAACTAATAGTAGGATACAAATTTGAGCAGATAGCTACAATTCCTAAACCATGGGGATATTGCTCTCGAGAAGAGATCGAGAAAAGAACATACAAGCCAGTCACTAACAACTCTGAATATTGCTCGATTATCAAGTCTGGTCTTGGAAGTGTCCGGCTGATCGTTGCCGGAGAAGTAGACTGTGCAAGAGATTATAAACCAGATGCGAATGACAATCCAGATAACGACCCGGGACTATTTGACAATCCTCTGGATCACTATGTTGAGCTTAAAACAAACCAGATCATCGGCCATGACAACGCAGCAAAGAATTTTGAAAAGAAATTACTACGAATCTGGGCACAGTCATTCTTACTCGGTATTCCCAAAGCAATCGTTGGTTTCAGAACTAGAGAGGGATATCTTCAGACTTTCGAAGAATTCGATGTGCAAAAGATCCCGGCTACGATCAAGAAGAGTAAATTTTATCATCCACAGAGTTCATGGGATGGCAACGAGGCTATTGCGTTTTTAGCTGCTTGTTTGCAGTGGATTAAAACTTCCATCACGGCTGAAGAAAACGGAGAGGTTTGGAAAATTCGGTATATTCCTCGTTCGGATTATCTGTTGCTCATTAAAGCTCCGAACCATGCCTCTTTCTTGCATCCTGACTTTGTGAGCTGGAGAAAGGAGCGTCGCGCGGAGGCTTCGTAGAGAACGTTTGCGTCTCCAATCTACACATTCATTTACGATTGCTCATTTTACTTGTTGCAAATTAAGAAGCATATGCTCTAGCTCTGTATAATACTGTTATGTATCAAGATTATAATAATTTTGAAAACGCGTTTATTTTTTAAGTGTATGCACCAACCCAGCAAAACATGACATTACAATATTTTACACAACGACACCCGAGTTGCTGGCAATACGGGGCCACAAATCAGCGCACTCCTTTCCGACGGGTCCAGTGATGGCGGATCCCTTCATCTCACCCTTAGGGTTGACAATGACACCTAAACATTGTTAGCTATTGAAATTTGGTTCAAATCTTGTGTAAATGGACACATACCGGCATTGTCCTCGAAGTAAAGGTAGACACCATCTTTTCTTCTCCAGGGCTTGGACTGGCGGATGATGACAGCAGGCATGACCTTCTTACGGAGCTCAGGCTTTCCCTTCTTGACAGTGGCCTATATTCAAAATCACAGTTAGCCACATGCTGATCATCCTTGCTGCTAAAAAAATGTATAAGTCGTACCATGACCATGTCACCGACACCACCGGCAGGAAGACGGTTCAATCGAGCACCGATTCCCTTGACGGAGATGATGTAGAGGTTTCGTGCACCCGAGTTATCGGCGCAGTTGAGAATCGCACCGACGGGCAGACCGAGCTGTACGATTAATCACAATTAGATCTTATATTCCTTCTTTCAATTACGATGTCCACAACTATTTCGTTCACAATAAGCTATTTCTGAGAAAAACCTCGTCGCCTTGGATCCAGTATCATTCAACTTCGAGCTAGCATTATTGTCGGAAATGTGTGTTGTTGGACTCTAGATTCACAAATTTGAACAAACATACCGAGACTCTGTACTTTTGACCAGCGGCTCCTTTAAACAACTGTTAGTACTATTCATGATAACAAATAGAATATCTTTTCATGATAATCCTAATCAATTTGGACGAGTTGAAGCATACCAGACATTTTGACTTGTTACGTTGTTCTGTGAGGTCAAACGACAAGACTTGCGATTTGCTTAAGCAACCACTTCCAGGTCGGTCCCAGTGTGGAGCTGGAAGTCGGGCAGTGAGCTCCTGGTGCTCAGTGTAACCGTGACTGCTTTTAGCCCTACATCTGTAGGGTTATTTACAGAGTTAAAATGTAAATGTTTAACTCCTGAACTCTATTTTAGATTTATTGTTTAAGCTCACTCAGTCAACACAGCTGACAAGACTACGAACTTGATATCGATTAAACAGAAAGTAGATTAAGACAAAAATAACAAAGGCGTCTTGGACTATAACGACAACAAATTTAAAAACCAACTGAGAACACGCCAAATCCAGCCCTATCGTTCCTACCATATTTTCGTACAATACGCTACTCAAGCCCTCGCATTCATAGAGAGAAGACGCACACAGCGAGCTAACTACTTAAGCAGAAGTGTCGGTCGAAGTAGCAGTCTCGACTTTTGTTGGAGCTGGAGTATCATCTTCATCATCCAGATCCATCATATCATCGCCCCCGTCTTTGTAGTTGCGAATATCGCGTCGGCCGCCTTCGCCTTCGTCCTCGCTGTCACTGAGCTCACCGTCCCTCTGAATATGTGCATCCCACGCATCTTGTGTTCCTCCTCTCATTTCCTTAGCTTCCTCAGTATCTTCTTCTGGTTCTTCTTCAGGAGCATCTCGAGGGACGTCTGTCATCTGCACGCTAGGTGCAAACTTGGTACGCGAAAGATTCTCCAGAACGCTCTGTAAAATGCGGTCCAAATACTCGTTGCTGTTAGCATTCTGCATGTTTGATGGACGCACTTCTAATTGATAGTCTGGTCCATAGTATTCGTAATAGTCGTTGTAGGGAATTTCTAAGTAGATGTAAGCAAAAAGTTCAGTTCTAACCAAGCAAAACACTTACCTGGTCCAACAGTCTGTCCGACCAATAATCCAGTCTCATAAGTCCAAGTACGAGCGACATTACGCATAGTGTAACCACCGCCACCAAGAACCAAAGTTGGTAAACCGAAACTCTTCACAAAGTTCACGCAGTTCGCATGGCCCTCCATACTCAAGTTGAAGCATCCTAGGCGATCCCCAGAAAGAGAGTCACCACCACACTGAAGAACGATAGCGGTGGGGCGATACCATTCCATAATTGCGGTGATAGTGGGTTCAAAAACAGATTTATAAGTAACATCGTTGATACCGTCGCGTAACGGGAAGTTGACAGCGTAGTTCTTGCCCTTGCCAATACCGATGTCGCGCAATTCACCGGTACCAGGAAAATACTCTCCATATTTGTGAAAGCTGCATGTCATAACACGGTCTGTAGTATAAAATGCTTCCTCGACACCATCACCATGATGAACGTCAATATCGATGTAAACAACTCGAGGATGATATCTGAGTAGTTCGAGAATTCCGAGAACAATATCTGCAATCCCCTAGTTAGACTGATCTGAGTGACACGAATTAAATTATCAACATACCATTAACATAACAGAAACCACTCGCTTCGCTCTTCTTTGCGTGATGTAGGCCGCCGGCCCAGTTAATAGCAATATCACATTTCCCTCTGTTGAGTCGAGCAGCACCCTCTGTTACAACCGTTAGTAAGGCGGTGATTAGGTAAAAAGATAACCAGCGTAAAAACTCACCCATGCTTCCACCTCCACTGATACTGCAAAACTCATATAAGCCATCGAATACCGGACAGTCATCACCGACGTTAAACTTGGCTTGCTCTTTGGCGAATAGGTCCATGTTGTCAGGGGTTACCCGAGATAAGAAGTCGACGTATTCGTCCGTGTGGAACTGACACATCTCTTGTTTTGTTGCTGGCTTCGCACGCTAAATAAGAAGCAGTAATTAGAATGAGCTTCTCCAGTAAGCATAAAGGCAGATGTTGTTTGGAATATCTTACGTAGATTTCCATCTTCTTGTAAAGACCGTAGTTCATCACCAGACTGTGTGCCATTCTTATTCTATGGGGCTTCATCGGATGACCCGCACCATATGCATAATTTCCAACATCAGCTACAAAAAAGTTGGTGTTAGCACAAAACAAGAGCTAGCGGTGATTGAAAGATGAGCTGGAGAAGGATCGGGAGGGTGTGCGGAGCACGCCAGATTTGCTTCTGCAGCATCCGAAGGAGAGATTTGACCCACAATCATAAAAGTAAGCAACACCTATTAACATAATTAAAGGTTAGAATTATGCGCATATATCAAAAGAACAGAAGAATCACTCACGTTGCTTGTTGCTAGGATTAGCGAGGTTTATAGGCTCTATAACTCGAGCAGGGTATGTCATTGTGCTAAGCTTCTTTCGATCTCTTGTCAAAGTCTGCTCTTTGAATAAAGATTCCCAGAATGACAATACTTGATGATCCAAATGACCCGACAGAACGAGAGCACGACTGCGGAGTGAGATATACACTGGAAGACAAGCCGACGCAGTAGAGCTCCCTTCCCAAACAGAGCCAGGCGGTTACTGCGTGCTTCACCCTACCCTATCAAGGCCGCTCTTCCCACCCAGTCCACCCTGAATTGTTCACGGAGGAAGCAAAATTATGGTTCAGTTAGACCCAGATTAGCATAACCACAACAGTCGCGTAGAGGCTTGATAGTTACAGCGTAGTCTGTCTATTCAGCAACGCAGTTCTACAGTGTGCTCATAGAGGAAGAGTAAGTAGATATCGAGATTATTTCTGTGGGATCGAGCGTGCTTAAAGAGCTGGGAATTGAGGATTAGTGGTACGGATAGCTAATATCTCGTTATTAGAATGTCCTCGACACTACAGAAGCCAGAAAGATACTGCTTTTCAGCTCCAGGAAAAGCATTATTTGCAGGCGGTTATCTTGTATTATATCCTGAGAACTCATCCTTTGTGACTGCTCTTTCGGCTCGCATCTATGCCGTTACTTCACCAGCGCAGTCGGAGTCTCCCATCGTCACTGTACTCAGTCCGCAGTTCGCACAAGGCGAGTGGAGTTACACGCTAGATGTGTCTCTTGCGACAGGATTTGTGACTGTTCTGCCTTCAGATTCAACCCGCAAGAATCCGTTTGCTCACGCCGTGGTAACGACAGTTATAAACTATCTATCAGCAACAAAAGCACTGCCGTTGCCTATTCCATCTCTGAATGTCAACATCCTTTCAGACAATGCCTACCACTCACAGCCTCAAGATGATGTACCTCGGTTTAACACTCACTCAATGGCAATTTCTGCAGTCCCAAAAACTGGATTAGGTTCTTCGGCAGCCTTGACAACGGCATTGACCGCCGCTCTATTATCTTTCTACGGCGGAGACGCGGCGAAAGTGATGCAGTCTAAGAGTTTGCTACACAACCTGGCACAGGTAGCTCACTGCACAGCGCAGGGAAAAGTTGGATCTGGATTTGATGTTGCTTGTGCTGTGTATGGGTCAATTGTATATCGCAGATTTCTGCCGTCAATCATCTCAGCGATTCCTAGCCTGCCAAATGACAAGGATGAACTGAAAGAGAAAGAGTATCTGGCAGCGCTGAAGGATACTATCGAGTCTGATTGGAAAGTCGGAACAGGAGCATGCACAGTCCCTCCACGACTACGGTTGTTGATGGGTGACGTCTCGGGAGGATCTGAGACTCCTGCTATGGTTCAAATGGTACAGCGATGGCGCCGTGAAGGTGGTGAAGATGCTGAATCAACCTGGACTTCTCTAGGTCAAGCCAATCAGTCACTTATTGCTGCCATGATTGGCCTTCAAGGTGAAGCAGATAGTAACGCGAAAGAGTACAATGCTGTAATGGATAAGATTGCAGATTCCGGCGCAGGAGCAGCGGGAGTTAAGGCAATTGGGGCAGAGGTTGGAGGAAAAGTTGGCGAGTTACTGCAGCAGGCTGTAGATTCTGTGGAGCAGATTCGACTCAACTTACGAGCCGTGACTGCAGCTTCTGGTGCGCAAATCGAGCCGGTGGAACAGACAAAGTTGCTGAATGCTTGCAGCGAGTTACCTGGTGTTTTCGGTGGTGTAGTCCCGGGAGCTGGCGGTTACGATGCTATTTGTCTACTAGTTGCAGAATCTACGGTTGATAAAGTGAAATCTGCCGTTGGAGAAGTGTTTACGAATGTAAAGTGGCTACAATTGCGCGAAGAATCGGTTGGCTTGCGGGAGGAAGAGTATTCATCTCTGGCTGAGTTTTTGTAAATTAGCATGTCGAAAGTGATAAATATGTGCATATCTATTTCTAGTATAATATAATTAATCTTTTCATACAGTATGCAGCAATATATCAGCTATGTACAAATATCTCTTTATGTCTTTGCGGGTTTCTTGACGCCGTATCTGGAACGAGAAGTAGATCTGTTAGCGACACCACCCAAATCACGACCACCTAAGATTACAGTTAGTATATGAAATGTAGACATTATAGTAGGTAGATTCCTGACCTCTGACGAGATGATATTTCACACCGGGCAAATCCTGAGCACGACCGCCACGAACTGTGACCACGGAATGCTCTTGAACCTAGACAAAACAAGTCAGTCCTCAATTCTCGCTCCAGTATCAGTAAAGAGTTGCAAGAATGGACATACATTGTGACCTTCACCAGGAATATATCCGTACACCATCTTTCCGTTCGACAGCTTAACTCTGGCAACCTTACGCTGCGCAGAGTTAGGTTTCTTCGGTTTCATGGTAGCGACACGGGTAATAACACCTCTTCGTTGCGGACATCTGTCAAGATCAGGAGCTTCTGAGGAATTCCGGTGACCGCGCTTGGGCTTGCGGCATCCACGAATGACTTGTCGGAGGGTAGCGTTCGTTGGCTGCGAGGAGGAGAATTGACGGAGAGTGGCTGTATTAGTGAAGGATGCGAAGGGGAAAAGGCGTGGAGAGAGGATAGTCGGTCGGAATAATAACCGTGAGGCAAGCATTTGCCTTAAAATAGGGAACATCTTGAAAAACAAGCACTGAGGATGATGCTCAGATGTCAATTCTAGTAGTTTTCGTGAACCGAAATCTTTAGATGGAGGATGAAAAGCCCTTGCCCACATGTACACACCCCTTAAGTTACAATACTACAAATCCCTTTACTCACTTATACACAAATCCCTTAGCAGGTGTATTTATAGCATTGTGAGGTGTGATCGAGGGGTGTGATCCGTGATCGAGGGGGATTGACTAAAAACAGTGCACTAATTACTCGTCTATTTATGGATAACATACCTGGCACTGTTTATGCAATGTTTGGAAAGAAGTAGACACTGTGTAAATATGACTTGTAAATACAACAATACAATATGATAACACATTCTCACGACAAGCAACTCGTAAATCCTGCCAAACAGAGAGGTGACGCGTAAAAAACACTCAGACGCGCCTCTGGAGTGACGAAAACAGCCCCTAGACTCGCTTCTTACAGCCTCGCGCCGAAACCATCTTTCTTCACAGTCTTGATCACTCACGCTTGCTACCAACTCGCGAGTACATCTGATTGACATTGGTCTTGTGCACAGTACTCTTTCTCTTGTACAACTCTACATAATCAGATTGCCATTCCCTGGCCGATTCTCCCTGAAATCAGAAAAATGCCGCGCTCGCCCGCGTACCGCGTTCTGCGGCTAACCATCATACTCTTTGCGCTAGGTTTTCTCGTGTACAAGCTTGCAAATCCGACCAATATCAGTGCGATCTCGCAAGCTACTGGGTATGGCTCTAGTGCTAAGCAGCCTGTGGCTGTCGTGAACGAGAAGCCTAAGGAGGAGTCGAAGGAGCCCGCCGCGTCTCAGCCGAAGAAGGAGGAGCCCAAGAAGGAGGAGCCCAAGAAGGAGGAACCAAAGAAAGAGGAGAAGCCGAAGAAGGAAGAGGCAGAGGTCAAGGAGAAAGCAAAAGAGCAAAAGCCAGAGTCGACCGATGCTGTTGTTTCTGAGGAGAATACAACGCCTGCACCCCCACCATTTCTCGATGGCGTCGGACCTGGGTATGTCCATGCGAATGCGACATTCGTCACTCTCGCGCGAAATGAAGATATCTGGAACTTGATCAAATCCATTCGCAACGTGGAGGACCGATTTAATCACAAGTATCACTACGACTGGGTGTTTTTGAACGATGCTGAATTCGACGATGAGTTCAAAGAGATCACTACCTCGCTCGTTAGTGGAAAGACCAGGTACGGCAAGATTCCCAAGGAGCATTGGGGATTTCCCGAGTGGATTGACAAGGAGAGAGCGGCAAAGACCCGCCAGGAGATGGGTGAGAAGAAGATTATTTACGGTGACTCGGTATCATACCGCCACATGTGCCGATTCGAGAGTGGTTTCTTCTACCGACACCCGTTAATGCTTGAATATAAGTACTACTGGCGTGTTGAGCCCGATATCATTCTTCACTGTGATATCGATTATGATGTCTTCAAGTTCATGGAGGAGAAGCAGTACGACTACGGCTTCACTCTTTCCTTGTACGAATACGGCGAGACAATCGCTACCCTTTGGGACTCTGTCCGCAAATTCACGAAGGCACACCCGAACTACCTTGCCCAGGACAATCTTATGGACTGGCTTTCCGACGACGAGGGATACGGCTACAACCGCTGCCATTTCTGGAGTAACTTTGAAATCGGAAATCTCGATTTTTGGCGCGGCGAGGCGTACAGCGCCTTCTTCGATTTCCTCGATCAGGAAGGTGGTTTCTTTTACGAGCGTTGGGGTGATGCGCCTGTTCATTCTATCGGTGCTGGTCTATTTTTGCCAAAGTCTAAGGTCCATTACTTTGATGATATCGGATACTGGCATGTTCCGTTCACCAACTGTCCCACAAATAGGGAAGATCGGTTGCGTCTCAAGTGTTCGTGCAACCCGCGCGATAACTTCAGCTGGAAGGGATACTCGTGCACCAGCAAATATTACAGCGTCATGGGTATGGAGAAGCCCTCGGAGTGGCGTACTCAGAGCTAAGGAGTGTGTCTCATGGACTTTCCTCTCGAAATTTTCAATTGTTTGATATAAATAAATAAATTATATTACGACGTATTAGTTGTATTTATTTGTTTTCTTGCTTTTATTATTGCAACCTCTATAGTTTGTATTATACTGTATGTAATCTAGGAAAATTTGAAGCTGGAGGGCCGCTCCCTATGTAAACCAAAATAATTCTAAAATGTCACCCAATGCATTCTATTCTCCTCATTATAGCAAAACTTGTTTCTCAAAGTTTATACTTGCTCGCCCTGTTTCACCGGATGCGCCTGGCTTTCAGCAACTTCGTCTTCAGGCGAATAAGCATACTTGCTGTGAGCTCTAATTCTCGCGCCGAAAATATAAAACAAATAAGGAATAGCACAGCATGCCAAAGAAATAAACGCAAGAAGCGTTCCGGCCCACTCGTTTCCTAGTCTGTGGTACATCTGGATCGTGAAAAGAGGTACCGCGGCACCCCAAATCGAACGCAGGAAAGTCTTTGCTGCAAGTGCAGAAGCTGCGTGGTGCTGGTATGAATCCACGATATAGTTGTTTGCTGCGTTGTAGAGCAAGCAAAATCCGAGACCGCAAGGGAAACCAGCTAAACAAGGACCGACCCAAATAAGACGCGGGTAACTTGTCCAGGCGAAGATGAAGAGGCCAATAGGTACAAGCCAGCAGGCTACCATCATTGGGATTAGACGCAGCTCAGCCGGTGGACGACCATTGTATTTCAAGGCAAGACGGTTGTAGTTGCGGTTAATGAAGGGAGCGATGAAGGAGGAGGTGACGACACCTACGGCAATAGGAATGAACATAAGACCGGTCGAACCATCGCTGAAGCCTTTGCCTTCGGAGAAAACAACGGGAAACCTGGAAAAAAAGTTAGCAGAAAAAATTGACGAGAAAATAGTGGATAACGCACGCAAAGAAAAACATGTACAAAAGACCATAGATAACAGACATGTAGAGGGTAATCAAAAACACGATAAGCTCTCCAAATAGCAAAACAAGAGGTCTAATCATTGTCACTTTGATGATTTCGCCGAGCGGTCGCGGGTTTTTGTCAACATCGGTCATGTAGCTGTTATCGCCGGTTTCCTTACGCAGCTTTGCAGCACGTCGCTTGAGAATGGTTGGCGCATAAGTCTCCGGGATAGTGAAAGCAACGAGAAGGAATACAAGGCCTGAGAAGATAAGCAGAACGTAGTAAATCCATCGCCATGAGACACTGTCACCGATGTAACCACCAACGATAGGTCCGATACATGGTCCAATGAACGGTGCCGCAGAGAAAGCTGCCATGGCGGTTCCACGCTCTTTACTGTCCCACAAATCAGCGAGAGTTCCGCCGACGATAGTCATTGGCGCTGAGAATGCAATACCATCGATCAAACGGCACACAAGCAATGTAGCGATATTCGGAGCTACTGCGCAGGGAATAACAAAAATGACGGCGACACCGATAGTAGAGATGTAGACGATTCGTCGTCCCCAGAGCTCAGAAGCGGGGGCAAAAACAAGCGGGCCGACACCTATATTATGCGATTAATACAATTTTCGAGATATTCAGCCAACACATACCAAAGCCAATAACAAAGAGTGTGACAGTCAAAATTGCGACTTCCTCTGACACATTAAAGTATTCAGCGACTGCCTCCAAATCACCAGTGACGACAGCAGAGCCAAACGCGACGTCGAAGCAGAGTAGTGCTACAATTAGGGTGACGTACCACTTGTACAGCTTCGACCAGTTCTTCGGGTTGCCAGAGTCACCGGGGGTGAAAGTGACGATTTTTGTGCCATCTCCCTCGAGGACGTAGCCTTCTGCGGGAGTTGAAACATATTCTGTGAGGTCAGCGGTCGAGCTGACGATATCGACGGGAAAATTGGCTGCCGAGATGGGATCTATATGCTGCGCAGCGGTGTGAAGGTAGGGCTGGTGCAACTTTTCTGGGTCGATGTCTGCGTCAGCGCCAGATCCCGCGCCAGAGGACTTTTCAGAGCCAAAAGAGGAGCTTGCGGTCGCCATTGTGTAAGGACCAGTGAAGTTTGGAAGAGAAGATATCGTGTAAGGACCAATGAAGTCGGAGAATGAGGGAGAGTGGACGAGAAGGGCGAAGAAGTAGTTCTTATACAGAGGCAGGAATAAGTGAAGGCGGGGAGAACTTTGGCCGTGTTAACCGAGAAAAAGGTAAATGCGAAGCGTCGAAGGGAGTCACAGCGTTGTAGAACTGGCACTTGCATACAAAGCCGGAGGAGATAGGCAAGATGAGAAGGAGTCTCTTGCGAGCTGGACCGCATCGATCTTAGGCTGCATGAGGGATAGCGGATTGAGGTGGTTGAATAGAGCAGAAGCACTCATAATCAGGTATCATAGGAGGATCTGAAAGTAATAGAAAGCCTGGGTATTGAGTGGAGGGTGACGCCAGGTGGTTGGATCGTCATCGCTCGTCGGGACTTTCACGGAACACAAGTCGCCTTCGAGCTGAGACCTCACTCGTGGCGGTGCTGAGCAAGGTTAACGTGTCTATTGTGCGCTGGCGAAACATATGTGCTGCTTCACGTGGCGAGGAGCTGCCACTGTGTATCTTGCCTCGCGATAACAGCGGATCTGCTCTCTCTATCCAGAGTCCCTCCTCGCCAACCCGGTGAAGTTGTCCGGCCTCCAGTACTTGAAGTGCCGCCCAGCTCAGAAATCTTCATACCTGATCGTTTGGAAGCTTATTCAACGCCTGCCAAAGGATCTCGGCAGAGGCGCTTAAGCCACATCTCCGAAGCCGCAGCCAAATAGCCAAGTTTGGCAATTGGGCTCAAGACACAGCACGGCAATAGAGCACATTTACGGGCTTGTGCAGCCTACGTGAGAATACCATTGTGAATAAAGCAGCGATTAAAAAATTATAGCTGAGGAAAAACGCAAAACACACCCAATCACAATTCGTAAATCAAATCTATAAAACTCTTCCTATCGCTACATTTGAGCGAACATGCAATTTCCTACAAACACATTTAACCCTCTCGGTAGTAGCCTTCGCTGGATGCACTTGGCTCTCGGTCAACTCGTCCTCGGGTGAGTATAAGTACTTCAGCCGTTAACAGATGCGTACTTCAAAAAAGTTGGAGCCGTAGGGAATAGCGCAGCACGCGAAGCCGAGGAAAGTACGGAGAGAGCCAGCCCATTCGTCGCGCACAGAGGCACACATACATCCCAAAAAGATCAAACGCAGGTCTTCGCTGCAAACACAGACGCTGCGTAATGCACGTACGGTCGACAAAGTGGTCATTTCCAGAGTTCTCAAAAAGACTCAAATCAATGCCAAGTGGTAGCGAGACGGGGCCAGGTAAATAAATCGTGGGATAGCTAGTCCAGGCAAAGATAAATAGGCCAAGGGGAATCAGCCAGCAGCCAATCATTATAGGAATTAAGCGCACTTCAGCAGGAAAGCGGGAGTTGTACTTTTCAGACATCTTGAGACAATGCTTGTTAACAATTGTAGCGACGAAAGCGGCGATAATGACATTGATGGCGACAGGAATAAAGCTCAGCACAACAGGTACGTTTTTCCTGCCTTTGCCTTCTCCAAAGACAACAGCATAGGCAAAGAAAAACACTTACAAAGGTCCATGCTAAATTGACATGTAAACGGAAAGCAGGAAGATGATGAGTTGGCGACACAAAAGGATGAATAGAAGAGTAAGATTAATCTTGATTATTTCATCAATGGGACGAGAGCTCAGTTCCATGTAGGTCACGTACGAGCTGTCTCCAGTATTCTTGCGCAGTTTCGACTCTGCTAAAACTCTCCTACGTGAAGGAGTCGCTCGCGGTCATGCAGGGTGTATATTGATATGTACTGGTATTGGTACTGAATGTCTGGGGTAAGAGAAACAAAGTAGAGGGACTGAAGCGAGCAGCAATTGATACGTAGTGATCCGACCAAACTACAAAGCAATCGAAGCTTAGGTAAGATCTACAGAATCGATATATACAAGGCGGGAATAGGCACTCGAGTTTGGTCGACGAAGTTCGAGGGTAGTTCGAGACGGAAACGCGTTGCTCTGCTCGCCTTTAGAAACGGATTGCTGAGGCACGTAGAAACATAAATAAATGTGTGGCTTGGGGAGTACTGTCTAAGTTGCGGTGTATCTGTCGTGAGGCGATTGTATTAGATATGAGGTAGGGATAATAAAATAGTGTTGGTGTTATAACAATAGCGACGACAGAATAACGCAGGAATACAATAAGAGCGTTTAAGTCCGAGCTGACAAGCGCATTGTGCGTCAAACCTTGAGTTTCAGAGAAGTGGCTTTGCGCGGTTAATCGGCACCGACGCTGCCTTTAAGGCTGCGAACGGGAATGCTCTGAAATTTTTGAACGAGTGAATGGGAATGTTTGTGGTGAAGAACGGTCGAAATAAAGCACCTAAACACATATCTACAGCAACTAAACAGTTTTTTTCTTATTATAGTGTAACCACAATAATCCAACATCGGACAGCCGGCACAGCGCTTGCCAGCTCTGGATAACGCGGCACCCCTTTCGTTTATCCAAGCCACTTCTGCTCTTGACTGCCGTTTAGCTGCCGTTGTCATGGGCCGCTTTTCCGTAATTACTAAATGCTTAAGTACTAATATTACTAAGTGCTTGGGTTAGCAATAGTACCAACCCCGTGTGCATAAATGTAAGCATATCCTTGTACTGCTGTTGATTTGCGTTCAGTTCGACAATCTATTTACAACACTGTACTTGTGTTGAGTGTTGTAATATCTTGGCTGCTGCATGGCCTCGTAGTACTCACAGTATCGCATATATTCACAGCTGCTTTATATCTATCAACTTTCGATTCTAAACCGTAAACATCCTCTTATCAAATCCTGTTATAACCATTCCTATCCTCCTCCTGCCTTGGTTCAAAAACACTATCAAATCCACTGTCCAGTCTTTGTCCAGCACGCAGTCTTGATATCCCGTTACTCAACCCTCGCTCATCCATTTCCTTTTTTTCCCTCTTTTATGTCTGCATTGCTATTTACTTAGGTTTCTCCTGTATTTTTGCTGTCTATATCGGGCACCGTTCGTGGCATACTCCTCCTCCAATCTCTAGATCAATCCTAAAGAGGGTCATGTCGGCGCCCAACTCACAGCCAATGTCTGTCACATCCTCAAGCTCGACCCCTGGCTCCTCTCGATCTCGAAATTCAAATCGAAATAGCACAATGGTACAACAGCAGCAGGCACCTGTGTATCAGCCGAATCCTGGCAATGATCCTCCTGTCCACCGCTCCAACGCGGCCACCAAACGACAGAATTCTGTACGTTTTTTGCCCCTCGTCTTCTCTCTTGCTTATACTAATTTCTCTAGATAAACACTATTGAATCTTCAGTCACCAAACTTCTTGTGGCAACCAAAAAGCTTCTCGAATGTCTCAAGCAATGGGCTACCGGTGACTGCACAGAAAAAGATGTGTCCGATGTCTACGTCAGTCTCGGCAATGAATTCAACATCACCAGCCGTGCATTCATGCGCATCGGCATCGACGTTAGGTACCTTCTATTCCCTGCTGAATTGTTCAAACGATATTCTGACTTGACGTAGTGATTTTGACGACGTCCCTGGAAAACTACGCAATATCCTCGAAGAAGCGTTAGCCCGCGACCGCTCGCAAGCAACGGTTGATCTCTATACCCCCGCCATTCGTCAGATTATCGTCAAACTACTAGAATCTCTGAAAGAAAAGCAAGCTCATTTGCGCACAATCATGGCGCAACAACAGCAAATGGCCCCTCATCCAGTCTTTGCTCCTGCTTCTGCTACCGCTCAGATGGCTCGCCGCACTAGCTCAGATCGGTCTCCTGTTCAACGAAGCGCAACTTCAAGATCACCTACAAGAGCGGAATATAACATGCCTGTCCGGTCGGCGACTGTTCAAGGAGGGGCTCCACATCAGTATCAACGGCCTCAACCTGATTTCTCTACTCTTCCTTCTTCAGCTGCGAATCCTATTCCTCCTCCTCATGGCGCAGTATTCACTCCGATTCCGTCAAATCTACCGTATAGCAGCACTTTACAGTCACCGCCGTTAGTCAATGATACATCCGCTGCTCGTCCTCCAGCGCAACTGCCTCCTGATCCGTTTATCCCAGCTCCTCCCCAAGACACAATAGTCGAGACAGCTGTCGAGACAATTGCCGTGCCAATGCCCGACCATCTACCAACTAATTCTCCCATGCTCACAAACGACCCGCGCGCCCAGCTTCAGCGCAGCGATGCTCTTGAACGACGTGCCTCGCGTCGGTTTTCTGCGTACCAATACGCCAAATTAGGTGCTACCGGTCCCGCTGCTGATTTCACACATCACCGATCAAGAGGGAATTCACTCACGTCAGGGGGTGGATCGTCTTCTTCGGTTACAATGACGATTCAGGAAGGACAAGTTCTTCTTACGAAAGCGAGGAGTAGTCTGGCGAATAGTGTTGTGAGTGATCGACAATCTGTACTCGAAGAAAATGAAGAGGAGCAGCCTGTTGAAGAATCGAAGCCGGCAAAGACGCAGAACGAGGATTTTAAAATGGCTACGGTAAACGAAAACTCTGTAACAGACGAACAAGCTATTCCTACAGAGGAACCAGTTGAAGAACAACCGACGATGATCTCAATATTTCTACAACTCGAGCGCAAGATCAAAAAAGTTTGGCTTGATTCAACCACGATCTCACTTGCGGCGCTCCGAATGCTTTTTGTCGAGCGATTCACGTACTCCCCCGGCGCAGAGAATTTTGCCGCTTTGCTGATTCAGGATAAAGAGACTGGAGTGAAGTATGAGCTTGATGAGTCTACGATTGGTGATATTTGCAGTGGATCATTGATTATTTTGAATGTTGAGTGTAAGTCCCGCGAGCTTTTTACTGGAGAGTATGCTAATGATTTTATAGCGGTGGACGAAACGAAAAAAGCTTTGGAGGACGGAATGACGAATCTGTTGTCAAAGTTTGCTGAATTACAGTCTAAAATCGCTATCCAATCCGAAGCTATTGTGAAAATTTCCGAAGCGCAGCAAACGTCGACTACTCATCTGGAAGAGGTTGTCAAGAAAGTTCAAAAGGAGCTTTCTAAAGTTGTTGCTGCGCCGGCCAGTCAGGACCAAGCTGCACCAACTCCACGGCGGCCCTCGATGACGCCATCTTCATCTGCCACGTCGGTCAAATCATTTTCACCAAAGCCCAATGTACAAGCGCATTTAGCAGAGCTTGCATCGCTACGCAAGGATTTAGCAGCTGTTCGACAGATTCACAGTGGACAGGCCAAGACGTTGGAGAGCTCGCTGGCGGTGGTGCGATCTAAACTGTCCGAGTCTTCGAGCACGCAGCAGACGAGTATCGTCGTCAGCGGCGATAAACAGATTGCGCAGTATCATAATGTTTTGTCGACTGATATTGATAATCTTCTGACTAAAGTCGAAGATTTGCAAGATATAATTGAAGCACTTCGGAAAGACGTCGCGCTTCGTGGTGTACGTCCTCTACCGCGACAACTCGAGGCGGTAGCCAAAGACCTTGCGTTAGGTCGCACTGAACTGCGGCGATTAGAGTCCTACGTGACGAAAGAGAAACCATTGTGGAAAAAGATTCTCGAGAGAGAACTGGATAATATCGTCGAAGAACAGCAGTTTTTCACTCTTCAAGAAGATTTACTTGGAGATCTGCTTGAAGATCTTGAAAGTGCTGCGGAGACATTCTCGCTTGTTCAACAGTTCACCGAAGAACAAACCAAGAGTAGCAGCAACAACCGTTCCCGTTCTGCTATGTCGAATTTCACAAACGGCGGCGACGTGTTATCCGGAAAGGACGCTGTACTACGAGAAGTCCGCGCGTTAAATCCCAACCACGAGAGCCGTGTCGAAGCGATCGAACGTGCCGAAAAGCTACGCGAAATCGAAAATCGAAACCGCGATGTGGATGAGTTTAAAAAGGAACTAGGTGAGTTCGTGGATGAAGGAAAACTGAATAAATCAGGCGGTGTCGAAGAAGTCGAGCGACAACGCAAGTTACGAGAAGAACAGGTGTGGAAAGAGTGGAGTGAGAATAGTAGCATGGCAGCAATGGGACTCCTATAAATCTCTTTTTGGCTGTGTCAATCGCATTTTTGTTTATTTGTTGAATGTTGTTTATTATAATAGCATATGTATACGCATTGTACTATATCAAGACGAGCATTTTATTTATGGAAATACAGGCGTGTTTGTTCTCTCTGTATATTCTACCATCCGTACTCTAGGAACTTGGGAAACTGCTCGCGTGCTACGTTCTCGCTACTCTTATCTGATAACATCCTCTTCTGCAACTTGGAAAGATTTCTACAAAGATGTCAAAAAACTTAGTAGGATAATTATATTCAAATATTTTATCATGCGCCTCAAAAACAATTCTTAAAAAAAAGCATAATAAAAGAGAGATCATTATTTAAAAAAAAAGGAAAAACGGATGTCTAGTATAAAAAGAGTCTCTGCGGGCAAACAAAAGAAGCCAACCACGTTAAAGTTGCACAATCAAACGAACTCTTGACAGAGAGAAAAGAAAGTGCAGCATAACGACTGAAGACAAAAAAAGAGTTCTAAGTAATTCTACAAAAGAAACAAAAAGCAAAACACAAAAGCAAGAGCGCAGATAAAAGAAAACAAATGCCACATCAACCGGAACACACGACAGCGGGAACAAAAAAAGGAAAAATAACACGCAAGTATATGCCTTAACCCGCCCCCATGATAAACTGAAAACCAATCCAAAAAAGCAAGAGAGAAGTTCAACACAATCAAAAAAAGAATGTATAATGACAGCACTCTCAATTAGTAATATGCAGCCTAATTAAAAGAAGAATAAGAAGAAACGAGCGTAGACGTAACGACATTTACACCTTGCAAAAGGAAACAGGACTCAGTAATAACAAAACTTAACCACAGCAAAAGACGCCAAACTTCTCGAAAAAGCCCTTCTTCTCTGCACGTGGGCTGTTTTGGAGCTGCTGCTGTTGCTGCTGCACAGATTGCTGCTGTTGCTGAGGAGACTGTTGACCACGGCGCGATTTGCTGCCATGGCGGACAACGATGGGAGATGGTGGTGGAGGCTGAGCTTGGTTGAGACGAGCTGCAGTGAGCTGCGCCTGCGAGTGACGAGGTGTGCTGGCCAAACGAGGGTCGTTGGAAGAGTGGTAGTTTGCGTTCGAGTAGTGCATGTGCTGCGAAGCGGCATGCTTGGTGCCAACGTCCCAGCCCTTTCCGCCGTTGAGTTTCATCCAGTCGTACTCGCCGTCTTCGACTTCGTTGACCGACCTCAGAGCCTGAGTAAACAAGTCACGGAGGTAATCGTAATCGGGGGTGTCCTCGAAGCCAAGGTTACGGACGTAGGTGAGATACTTCTCAAACTGCTCGGGAAAGCCTTCACAGAGGTCCTTGATTTGAGTGGTCTGTTTCTTCTCACCGATCTTCTCATACTTCTGCTTGTTTGTGGCGGCCTTGAGTCCCTGCCATGGCAAGCCTCCACGCAAGAAGTACATAAAGACATGTCCGAGGGCCTCAAGGTCATCTCGCCGCGACTGCTCACGGCCAAGATGTGTGTTGATACTCATGTAGCGGGCAGTGCCGCTTAAGCTCTTGCGTTCGCGATAAGGAATGTGCTGCTTGGTCTTGGGGTCACGATACTGCTTTGCCATGCCGAAATCAACGACATAGATGAGGTTTGCGTTCTTAGTTCCAGGACGACCAATGAGGAAGTTGTCGGGCTTGATGTCGCGGTAGATGAGGTTCTTCTCGTGGATGGTCTGAACACGAGTAATCATTTGCTTGGCAACCATGACAACGGTCTTTATGCTAAAACGACGACCACACCAGTCGAAAAGGTCTTCTAAACTAGGGCCGAGAAGGTCGATGACGAGGATGTTGTGAAGGCCCTCCTGGCCAAAGTAGTATACATTAGGGATGCCTACGCATCCGACGAGAATCTTGTAGGTGCGATACTCGTCACGAAGTTGGGGGGCGTCAGACTTGCGCGGCTCCTGTGGAGAGTTAGCAGGTGATTTGGAAAACAACAGAGGAGCAGTGAAGGCAAAAGAAGGAAGCACATACAAATTTGATAGCGACCTGGCGATTGTTGAGCAAGTTTGTGCCCTCGAAGATGACTCCGAAAGAGCCCTCACCGATCTTCTTGCCGACACGATAGTGGACGCCCACGACGTTCGAGGAGTGGAGCTGCCCGGGAGCTGAACTCATGGTGCGGGCTGCGGAGTACAGAGCGAGAATTAGAGGCGAAGGGGGGTGTTTTCTTAGAGGAACAAGGCCGAAAAAGCTGATTTGCAAGGACGAAGAAGCTGATTAGCAAGGACGAAGAAGAGGGCAGCGGCAAAAGTGTCGGTCTGGTTTTCTCTTCTCTTTGTCAGTGGCGGAGGTGGAGCGATTTGGGCGAAGGGGCCAAGTGGAGCCGGGAGAGTGACTCGTTACCCGGCCAACAAGTCTTTGTGTCCCGATGCGGAAATTTATTTACTTTTTGGCTGAGTTGGGATATTTTTGGCGTACGCGGCCTCAACCGAACACGTCGCCACCTGTGTATTATTATAACTGCAGATGGGGCGTATATATGCAGGCATGTGTGTTATATGCTCACATTGTCTTGTTCTGCCGTTCACACATTCGTAAGACTGAACATCAATGTATTACTATGCAATTTGAATTGACTCTCAAAGACTCTCACTACGGCTATACCACTGCTCTTATCTCAACATACTATGTAGTAACTATTCTCTACTTATGCCATATCAGTCTTAACACAACACAGACACGTGGCTGAGGCACTCGTCCACGCTTGCTGCCAACGTGTGGCTCAAAGCTACAAACCCCGTGCTTGCTTGCACGTGCTGGGAGTCTTCCTGCGTAGACTTACCGACTACGCCAGACCGACCACGACGCGACCCGGCTGCGCTCACGCTTCTCCGCATATAATCCTCGCCAGAAGTCTTGTCTTCTGCTCCTCCTTCGTCTCCGTCTTTTGGCTTTGTGTATTTCTTTGGCCTGATTGCGCGTCCTTGAACAGTCTCTCATCGCGTTCTCATCTTCTCTCATCGGCCGGCCTACATTCTCACTCACATCCAGTCTCTCCAAGATCCACATATCCGTTTCAGCATGTCTTCTAGCGCAATCATGACCGGCCCTCCCGGCAAGCGTATTGCTCTTCCCGTTCGTGTTGAGCCCAAGGTGCGCCTTTCGTAGCAGTCCTGCTGCATTCTCAAACCCAGAATCATTGACTGACTAGCGCTTGCGCTTTCCAGGTTTTCTTCGCCAACGAGCGTACTTTCCTCTCGTGGCTCCACTTCACCGTCATCCTCGGTGGCCTCGGTGTCGCCCTTCTCAACTTCGGTGACCGCGTCGGCCGCTTCTCTGCCGGTCTCTTCACCATAATCGGTATGCAGCTCTTTGTTATTGTGCTCCTCTATCGCCTGATACTAATCGACTACTAGCTATGGCTACCATGATTTACGCCCTAGTAACCTACCACTGGCGAGCTGCTGCCATCCGAAAGCGTGGGTCCGGCCCCTACGACGACAGATTTGGTCCTACCATGCTCTGCTTCTTCCTACTTACCTCCGTCATCGTCAACTTCTTCCTCCGTCTTAGCTCGAAATAGACGTGGCTAGTTTCTTGTCGCCTTAAAATATTTACGTCTTTTAATTTTGTACCATAGCCTTTGCTGAAATGATTCATCTGTTTTTGTGCCTTTGTTTTCTTTGTTGCCGGTCGTTATAGCTTTGAGAAATGACATTATGCAAGCATTCATATCTACTTCATAGGAATTGAATTACTTAATATACCAAGTCATTGGAATTATACTGCAAAGTTACTGCATATCTACTTGCAATAATACTCGTAATAATCATATTGAATCTGTTATAACTGGCATATATACACTGCACGCATGACAAACATTAAATCAAACCAACTTTTGCTTAACAAAGAATCCGCGCAAATGATTCAGCTGCCAGGCACAAGTAGCACCAATAACAATCAACTGGATGATACTCCATCTAACAACTCTCGCATTCGCCTTTTCACTCTGATTTCTAAACTCCTCCTCGCGCTCGCGCTGGAACACCTGCTCACGCTTGATATCTGCCAATCGCAAGTTAAGCTCCTGCACCTTATCAACCAGCGACACAAACTTCTCAGAATCTTGCGGATTCTTGGAAAGTAGACTCGTCTCTCCGATAGCAAGATCGAGATGTAAACGCACGTTCGAACGGGCGAACCAGCTCGCGCCGTTGGCTCCGTGTGATTGGAAACAGATCTTGTGTTCACCGGAATCAGCGGCAGTGAATGTGAACTTTCCGCTTGCTGCTCCTCGCTGCGAAACAACGCGGTGGTTGTTGTCAAAAGTTTCCTGTGCGTGTTATTATTAATTGCTGTGTATATTTTTAAATAGACCTTTTGAGCTTACCTCGACCGTAATCTGGACGCCTAATGATGGGGGCTGATGAAAAGTTCCATCATCTGGCTTAAAGTCCCACGCGTCATAGTATCCTAAATATCTCTGTTAAAACAACTTCTAAAGCGCATATATCGAAGAATGCGTACCAACTACAAGTGTGTCCTGCGGCAGCTCTTCCAAGAAGCACTTTCGATCAGATCCCTCGAGGTAGAAATACAATCCCGACACGCGGGATACAAAAGTGACCAGCAACAGTGCAGCCAAGATAAATGACCGCATTTCTCTAGTAAAAAAGGAAAAGGTCAGTTCTATTCTTCCGGTCTTTGCACGCGATGCCCAACGTTCTCCTCCAAAAAGACGCGTCAAAAACGGCAAAACAACAAGATTGCAACATACAATTAAATTTCCCTTTCGTAGATCTCTCACAAGAACTTCTGCTCGCTAGCTATCTGTGGACACACCGGGCCGTGGGATCTGATTGATCTGTACGGAGTAGCAAACGTGAGCTTGCGCGACGTGGTCGTCACCTTCGATGCAAGGGCGACCTGGCATTTGCACCTGCGCTCACACTCGATCCGAGGCGTTTGTACTTCAGAGTCGCGCCGCGCCCGTGTCGAAAGGGTGATCATCTATGACTACTCTTTAACTCTTGCAAGAGAAATAGCTTAAAACTGGAAGTTCCTGCCGGTTTGGACGCGTATCGACGCCTTGATTTTGCTTCGAGGCAGTGACAATTTAGGTGTTTACTTTGTTCTTGTGTACACTCTTCCTACTCCGTCGTATCTATTGATATCCGACCCCATATAACGCAATGTCTACCCCACGACTATCAGATCAAGGCGCGAAACTCGCCACTAACTCCGTGAGTACCGGTATTTTTCTCTTGTTTGATCAGCAACTGACTTGGCTGCATAGCCAATTCCTATTCCTAAATTAGAAGAAATATGCTCCACGGTATGTGTGATTCCTTAAATGTCTGATCAGCCTGTTTCTAACAAGGTACTGTATTTAGGCTCTAACAAGTTTAATAACACCCTCCACCGTCTACAAACACGAGGATGTCGCATCATGGAATGAAGCAATCATAAATACAATCCTCAAAGCATTGATCGCAGAATCATCCGCAAGAAAATATATTGTCTACTCCACAATCATACAGAACGATCCCTCGGCAGTCACGCGAGGTATTCACTCGACTAGTGGTGCATACTGGAATAATGAGAAAGACGGAATGTGGAATTACAGCTGGGCGGGCGGTGCTGAGCAGAAGGGCTTGTTTGTTGTTTTAAATATTGCTTGGATCACAAAGAGTTGAATGCGTCAAGATTGCATGCCGTGTATATAGTACATCGAAATATGTGCAGCTCACTCCTGCATAGCTTCCCCTACTTCATTCTCATACTTCATATCCTCCTCAATCTGTCTCTCTTTAATCTCTTCCAGTGAATCTTCAATATCCTGTAACTTTGATCCCATATCGCTGCCACTAACTTGCATCTGCATCGCACATAACTTTGCAATACTAGCTTGCACTAACCTATTCGCAAGAGGTTCTTCAGGATCTTCAGAAACTTCGAGCAATCTGTCTCCAGCACCGGTGAAATCGGCCTCTTGAATATCGTGGATCCATGCCATCCGATTGAACTTGCCTGAATTCAAAAACCGCTCTAGGTATTCCTTATACCCAGGAAACGCCACAAACAAATCCGCAGCATGACCTGCATCAATATAGTACTGATAGACCACAGCAGCAAACTCATATCCATAAACTTCAAAATACCGCTGCAACCGCGCAGCAAGAACCTCTTGTTCAGCCGCCGTTTCATCGCCCAGTTTCTGCAGCTGTAGTTTCTCTTCGCGGCACATCTCTGCCAACGTGCGGAAATCGCGATATGTTTCAGCAATTTCGTAGGCTTTGTTGTTGTATCCGAAAAACAGCAGCGGCTTGATCCACGAACCACGCTGTTCGTAATAAAGTTGAGTTAACTGCTCGTATTGATCTCGTAATGATAGATCGTTTTTGCAATATCGTATCCGTTCCTCATAAGACCGGCAAAGGGATACAGCGAGAGCTACAAGCTGATCAAGGAGCAGCCGCGTCTCATTTTCATACTCGATTGCTTGATCTTCAGGTAATGCCCATAATTGCGAGGCAAGCATTCGAGATATTTCAAATTGCTTTCCTAGCACATCAATGATATTCCACGTCGAAGTCCACGGTTCACTCGACCGCCATGAGCTCTGATCTAATGCAAATATAGTAGACTGAAAGTTCTCGCGAATATGATACGCCGAATCAGATAAAACTGTAATCAGCATTTCGTTCGCCTCCAACACGTGCTTTAGCATCTGACCGCGATGTCCGGCCGCCGTGCGTGCTCGCACAAGACTCTTTGAAGAAAACGCAACAGCAAGGTCACCAATGCTCATGCTTTCAGATCGGAACCACGCCTCTTCGTAATGCTCCTGCTTTGATAATTCGGTAATTACCTCCGATAGCATCCGAGTTCGGCCTGGAGCAGAAACCCAGAGGGCCCAAATATTCCTCGCTGCTTCGCTCTTCTCGAGCATCGTCAGTGCCTGGATCCGACATTCTAAAGACAATGATGGAAATATATATTGTAAATGTGTGGCTAGTCGTCCCAGGGCTTCTGCGCGTAAGGAAAGACACTCAAGCGTATCTGGATATTCTGTAGAATAAACTGAACCTGTTGCAAGCAATTAGCATAATACTTGTGTGCGTCAAACATCGATAAACTTACTCGAACTAATAATTTCATGGCTAACCTCCATTAGTGCCTTTTCTATATCGTTCACTTCATAACCAACTTCATGGCCTTGGCCAAAGTCCACGGGGTTCTCCTCTTTAAAGCCGTAGTATACTGCCTGTTCAAGTTTGCTTTTGATCACGTCTATATTTGATGCGACAACAGCATATGACGACTCATCCTCAAATCTCTCGATTCGAATCACACCAGCCCGTCGAGCAACTATAACGATACCCGCGTGCCTAGTGATCTGGTTGTTAACGTGCATAATATCCTCCGCACCACAAAATATCGTATCAATCGTATCCTTTTTAAATTCAATCACATCTTCCCAGTTGAACATTGCAGTAGCATGGGCGCGTTGCTGCTGTAAAATTGTATCTACCATGATAACTGCGTGTGACAGCACAATAAAAGCAGTATATCCCGGCTTGGGCAAAAGCAACTGCGGCTTTCGTGTAGACGCCGCCGTGAAGCAAGTAATTCTGTGTGCTGATATGACGTGAAAATCGTTGGGAACAAAGGAAACGGTGAAAAGCATATAATAAACAAGCTCGGTGCCAGCATCCTCACTGTATACGAACGACGCTAAAATCAAACCTTTCGATTCATCATCGGGTAGCATTTCAACATCGTGAACTTGAAATGTTCTCTCAGACTGAGGGTATAGACCAGCAATAGACTCCAAGAGCGGAGCTTTCAATTCCATCTCAAAAACAAGACCGTAGTGTCCGTTGCGCGAGCAGTGCCATAATGTAACCGCACCTCTGACATTCGCTGTCACTATCATTCTCTCACCACGTCCTAGTAGCTTCCCGGGTTTGATGGCCACAATGTCTCTTCTGGTGCCGCCAAACTTCAAAACGCCTTTAATATTACTCCACAGACCAGCTCCAGAGCCCCGCATGACAGTAAGCGAAATTCCTGGTCGTCCAGCCGAATCGTGCAGGGCGACGAGGATAAACCGGCCTGAACTTGTAGCAACTATAACGCCTACTGGCTCTATGTTTTGCAAATATTCCAGTGTTTCTCCTTGATATAGTCCGATCGAAGCCTCAGCTCCTTTCTTGCGATGCATTAGTCCCTCGGCAACGGCGCCGCCAACGGCTTCCCAGTAAGTGATCTGCCCGGAGTGTGGATGAACTAGCACAAGTCCTGGTTCGATGCTTCCTGCTGCTGGAGAAACGAGAACGCCTAGCGGCAGAGATCCGGTTGCGTTGGATATCGGAAAGGAGATTGTTGTGGGAAGATGATCTGGAGAGACATAGATCCAGACATAAGCGGAAGCGGGTGAAAGAAGTAAAGAAAAATCAGTTGCTGAGTCCAACCCGCCGCTCAACGCTAGATCTTCTATAATAATGTGAGTGCAATGAATAGAAGATTGGTAAGTGTATGTTGTTACCTTCTGGTGTTTTGAGAATGTTTGGCAGCGCTGGCAGCTTCAACACGCAATACTTTGAATTCTTCGTATATTCAACAACGCTATCTTTCGTTCGATTCTCTATCAGTACTGGATTTTGTATTTCTGAATTGGACTTGGTAGCCAGGGAAACAGCAGTTTCGCCAAATGCTTCTAAAGGTTGACGAATCAAACCCGAGGCTTGTCTGCTTCTGCGAGCCTGCAATCTGGCGGATCGCCGCTGAGAAAGAGCAGAGGACATCTGTGCTCTATTTTCTTATTTTGTAGATACGAGAATAGGACTGTGGAAAGTGTGTTGTGGCCTGGTCAATGAGGAAAGGAAGATGAGAGACACGTTTCGTTCTGATGTTGATGTGTGTCAATGAATTTTTGCGACTCCGCCGCACGCCCATCCAAAACAGCAGTTATTGCACGAAACTGTCTGTTCTATGCTACTTACCCAAAATTTTACAACCACAGAGATAGGTTTGAAAGACCTTATATAATGAACAATATATAAAATGTTTTTGGAGATTTTTTGAACTTAACAACATCAACCAGCACGAACAACAACAGTAGCAGATTAGATTACAATTTGATCCGAGAGTAGATGGCTGCTGATCTATATATAGAGAACTATTCTGTGAATAGATTACATGAATACAAATATCTATTCACAGCAGAATTTATAGGATTTTTTTCAGATTTATTAGTGTCACTGGTGTAGCAGGATCATCGCTGCATTTTCTCAGCAAAACGGACAGTTTGTCTGTTGATCAGCGAACTAGAACAAAAGACAGCATCTCAAAATACTGGACTCCGTCCCCAATATCACATAAACCAATCCGCACCACTTCCTTCCGACAATAGAATCCAATCTCAGCCAAGAAGACAGCTTTTAATGAACAAGAACAGACAAAAGGGAGCATACTCAAAATCGGATTTGGAAGCATAAGTGCAACACTGTTGCCTGCACAACTGCGCACGGGGACTATCAATCGCATCTCGCTAGCCCATCGACTCTAAACACGCTCTCTTCCACTTGACTATGCTGATAGAACTCCGACAAAGTTGCTAATACTTCAGATAGTCAGACGTTTATAGGTACATCATCTCCTAATGTTTGCGCTGCCAGACGCCGCCAGTGGCCAGTCTACGCCTTCTGCGCCGGCTGTCTTTGACGACGTGGAGATGCGAGATGCGGATAAAGAGCAGCAGCAGCAGGATAGCAACACCCAGCAGCCGCCTGACCTCCAGCAAATGGCGCTGGCCCCGCCCTCTACAGCAGTGGCCGACGCAGAACATCAGTCGCGGATATCAGCATACGCGCGCTTGGATTTTGCGTCGTTCACGTTCTATGTGCAGACGCTGCAGGTGGTTATGGGTCGACGCGTCGAGGCGGGGGGAATACTGAACGGCAGCGAGTCTATCACCCCAGGCCGATCAAGATCGCGCACGCCGTCAAAGCAGGACATAGGAAGTGCTGGAGCGGCCAATAATCAAGTTAGTGCGAGTAACGGAGCAGGTGGCCCAGCGAGTGTTGCGGGGAGCGCGGGTAACGGGAGTATAGACGTGCATCTCGGAACCGCGAAGGCGATATCACGAAAACACGCCAAAATATTTTACAATTTTGCTAATCAGCGGTTCGAGTTTTCTGTTTTGGGTCGAAACGGTGCATTTGTGGATGACGTGTTTGTCGAGAAGGGCCAAACAGTGCCATTAAATCATGGGTATGTCTATCTCGTGAGAATCGCCATGCTGTATGTGATTTACTAACAACATCTAGCTCTCGAATACAAATTGGACAGATTGGATTTTCTTTCTTGCTTCCTAGCGGAGCCAACCTCGAGTCTGGTGACGTGACACCAACGCACACAATCAAACCAGCCGATGCCCTTTCATTCCGAGACGAGAAATCTCTGCCTGTACTCTCTTCCGCTCCTGGCCATATCAGCGTTAAAGAAGAAGAAGAGATGCAAAATGCGATGACAGTCGGTGAGGATCACGACGAAACGCTCCACGACGCTGCCTTCGACAAGCTCTTCCCCGCTGTTTCGGACCACCCAACTACGGCCGGACATGACAATCTATTCTCCGCTGAAGCACTAGCCAACCAGGAAGTACAGCTACAGGCAGCTGATCTGCAACTGGTGGAAGCCTTGACTGGTGCATCCGCAGGCGACAACAATGGCCTAACTGGCTTAATTACCGCCGGCATCACCGGCGATAACGATAACAGCAAGCAAGCCGCGACAAAAGCAAAAGCTCTGGCAAGAAAAGAGAAACGATACCCTACTCCTCCTTCACCGTCACAGATTCCTCCCGAATACCGAGAGAAGCCAGCGAACTCTTACTCAAGCTTAATCGAAATATCACTGAGAACCTATGTGACCGAAAGAGGCATGTCGCTGTCCGAAATCTACAACGCGATTCAGGATATTTTCCCGTACTATCGATTCGCTCCTTACGGATGGCAGAACTCTGTACGACATAATCTTTCTCTTAACAAGTCATTTATCAAAATTGCCAAAGAAGGCAAAGGCTGGCTTTGGGGACTGGATGAAGAACTATGTCGGGAGAAGGAAGCTAAGAGGAACAGACCGTTAGTGAAGGAGCGCAAAGAGCAAGAGAGACGAGAGCGCAAGGAACGCGAAAAGAAGGAGAAGGAGGAGAGAGATCGCAAGGCGAAGGAGGAGAAGGAGGCCTTAGATCGAGAGAAGAAGGAACGCGAAAGAGTGGAGCGCGAACGAAAGGAGAAAGAGCTGGCGGAGAAGAAGAAGGCGCTTGCGGCAATCGCTCAAGCAGCAGCGGCAAAATCAGCGGCAACTGTGGCGGCGGGTGGTGCAACTTCAGCTGTACCTTCAGCTTTAGCTCGCGCATCGTTAGCAAACACGAAACCAAAGCCTAAAATTCTTGGGGCTGCTTCGATATCAAAACTGCAAGCACCCAAACCGCCGATTAACAAAGATACGCTGAAGGCTCTACAGCTTCTACAGCAGACAATCACAGCACAACTGTCTGCCGGCGGATCTAAGACTGTTCCTGCGACAGCCGGTGCGGCACCAGTTGCGAATGTAACAGCACATCCTGTACTTGCACCCAAGCCACTTGCCGCCGCTGCGCAACCTATCAATAAGGCTGCAAGCAGCAGCCTTTCTGCTTCAGGTGCAGCATCCTCGACCAGTGCACCAACTGCAGCGAATAACACGGCCGCGCTTGTGGCAGCAGCACTCGCTGCCGCGAAAAACAAGGCAGCTAGCACAGCAGACGTTGCAAAAAAACCTGTCACTGGTCCCTCTCAACAGAAGACACCACAGCAAAATGCAAAGGCTGCTGCGATTGCGAAGGCGTTAATGATGACACTTGCACAGTCAATGAAATCCGGAACGCCTAAGCCAGAGCCAGGGCCTAGTGAGAGTAATAATGGTGGGACACCGAGTACGCCAGGTACGCCGGTGGGAGTACCCTCTTCGTCTACTTCTGAAAAGTAGAGTATGAGAAAGGAGAGATACATGTTTTTTATTTTTGTTTTTGTGCCCTTGTGACACAATTTATATTGGTTTTACGGACTGGCGTTATCAAAGGGTAGTGTGTGTTTAAGTATGTATTATAATTGAATGTAGAATAGGTGAATGTGAAGTGTACAATAGAAGGATATAATATTAAGGACTTTATTGGCAAGTGTCGTAAATATATATGTATTAATTTTGATTATTCCTAATATACAGTAGTCACAGGATCAGATCATAATCTGGTAATCCGTCTGTTCATTGTACAAATCACAGAATTATTCAAATTCTTGTAAAGACAAGTAGTATTCACAGTGTGATTTGTAACGTTTTCTTCTCTCTTGATACTTCTTGATGGCCACGATCAGATCTATTTTGTTTTTTTAAATTTTTATTTCAGTGTCTTTTCATGTTCCACAATTTGTCAAGTTCGAGGACAAATATGCTATTTTTCCTAATATATCGTTTTTTAAAGCCCAACAAATAACATCCTCATCATATCATACACAGAGCCAGCCTGAATTTATCCCCATTTGATCAGCATGTATCGACTTGCTGGAATCAGCATGGCTTCACTTAATATGGCGTGTATCCGCCACGTCCCCGCGCCCTGTATCCACCTCTATACCCACCTCTTGGGAATCCGCCCCTGCCACGTCCACGGCCTCGTCCGCGACCACGAGCGGACATTCCGGGGACATTTGTTCTCTTGGGGACGACCTTCAGGTTACGGCCGCGAAACAAGCTCTCGTTGAGAACCAGAGCGTTCGCGACAAAGCTGGGTTCGGCAAACTCGACATACGCAAATCCCTTCGGGTGACCAGTAAATTTATCAAGCATAATAGTGACTCTGTTGATAGTACCGCAGCTTTGAAAATGTGATTGGACTTCTTCTGGTGTTGATTCGTAGTCGACATTGCCAACGTAGATACTGCGAGCATCGACATCCTCTTTGTCTTCTTTGAGCTCTTGTCCTTCCTTTTCTAATGTTTCTTGCATCTCCTTCAATTTAGCAGCCTCAGCCTCCATCTCTGCAACCCGAGCCTTCATGGCCTCAATATCATCCTAGGGCAAATCAGTTAATGATCAGATCCACAACACTCTCAAGTATTCCACACGCTTACCTGGTTGTCCGACATGCTGATCTTATAATCAATCGTACAAAACCCAAACAATATATCTGATCAGAGACTCAATCAACCGTCTCTTTTCTTTAAATGCACCGATTATTCGATGTAGCGGAACTGTGGAGGGAAAATTTGTGGTGGTCATACTGTACGCCATTTGCTATTTGATACTTATGCAATAGCAATTCTTGTCACGTGCTGGATGGCTTGAGGGCGGAGTCCTGGAATATCTAGTTCTGATTTTATACACGCGTTGATGCTGAGTGTATCTATATCGATTTGTAGCTGGAATATACCTTATGCTGATAGTATATAAGTATTGAGTTTTACCGTGGTTCTCCTAGAAGACCTCTCGAATGTTGATAATTGAACAAGCTAGTCTATGTTGGATGAAATTATTCCTATTACGCCTTATCCAAATCTAACCAACTACCCTTGAATACACATTATCTCAATGAACAATTAGATTCATAGCCCACTGTCTTTGAATGCCCGTCGAGACTCCTTCAAGAAGCGGGCAAAGTCTCTTGATTCGTTGAGCCGGTTGACGACGCGCTCAATCACTGCGCTCTCTAGTGCAGGCTCGCATCTTGATACTTCATAATCAACAGATGTCAAATCAAGAATCAGGTAATACTCTTTGTCCCAGTTGCTCTCACTGATAAGGGTGAAAATGATCTTAAGATAGTCATCTTCAACTCCCTCAATGCGCAGACCGAGGTTTTGCTCCCAGAAAGATAGCTCAGGTGCATTTAAGGAAGACTGAGTCAGTATTTTTGATCGCTCCTTTGAACGCTCTAGATGAAAAATTAGAATATTTTTGTCGCCTGAAACTCAGTCATATAGGTAGCGTACCTTCTCTTGCCTTCTCCAGCATTTGCTGCACTTCGGCTATCTGCTTGACTACAGCATCACGCAAAACAGAAAGCTCCTGCTTCTTTCGTGTGAATTCGGAAATAGACTGTTCAGTCTCCTGCACCTCTTGCTGCTCACGAGCCATTTCTATTATCTCAATTAGTTTCCAGCACGGGAGAATCAATTGCACTTTTCAGCTACATGCCTTGAGAGATCTCTTCTTCTTTTTCTTTGTAGTACTGAATTTGATTAATCATCTCAGCCTCTTGTTCTAAACACGTTTCGTTAGGCTCTGAAACCAGCACCCCTTCATAAATATTACAAATATATACCTTTTCCTTCCTGGATCTCCTGCTCGAACGCATTTCTATCTTCCAGAATTCGCTTTCTGTCTCTCGCAATATACTCGTCAAACTTTGCCTGAAAACTATCCATCTTCTTTTTCAATTTTTCAAAATCGAAAGAGAACTGCGGGACTGACTGTGCTGTCGAGCCCACAGAAGAATCAAGCTGGCCATCTGTGGTGCTGGACTTGATATCTAGAGCGTCAAGCCCGGATCGTAAAGACGCGACAGATGCCATTTTATCAAGTATATCAATAAATATTAAATACTGTAACAACCACGGAAAGTGAAATGGACGAGAAGTGAATGAAATCGAGAGTGCGCGACGTGCTGGAGAGGTAAACAAACAAAATCCTTGGGAGGTCCGCCCGTCAACAGTAAACACCATCACGTGATCTTTAAATGACCTAACCCTATATATAGTTTGCTCCTCACATCTACAATTTGGTATTCATCAGCATCAGCACAGTAATTTCTGTCTGGATTATCCTATCGGTTGTTATTAAGGCTATACCTAATATTTATTTGCTTTATATTAAGTGTATGGTTTATAATGGCTTCTTCTGCTGATGTACGAGATATGCTGGACTTGCCGGGCAGGCAGACACCAGCCAGTCGACCACCACCGGCAAAACGCGTAAAGACTGAGGGAAAGAAATTTGGTAAGGATATTATAAAGTAGCTACTGTTATATTCTGGAGGACTAACAATCATGCTAAATGAAAGATGGCATGAATCGGGAGCTTCAAAATTTGTTGGGTGAACACACGCCTGCTGTGACTGTCATCGAAAACAGATTTAAAGCAAAGCCGAACTGGAAACTGAAGCCTACTCCTTGGTATGAATAAAAGATACTATTAGCGGATATGAATTGTGTATACTAATTTTGTAAATAGGGTGTGGACAGAATTCAAAAATCCAGCTCGAACTGATGATTTAGTTCTCAGTCATTGGGTGCGAGGAACTCCGACTGATGGTAAGCACATCAAGATTATATTCCTAGTTGCTGCTGCTCATAATGATTAGACGACTATATGTTTTCCAAATTTAATAAACCCGTTGATGTACCTACATATACAACAGAGGAGTATGAGAAGTGTTTAGCAGGTATGAATTAATGATATCAGATTGGCATATTCAAATGCTAACATTATCTTCACTGAAGACACGGCATGGACATCACGCGAAACAGCTTACTTGATGGATCTTTGCAGAGAGTATGATCTGAGGTGGCTAGTGATTCAGGACCGCTATGAATATGAGCCAGAAGAGAAAGAGCCACCGTCAATACGGACACTAGAAGACTTGAAAGAGCGATACTACAACTGCTGCCGGAAACTTATGGATTTAAGACGTGAAGAAGGATCTATGGAATGGACTTCTCGGGAGCTAGAACTCTACAATGCTATGAACTTTAACAAAGAAAAGGAACTTTTCAGAAAACAGTATCTTGAACGCCTGTTAGGTCGGTCACCCGCTGAAGTTGCCGAGGAAGAGCGGTTGATATTAGAGTACCGCAAGCTTCAGGATTCTTCAAAGAAGCTGGTGCAAGAACGACACGATTTGCTACGCTTGCTTGAGTCACCTCAGACCTCAGCCACTTTTGCACAATTCCAAACCAGTCAAGGCCTCTCACAACTTGCCGCCAACATTCTGGCTAGTGATAAGAATCGGAGACGGAAAACCGGGCCAGAGGCTCCTGCTGATGCAGCTGCCGCTCAACAAGCATTACAAAAGAGTGGAGCTGCAGGCCATGGTAACTCATCTCAAGGCAATGCACAAGCTCACGCTCCACCAGCTGCGCAGGCTCCTGATTCGAAAGCGCAACCTGCCCAGCATGATTCTCCTTTGACTACTACGAAAGCGTCCAAAGCCGATTTAGCTCAAAGTGCTACTGCGAAGAGAGTGGCCAAACGAGTTCCTTCTGGGGAAGGTATGTATATATATTTTAGATGCGAGATTGTTGAGATATAATCTAACATGAACTTTAGAACACCATTATGGTATCTCATATCACGATAAGCTTACACAAGGTGTGTTTTTACGGTCGTCGAGAGTTAGCACTCTGAAGCACACAATGCAATCCAAGGTTCAGTCAGTGCTGGCCGAGCTGTCAATATCCTCGAAGCTAGCTATGCCAACAGCCAAAGTCTGCGAACGCTACGATGCGCTGCAACAGCAAATCACGGTATTGTTGGATGCGAAGAAGCAGGCCGATAAGCTGGAAGCTGAGGTTAAGATTTTGAAGGGACAGAAAGGTGGCGGAGCTGAAGGCGGAGAATAGTTTATTAGTGGCGATAAACGAGGATTAGTTGGGCGATGAGTGTGTATAATAGTTGAATGGCATTTCGGTCTCTTTGAATTAGCATGCATAAGAATATACAATACTCGTATGTGTAATATATATAAACATCAAGCATTTCTGACGCAATATAATGATGCAGCCTGAGTTGTCTACAAGTTATGGCTGCTTAGTGTGCCGAATACGCGTCACTGTCAACAAGGCCAGCACGCGAGCACGAGCAGCACCGACCGCGCCCGAGTCTGTTGTCGGGTAACTGCGGTGACCGCAGCGCTGATTGTGCCTCAGAATTCGCCCCCGATAACGCGCGCTGGTGAACCAAAATCGCAGCGGGCAATGCGAGAAGACGCAGATCTGGCCAGATAAAGAGACCTGACTGTGATCCTGCTCTGATATTCAACCACTGGCGGATGATGCAGATAGGAGGACTTTGCCTGGGCCCAGCGCTGTGATTGCTCGCCACATCTGCTGCTAATCCTAATCCACCATCACTGACTGACTGATTGTGTGAGTGAGTGTGAGTTGAGTGTAGGTGAGCGTTTGTGAGTGCCATTGAGCGGTGGGCCAAGGGTTCCGCATCGGGGCAAAATACTATTCAGGGTCTACAAACACCATAAACTAAAGGCTGATTACTCATACGCAGTGGCGGTTTCCTAAGCACCAGATTTATTTGCGCTCATTTGACGTCGAGAGCTAGGTTGCCTCTCGTCCAGATTCAAGGTCATCATTTGTCACTGCTCTTCCCCAAAAACAACACCTTTGCATCTTCTTCTGTCGTTGGATTTTTTGGTTGCAGGCTAATTTTATAAAAAAATGACTGTAGCATCTTCTGCGTACGTTCTTTCACTATTTTCTGGCCTTCCCTCGACTCCAAACGTGCCTGTCCGGCGTGATCCGGCAAGAGGGGGGAGGCGCAGTTGCTTTTACTATATACAGCTCAGATACTAATATATTGATAACAGATCACGGAAGCTGCGGATTACAGGTATGCTCCTATATCTCGAATACATCCACTGATGCTACTATCGTGTGCTGAGTGCGCGCCGAACGGAGGACCCACCTTGTTCGGCTGCCAGAAAATATCATACTTACTAATACTTCTTTCTTTAGTTGTCGCTGCCGATGGTCTCTACAAGCGCGAAGTTTTCCGTATGTTGTTTTAACTGCTGGAATTTTATTATACCAAGGCTAATCAGCTAATCGGTGCAGGTTTCCCGGATCCGTTTGCTGTGATCACTGTCGATGGCGAACAGACAAATACCACATCCGTCATTAAGAAAACCCTCAATCCGTACTGGAACGAATCCTTCGATGTGTATGTCTCATTCATCTATTGATTTTTAAATCTCCATCGTTGAACGTTATGCTGACGAAAAATCATGTAGCAATGTTACTGAATCAAGCATAATCGCCGTCCAGATTTTCGATCAAAAGAAATTCAAGCGAAAAGATCAGGGGTTTTTAGGTGTCATTAACATCCGCATTGGAGATGTCATTGATCTATCTTTAGGAGGAGAGGAGATGCTCACACGCGAGCTCAAGAAATCTAACGACAATGTTGTGGTTCATGGCAAGCTGATTATCAGTCTTTCGACTAATGTAACTTCTACCGCGTCTGCCGCTCGTGCTACCGGCAGCTCATCTGCCCTCGCCACGCAAGCATCGAGCGCTTCTAGCACAACATCTCCTGCTGCGTCTGCCTCGAGATCTGCCGCCTCTGCTGAGCCCGCCGCGCCTGTCACCAACGGAAATGGAGCCCACGCCACACGTCCTGCTGCCAATGCCGTTCCTTCTGCTGCGACCGCTACCGGTGGCTCTGCAGCTGCTATCTCATCTCCTTCTGCTGGTGGTGCTCCTGGCGCGGCCTCTAACCGTGTTTACAGCTCGTTTGAGGATCAATATGGACGCCTTCCTCCAGGATGGGAACGTCGTACGGATAACCTTGGCCGTACATACTATGTCGACCACAACACCCGATCGACCACCTGGACGCGTCCTTCGTCGACTAACTTCAGCGAGTCCGAGCAACGTGCCGCTGTTCAGAGTAACACTGAGATGGAGCGTCAACGTCACCAGAACCGAACTTTGCCCGAGGACCATACGCGCGCCAGCTCTCCGAGCAGCGACCGTCCATCGCCTTCGGCCAGCGTGAGTGCGCTACAGCAGATGGCCACTGGTGCTACGACCGCCGGACTTGGAGAGTTGCCCTCGGGATGGGAGCAGCGACAGACCCCTGAGGGTAGAACGTATTTTGTGGATCATAACACCCGCACTACGACCTGGGTCGATCCCAGAAGACAGCAATACATTAGAATGTATGGTCCGAACACTAACAACACGACCATTCAGCAACAGCCTGTTTCACAGCTTGGTCCCTTGCCTAGCGGTTGGGAAATGAGATTAACAAACACGGCGCGCGTGTACTTTGTCGATCACAACACCAAGACTACTACCTGGGATGATCCTCGTTTGCCCTCTAGTCTTGATCAGAACGTGCCGCAGTACAAGCGTGACTTCCGTCGCAAGCTGATTTATTTCAGATCACAGCCTGCTCTGCGAAGTCTGCCAGGACAGTGCCACATCAAGGTTCGCCGTAACCATATCTTTGAGGACTCATATGCCGAAGTAATGCGCCAGAGCCCGCAAGATTTGAAGAAGCGCTTGATGATTAAGTTTGAGGGAGAAGAAGGTCTCGACTACGGTGGAGTTTCGCGTGAGTTCTTTTTCCTCCTCTCACACGAAATGTTCAATCCTTTCTACTGTTTGTTTGAATACTCTGCGCACGATAACTACACCCTTCAGATTAATCCTCATTCCGGAATCAACCCGGAGCATCTCAACTACTTCAAATTCATTGGCCGCGTTGTCGGACTTGCTATCTTCCATCGTCGCTTCCTTGATGCTTTCTTCATTGGTGCATTTTACAAAATGGTTCTCAAGAAGCGTGTCGTGCTTACAGATATGGAAGGTGTCGATGCTGATTTCTATCGTAATTTGAGCTGGACTTTGGATAATGATATTACTGACATTCTCGATCTCACTTTTTCGACCGAGGATGATCGTTTCGGAGAGTTAGTTACTGTTGATTTGAAGCCTGACGGACAGAATATTCCTGTTACTAATGAGAACAAGCGGGAATATATTGAGCTCATCACCGAATGGCGTATTTCTAAGCGCGTTGAGGAGCAGTTCAAGGCTTTCATGTCTGGTTTCAACGAACTTATTCCTCAGGAGTTGATCAATGTCTTTGATGAGCGTGAGCTTGAGCTGCTTATTGGTGGTATCGCTGATATTGATGTCGACGACTGGAAGAAGCATACCGATTATAGAGGATATTCTGAAAGCGACGAGGTTATTCAATGGTTTTGGAAGGTATGTTTTATATTTGAAAGTATATGTCACGGTAAGCACTAACTTTCATGAATAGTGTGTTCGAACTTGGGACGCAGAACAAAAGTCGCGTCTATTACAGTTCACAACTGGTACATCGCGTATTCCTGTCAACGGATTCAAAGATTTGCAAGGTAGCGATGGACCTCGCCGATTCACGATTGAGAAAGCGGGCGAGATCCAGCAGCTGCCAAAGTCTCATACTTGCTTTAACAGAGTTGATCTTCCGCCATATAAGGATTACACTGCTATGGTTCAAAAGTTAACGCTTGCGGTTGAGGAGACTGTTGGATTTGGTCAAGAATAAATTTATTATCGAAGGATGAATCTATTTAGTTTTGCTTATTTTTTGTGGAATTGTCTTTAAATGCGCTGCGAATCTGGATTTTTTAGTTGTGGGGTTTTTTCCTTTTTATACTGTTTGTTGTCGCGCTGCTTGTCGAGTGAAATTGTGCCTGCGATCGGTCAACGGAAAATATTACGAATGTTTATCTTTTATCTCAGAAGCAATCTAATCTGCAAGTGTTTTCTATCTGCTTTTTACATATATATATATATTCACCGTTGATCGATATTTAGTGTCTGTGCTGATTTTGTGATTGCAGACTCATTTGCTAGGTCTCTTTTTTACACTCTTTTTTTTTCCTTTCATGGCTGGTCATTTGTACTTTTCGTTTTATTTATATTTGTCGCTGGGGATGAGGATAGTAGCTTTTGTTTGAAGATGCTTTAGAGGCATGTCGCTGAAACTCACTTTGTCTAATCATGAGTGCTATTATTCCTGCTTCAGCTTTTCCGAGTCGACGTTTTTTTTCACGTTTGTTTTCATAGTATACAAATATAGGAATTTATTTTATGTATGGAGAGGGTTACTTGTTCAACGTGGATTGTTGCATAGATTGTGAAAACAGTTTAGCGTACACCAGAAAAAAAAAACCGCAAAAAACTCCCAAAAAGCAAATAAACAAGACAAATATTCATACTGGAATGGTCCGCTCTAATTTGTTACTCGAGCGAGCATCTTCTATAGCGGCGTCGTTGTCTATCCGTACACGGACGAGTTTCTCGGGAAGTTGTGTTTTGCGGTCTTGGTCGAGTGATTTTTGCTCGTCTTCAGTTAAATCATCTCGTCGCGAAAGAGATTCTTCCCGTGCAATCACGTTTGCTGTAAAGTATTAGTTAGCTTGTGAGGGGTAGTGGAGTAGAGTGAGGAGAACGTACCGGAGGCCATGTTGATGGCGCGTAAGATGCTGTCCCAATTACTCACGATAAGCGCGACAGCTATATTCATCGACGTTAGCAATGATCTGTATGATATTAAAAACGCAGACAATACCTTCAGTGCCGTCAACAAGAGTCGACAGCTTCTCTTGCAACTGTTCCATCTGCTTTGCGAAATTCGCGCTGAGCTCTTTCAATTCCTGCAGACTTTCAAGTTCTTGCTTCTTCTCCGTGATCCGGCTTTGAAGGGCAGAGTTGTATTGCGAGGCACCGCCCATAGGTCCTAAAGACGAGGTCGGTATAAACGTTGTTCGGCGTGGCGCATATGACATGGTTAGTGATCTTGGTTGTGGATGTTGGATGTGTCGTTGTCGGGGAGGTAGATGATGCACTGCGAGCACGCGAAACGACGCGCTTTTGTGTGCGCGCATTGTTGTACGCGTTTATGCCTCAACTGATATTGCTAGTAAACAAGCAAATTGCATAAGCACGTAGGTTTATAGACCCTGGTTGTCAAGCAAGCTGACCAACCTAACCCATAATGTAAACAAAAAACACAATCTGGAAAATAGGTTGATTGCACTTCGATTGGCAAGGCAGGAAATAGAAAGACAGACATTTAAGAGCATTCACGAACGCAAATTCGCCAGGTGTTTTGAAAGGGATACAGGCCAGGCCTTTTTTTTTCTTGAATCTGAATTGTATTCTGATCACTAGAGTGATTGTGAAATAATCAGTCGACTCAGGTTTCAAGAAGCAGTTGCCGTCAATGGCGAGACTAGCCAGCGAGCCAGCTGTATCGTCAGAGACAATTGAAAGTGGTAGGGGGGGTTGTTGTTTGTATATTTGATAAGGATTTCTAATATTTTGGATAGTCAAACGGCGATTCTTGCGACAGAACCGCGAGTTAGCGAGGTAGGTTTCTCTACGCACGATTAGGATGGCACTGCATCTAACCTATATTTTTCATTCTGCAGAGTCAACTCCAGCCATTCTACTCGGATCAGTAATCTGGAAGTGAAAATTGCCGATCTCCTATCAGAAAACCTCGGTTTACGCCAACAAATCATTGCGCTCGAACATGATCGAGAGCGGTGGATCAATCAGCAATGCCAGGATGTTCGGCAACGCCTACATTCGAAAGTGCGAGAGATAGAAGATATAATGGATATTTTCGCATCTACGGCGAAAAGTTCACTATATGCTTCACCTCCGGTAGCTGAACAGGCGGACGAGCAGGATGAGTTGGCGCTGATGCATGTCTCGACTCGTAAGAAGTCATCGCCGAGGGAAAAGGAAATTTCGGATATGGCGCTACTACAGGAGACTGAGGATCCGGAGATTTATAATTTAGCAGAAAGTGGCAGGTATGTTTATATTGACGTTAAAGTGAATTAATTATTGACTCGGTATAGTGGGTCTGTTGTCCGTTCACCTAAACCAAAAGAATCTCACAAATTTGTTCCACAAGAGCTTTCCGCTGAGAAAATTCCGGAAATTCCAAATAACGACAGATTGCCGGAGCTACAGAGCATGACAGCTGCATCAGAAGCCGATACAACGAAACCACGACGAAGGCGGCGTGACAGCTTGCAAGAACTTGATATTATCAATATTGTGAAGATGCAAAACGCAAATTACAAAGCTAAAGTATCGGCGAATTCAGGCAGCCAATCTATGAAAGAGTCCACACAGGTTAGCGATATCCGAGTCGAGCCAGCGGAACAGGTCACAGAGGATGCTGGACAACAGACAGAAGAATCAGAAGCTTCAGCGGTAGATCAGGTTTTAGAGATTGTGGACGTGAAACCTGTGACAAAACGAGCGTCTGCGTCAAGACGACGTTCGTCAATGTTCCAGGTTGATCGTGAAGAGTACACTGCTCACGAGGAGGAAGCGCCATCGAATGTCACATCGAGATCATCACGAAGAAGCAGCATTGCAGTCAGCAGAGATCCGGTTCCTACCGAGGAAAACATGATTGCGAATAGTGTTGCTGAATCTATTGCAGAAGTTAGGAGTAAACTAGAGCCCGCAAAGACAAAGAAGCAGCCAGAACGGAAAGCCTTGCAACAGAGTATGTAGCTCGTAGTTTTCGTGGATTTTACTAACTAGTTATAGAAAATATCAACTCGGAGCCAGTCGTTTCTAAAACAGTTGGCAAGAAGAAAGATGAAGTTCCATCTAAACCAGTAGTGGATGAAATTGAAGAACAGACTAGTCAGATGCCTGCTGAATTACCTTCTGTTGCGCCAGTAGGTTTGCTAGCTGCTGTACCCGTTCAAGCGCAAGAAACGGCAGAGGAGCGCGAGTCTGTTTCGCCTGATGGTGGACGTAGATCAGGTCGACGGGGTCGGAGTAGTATCAACTATGCGCTTCCTTCTCTGCGTGTCAAGATGCGCCGAGAAACTGAACAGTTAGTGGATGCAGTTATGGTGACCTCCGAGCGGAGTGTGGATAAGAGCGATAAGCCGTTCCCGCGGACGAGAGAGAAGGCGGTTGAAGTGAAGATCAAACAAGAGTATCAAGATGGAGAACACATGGATATGGACTCGATTCCAACCGCGCCCTCTTCAGAGCTGGGAAAACGCAAACGAAGAAGTTCAGCGTGGTATGCGAATGATCAGGAAGAAACGAGTTCTGCGAAAGGAGGAAGACGAGGATCTTTGGCTACACTGACGAATGAAACTGCTGCTGAGCGCAAGAAGCCAGCCTTGAACGACATTTACGACTTTGCCGACGACGAGACTGATGCACACTCCTCGAGCACAAAACAAAATCGAATCCTAGCGACTTCCACAAAATCAGCACATGGACGGCAGAGTATGGGTTCTCGACGGAATAGTTTGCTAGACGCTGCTGACGATGAGTTTTTCGTCACGCCGAAGACCGTTGTGGGCAAGAGACGACGTAGCGTTGCCATATAATATTTTTGTTTTTTTATCTTAATACTTGCTAATAACCGGTCATAATGTGTTGTTTTTGTTATTGTTTATGTTTTATTGAGATTTGTTCAAAAGACTGCAGAGAGGAGAAGACTGGGACTTGCTTGAGCTTGTTTTTTTTGCTGATTCATGGTGTAGGCGTTTTTTATTTAGTATGAATATTATAACTAATCAATTAACTATTTCATCCCCTTGTAGTTCTGTGGTATGGTGTGGACAGTCATGATTGTCTGAGTCTGTGTTGAAGAGAAAGGGTAAAAGTTGCATTGTGGCGACAATTCGAATAAAACAATATCTCTGGGTACGTTGAATATTGTATTATAGCACCCGCAGCAGACTGAAACGCGCTGCGAGAAGATGTCCCCGAAAAAACCGAAAACAAAAGTGCTAGAGCGAAAGATGGTTGCGGTGCCAAGAGAGGACCTGGACTCTTCGTGGGGAAACGGCGATGGAGGACGGGCCGATATCGGCCTCATTTCTCACTGCGCTGCGCGTGTGAGGATGGATGGAGGTGGTGGGAATAAAAAGAGGCGAGGGATTTCATTAATGTTGCTATTTTTGGGTTTTTTTTTCTTGTTTTATGAAGTGCAATTCTTGAAATGTGTTCATGGAGTGCTGAGACTGATTTATTTACCTATATACCTCTTACAGGCTATTTTTTCTTGCATTTTAAATGCGGAACGCAGAAAATACAGGACTGAAAATGACTCGATTCCTCTACAGCACTCCAGCAGAGATATTCACGAATCAAGAAAGCTTCGTTCAAGGTCCAAAGAGAAAATGAAACACGATCTGGATCGCATACAACACAATTTACAAACTGCATATTTCATTAACCACGCAGCACGTGAGATCGGGAGTTTTTGGGAATAAAAGTCCCGACCGACAGTGCGAGAGTTGGATCCCGAGCTGGGCTAGCGGTTCTACGTACTCACTACGGACTCTGGTGTATATGAATGGCTATCTAAATCAATGCAATTTGCCAATATGATACAATTCACATACTCAATGCGCACAAATCCACTATAATGCCTTGTCCCAGTAATTAATTTACGACATCCTCCACAACCCGAATACGGCGGGTCAAGCGCGGCATGCTCGGAACCCAACTCACAAATATCAATTAAACTTTACCGGGGTTGTGGTTAAGTCCTCGGCAAAGCACGAACAAAGTGTTCAATTTTTCATATTTGACAGACGCGAGACATAATTATTCAGGTATTTTTATATTTTTGTTTGTTGAGAATGAGAAAAAAAAAACCCCGACAGCTTTTGGAATCAGCCAGAATTAAAAAAAAAAACAGTAGATAATTCAGAGAAAAATTAGGAAAAAAGCGCGAGAGAAATGAAAACGAACGGAAACTCAAATATTAAGCTGTGGTAAAAGTGTGTGGTCGCGGTGCAGCGTTTTATCTGATCGAAGAGTCATCTGGCTGCTGCATCGCCAATTTGGTGGAACCTATTGAATAATGTATAATAATATGTAGAATATATTCATTAACAGCAAAAGTCTTAATAGTATATAATCTATGTATGACAAATCTTTTTGGTCGAGCGATCTACCGACGATCTTCTTTCCTTCCTATTCCCAATAATCCCATGTCTTTTTTGTGTTCCAGTCATTATAGTAAAATCCAAGTACCTTTCCTTTCCATTTAAAAATCACACAAAACTCCAAAATACCCTTTGATCTTCATCGATCGCCCCTTTTTTGGTTGTTGCCGGCTGCTGGCAGGCCATTATTAAGTGCGCGAAGGAACTACTGTTCGGACGCGGCTTATGAACGCAAAAAAAGCGAAAGGCCAATGCAAAAAATTATAAAATATGAGCAAGTATAAGCAAGCGAGTGCTTTTCCACAACAGCAAAGGAGTCGCAATAAAAAAAATGTGCACTGTTGTAGAGCACTGCGGGGCAGAGTGGAGAAGTCCTCGGTCGAGGATACCGGGATCAGCGAGTGACGCACAGCGCTCAACGCTGTCAGCTCGAAAATCAACGGCTAAGCTGAGGAGGGAAACACGGTGAGACGCCACTCAGAAACATGTTGCCGACCACGAGAGTGTTCGTCTTGGTTGGAGGCAACACCTGTGCTGCTGCTCCGGCTGCCGGATTGCTGATGGCGGTGTTGACGGCGGTGCTGATCTGATCCGGCGGTGAAGTAGTTGCTACTGCTCGATTCGTAGAAAGGAACAAAGTAGTTCATGGGCGAGAGCAGGTCGAGCTGCTGGACTTGCACGGCCGAGGAGCGACGCCCGCTCTCGTTGACGGAAGATTGAACGGGGAGCAGAGGCGGCGAGATCGGGGGCGACTGGAGCTTTGCCTTTTCGTGGTCTGCGAGCTTGCAAGACTGGGAGCAGTAGATAGATCCAGACGGGCAGACCTTGTCGCAGACGAAGCAGTAATCTTCAAGCCACATGTTGCGATCTGTGTGAGTATGTGCGATGGCAGAGAAGTGTAGTGAACAGAAGGGAGGGGCCGGATCAGGGCGTAGTATTATAGTCGCGTCTGTGAGCGAGGAGTCATGATTTTTTGGGCGAGGGTAAAAACCCTAAACCGCTTTAACCTGTGCGATACTCGGACTCAGCAATTGCGCCATCGAAGCGAAAAACATCACCACGTTTGTGCTGCTTGTTACTCGCACGCGCGCGCAAAGTCTCGATCGCGGAACGGAATAGCAGAATCGAGCGCAGAGATTGCGTGAATTGCATCAGAGTTGATGTTTACATGACTCTGGCGTTCTGATGGGGTTGCATGCGTGGATGTGGTGATATGGTGTCTTCTACGTACTCAGGACACGTCAGGGTGACTTGCTCTGCTGTGCCCAGCGGTGACTGAGCTCATCGAGGCGGATTCCAGGCAATTTCACGTCATCCTCGCACCGCTGCGGTCAAAGCAACCATCTTCCTGGAACCAGTGACAAGCACCGCGCTCGTTCAGGCCATGTGCTGCGTCTCCAACCTCAGCTCACTGTGAAGTGTGAGCGCTCCACGTGTGCGTGAACTACGCTCCGGTACAATGTGCCGCCCTCTGCGCATTGCCACGCCCAAAATCCTCGCTGATTCAGCGCGGGAACGTGAGTTACACAGCCAAACACAGAAACCTGCTACTATTACTACTATGCAGTCTGCACCACTTGTAGCCATTTCCGTACTGCGTGTCTACAGCTCAAATTCACATCACACAGCTAACAGCAAGCAAATAATCATCTGTGTGCTTGAATAATTGCTCATCTTTGCTGCGCTGCGGTCCGGCTAATATGCTCACGGCCGGGAGCGCAGTTTGCTCGCTCTCCCAAACAACCACAAATGACGTCTTTGCTACGCCTGTGCACGTACATTCTTGACTCACTCTGAAATGACACCTTGGGAGCTGGCAACATAATCCAATATTCCAGTCTCCTGCCGCGCCCTCTCCATTCCATGCTATTTGCTTAGTAGTCTGTGAAACCAGATTTGCAGCACGTGTTTGCCGAGGACGATCAGTTCTGGTTTGTTTCCCGCGAAGGTTTTCGCCGCCTTGTTCTGCTACGTTCTTTTCCCCTTTTGTTTTATTTTATTATTCTATTTCATGTGCAGCCAGGCTGTGAACGGCTCTGTTGTGGCCACGAATGTCCCTGGATGAAACAAAACAAGAAGAAATACTTTCAGAAAAGCCACTGAAGACGAAACAGCAAACACCGGGGAGTAAAATAATGCAAAAGGGGTTTTGGGAGTTCAGAAGCGATGCTGCGTTCGTTACCCGAGAACCAAATGCTTGGAGCGCCAATTATTTCGAAACAGATCTATTACTTTGGTAGACTGGCTACTCCTACCAGTTTCGTAAACACGTCTTGAATTTTAGAACCAAACATAAAAGCATACACTGAGAAATAATCTGCGCCGTGACCCGGCATTCAGACATTTATGCGAAGAGGACTGTCCACGTCGATCATGCTGAATTCTATAGAGGTCAGCAGCGTATTTGCTCGAATGAGCTGCGCCCCCCCTCTTCCTTCAGAACTCCATAAAGCGATCCAATATTCACAAACAAGACTCTCAGAGTATTCGAACATCACAGAACATCGCGAGTATTAAAACCAGCAAGCATGGCCGCCCAGTTCAGACCACGAAGTAAGGGACAGCTTTAGCGAGACAAGCTACGTCACCCAAATAGGCAACCACGTAGCCGCTGAATTGTCTGCCACACCTTGTTTTCGTGTCTTGGAAAATGCCACGAGACCCCTCGGTTCGCTCACAAAGCAACGCCCTCTGCCAGCGCTCGTCTGAAAAGAGCTCGCGAAACCAGCGAAAGCAGGTGTCTGTTGGGAAACGGCCACCTGACCAGGAGACCCTGCATTTTGGGGAACGTGATCGCTCTTCTTCCCCGCATTTGACTGATCATCGTGAGCAAGGATTTGTAATGGCTTATTGTTCTTTGTTATGTTGTTGCTACACATTCCCCGGCTTTCCAAAAACTCGGGCTTCTCGATGCCCCGCAAATTGATTGATCATCATAACACATCGCTCATAAACTGCTGGAAAAACCTCATTGACCAACTAGCAACTAACCCTGGGCCACAAAAACATACAATCTCTAACCCTCTAATGCTATCCCATCCGTAACACAACCGCACTAATTACCCGCAGCCTCTAGCTTACTCTCGATCTCTGCCTTCCATCCTTTCCTCCGTTGCCGCTCCTCGTAGACTCCCCGGTTCCTGGTTACTCGCTCGACAATAGTCTCGGTCGAAATCGCCTTATACTGGTGGCTAGGGATTTCGCCGTAGAGTCCTAGTACCTTCACCTCGGCGTAAGGATCGGATGGGTTGGCTGCAGCTGTAAAGTCCGTAGGGCCATGCATGACACTGATAATTTCCCAAGGCAGAGACTTTAAAAAGCTCTCGCTAGGCGAGTATGGCGCCTGTAGCACGATGTGGGAGACGTACTTGCACTGCAGCACACACAGAGCACGCTCAAAGATGCTCATGATGGGATAGTTCAGGCCCTTGAATTTGTTGACCGTCGCGTCATCGTGGATACCAACAATAATGCCAACCTGCTCGCCGTACTTGGCCGTGAGTTTGGCTGCCTGCGCCGACACAAGGCGCAAGAACTCGATATGACCGGCAAAGAAGAGATCAAACCCACCGTCGACATAGATCATTTTGCGCTGCTGTTTCATGAATTCTGCGTCTGGTTCGACAACAGTAGCCAGCTTGCCGTTGTCTGCCCAGATATACACACCGTCCCTGGCTTGATGGCCACTCTCGCTCGATGCGTAAACGGCAAATCTGTCGAGCGCGTCGTGCGTGAGAAGGCTGCTTTGGCCTGGTTTTCCGGAGAGGTTGCTGGTACGAGCCTGGACCGCTAAGTTTGAGATCTCGACATCGGTGCCTTTGACCACTGGAATGTGGTGGTTCTTTGTGCAGAGTAACATGCGGCCGACTAAATCTGTGGTTGAAATGTTTGGCGTCCGCTTGACGATCAGAAACCGACCGGCTCCCTTAACAACGCGATAACAGTCTTCGCCATTGGCGTCAGTCGTGATATCATCGCCGTGAACAACGTAGAAACAGCCCCATGCATCCATAACCGCGGGGTCAGTTACATATGGCGCGTCCGCGACAGCTTTTGTAGCCCATTTGCAAGCTTCGACGGCAAGAACGCGCTCGGCAAGGGTCATCACTACCGGGCCTTTGTTTTCGAGGATTTCTTCATCAGAGTGGACGCCGACATAGAGAGAGTTGCCAAGTTGGCGGGCTTGCAGCATTGCACCGGCATGGCCTGTTTGATTAGAAGAATGACGCGTTAGGATTGCAGATGAACAATAGACAGGATACACGTACCATGGTGGGCAAAGTCGAAGCAGCCGTCAATCCAGATACGCTCTTTCTGAATTTCCTGGTGCTCAGAGACCATTGTGTCCGAGCAGTTGTGGGGCTGGCGTTGCAGGCACGGATACAGATAAGTCTGGGGAGAATGGAGTGTATCAAAAAGCAGAGCAGCAGCGTAATTGCAATGCAACGCACTCTCTCGAGACGAGACTTACGGATGCTCAGCGTAGTATTGCTTATTTGGGACACTACCACAACCTTACTAATTCAGTAGTAATCAATAGCAAGTCTTTTGTGCGTTATTACGTAAGGAGATAAGAGTAATCAATATATCAGGTTTTCTCTACGTCGAATACTGAGGCCCGCGACTCGAAGTTTGCCCTATGTCGATTGCTGAGCTCCACGACTTGAAGAGAGACACGGCATCTCAAGTGCAAAGCTCAACACATGATACATAATGCGTATCCCGAGTCTTATCCTCGCGGGATAATCTCTCCGTGCGCTGTTCCGAGGCAGTGAGCCTTGCCCTTCCTCCGGGCTACCCCTTGCAGTACCAATCCCTCAATACAACATACAAGTCCCTTGACTTGCTTAACATGAAAATTAGCCGGAGCTCACGTGAGAATATTTTGGAGTAGCATTTGTGTGACAACCGTGCGACGGTTGCGCTTAGGCGCGTGGGAGGAACAGAGACTAACGAAGACAGGAAAAGGGAAGCCGCGACGGAGCTGAGCCGGCTGGGGGGCGGACTACAACCCGAGCTTCGCATTTAACAGCTTACGGGAGACCGTAGCAGGGTTTGCAGGTTTGCAGGTATAGTTGGAGTAGAAGAGAAGACGAGAAGTAGCAATCGGATGGATGCCGACTGGACATCGGAAACGGCGGTTTCTACAATTTCCACTTCGAGACTGGATCCGGCAAAAGACTGCTTCACGTAAATTGTTAGCAACCAGGAGCATACACGAAATGATGCTGTGTAGCGGTGGTGGGCTTCATATCCAAGCGCCTGCCGCGGATCGGTTTTTCACCCGCGGGTAAATGACTCTCGCGTGCGCTTCGTCGCTTTTTGCTCATTCTCTTCCTGGGCGCACACAGCCCTTAGCCGTGGGATGCCACGAAGCTGCCTTTTCTTCCACGGCAGACAGCAGCGTACCCTCCGGACTGCTGTTTTCCAGATGGACGGACTGCCGCAGATTTGCCGCAGCAGGTTTAGCCTGCGGGTTCTTCTACGCCTTGCCAAAGTGGACATCATAGTGTTTGTATTAAATCCTCGCTGTTAAGCCGAGCCTGTCCAAAAGAGCAAACTTTCCGACGGGAGAAAGTCCCCCACACATCCCATGTAATCTACCTGAACTCACCGCTCCACAAACATTTCCTGCTCCAAAACCAGTCCCTGTACCCTTCTATCCGAGACTCACCCTTCGTTCCTTTTCCCCTTTTGCTCGGGCAGTTCTCCCTTTTATACATTTTATACACATCGACGCCATGCATTGCCCATCTTCACCCGCCCCGTCTATCGATCCGATCGACTCCTGGCAGCATGTCTCTCATCTGCAGCTGGCTAGTATGGCGCCAGTCCACTCAAAACGCAGTTCCAGACTGTGTCCGCGTCAACCGAATCTCCCTTCAGTCGGCTCTCTCGCTCGCCAACTTCCCCGCTCTCTTTCTTTCCAGCCTCGTTTGTACAGTCGTATCCTGCTCCGTCGCCATGCAGCTGCGATTGATCGGCTATGGAACCTGCAAAGCCCCCGCCAAAATCCCACGCATCGCCCTCTATAGCAGCACTCGCAACGGACCAATTCTCTGAAGACTCGAGCAAGACACTCCACGACTTGTACGTCCGGTCATCATTTTCATCAGATGAGCTACTGACCATGTCCAGCATATCCTCAGTACTCCTGTGCTCGCTCTCTAGCTGATGGGCCTGCTTACCGTCTCTTACTTGTTCAGGCATCGACATCGAGTATGGCGAGACAGCGGCCAGTGGTGTTGGCAGATTCATCTCATACATGTCTTTGCCATCACCTACTTTCTCGCCGTTGCCTGCCAACGACGAGACTGTGGTTAATGTTGTGGTCGCGACAGACGAAGATGGTGTTGATCCCGAAGCTGGCGTGCTGGGCAGACTCTGCATCATCTTCTGGTTGTAGAGTGAGTATATCTCACTCCAACCAGTATATGCCTGCATTGTCCCGCTTCCACTTTGTGCCATCTTCGAGGTCAGACTGAGCGAATCCACAGATGACACACTTGACTGTCGCGACGACTCTGGTCGGTAAGTCGGAGATGAGCTTGACGTTGAAGCGAGAGACCTGTCGCCGCTCATGTCGGCTGAGGCCCTCGATGATGATGATGCTGATGATGATGATGATGATGAGAAAAGTGCCGACTTTGCAATCGTGCTGTTGTTGCGCGCTGACTTTGTCGGCATGTCTTCCATCATCTCGAGCGACCTCTTCTTGGACTCTGTCAAGCTCGTGACCTCCTTATGCGCATTGACTGATGAAGACGTCGTCACTACCTTACTAGCTTTACTCTCGACAACTTGCTTACTCCAGAGTTGCAAGTTCGCCGACATCGTCATGAATGACCACTTCTTCTCCTGTGTCATTGCATGCGCTAGATCCGTCAACTTATCAACCACTGCCTCGACCTCGTCTCTTAGTGACTTGTCATACCGCTCGCTATAGTCATACTTGATAGACAACGCGACCAGAAAGCACCTTGTGTTTGAAAAAAAGAGCACCGACCATATCGAAGGCCCTGAAAATAACAGATCGACAGAGTCCTGTTCAAGCACAACTGTCATTATCTCATTCGCCAGCGCTATCCGAAAGTCATCTATCAAAGGGATGAATTTACTGAATAACGTGGCCTCAGCTCGCGACATTGGCCGAAAGAACGGAGTATAGAATATGAGCTTGATTGATGCCACCGATATCGCCAGATGTGCTCTAGTGATGTCCGACAGTCGCGGATTATCCAGCCGTGACTCCAACTGCTGCACTTTTGTCTCGATGTCGCGGAATTGTTGTACTGTCGCGTTTTCGAACCGGTTCGCATTATAGCAGAACGGAAGCACAAACGCCACCGCATGTGCTTGATAGATGAGCTCGATAAAGTACTCGTGGGGTGGGTTTAATGGATTATCGATATCGCTGATGTCTGGGACTTGGACGGCGACGTCGTCAGGATGCATCATTTGTGGGTAGCCTTTGTTGGCGCTTGTTATCTTGTCTTCTGTGTATAAGGACCAAAATGTGCGTCGTTTGACCTCGCGCACTAGAGGTGAATCGCTGCGGTAAGATTTTTCTTGATGAAGTCGAAGTTCAAAACACATTCTAATTGCCTGCAGAGTATAGTTAGCATCTCAGCATTCTTATCTTTAATAACAACAACTCACCTGTGCGAGGTAAAGTGGACACGCTTCGACCTCGTCTACGCCTTTGCTCTGCAGCTCGAGCGCAAGATGCATGATGGCGAGAGCCTGGCATTGTTGCAACGAGGGCTCATATTCAGTCATCATTGTCGTTAGTCGGAAGTGCAGTACTTTTCGGATGTGTTGAAAGTCCCTGGATGAAATAGCAGCATTAGGCAGGCGGCTTGCGACACCATACATTGCCGCCAACAACGCCTGGCATGGGACGATGGATTCTAGGTATGAACGCGGAACGACAGGGATGTATGGGTGCACTTGAGCGTAATAGAGATTGAGCAGGTACTTTTCGACACGACGATCAAGACACAATACTCCTTCTTGCTCATCTTCGACTTCGGCAATGGTGTTGGCGTTTTGCATCATCTGGTGGGCGTGCAGCATTTCCGCAGTATCAGGGTCCTCATGGTTGAGAAACGGCATTCGTGAGAAATGAAACCCACCATACGCCGACGTTTCGCCGTCAAAAATGAATTTGCCTTGATGTGGTTGCCGCACGGCACCGCGGGGATTGATTTCATTTTCAGAGTCGTAGCAGTCGATACCATGTTGGTAGCACCACAGACAGGCGCCGTACTGGTTGCTGTGAGCGGGTTGGCAGCGCAGGTGTCTTTTCCGGCAGGCGATACACGAGCGCTTAGTGCCGCCTCCGCTGCCACTGCTGATTGCCGGGTTTAAACATGTCGTTAAGAGAGCTGGCGATGGTGCGGGAGTGGTAGTCGAATTCGACGCGACTGAGGATGAGCGAGTAGAGTCGCGATCTTTGGGTCTGACGCGGTGTCCTTTGAACATGACTGGGCCAATTGTGGAGGAAAACCAGCTACGCGACCAAGCTGCGCCAACGGCCTGCGGATATGTGAGGGGAGATGAGTGTATTCAAAGAGAGGATGGACGATTGCGGAGCGGAAGGAGAAAAAAATATAATCGCCAGAGTGCAAAGGATGAAAGCCGGCTTTCCAGAACTTCAAGGTGAGTGTGTATGTGTGTGTGTGTGTGTGTGTGTGTGAGAGCTGCTTCAGCATCTCGAACTGACTTTTTCCGCTGACCTCTCCGAAACTTCATTAAACTATTAGGGTTCGGGTGTGGACTCGCAGCGTCGAAGCAAATGACAAGACGGATATTCAGTTTTGGCTACGAGTTTATTTATTCACTGCAGACGCAATCTGCCGAGGTCGTTTGTGGTCGCAGTTTTCATACAAAAAAACTGACGTAGGTGTCAGCAACACTCTCTGGGCGCATTCACGCACCCCAGTCGCAGTAGCAGCAGCAGCGATGTTATCAGTAGCGGCTTTATCGTGTGAGGGACTGGCTCGTTGTCCCGTGCATCCGCTGCTGCAACACCCCAGCCCAAAGTGACTGCGTCGGCCGAGCCTGTCTGTTTCTGCATTGTGTCGTGCTGATTTTATGTCATCCAGGACGTGTTTTCGCGCAACGTCGGCGCTCCCGTGCTGATACGACGCAAACAAAGTTAGCTGACCTCAGTGTTTGTACTTCTCGCCATAATCTCTCGCTTCAGTTTGATTTTCTGTTCATATCTGTTATTCTGCCATTTTCTGATACTCCTCTGTCTGTTTTGGTATGTTTTCGTATAATCGGCTATCGACGGACAAACGAAAAGAGCAAAACTTGAGGACCAGCCTGATGTTTCCTAAACGGGTCTAGTATTGAACTTTAAAATATATTCACGCAAGTATGTTTTTCCGTCGTTTCGGGTCTGCGGCGTCGGTGATGAAGAGGACTTTTCTACATAGAATAATTTGAATTACTCTAAACCACTTGTTGCTCTTTATTTTCCTCGTTTGTTGCTTAACAGATTTGCCAATGGTACTTTCATAACACAGCGGCTAGAATATGGTAGCATCTTTAGCGCAGCATAAGCGTATTAAAACTACCCGCGCATGCGACCAGTGCAGAAAGGCACGTTCTCGGTATGTCCGATTACTTCTTGCTTCGTGTTGAGAACTTGAATACTTACACAATTTGCATAGATGTGAATATCCGCCAGCTACTTCTTCGACGGCGTCGTCGGCGAATAAATGTCGCCGGTGTTTCAAGCTCAACAAAGATTGCACATTCGTCTTATCAGTCGTCGAAACTCGTGGTCGGTCGTCGTATCTGCGTGAGGACGACGAGGACGCGCCAAAGCTGAGAGAGGACTACGTGCAGATATTCGAGTCTGTGTTTTTGTCGTGTTGCCCGTTGATTTCTCCTGTCGGGCTGTCGTCGCCTGTGCATTCGTCTGCTGTCTTCTTGACCTGTACGATGCGACTATTTGGTGCTTTATTCGCCGGTGTTGATGATGATGAATTGGCGGATGTGCAGGGCTCAATTAACTCCTACATTCTTACGAAATCGCCATTAACCGTGCCAGCTCCGCAGAACGTACAGGCTCTGGCGTTACTCGCGTTACGCATCGAGGATCGGTCGGTTGGAATCAGGTTTGCTACCGCGACCAGGATGGCTGCCGCATTGGGCTGGAACAGGATCGTTGGCGGAAATCGCGACGACGACGACGAACTGGGACCGTCGGCGATGACTGATCATTTGTGGTGGACGCTGGTGTGTGAGGATATCTGGCTTCATGTGTTTACTGGATCGCCGACCTTGATCACTGCGGGCGACTTTGCGATCAGACGACCCGACTCGCCGGAGTTTATGTGTGATGCTATTGCTTTGTCTGAGATTGCCAGATTGTTGTTACGGCCAGGGTCAATGAATGTTCCTCCGGAGTTTACGGCTGCTGATCTACTGTCTGCGTGGGAAATCGAACATCCTGATATAAGCACAGATCAGGTTGCATATCCGGCCGCTTCAGAGGAGCAACAGCAGCATGAAAGCAGCACATCTCAGTTGTTCACAAATGCGTCTGCTCCTGAGAGTAACTTTTCACAGTCACACGCAGCAGACCAAGATGATTCACAATCTTCTGCGAAACTGCAAACCTCTCTCACTCCAACATCAATCATTCAGCTTCTCTACGCAGCAGTAGTAGGTCTATTCGTACTAGACAAAGTCACCAAAGGCTCTTTCGACCGTAGCTTCGTGACGGAACACCCGCAGCGCCGTCCTATTCTCTACAAAGCCTGTGTTCACGAAATGGCATTCAAAACAGGCGCGTTCGCTCGCTGGCGGTGTCTGCGGAAACTGGTTGATATTGTCGGCGCGGCGTTGTATGCCATTGGCGATGATTATGGAAGGTACTGGGCTACTGATCGGGGGTATGAGGCCGAGAATGTGCAGAGTCTGGAGGACTTATGGGATTGGTGGGTCGTTGTGGATAAAGCGGAGTAGTGCGGATGGGTGTTGGGGCGGCAAGCGCGGGTCGCTTGCACGCATGATGTAGTGGCGAAGTGCACATGCTGGCATGGCTTCAAATAGCGCTGCGCAGTTCGGAGTTAGGATTGGCAATAGATATATAACTGAATAGTAAATTATTAATTAAACAGAGCTAGATGTCCTTGCTATGTGACTTGGGTATAATATCCCCTCCAGATGCTCAGGCAGGTGGAATCCGGGATTTCGCGCACCGGGCTTTGCGGGACGCGCGAGCAAAATGCCGAGGCTAGAGCAGCAAGCACCGGGATGTCGGAGAAAGCAAGTTGCCGCTGCCTGAGCTGGGTTGGCTCAAAATGAGATCTTACGTCAGACTTCGGCCTGGTCGACGCAACATGTGATAGTTCCGGCGTTCTGAGGTGTAAAGAAACAGCTGCCCGAGGAGAGTACTTTGGTTACGGGTTCCACAGAGCCAAAGCGAGGATCTGCTTTGGGAGTTCCCGTCTGACGCGCCCAGAATAATAATCAGAAGTTAGCGCAAACCCCAATCTTCGTACGTTGCCTCATCATAGTCTGATAGTCCACTGCTTTTTGACAGAACCATCACTTCTTGCTGCCTCTCAAGCTGATAATCACCCTCGACGGTTTGATTTGCACAGGCACAATGGCAGAAGAGTCGGCCCAACCGCCTCTCTCGCCCGCTTCGTCAGAGCGTGCCCAGCCGAGTCAGCAGCAGCAACAACCGGCAGCAACTGCACCTGCGTCACCGCGGTCGCGATTCTCTATGGCTTCACTTACATCGTCTCGCACTTCTGTGACCAATAACCCGGCTTCGCAGTATATCCGCCACAGATTAAGCTCTGGATCGAAAGGAATTTCGTCGTTGTCGCAGAGGCTCCCCGGACTACCGAATCGATCCAAATCTGGCGAGCGTCTCGCGCCCTCAGGAACAGACAGCAATGAAGAGGCAATTGCCGACGATGATGACGAGCCTGAGTTGATGGCGCAGACGGTCGCCGGACTAAGTCCACTTGGGTATACCGGGCGAGGACGCAGTTCAAAGTTATCGCGCTCGCATAAGCGGTCGACGTCGGTTGATGTAGCACCAGCTACTGGCCTTGGTACTTCTATTTTCTCGTTTATCTCTGCAGCGTCGAAGGCGCGATATAGCAGGATGGCTACGAGTGGAGATGACGATGAGCATGAGCCTGAAGAGCCAGAACTTGACGAGGACGATCTGGACGACGAGGACGACGACAGCTCCTCTGACGGCGAAGATAACAGACCTGCTGTATCCATTGCGGTGACAAGCAGCGAAGAAGAAACAATCCCGGACCCAGAGCTACGAGAAAGTGGGATGCTGCCGACACGGCCGCCTATGCCGCTTGCTTCGTCATTCCTACTCAACAGGCCGACCGCCAGCCCCGACGAAGATTCAGAATACCTGCACGCTCCTCTCGAGCCGATTCAGTCTGTTGGCTCGTTATTGACATTGAGCGGAATAAAACCAGAGAATGATAACAAGAGCATTCTTACGCAGAATTCTACAGATTCACTGCGGTCGAGTGCGTTATCCGAAAAGCTGATGAATATCTTTGGCTATTCTGAGCAGGAGGAGGTTTTATGCGGTAAGATGAAATCTATTTTATTGTGTATTGTGTTTACTAACTCGTGGTGCTAGAATTTCCGTGTTACCTGCTAAAGAGTATCTTGCTGCAAGGGCATATGTTTATTACTACAAAGCACATTGCCTTCTTTGCATATATCCCGCATAAAACCGTAAGTTCTCTTCATATCAATTGCTAGAGTAGATCTAATCGTTCTTTAGCATACGGTTTACAAGACTGGTACACTGAGCCGCAGAGGCCGGCCACCAGGGCGGTATTCACGCTTCTGGTGTGTATTGAAGGATAATGTGTTTTCATTCTACAATTCAGCCTCGGATCTGTATTTCCCCCTTGGCAGTATTAATCTTCGATACGCGCTTAGTGCCGAACTTTCTCGTCCAAAGCTTACACTCAAAGAAGCTGGTGCGAATCCGGTTTCGTTTACGGTAACCACGCAGACGAAGAAATATCATTTTCGGTCAGATTCGTTTGTGAATGCTCATGAATGGGTTAATGCGATTCAAAAAGCGATATTTCGCGCGCAGAATGAGGGAGATTCAGTCAAGATTGTGATTCCATCTAATAATGTGCTGGATTTGGAGGAGAGCCCGTTTATGGAGTTTGCGGATACGATAAAGATTAAGGTCGTTGATATCGAAGAAGGGGAGACGTATGCGGTTGACGAATACTATTTTACGTTTTTTCAGGGCGGAGAAGAGGCTCTGAAAGCGCTCACCAAACATGTACCAATTTCAGTGTCTGAATCAGTCTCACTCGCAGTCCAATCAGCTCCGGCTACTCCGACCCCTGTGTCTAGCGATGCGGAGTCAGACGCTGACGAGGACTCCGACAGCGATAATGACACGATGACAAAGTCGACGATGTTTAAACGCGGGATCGCAAGACCGCAGTCGCCGATTTACGATTCTACAGGTGCGCGTGAACGTCCGTCTGCGCGGTACTTGCATACTGTCGAGGGAACGCGACGACGCCGGTCATCGAGATCTATGTCGCCGAGTTTCTCGGCCAAGTTATTGCCGCTACGTGGAAGATCGCGGTCGCCTGATGTGACTGCTGCGACTTTCTCTGTCGATACGGGTAAATTGGGTCGAAATCGGACGGCGAGTCCGTTGCGATTTGTTGGCTCGAAGGTGAAGAGTCTTGTTCAATCTGCGTCAGCTCTGAATCTGGCCGATTCTCCTGATATAACTTCCTCAACTCCGACTGCTACTACGCCACCTGAAGAGGTTACCTCCTCGACCGACACTTCTGACGATATTGTTGACGTTGGCGCTCTCTCGATGCAATCTTCCCCGTCACAAAGCGTCTTAATTGAGCCGCAGCAACGAAGATTTAGGAACGAAGGATGGTCAGACTGGATGCGCAAAGGTGGGCGAAAAGTACAGAGTTTTCTGCCAGCTGTGCCGAGTCCTTCTGGATATGTCGACAAAGTCGCTGAGATGTGGGGTGGTAACCCGAAGCACTTTGGCCATGGCGGGATGACGCTCGAAGGCGACAGCGTACACTTATCGCCCGACGAAGCTACTGCGAATATCGAAGCTGAGAAGGAGAGTGCGGATCGTTACCGCGCGCACTTTGCGCTGCCGGAAACTGAGATGTTGATGGCCAGTTTTTATGGATATTTGCATCGTGCTATTCCGTTGTATGGAAAGTTGTATATGGGATCAGAGAATTTCTGCTTTAGAAGTCTGCTGCCGGGAACAAAGACAAAGGTATTTCAAGCAAAGTTATAGAGTCTAGAATGTAGCTAATCAGTGGGTTATAGATGATCTTGCCACACTCCGATATCGAAAATGTGGAAAAGAAGCAGGGATTCAGATTTGGATACTCTGGATTAGTTATTGTGATCCACGGACATGAAGAAGTGTTTTTCGAATTTGGCTCGTCCGACAGTCGGGATGACTGCGCAGTTACTTTGCTACGACAGCTTGATGCGTTTAGACACAAGATTGACGATGACACTGACAAGTCCAAGTTACGCAAGGAAGCGCTGTCGTTGCTGAACACTCATGAGCAGCATGGACATGCAAAGCCTCCCGAGCTGCGCGCACACGATATTCTAACCACGCCGCTGATTTTTGAATCAAGTGCGTTTGAAGAAAGTCAGATGCTCGTGAGACCTTCGAAGAAGCTCAAGTTTACATGTCTGACGATTGGATCTCGCGGTGATGTTCAGCCGTATATTGCTCTGGCGAAAGGTCTGATTGCGGAAGGGCACGAGGTTGTTATCGCTACTCACATCGAGTTTGAGGATTGGATTGTCGGACATGGGATCGGGTTTGCGTGTATCGCAGGAAATCCGGCAGAGTTGATGCGTCTAGGTGTTGAGCATGGCATGTTTACGTATTCGTTTCTGCGTGAAGCAGCGTCGAAGTTCCGCGGCTGGATCAAGGAGCTGCTAGAGACGTCGTGGGTCGCATGTCAAGGTACTGAAGTCTTGATTGAGTCACCGTCGGCGATGGCAGGGATTCATATCGCGGAGGCATTACAGATTCCTTATTTCAGAGCGTTTACTATGCCGTGGACGCGAACGCGAACGTATCCGCATGCGTTTGCGGTTCCCGAGCAGAAGATGGGCGGATCTTACAATTATCTGACGTACGTTATGTTTGATAACGTATTTTGGAAAGGAATTTCAGGTCAGGTGAACAAATGGCGGACAGACACCTTGAAGCTTCCGCGGACGACTCTGGATCGTCTGCAAGCTCAGCGCGTACCGTTTCTCTACAATTTCTCGCCATCGGTGGTGCCGCCGCCTCTGGATTTTCCAGATTGGATTAAAGTCACGGGATACTGGTTTCTTGATGAAGGTGGCAAGGATTTTGTTCCAGATCCAGAACTTGTCGAGTTCATGGAGAGAGCGCGGAAGGATAAGAAGAAGCTAGTCTATGTCGGGTTTGGGTCGATTGTAGTTGCCCAGCCTAGAGAGCTCACGCAGGCTGTTGTCGACTCCGTGCTGCAGGCCGATGTTCGCTGTATTTTGTCGAAAGGATGGTCGGATCGCCTTAACTCTGCTGATGCGCAGAAGGCGGAAGTGCCATTGCCGGCGGAGGTGTACCAGATCAAGTCGGTGCCTCACGACTGGCTGTTTCCGCAGATCGATGCAGCGGTGCATCATGGCGGAGCGGGCTCGACAGGCGCCAGTTTACGAGCCGGGATTCCTACTGTGATCAAGCCATTTTTCGGCGATCAGTTCTTTTATGCTGGGCGAGTTGAGGATTTAGGTGCTGGAATACATCTGAGGAAGTTGACAGTGCGGCACTTTGCCAAAGCGCTATGGGAAGCGACGCATAATGAGCGAATTGTAGCAAAGGCGAGATCGGTGGGTGAGCACATTCGCGCCGAGAACGGGGTCGAGACAGCGATAAGAACGATCTACCGAGATTTAGAGTATGCGCGGTCGATTGTGCAGCGCAGTGACGCGGATCGAGATGAGGGGTGGTATATTGTTGAGAGCGGAACAGAGGAGTCGAAGGGACGCGCGACGCCGACGCCGACGCCGAGAGCGACGAAGACGCAAGCGAAGGGCGATAAGGCGGTAGCAACGAAGGAGGCAGCGCAATGAGGCTAGATAATGGTGCGATATGGCAAGCGCAATTGTCGCGTTTGTGGTGACTGCCGCTTAGGCTCTTACACGGGAGATGAAAGATTTCGGGATTGGGAGTTTGTAGCAGGCTGAGACGGATCCAGGAGCTGCATGTACAATAATGGCAAGCTGGCCACGTTTGAGTGTATCCGAGCATAATGATAATACGCGCTCTAATTGAGATGAATTGAGTTACGGGATTGAGGTACAAAATTAGTAAACGAGATAGAGAAGCAGCTGGAAGTAAATTGGAGGGGCAACGGCCGAGGAGCGACGAGCACGTCGAGCGGCGGGCAGTGTGTGTGATAATAAGATAGCGACGGGTGAGAAATGTGAGCGAGCAGCAGGCCGGGGTCCCAAGAGGGAAGCCGTAAACAAGGCGTGACGCTCCACACGCGCGAGAAGGCACGCCAGATAACGCCAAAGTTGCGAGGACGCGGGCAAGAAAGGGTTGCGAGCAGCTCTCATGACCAGGCCGTAATGGGCTGTTGACAATGGCTGTAAGAGGAAGGTGTGGCTTGCGGCGGGAGTGCAGATAGCGGAGAGCGATGAAGGCGCCGGGTGCCAAATGCCACGTAGTCCACTGCGCTGAGAAGACGCGGCGCAGTGTGAATGTGTCCAACTGTAGTTGCACTGCGTATCAGCATCATTGCATAGCAGCTATCATTCACAGCGTGCCATTCACAACGACACCCCAGCTACGCACTCACGCACTCACGCACTCTGGCAGTGACGTCAAGCCAGCTCTGACTCACTCTGCGGGGCGCAGACAAGTGGCTGGTGCACGTCCCATACCCTTTGCCCTGAGTCGTGTGATCTCCGCTGCCGCTCTTCGCCGGCGCTGGGTTGGCCTGACTTGGGCTGACTGACTCTTCACTTATCCTGTGTGTCGCAATCAGTCGTGCGTGTCTCGATCGGTGCCGCCTTCGCTCGCCAAAACTCAATGGAATCCCGCCGAAACCGCCCTGCAATTCGCCTATAAAGCGTCTCGCTCGCCCCGGGACGCTCTCTCTTCCTTCCCACATCCCATCCTACCCTGCTGCTCTCTCCAGACTATCTTCTGCCGCTTGCTCAATTGCCTTCTAATTGATTCAATTGATTCCTACTCGCCACTTTCTACCCACTATGACTCGCACTGTCCGCTCCAACTCCTTCACCCACACCGAGGGCGATTCCTCCAGCCAGACTCACATGCCCCGCTTCTCGGGCAAGTCCACCTTCAGCTCCTCGAGCCCGCCCTTCAAGTCCAAGAAGAACGGCGCCGGCAGAGGCAACTGGTATGTCCTTCTCCTGCCTGTCCCCTGCGATCTGGCCTCTTCGGCCTGATCACGCGTCCCTGTCCGAGCGTGGCTCGCGTGATGAGTTCAAACTCCCAACAAACTCCCAACCCGCCGCACACCACGCTCAGGACACCCTTCCTGCACGAAACAAAAGATGCTAACAGCGTAACCGTATAGGGGCCGCGAAGGCGATGAGCTTGCCGACGTCGAGGACGACTACAACTTCCAACCTCAGATACAAAGGCGCCGTTCGAACTCGAACGGCGGCAATGGCCCTTTCAAACAACCCGCTTGGGCCCAGTCGTCAAAGTTCGATGACCTCGAGGAAGTCTTCTACGAAGACGACATTTAATCCTCTCTCCTACCCTATACAATTCATCGGTATAGTTTGGTAGCTGTGCATATACTTGGTGATGTTTTGTGTAGATATCATATAGAGTCTTTTGGCTTTATTCATCATGGTTTTTGCTTGCGTGTATTCGATCACTTTGCTCTGTCATGTTTTTTTAATCCGGTGTTTACTTGGGCTAGGCTGGGCTTCGGCATTATATTTATTGGCGTATTTGAAATTGGAAATTGTTAGAAACATTGGGAGTCTTTTTGGCGGTATTTGGCCATTCGGGAGTCTATTGCCTGTGTCCCTTGGGCACCGGGTTGCGTTTGTGTTTTTGTTTATTCGAGGTAAATATTTGAAATCATCGTATTATGTTTTAGTGTGCGCTGGGAGTCATGTTGTTAGCTATGAATAGTAATTGCATGTGATCTGTCTATGTTATGTTGTGCCGCAGTTTGTAGATCCATTCTTGAATTATGTAAACAACACTCCAAATTGTACAGTGCTGTTGAAATGGCTTCCAGTGAAGAAACATCAAATCACTGTAAGGTTCACTCTAAAAACAGCAGAGAATGTTCTACTCTCGACTATCCAGACAGTTCTAGTCGCGTCTGCTACTGCAACAATCACCGCAGGAAAGCTACGTCGACGAGAGCGCTGTCTTCATTTTTCATCAGCCACAGTCACAAAACATTCACGGTAGCCGGTGTATCCGCTTTCTGAGTCCGGACAAGATATCTCACCTGCAATTTCAGCCAGCAGCGCATAGCTGTGACTATGAGTGGGTTTTCTGGCATGAGAATACGTTTCAAGGTACAACTACGCAAGGAGGCTTCGGTTCTCCCAATGCTCCGCGCTTCTAGTTGCGCACTGTTTGTGATGGTAAAGCTTTAGCAGGATGCGAACTCAATTGCCCCTCTTTTCACTGTGTTTTTTCTTATTTTATTAATTCAGCGGTATTTAGTGGAAAATACACCAAGTCCCAGCAAATCAAGTGCTCTTTACCAAGAAATTAACAAACGTCGTCTTCCAGTCGTGGCTGCGGCGACAACTCTTTCTGGCGACCCTTTTCTCCATCTCCACTCTGCTCTTGAGTCTTCCAGGAGAAAACCCTCGCTGATCGATCACCCCGATCGTGCTAAGCAAGCCGTTGGCACAGCAACGAGCGACGCTGTGTGATCCTTCTGTGGGTGCGCGGAACTGGGGGATCATGCTGGCTGCTCTGCAGTGGAGCGGACTGCCTTTCTGCAACTGATTTGAGGGGTTGCTTAAGTGGTGTTTTGACGCCGTTGCAATCCGTCTTGAGAAATAGATGCGTTGACGTATGTGTACTGTTGGATCGAGATGTCTTGCATTTGGATAATGGTGCCTGTGGTGGTGACTGTGGAGTGGTATTTCGATTGGTTTATCCAGTTGACCCAGCAGCACCTCTTCACGGGTATTGCTAGCGCAATATTTTATTGCTGAGCAAAATCATAAAGACACTGTTATGCTGGGACTATCATAATCATCTAGATCGGCTAGTGCTCCTATCAGTTTCTTACACAGAGTCAATTTCCGCACTGGATAGAGAGTTGTATCTAAAATCGTAGATACCCATTTGACTGATGTAGAATGAGGAGCGGGACTCTCTCATCTAATTATGATCTATATAAAGGAGCTATATATTATTCAAAGTAACTATAAAAATCAAAAATAGTTTAGTATACTGCTGATAGTTGTCAATGCTCCGTCCCAGAGGACACTACTCTCCAAATGATCACAGGTATTCGATTAACAGTTTATTTTGGGTATGATGTAGTATTCTGGTATAATTGACTTCAGGCTCGGCGTGCGTGTTAGAGAATTTGGAACGAGACTGTTGAGCAGAAATGAGTGTATTTCTCTAGCCAACGTTGCTTGATTCCGACGTACTCCTTCACAATGGCAAACATTTATGAGGACTAAGAACGCAGTGTTTGAGTCATTGCCGCTGGTGCAGCTGCTACTTGACTGAATGTATTGGGAAGGCGACAGTCATGAAGATATTCGAGAACTCGCGAAGGAGCAGGAAGAGTAAACAAAGGCCACTCCAGTGACGAGCCAATGATGATACATGAATAGAAAACGTTTTTGTGGTTTGTTGATGTAAACACTAGATAGTGCGGTCTGTCAGGGCATTCAAGACTCAAAAGCATCAAGACTCAGGAGGAATAATGAACAGTATCAAGCCACACACAGGATACCATTTACAATCAACAGCAATCAATTGCATCAGATACGCCACGACTCAGACCGGCCAACGGACATCGGAGCTATAATTCACCGGCCAGAAATCCAGTCTGCTGCTCATCGCCAGGCACGCCGACGATAAACACAGGCCAGGCACGCAGATTGCTTTTTCGCGCTCAACTGGACCCCGCGAAGAGGTCAAATCCCAAATGCAGTTTTCATGATTGGCCGCTCGAGGTCAGTCGCGCGGGATTGTTTACCTTTGCCTCATCGCCCATTGGCGCCATCTATTAGATCACGTGTACATTTTGAGTGATTACTTTGGCCGCAGTGAGTAATTTGGTCCCCAAAACTATAAAAACCGCTTACAAACAGCGCGCTCAAACAATTAAAGTTTTCTGTTCTTTTTCACCACAGCTTAGATTTGATTACAATTCCAACTCAACTCCCTCCAACCTTTTGCCTTCCTGCTCTTGCACACTACCCTTCTCTCCAGCCTATCCATTCTTTTTTTTTACAGGATTATTCCTTTATATTACCTGAGAGTCGACAAATAATTCCTCTTCTCTTCCTTTTCCTCCTCAGATTGTCCTACTTTTCACCATGCCAACCCTCCTCCTCACTCATCCTTCGCTGGCATCTGACCCCGAGCGGGTATCAGAGATTACTTCTCAGATGGACCAGCCAGTGTCCCACCAGATGATCGACCGTCTCTCCGCTGGCCTGGTCTCTCTTCCCAAAGCACACTACACCGGCATCCGGGTAGCGCCGTCTGGAACGACGCTGCCTGCCCCCGTGGTGGCGCAGATTGCCGAAGCTATTATTCCTGGTGGCAAGATCGAGGGTGTGTCGGCGCTGCAAAACATGGACGCACTGATGAACGGATTTTTGGTTTCAGGCGATAAGGAAAATGCGGTGTGGACAAAGCCCGAGGCTCAGAAAGTCGTCTTGCTCAAGCGGAGGTCGCCAGCCGAGAGGTCGGGCTCCGGTGCCATCAGTCTCTTTGGCAGATCATCGGCGGCTTCCAACACAGTCAGTTCCACTTCCTCGCTTCCCTCTCCTGCATTATCGGCGGCTTCGACTACTTCTTCGGCCGCTTCCTCCATCTCTTCTCCTAAGCGACCCGCAGACGACCCTTGGACAGTCGACATGGACGACGAGTTCTCATTCAACGATGCAGGTGACGACGATATCATCGATGAAGATTCTCTGCTAGACGGCGACCTTCCTGATACCATCAAAATCCCTATCGCTTGTCAGCCTACCGGAAAGCGACGCCGGAAAGCTTGCAAGGACTGTACTTGCGGACTGAAGGAGCTCGAGATGCAGGAGGAAGAGCAACGGCAGCTGAACCAATCAAGCGTTGTCAAACTTTCGCTCGAGGACACTGCCGAGATCGACTTTACCGTTCCTGGAAAGACTGGATCTTGCGGGAACTGTTCGCTCGGTGATGCCTTCAGATGCGATGGATGCCCTTACTTGGGACTTCCTCCGTTCAAGCTGGGAGAAGCTATCAGCATCGATGCTTTGGGCAACGACTTTTAGACTGCCTGGAGCTTGTCTTCTTTTTCTTTTTTTGTATCCATTGTCTGGTTAAAAGTTTTTTACCCTTTTTTTTTTACAGTTGTTCGTTTCGGTCAATTGGCATATTGGAAACGATTCGGTATAGTCACACACAAACACTGGTTAGACGCTCACTGCGCGACAGGGTATTTTAGTCCGCGGTTCATTTTTTTGCACTAATTTTGCATGTTTTTTATTCATATTATATTTCATTTTAAACCTTTTTTTTGCGCTTTGCGTTCTTTGTTCGGATGGAGGATGTGGGATTCGTTTTTGTACTTCGTAAAGTACCGGTATCTTTTGTTATACATATATTTCTAGGCGTCCGTATGATAATAACGGAATTTTTGATATGATAATTATAACGATTTTAAATAAAATATTTATGAAAAAAAAAAGATCTAGGACTTGTTGTAATTCAGCCGAATCTGTAGTCATAACGAGATCTCATTAACGCTGCAGAAGGGCTCGGCAGGACGAGGCTTATTGTGTCCGCCGTTTTGTCCAAGCAAGGCACATGCGTGGTGCATTTTGACACCAAAGCTAATTTCGGTTAACAGGTAGAGAGCGGATACAGAGTACCCTGCTTTTCGCGGTATCAACGAGCTAATCCGAATTCCGTACTATTTCTCATTCATCATAATTGATAGAGAGTTAACGAGGATATTCTGAAAGAATATTGACTCTTCTGCCCAGGTCTGGACTATCTTGTGATCTATATTCGCCAGGAACCAAATATCATACACGGCCCGCCCAGCAACGCGACATCAAGGAGCTAGGACGTGTACAGAGACCAACTACAGATAGAATTGCGAATTCGAATATTGGTGATTTATTTCTGTGGTTTATATACTTGCAGTGGCTCTTCATTGCTGATTAGGCGCCCTTGACTGTTGCTTGTTCTACACAATGGATTTTTTGAAGTCGACAATCGCGTCGATTGCGGCGAAAGCAAACACCGCATTTCCTTATACGCTTGGCGACAAGATTGAATTTCAAAATGATACTATATGGAATATTCACCATGCTACACGTCGTGTAAGTCGACCTCAGCATGAGTTTCGCTTTAGACGCGATAACGCGCCGAGTTTATACATACTTTAAATCCTTGCTAATACGTCATAACTAGAGCGATAACACTGCTTGCTGTGTTTTCGAATTTGATATCAACTCGCAACGAAGTAGGCTGCCACTTGCGCGGAATGCTATGAAAAAACTGAGAACTATGCGGTATCCGGGAATTATCAAAGTCCTAGACACGTATGAGGTACGTGAACGAAAGATGTCAGGTGTCTAGAATACGTGCTAACGTTTTGCAAATAGAGTGAACAATCGATATTAATTGCTACGGAGCCTATTGTGCCTTTAGATGTGGCCCTGCAAAACAGAGAGATTATGAACAATGATGCTGTGAAGTGGGGACTATATTTCGTTGCCGTATGCTATCTCTCAAATTCGTACTCATGACCAGTGACTAACCCACTGCTTCTTAGAATACGGTGAAATTCATAAACATTGACGCGTCATCTATGCACGGAAACATTAGACAATCATCAATTTTTGTGGCAGACAGCGGCGAATGGAAACTTGCCGGGTTCGAGCTACTAACTTCTACCAAGGAAGAGGACCCTGTTATATACACATATGGCGGGCTTGTTCCTGATGCACGTCGGTTTGCTGCACCAGAGGTTAGCAAAGGTGGCTGGGAAATTCTGAAAAAGTAGCGTATATTTCTAAGTGCATTGAAGTATAATGATTACTAACGTGGTATTGATAGACAACCCCATCATTTGGTAGATTCGTATCTTTTTGGACTGCTAATTTTTGAGGTCTTTAATGGTAGATTTTCTACTACAGATCAAATTCATTCATCTACGAGAAAGAATATCCCAGCCGAACTCTTTGGGCCCTTCAAAAAGCTTGTACAGGCTCTGCCGCGGCAAAGAGCAAGCATCAAGCAATTCATAGAAGTTGGCAAAGAAGACAGCAAAACAACGCCTGGTGCTGGATTTTTCAAAACCGACATGATTCAATTGTCAGAAAATGTGGACAGTCTGAATGTGCAGAGCGAGTACGAGCGTGATGCGTTTATCAGAGACTTTCAACGCGTTCGAACCAAATTCCCTCCGAATTATCTGAGATTGAAGATCTTGCCCCAACTTGTCAGCTGTATTGAATTTGGCGGCGGCGGACCAAAGCTTTTTACTCTTTTGCTTGACATTTCACAAAATATGGAGCAGGAAGAGTTTCAGGCAGTGGTTATGCCAACTATTGTCAAGCTATATTCCTCGCCTGACAGAGCGATCCGAATTGTTCTTTTGGAGTACTTGAGCAAGTACCTTGATATGATACCAAACAAGATTATCAACGAGAAAATTTTCCCGGAGCTGTTGAACGGATTTGCTGATGTCTCACCAGCAATCCGTGAACAGACCGTAAAATCGGTCTTGATATTTGTGCCCAAATTGTCAGACCGGAACATTAACAATGATCTTTTACGGAGTTTAGCGCGAACTCAGAATGATGAACAGCCTGGTATTCGGACGAATACTACGATCTGTTTGGGAAAGATTGCGCATAATCTTGGACCTCACACGCGGTCGCGAGTGTTGGTGACAGCATTCACTAGATCACTGAAAGACCCGTTCGTGCATGCACGCAATGCAGCATTACTTGCTTTGGCCGTTACGGTGGACATTTTCTCTCCTGAGGATTGTTGCTTCAAGCTTCTGCCTGCCATTTGCCCTAGCTTGCTAGACAAGGAGAAAATTGTACGAACGCAAGCACACAAGACACTTGACATTTATCTTAGCAAGGTTAACGCTCACGCTGCGACGATGTCAGATGCGGGCTCTGCTCAGCCTCTTACGTCGGCGCCAGCCTCCGGTTCGGCTACTCCAAAGCTGGCTGAACAGCAAGAATCTTCCGACGCGAACAGCGAATCTTCATGGGGAGGATGGAATGCAATTAACGGATTTGCTAAGCGACTTGTTAATGAGGAGACTGGAGAGGTCGACCATGGCGTGCCTCCTCCTCGGGAATCAATTGACTCTTCCGTTTCTAGCACTACCAATTCCAAGAGTAATTCTGACTCTTTGACTCCTGGTCTTTCGGTTACCAGAGCTTCATCGTCTACATCCTCGTTAGGCTTTGGGAGCTTAGGTGCGAAATTTGAACCAGAGCAAACTGAAGATGACGATTTTGGATGGGGAGATATGGAAGGTGACACTACGCTCGGCAACGGCAGTCAAACGAAGAGTGCCGAGGACGAGGACGATGCCTGGGCTGGATTCGATACTCCCGCGCCTGCTCGGACTACCGCAGCGCCCAAACCAACACCATCTAAGGTTACCACCACTCGAACTGCTGCCTCGTCTGCTGCTACTACCAGAGTGCCCAATGGCAGCAAACCGACTGTCTCTGCTGCTACCAAGTCTACGCTAGGTACCGCGAAGAAGACTACTATCGGCGCCAAGTCTCATTCGATTGCTGCACACAAAGAACAGAAGAAAGGATCTAAGTTTGCAGATACAGGTATAAACGACGATGATTGGGGCGATGGATGGTAAAGACCGGAAAAAGGCGCACATGAGGTGTGTTAATGATTGTTACGATTGTATAGTGTGTGCATGTGGTTTTAGTTTTGAGAGAGAACGAGGCTCGGAAGCCAGCAGAAGAAGGTGGTTGTAATATTTTTTGTATTGAATTATTTAATATAGACTTGCTAATAGTATTCGAAATACGAGCAAAGATGATTGTTGCAACTGCAGCAGGAAAAAAAAAGAGGGCGGAGAACGAGGAGCAGTTTGTGAGATAATTGCGGGGCAGTATTTGTGTTGCTTACTCTTTACGAATATTGATTATGCATTGCTGCACATTTCAAGAATAAAGACCAGGCTATTAATAACAAATATCCTCCATTATTGAAAATCTCATAAAAATAATTGCGTGCTCAGGCTCAGACGAAATACAGAGAAGACTAAATCCATATACCAACAATATTGTGACGATTATGCTGATTTGGATCCACTGAGCTCTGTCAAAAAACCAGCCTTCACGATCTTCTTTGTTGAATCGTGACCCTTTCTCACACAAGGTCTCTGATTCTCCTTGCAACCGCCCCTTTTCTCGCAAGCAGAATTTGATCTGCGGACTTATTTGTTCAGGATTAGTTTCTATTGTGGTATTGGATTCTACCTGCAACACCGTTCCCTCTCCTTGTTTTCCTTGATCATCACTGGAAACTTCTCTTTCTCCGCTTAGCACACGCACACTATAGGGGATCTCTCAAGCATTCTCGTCGTCGTTTTCTAGATTTCTTTTGTGATTTTCTTCTGGAGCCCAATTAGCTTTGTGTTTCAGAAGTTTGGCAGAATCATTCGAAATCAAAATCTCTCTGTATAACGCAGATCGGAACTCTTCAAGCACGCTCATCGACGTGTCAGATCAGTAGTTTGTTATACTTGTGATTCAACTTCTCTAAATAGTACAATCGATCTTTGAGATTGATTTTGTATGCTGTTTTTGATTTCAACCGACTGAGTTCTTTTTATCGGTTTATTGTTTACAAAGCGATTCGTTTTAGAGACGTGCTTGCTCAGCCCGCTTTTACGTCAACGCACACCTAGAGACCGAAAGTTTATTGACGTTTCTCCGTTTGCGTCATTTGACCTTTTATTTCTGGGTCAAAGAGCGCGATTAGTTGATCATGGCCACGACTGTGAATAACTCTGGTAACGTACCGCCTTCTTCACGATCAGGACCTCCTTCTGCGTCGGGATCTCACAATCAGCGTGGAAATATGTCACAGAACTCTAGAGGACCGGGAAATGGTTCATTACGGCGAAATGTTGGATCTCCTGCAAACGATGGCCCGCAGAACCAGAGGTGAGTGGTCTATAAGAGTTATATGTCGCTACTTGTTTGCTAACTTGGGTTATAGGCGCGGTTCCAAGCCGTGGGGCAATCATCCAGGTGCCAATGGCCAGTACTCAAATGCTCGAGGAGGCTCATATTCCAGTAGCGGTCGCCGCTCTCCGGGCGGAGAGTTAGATTCTGACCGACACCTGTACGATCGACTACTTTACCTTTTAATTCGCGCAGTAGTAAGACTCCAATCGATTGAAATGATATTGCAAATTAGTTCTAAAATGATTTTAATTTAGGGAAGTCCTGTTGTCGCGACGGTCCGTACTGGTGCTAGATTCTCTGGTATTTTGTCATCCGCACACACTCAAGGTGATATCGGCGTGACAATTCGGTTTGCCCGTCAGATTGCTGCTCCTTCAGGTGAGGAACTTGATGACGAGGCTAAAGAGACTGTGATTAGTACGCTAGTGATACAGCCGAAGGATTTGCTGGATATCAAGGTGATGGAGGTTAATGTCACCGAAGCGCAGTCGAGTATGTGGTTATTTGTCTTTGTTATGAGATGGTATTGCTGACAATCATCTTAGGCTTCCGCACTGATACAGATATTTCAGCACGAGGAGGTGAGATAAAGGAGAGAGAGCTACAACCGTGGACACCTGACGCGTCTATCCCACTTGGTGAATCTTTGGATGATATCTCTACCAAGGGTGGAAGCTGGGACCAGTTTGCAGTCAATGAAAAGCTATTTGGTGTTCAGTCATCTTTCGATGAGCTTTTGTACACCACCGAAGTTGACAAGTCGCATCCGCAATACAAGGAACGACTTGCTGAGGCAGAGCGCATTGCTCGTGAGATTGAAGGCTCTTCGTACAACGGAAACTTACATATGGCCGAAGAGCGAGGTATTGTAGTTGATGACTCAGGAGTTGACGAAGAAGACAAGTACTCAGGAGTTGTGCGCGACAAGGCACAGCTGAGTAACTTGCAAGGCGATTCCAATAAATATACACCTCCAGCGTTGAGAAAGATGGCCACCGAAGCGCCCGTCGCAGAGACATCTCCTGTCTCCGAAGAGCCAGCCAAAGCGTCAACACCGGTGCCAGCACAGCCACCATCATCATCATCATCGTCGTCGACACCCCAGCCTCAGCCACGAGCATCGACTCCTGCGTCTCAAGTCGATTCGGCCATTATTTCAAGCAAGATCACTGTGCCGTCAAACACCCCTGCACCAAAGGCAGTCCCTTCTCTCGCCTCTATCAAGCCGTTTATTCCCGCTGCCAAGAAGGCAGCCGCGGCCGAGGCTATTGCTGCCTTTGTTCGTAAGGATCTACTGCTTCCATCGCGAGAAAAACAAACGCCAGAGGCTGCTGCTCCTGTTCCTGTCCCTACTGCCACTCCCGTTTCTGTTCCCGCAGCCGCTCCAGTTGCTCCCGCCTCTGCAGCCAATTCTGTCCCCACTCCCACTATGAGCACAGAAAACTCAGAAACACTACCCGCTGAATCAAAGACGTCAACGATGAAGTTTGACAATCAACAGCTGGTGGGAAGTTTCAAGACTTTTGTACACGGAGAGAAGGAGCGACTCACTCACAAGAAGCAGGAAATGAAGCAGAAGGGACAAGAAGGGCGACTTTCAGATTTGCGGGCATTTTCAGAATCGTTCAAATTGCACACTCCTGTTCCCATTGATTTGGTGCCTATTCTTGCTAAGGACAAGGCGAAACAGGAAGAAATTATCAGCAAATCTGCCGCTAACTCTAAGCAGACTGATGCTAAACGACCGTTGTCATCTGCCGCTATGGCGCAGACTGGATCTGATGCCGACAGCGCTAGTCCCAAGCCAGCGTCACCAGCTCCGTCGTTGAGCGCGCGATTGATTGCGATTAACAAGCAGAAGGAAGCGGCCAAGTCAGAAGCCGCTCCATCGAACGCGAGCCCGTCGCCGGTTTTGTCGAACAAATCTCCAACTCTGTCTGCGAAGAAGCTAAATATTAACGCACACGAGTTTAAACCCAATCCGCTTGCCGCGACTTTCACCCCTTCGTTTTCTTCTCGGGGCGCATCCGTATCTCCATCGCTTGCTCCTTCGTCAGCTGCTGGTACTCCACGGATGGCTAATAAGCCTCTTGCTGTGCCTCGTACAGAGAGCCCTGCGTTTTTTGGACCTCAGTGGAAGGCGCGTAGCAACCGCCCCAGTGTCAACGAGAATTTCAACCCGTTTGTGACGTTGAAGAACGAGTACAAAGGAACAGAACCGTTTGTGCTTCCGAAGACTTACATGTCACCTCCTACTTGGGTTCTAGATGACACACAAGCGGTTTCGCATGTAGAGATGTTTGAACAGCCGGAGCCTGTTGCGAATGGGAGAATTTATGGAATTCCTCTGCCTCCGCCGGTTCCGTTCTCTCCTCGTGGACCTGCTTCGGGACATGTGTCACCGTCAGTTAGCGGTCCTGACTCACCGTTCGTACCTGCACCTGCTATGTACGATGAATCTATGCGGGTTGGCATGGTGCCAGGAGCGTCGCCACCCATTGCATCGCCTATTATCGGCGGGCAGCAAATGACACATAGCCCGGGACAATTCGCTGCACCTATGATGTATGGCCAGCAATACCCACAATTTTACCGCGGCGGTCCTGGTAGTGGAATTCCACCTGGATTCATGCCTGCGCCTCCACCACCTCCTCAGCAGTTCATGCAGCACCAGGGGATGCCGGGATATATGCCACAGCAGCAGATGCCGCCCAACGCGGGGTACCCCTCGCCTGGTCGCAACAACCATCAAGCGACTATGATGATGCCTACTCCTAGTCAGCAGGGGAACTTTAATGGTAATGGATTTTACCCACAGCCACAGAGTAAGTACTAGAACAGGTGTTGCGATTCAGAGTTATGCTAATTTTGGGATGACTGCAGTGCATATGATGCGTGGACCACCAATGTCAATGCCCGCAGGAGGACCTCAAGTGATGATGCCACCGCCCATGCCTCCACAGCCTAATAGTGGAGGCCGGCCGTTCAACCTCCACGAGCAGGGTTCGGCGCCCCATATGCAAGCCCCGGTTCAGTCAGAATAAGATTGCATATTTCAAAGAATATGATCAAGTGCTGCTGCTCCGGGACCGACGATACAACATCATTCAGATTCAAACGACTGATTTAGACTCGCTGCAAGCAAGAAGATAGAACTGTGACAAGCGTTCGATGCAGAGCTATTTTGTTGCTGTTTATTTTCGTCTTGTATATGCCAGCGAGTTATATATACAAACAGGTCGTCATCTCGACACGGATTTTGAATCAAAAAAGGTCACTCTTCCTTCATAATCTCAACTCGATTGAAATATTCTCCATTTTTCCTACAATATTTTCTACAATGTATGCATTTTTTACGGCGTGACCAATGAGTGTCATGATTTCCAAAAAAAGAAGGATATACAGACTGACGGACAACGGCCACAGAGATTTTTATTATTTTTCATTATTAGTATTAGTCTTTTTAATTATCTTGTCTTTTGCTTGGAAGCTGTATTTGAATTTGCTGCGCGGATTTGCCTGGCGGTGCAAATCACACTTGAAGGAGTGGTGTGTGCGTGCGGGGTGAGGAGGAGTGGTGGAAGAGACGGGATACCTCAGACTATTATGTATTTATGTATGCATTTTCCGTATGTATATTTGCCCTGGCCCACAAAAAGACATAGTACTGTCGAATTTAATGTATTCTCTTAATCGAAGGATTATTTTTTGACGTAGATTAAGTGGAAGAGATGATTGTGACTATTATTTTGATTAGTCGTCGATGAAGGTGAGGTGAGGCCGATATCGGCGATGCTGTTAGTCATGTAAATGCAATGGGAACGCGGTGATAACTAAGAGTAATGAAGGCATGCAGATAGGAAGAACAGATCGTTTGTCATGACTCTTAGAGAAGATGGTGTGGTGATGAGGGTCCGAGGGTGGTGGCTTGAGGAATGGGAGTTTAAGCCACACCTTGAGTGGCGTGGTCATTTTGTTACGACATGCACATATTATAGAAGAGAGAGCAGTGATCGTGATGATAATGATAGAGCTCTGCTTAAGATTGCCAGGTCAATAGTGTGTTTTATTGTTAACAACACAGAAACTGGGCACTCCGGTCCGAGGAATGACGGCTAAGAACGGCAATTCACGGCCGCGAAGCTTCGCCGCCGCATGACAGATATTGCGTTGTGTGAAGAAACGCCGACCGAGAGTTTTATCCCGAGTCGTCGGCTTTTTTTGAGTCTGCGTAGTCCTGGAAAAGAGTGGCGAAGAAGATTTCTTGCATGTTTGAGATGGCAGAGACAAGGGACGGCTGAAGCGATATCGGGGCTAAGAGGAGTGTTTTAGTGCGGCAATTGGCGGTTGCGGAAGAGTAATCCAAACAGAGAGCGTTCTCGCGAGACCACAGCCTGTGTTTATAAAGTGTTCTCTGATATCCCGTTTGGCCTGGCTGTTCTCTGTACTGATAACTGTTTGTTATACCAAGAAAGAACACACTTCTATTTTTCTGAATACAATGGCACCTGCTGTTACCTTGACTACATGTGCACCTTCGCATGTCGCGGACTCGTTCCACGCCAGCGATCTGACCATCACCCTCAACGACTCTCCTCGCGAGTTCACCGACCCGCGCCCTTACGTCATGATCACGACCGATCATATGCTGCGCGCGACGTGGAACGCGACCACAGGATGGGCTGGGCCTGAGATCGTGCCGTATGCGCCGCTCGCGATAGATCCGGCGTCGTCTGTCTTGCACTACGCGACCGAGTGCTTCGAAGGCATGAAGGCCTACCGAAACAAAAAGACCGGCGAGGTGAAAGTCTTCAGACCGGAGCTGAATGCGCGCCGGATGAACAAGTCCTGTGATCGCATCTCGCTGCCGACCTTTGACGAGACCGAGTTCGTCAAGCTTATCTTGAAGTTTGTCTCCGTCGAGAAGAGATATATCGCGTGGGAAGGTGAGGTCGACATGGCTGAGGATGATAGCCATGACTGTTTGTACCTTCGTCCGATGATGATTGGCACTTCTGCAAGACTCGGCGTGTCGCCTCCGAGCGACGCCATGTTCTTGATCATTGCCTCGAGACTGCCGGTTTTCCACAGCAAGCCCTTACGTCTGTTTGCTCCGTCGCCCGAGCAAGCTGTTCGTGCCTGGCCCGGCGGATTTGGCAGCGCAAAGGTCGGCGGAAACTACGGCCCTACGATGAAGATCCAGAGCGAGGCGACAAAGCATGGCTACGACCAGATCTTATGGCTCTTCGACGCAGAGCGCAGGCTCGTCACCGAGGCTGGCGCTGCAAACTTCTTTGTCGTGTGGACCACGCCCGAGGGTAAGACCGAGATGATCACGTCTCCGTTGACCGATGGAATGGTGCTCGAAGGTGTCACGCGCCGTAGCGTACTCGACCTTGCTCATGAGCGTATTGCCAGCGACTCGTTTGCGATCGTCGAACGCGACTTCAGCATCGACGAGATCATCAAGGCCGCAGACGAAGGGCGGCTCATTGAGGCGTTCGCATGCGGAACCGCATATTTTGTGGCATCGGTTAGCTTGCTTGGATACGAAGACCGGAGGATTGAAGTCCCGACGAAAATGGGCGTCTCTGGCTACTACGCGCAGACTCTCAAGCGCTGGCTTGAGGAGATTATGTATGCAGAGAAGGAGCACGAGTGGGCGGTCACCGTGTAGTAATTGATAGACAATTGTATATTGGTTTTTATGTTGGCGCATTTTGTTGGCGGACTGTGGGGCTTTTAGTTAGACATTCATATAGATTTTTCAGTTACTAGAAAGCTCGTCCTGTTTACCGCGAGGGAGTTGCTGCTCTCTCTCGTTAATTACCGCTTGAGAAGCGCCTAGCAAGCGAGACGAGAGCAAAACGGTAACCAGTAAGCAGTGCACAATTAAACCCACTGCCGTCAATTCCTCTCAGCTGAAACACTAAGGCTGAAATTGATATTGTCATGACGTCAAAAAAGCGGCCTTTTTGCCGGTCAGAGAAAAAGCTTGTAAATGAGACTGAACTGGGTTTGAAGTAACATCGTTTCAAGCGGCAAACTGGTCTGCATTCGACTTGCCTGTTATTTGATGCTCCAATTAGTACAGTGTATGTTTAGTTGCATGAGGGTAGCTTCAATCCGCTGCGTAAGCAAAGCGTAGTTAGCGGGTCTTTGTTGCCTGCTCTTGCCAGGATTCCCAGCCTGTGACTTCAGCAGGCCAATGTTTACGTGTTTAGGGATTAGCATCGCCCTAATTGCTGGGATCCAGGTCTAGGGGGAACGGCTATTGTGATTTCCGGGACACAACCTTATCTTTGTTTATGAGAAGATGGGACGAAATACATAATATTTTTCAGGAACAGATCTGCGATCTACGGGAAGCGAATGCAACAGATGACCCACGTACACCACCGAGGCTGGCAAAAAGCAGCAGCATTAGAGCACTCTCTAGAGCACCAACATGCGCCTACAGCGCTTGTTAGTCTTCTACAGACTACAGTCGCTAAACTAAATCACAAATGGATCACCGCAGATAGCTTTAGACTTTATTTTTATGTCGTGTGCGGGCCGAGCTCGCGGCGAGTCTTAAATGGATTAGAAGGTTCTTCGGCGTCTCACGTCTCTGTTATTTAGATAAAGCGCTGGCGTTCGCCTCTTTGATTTCTTTCTGTTTTTTCGTTCTTCCTCAGATTATCCTTCTCTCTTACCTGTCCTCAAGTTATTTCTTTGGTCAGTTATACACATAATACACAATGGTCTACCCCGATACTTTCCAAGGTTTTGCCGGCTACTCTTACGAGGAGTGGAACAAGCCTAAGCCTTTCGAGGTATGTAATCTTCAAGAGTGGCGCTGTCTTCTTTCATTACGACGTTCTGAAATTTTTCCTTTACTTTGGTATTAACGGCGCTTACTACAGTACAAGCCTAAGCCCTTCGGTCCCAAGGACATTGATATCAAGATCGAAGCCTGCGGTGTCTGCGGATCTGATGTTCACACTATCACCGGTGGATGGGGAAAGACCCCTCTTCCCTTGATTGTTGGACACGAGATTGTCGGAACCGCCATCAAGGTCGGTGATGATGTCAAGTCGATCAAGGTTGGCGACCGTGTTGGCGTTGGTGCACAGATTGGATCTTGCGACGCTTGCGACGACTGCAAGAACGGCAACGAGCAGTACTGCCAGCAATGGATCGACACCTACGGATCCACCTACCCCGTCGGATACCATGATGGATCTGACGGAAACGTCACGCAGGGAGGATACGCTTCGCACATTCGCTCGCACGAGCTCTTCACTTTCCCTATTCCCGAGGAACTCGAGAGTCACCTCGTCGCTCCCATGATGTGCGCCGGTCTCACCACCTACTCGCCCCTCAAGCGCAACGGCTGCGGCCCTGGCAAGAAGGTCGGTATCGTTGGAATCGGCGGTCTTGGCCATTTTGGAATCCAGTGGGCTAAGGCCATGGGTGCCGAGGTCTACGTCTTCTCGCGTACTGACGCGAAGAAGGAGGATGCCATCAAGCTCGGAGCCGACGTCTTCGTCGCCACCGCCGAGAAGGACTGGGCTGCTCCTCTCAAGAAGAAGCTTGACATCGTCGTCTGCTGCGCCAACTCGTCCGACAACTTCGACATTGGCTCTTACCTCTCGACCCTCAAGGTCCACGGACACTTTGTCAACGTCGGTCTCCCCGAGGGTAAGGGATACTCTATCAACCCCATGTCTCTGCTCGCCAACGGTGTCTACATCGGAGCCACCCACATCGGCAGCAAGAAGGAGGTCCTCGAGATGATGGACCTTGCCGTCGAGAAGGGTGTCAGACCTTGGGTCGAGACCATCCCTATCTCGGAGGAGGGATGCTCCAAGGCGCTCGAGAAGTGCCACAGCAACGACGTCAAGTACCGTGTTACCCTGGTTGACTTTGACAAGGCCTTTGGCAACTAGATTTATGTCACTGAATGAAATTTGTTTTATAGATACACGTTTATAGATTTTCACATGCTCAATGAATTTTTTTTTTTGACACATCAAGACACGTAACCTTTTCACAGTGCCATTGGCACGACTTCGCGTACCGAATCAAAACAATGTCTTTACTTGCACAGACCAGGACTCAATAAACGTGTCGAGGATGGATGGTGGGGGTAGTTGGGATCTTTGTCTCTTCTACGCGTGGATAGTGGGGGTAGAGGAGGGCGATGACGACCGAGTCACGATTGTTTATGTAAGGAATGAGGGAACCAGATATTTGTGAGGTTTGTAGAATTATTAGATAATAAAGCTTGGGTGGCTGATTCTCTGCTGATGTGCGAAGAGCTCATATTCAGTAAGCATTGATGTCGTGACTGATTGCGCCGGTATGGATATCGATGTCGATCTGCAAACACTATAAACAGCTGTATTTCGCTGAGGATTTTCATTGTACGGTTTTCCAAATTCATATTATATATATATATATATACAGAATAGAGAATTGTTGTTGTGAAAAGCTGTTCCGAAAGATGGGGGCTTTACCTATTATATCGAGGGTAGGCATAGTTCTTTTGCCATTTTGTCTTCTTCATATGATCCTGGGCTTGAAAAATTTGAGATGGATATTGACAAGATGGTGAGTTGAGAGGAGAGCGTAGACAAGACTAATACGGATTGCAGTAGATAAGGCGTTTCACGATAAGAGAGATAAAGATGATTGCAAGTGGCATCAGAAGCAAGGATTGTTATCTTGCTGGTTTGTCAGCGGGGCGACGTGCATCAAGAGTTATCAGATAGAATAAATGAAAATTAGAGCACCGTCCGACGAATAAACAAGATAAGATAAAGGCCGGGATATAGCTGGAAAAAATGAAAAAAGACGAGTTGCAGTAGTATATTCGGGCGGTTGAGGGGGAGGGGGGGAAGTGTAAGCCTAAATAAGGCCTGATTTGAGAGATGCGCGTTTATCCGAGCGCAAGAGTGCGTCATTGATGTGGCAGAGATTTTAATGAAGATTATGCGTCGGTCAGAAAGATATAGCGCCTGCCTCGAGCGACTGAGACTGCTTGTTTGTTGAATGTATTATCCTGTACATAGTGTAATGCTGTAAGAGATCCATATGCCACAACAACAAGAAAATACATTTTAGTTTCCTCGGATATAAAAGTGTGTGTATGCAAGCGAAAACAAGACGGGTGTGGTCAAGTAATAACAGAGGAAAGACCAGAAGAGCTCGGGTGCGCTGCATCTTGACAGAAGCCAGCTAGAGCCAAGCCTGCTGGGCAAGCAGCAAACGAGCACTCTAAAAAAAACCGCGAGAACGCAGCCGGTATTACAACAGATAACAAGAGCAAGACAGTGCACGGCAGACAAACAGAAGATGGATCGAGGGAGATTATGGAAGAGTGCCTGGCAGGGGGGGGTGCGCGAATTCGAGAATAGCGCAGAGAGCGCTGGAACGGATTGCTGCTTTCGGGCAACGGACCCCCTTCGTCAGCGCAAACGCAGCGCCTTTCCAACGCTAGCCGGCCCTGAAGCCTTTGCTGTCTCGTGGCGGCGGTGGCTGGAGCGCCGCTGAGGACGTCTTTTTGTGTTTAATGGCTCGCCTAGGTTCCACTACAGCTTTGGCGCGATGCCTGTTAGAGGCAGCGAAACCAGACCTGGTGTTCCTCACCATGTTCTCACGACCTGTGCAAAAACTTTCCAATCGCAGGTCGCTGATTAAACTGCGACCGTGCCGCGCGATACGAAGACAATGATAGCTTGTGCCTGCCTGAATTAAACCTATTGCCTCCCTGCGATAAGAAGAGACGTGCTATCAGCAGCAGCGACTGTGCTTGCCGGCTCGAGCAGCGCTGCTCGCAAGCACATATACTACACAACCACAGCAGATCATGTCAACAACCACCTAGCTAAGAACGCCTCCCAGCTTCGCTAGGTTTGAGACGAAAGCGGCGAGAATCAGCGGGCGCGTCCGTGGCTTGCAGACGGTGGCGCTTCTGTAGAGTACTTTTGACGGAGACAAATATCGGCTTACTACAACCATCTTCGACTTCAAACTTCCAGCTCGCGCCCTTGAATCCGCGCTATTGAGGCACCGCCCGGACGGGCTTTAGCACAATCGTAGCATACTGAGGACACAGGGCCTCTAGCAAGCCCCGGATCCTTATTCCCAATACGCAGGCCCTAGCTTATCGAGCTATGCAATGATACCGACAGTGCAGTCGCTGTGCGCACGCAGGAGCCTGTCGCGCGAGCACAGCGCTCTGCGATAGATTACACATCAGGAACTATAGTGAAAATAAACCAGCTGGACCTTCCGGCAAAAACACAGAGCCCAGAGTCGGTCTAACTGGATGCACAGTAGCCATTTCTAACAAAGCAGATATGGCTGTTCAGTGTAAAAAGTCGCTCTCGAACAGAGCTACGAAGATAACGCCTCAGCGGGAACTTTACTTGCCCGACTCAGGTCTTGACTCAGAAAGGCGTAACAGATCCCCGTCTCGGGGAGGGAAAGGGAATACTCGTTCTGCGGCTGCTGGCGGGCTGTTTGCTTGTCAAATATCCAACTGCAGCTCGTATTCATGAAAATACACATGAAAGCACGTCCTGGCAGTCTCCGGGCAGCCCAGATAAGTCGGCTGCTATCCCCGATCAACAGACCAGCGTGGTAGGGCATCAAAACTGAGTTTGATGGCTTATCGCTCGCCCGTCGTACCTCTACTTCGTGGCCATGCTTCCGCTCAACTTTAGCCCCTCGGAAGGTCTAACGGCGCCACTGGACATTTCACTGCCAGAGGCTTCGGTCGGCACTTCTATATAAACCAAACATTGTCCCCCGTGTACAGTGTCTCCTGCCCTTGTCCATTCACCTCAACTCCTTTCTCGGCACTCTCTCTTTGCCTTCCTCCCCCTACCGAGACACAGTTGCAGCTATGGAAAGCCCAGTCGAATCGATCTCCGGGAGAGAGAAGCACGTTATGGCCGACATCGATGCCAACGACACTGACGCAAACAAGCTCGGAGAGCTTGGATACAAACAGGTCAGTCTCTTTTATGTGCATGGATATTCTTTCAACAGGTTATTAACAGCGTTGAATCTAGGAGCTCAAGCGTTCGTTCTCGCTCTTGTCCATGATTGGTTTCTCATTTGCCATCTTGACCTGCTGGACCGCTCTTGGAACCACTCTCTCGTCTGCTATGCTTAACGGTGGTCCCGCCGCCCTCTTCTGGGGTTGGGTTGGTGTCTGCTTCTTCACTATCTTCGTCGTTCTCTCCATGGCTGAGATTTGCTCGGCTTTCCCTGTCGCAGGTGGACAGTACTCGTGGGTTTTGCTCATCACCGATTGCAAGCCATGGGGTCGTCTACTTTCCTACGTCACCGGATGGATTCAGCTTGCTGGTCTTCTTTGCATGGGTTCGACCGCTCTCTTCCAGGTCGGTGAGTTCGTTGCTGGTATGGCTGTGCTCAACAACCCCAACTACGAGTTCAAGCAGTACCAGATTGTGCTCATCACCTACGCCATGTGCCTTATCAACATCGTGGTGAACATCTTCGGCAACCGTATCTTGAACCGTATCAACGACTTTGCTCTTTGGTGGTCGGTTCTTGGTTTCATCATCACCACCGTCGTCATCCTCGCCGTTACTCCCCACAAGCGTGATGCCTCGTTCGTTTTCACTTCGTCTATTGACGATAGTGGCTGGAACAACACCGGTATGACTATCATTCTCGGAATCTTGCAGTCGGCTTACGGTATGTGCTGCTACGATGCTCCGGCTCATATGTCTGAGGAGCTCCACAACGCAACCCGCGAGGCTCCCCGTGCTATGGTTTTGTCCGTCTTCATTGGATTCATCACCGGTCTCGGATACATCATGGCTCTCTTGTTTTGCGTCGTTAGCATCGACTCGATCGAGAACACTGCCACTGGTGTTCCCCTTATCCAGCTTTTCTACGACGCTATTGATAACAAGGCTGGCTCGATCTGCCTCTCTGTGATCACCACCGTTTGCTCCATCTTCGCTTCCAACGCTCTTTTGACTGAGGGTGCTCGCTCGCTCTTTGCTTTTGCCCGTGATGGTGCTATGCCTTTCTCCAACTACCTCTGCAAGGTAGACTCGAACCTCCACGTTCCTATCTACGCTACCCTTGTTGCCGCTTTCTTCCAGTGCGTCTTCATTGCCATTGACTTTGGTTCCGAGACTGCTTTCTTGACCGTCATGTCTATTGCTACTGTCGGTCTTTACGTTTCCTACTTGCTTCCCATTATCACCCTGATGATTCACGGCCGTGACAAGTTCAAGCCTGGATACTACTCCCTCGGAAAGTTCTGGGGATGGACTAGCAACATCTTGGGCTCGCTCTACCTGATCTTCACCACCATTTTCTTCTTCTTCCCCACCATGATGCCTGTTAATGGATCAAACATGAACTACTGTATCGTTGCTTTTGGTATCACTGGCATCTTTGGAGTCGTCTCATGGTTCACAGCTGGAAGGAAGAACTACATTCGCTCGATCATGGTCGAGGTCTCGCACGGAATTGATGTAGACAACAGCATCAGCGGCTCGGAGGCCGAGTACGAAAAGAAGCACTAAGTTCTCTTTGATTTTAAAAAATCGTCTCTAGCTGTTTTTCACGTTCTCATGGTCTTTTTTTTTTTGCGTATTTCTGCGTTTGCCGTGTTGCTGTTGCGTTCCAATAGATTTGACAATTTTTGTCGCAATTGTTGTGGTTATAGACTTGGCATCTGCTTTCTTTTATCTTTATTTTTGGGTTCTCTTCTAGAGTTGGTTACATGTATTGCTATAATATGATTTATGTACATATTGTATTTTATTTTATGAATGTTTTGGTTTGACTATTCAATAGAGAGGAAGTTGCATTCTATATATATTTCTTCCAGTCGTAAATATTAAAATATAATTTGCAGATAAGATCGTGAAATACGTAGACAGATGATTTTTTGTTTCCAAAGATATCATTTACATCTCGAATGAATCATGAACAGGATATATATCCTACAGCCTGACCCGACAAGACACTTCGCCCCTCAGGAACAGAAAAACGATATGATGATCATCAACCGCGCTCAGACGATGATGTGCAGCATAGCTCAAGGCGTGTACGATGATACCCCGGGACGAGACGAGCAGGGATATGTGTCTGGATAGGAGCGGAGTCTTATGTCGTAGCGTGTCGATTCGATTCGGAAGAAAAACAGACAAGCAAGTGTAGCAGAGCCATATCTGAGCACAGATCACAGACGATTGTCGGCTCTAGGAGGTTAAGTCGATTGTGGGGAGTGTCAGTGAGGATTTAAAGAGCTGGGATCTGTCTGTGGTCAAGTTGCTCGTCGGGCAGTGCGGCTTTGACTTTCTCCACACTACACAGCAACGGAGACGAGGAGATTCAACAGCTAGAGGGGAAGAAAGATAGAAGTACAGGGCTGAAAAAGTAATTGACGGACAATATGTGGTGCAGAGTGCAAGCTAGGAGCGCCAGTCGGCAGATCAGGGCGTTCCGAGAGTTCAGTCTCAGCGCAGCTCGAGGGTCACAGAAAACAGTTCTTTTCTTTCCCGGTCGGTATTTTATTTACGAGCTACATAAGGCGTATACTAATATGTACTGGATCAGGACAGGGAATTGAAAAAGTAGGAATCCTCAATGCGATTTTTGAAAAGTTTCCGCACATGACGAGTCGGGCCGAGGAAGCGTTTGCATCCGCGGTACAGGATGATCCAAACACCGATAGCGCGACAGCTGAAAGGATATGGTATTTGATGACGCACAAAGGAGAGCTTACAAGGCAGGACGAGATTGATATACACCGGACGTCTGTTGCGCAGCCGGCGATTCTCATGAGCTCGGTGCTGGTGCATGAGTGCGCAATTGAGCGCGGGTTACTGGAGGACAAAGAAGTGTGTGCGGTTATAGGACATTCGCTTGGCCAGATATCGGGGATGGTTGCGGCGGGGGTGATTTCGTTTACGGATGGGATTAAGATAGTGCGGGAGCGAGGACTCGCGATGGAGGAGGCTGTGGGGGATGAGGGCAGTTTAGGAAGAGGAGGAGAAGCAGAGGGGCATGAGACGGGGCTGGGGATGGTTGCCGTGCCGGTGGTGGGTAAAAGCGGAACAAGCCATGAGTTTGCAGAGCAAGTTCGTGCTACTGCCAGAGAGATGTTTGGTGGAAGAGAGGAGGCTGTTGCGGTTGCGAATATCAACTCACCGAAGCAGGTGGTTGTGAGCGGGCAGATTGCAGCGATTGAGGAGGTGCTGAAGACGATGCGGGTGCGCAGAAGCACGCGATTGCCCGTACGGATTCCGTTTCACTCGCCATTACTACGGCCGGTCGAGAGGCGGATGCGGAGTATCGTGGGCAGAACAGAGTTTTCATGGCCAGGGAGGAGATATGAGGGTGCGATGATAGTACGGAACGACAGCGCGCTGCCAATAGGGAGTGCCAAAGAGGCCCAGGAGGCGATTGTGGAGGGCTGCTGGCTGCCGGTTGACTGGCAGGGCAGTGTCGAGTATCTGCAGCAGCGGCTTGGCAGGGACGGAGTGTGGTTTATGGGGATGGGCTCGGGAAGCGATATTACGGCCGGGCTTGTGCGGGCGAGCCTGAGCGGCGGAGGCAATTCGGATGTGTTTGCGATTGATCCTGCCGGGAGAAAGAGAGAGAGCGCGGATGCGCAGGGGATAGCGAGGACCGAGAAGAAGGACTGGGCAAGTCTTTGACTGGATGCGGTAATATTCAACAAATAAATGACTACTGTATTACGTAACGAGCACTTGTGCAGCAACGTGATTACGCGGGCAGATATTTTTTTTTGGTAATGCTTTGAAATTGAGAGAGGGAGTTTCTTAATCAGCAAAAACGAGCAAGCGACGACGAGGAAGAACGGAGCACGCCTGGCACCAGCAAGGAACACGCAGCACAGCAGCATTGTAGAGCGATACAATAACAACAGCAATAGCAACTGCAGCTACAAGAACTGGAAAACAGGCAATAGAGCGACACGCAGTCCAAGAACAATGCTCTCCTGCCTTGGCCGCTTCCCTGCTCTGTCCGCACCCAACTCACAAAGCACCCGCACTGAACCGGCATCAACCCTAACCATAAATTGACGTCATTCTGACCCAGCAGTTGTTCCTACCCGGACCCTGCCTTCCGGGTCAGTCCCGAAAATGAGCAAAGCCAGCAAACAAAATCCTCACTGAAAAAATCAGCGGCGTCCGCTGCGTTTCCGCAGACCTGCTGTCTCGCCTCTCCTTCTCCTCTCCTCCTCCTTCTCTTCTTCTCCTCTTCCTCCACGCTCCCTTCGTCCTTCGCTCGTCCTCTTCTCTCCTCCTCCTTCTCTCTTCTCTCCTCCTCTTTTCTCTCCCATTTCAAGGGCCTTGGCCCCGCTGCGGCGCGTCTCTGCCGTCCTCTTCTCTTTCTGCCATTCACCCCCGCCGTGAAAGACAATGCCGTTCTAGCATGCACCACAAACAGAAGGACTCTTCTCAGTCGTCCCTCATGCCGGCTTCGTCCTCATCCTCCACCCGCGTGGCCTCCGCCGCCGGCTCCACCGCTTCCCGCGCAAACTCAGTCTCCTCCAAAGATGGATGGGTGCGCTTCATGCTCTCTGCCGATGGAAAGTCTCATCAACACGTCCTGCGCTCCGCAAAGCGCCAGGAGAAACTATCAAACATGCTCAGAGACATGATGGGCAAGAAACAGCGCCCGGATGACTCCTCCCCTCCTTCCTCCGTCGCTACACCCGTCAACGACTCGGCTTCCCTCTCCCTCGTCTCCTCCTGGCTCAGGTCAAACGAGAAGGACTCCTCTCTCACCAAGTCAGGCGCCGTTCCTTCTACCTCCTTTGTTGAAAAATACGGCAAATGCCACGAGATCATCGGTCGTGGCGCCTTCGGTATCGTCCGCATCTCTCACAAGGTACACCGCACCCCTCCTCTCCTACTTGCTTTTTCATGCAATACTAATTAATCCAGGTCGACCCGAAAAACTCAAAGAGTGAAAAGCTGTACGCAGTTAAAGAATTCAAACGCCGTCCCGCCGAATCACAGAAAAAATACACAAAACGACTGACCTCTGAATTCTGCATCTCGTCCTCCCTCCGCCACTCAAACATCATCCACACTCTCGACCTCATCCAAGACGACAAGGGCGAGTACTGCGAAGTCATGGAATTCTGCGCCGGTGGAGACCTCTACACCCTCATCCTTTCAGCCGGCAAACTCGAGGCCCTCGAAGCTGATTGCTTCTTTAAACAACTCATGCGCGGCGTCGTCTACATGCACGAAATGGGCGTCGCCCACCGCGACCTCAAACCCGAAAACCTGCTGCTCACCACTTCAGGCGCAATCAAAATCACAGACTTTGGCAATGGCGAGTGCTTCCGTATGGCCTGGGAGCGTGACGTGCACCTCACAAATGGCGTCTGCGGTTCAGCCCCCTACATTTCTCCCGAAGAGTACACCGAGGACGAATTCGACCCGCGTCCGGTTGACATCTGGGCTACCGGCGTCATCTACATGGCCATGCGTACCGGCCGACATCTCTGGAAGTCGGCACAGAAAGAAGAAGACGATTTCTATAAGCGCTACCTCGAAGGACGCAAGGACGAGGCTGGATATGAGCCGATCGAGCAGCTTGAGCGTGCACGCTGCCGCAATGTCATTTACTCGATCCTCGATCCTCATCCGGGCCGCCGTATCACCGGCAAGCAAGTTCTCAACAGTGAATGGGGACGTGAAATCCACGTCTGCGAAGCTGGTGAAACGGGCCACTAAACCATATACATGCTCTGAAAATAAAATTAATGACTCGACCAGGTCTATGTGATAATGAATTTTTTTTTGTTGAAATGTGGTTTTTTTTGTATTTGACTTTGATTTTCTTTTTCAAAGGATATACAAATACGGACAGTGGTGTATTTATCTGACTTTCTCTTCATCCATCTTTTATAATTTCTGATGTAGTCTCGGTTACGCACGTTTGTACTTATACTACCGTTGATTATCTAGTTATTTACGGCGTCTTTAACTTTTTTTGAAGTGATATTACATGTATATTTAATGATATAGTAATACGGTATGAATGAATACCAACCTATTTTCCGTAGACTCTCATTGATTGCCATTGAGAAGTGGTCTTTCTCGTTATGCCATGCACAGATACCATTCGAGATACTTTTATCACTCGGAGCTATGAACATTGATCGAAAGAGTTTTGATACCGATGACCCAATGACTGGAGTTGATTATGAATATTAACGATTATAGTATTATAGAACCATGAGGAAATGAAAATGCTGTTGGTGAATAGGCGGAATTAAGGATGGAATGTGGCTCTGATGCAGAGTCTGCGGTTCTGTGAAGTATTAGGAAGACTATTTAATGCTTATTTCTGTTTAGTAACACATTCTATTCAATTACAATATTTTCAACATAAAGAATCCTTGACCAAAATATCTATAAGTCACATCTTAGTCATCGCTGGGAAAGGGTTCTATAAGCGATGGAGTTGATAGTGTTGCTTGTTAACTGGGGATATCTCGTGAACATCAACAGGGATCAATGAGTTTACAACACAGCCAGGGTAGCAAGACGGTTGAGAGTATGTGAAGAAGGATTGACTTGCTCTTTTGGTAATATGATTGTGCACAGAGGCTGACGAGGATCTAGGTTCTCCGCATTTTGAGCTTGAATCGTATATCGCAAACTACTACGGTACGTTGTTGATTTCTCTTGCTTGAGAGGTATCTTCAAGACAGAGTACGGCGATGCTGACAAATTTATAAGGACGAAATGCGATTGATAGATTACTCTTCATAGCCGATCGATGTCCGTCGTTAGCAGTGGCTGCGTTGACGCTAGCCATCACTCGTCTGAAGCAGACCCAGGACGTCACGAGCTACGAAGATGCGACAGACAAGCTACATACCGTCGAGCCAGCTAACTCACTAGCGACTCAGGATAAAGAATGGGTCGACAATATATCGCGGGAGAATCGGGAGCAGAGCGAGAAGTTGGAGCAGGAGCTCAAACGGTACAAGAACAACTTGCTGAAGGAGAGTATTCGAATGGGTCATGCCGATCTAGGAGATTTCTATTTTGCGATTGGCGAACTTGCAAATGCGACGCAGTCCTATGTACGGCAGAGAGAGTACTGCACCACGCACAAGCACATCAAAGACCTGTCGCTCGATTTGATCCGTGTCGCTATATTCCAGCAGAATTGGCCACAGATAGAGAGTGCTCTTGCTAGACTGGAACAGCTTCCGAACGGCCTCAATGAACTTGAACCGTATGTCAAGGGCGTCAGAGGAATCTGGGCGCTTGCAAGAGGTCAATTTAAGAGCGCCGCGACACTGCTGCTAGAAACAAAAGCCGACACTCTCGCGCCGCCCAAGACTGCCTCAGGCGCGACACCTACAAATAGTGGGACATACACTGCGCTGACATCAAGCACTCGAGGTTCTGCATTGCCTAGTATTTCAGAGTTTCTGTCAGTTCCGGACGTGGCTGTCATTGTCGGCTTGTGCACGCTTGCTACTTTTTCGCGCGACGCGCTGAAGGATTTATTGGATAATAATGCGAGCCTCAAGGAGCTTCTCGAGTCTGAATCGCACGTGCGCACACTTCTCGAATCCTTTGTGCTCTTTGACTATAAAGCAATCTTTGAAACTCTCGAATCCCACAAAAGCGACTACCTGCTCGATATCTGGCTTGCTGATCATGTGACCAAACTCTTTGCTCAGATCAGAGAAAACTGCTACACTCAGTATGTCCGTGGTTATAAACGGGGATATCTATCACGTATGGCGGCGAGATTTGGCGTTGATGAACAAGCGATTGAAAAAGATCTGGTGTCGTTGATCGAGGCCAACAAGATGCCTGTGCGCATCGACCTCGAAAACAAAATTTTTGTAGATATCGAGAGTAATAGTGACGAACGGGTTGACGTGTACCAAAACATCATGGCTGTGGCGAAGGAGTATGAGCAAAATGCAAAGTTGTTGCTGGTGAATGTTGAAGTCTTACGGGGTGGGTTGGAGGTGAATCCGCCTGTGGCTGCGTCTGGGGACGAGGGCGGGAAGATTGATTTGCATCAAGGCCGTGGTGGGCTTTCACTAGGGTCGAAGAAGAAAGGTGGAAAATAAATCATCTTTTGATACTACCTTACTTTTACTTTGGCGTTGCATAGTTTACTTTAATATATATCCAAGAATTATTCTATTTACAATTCAGCAGATCGCTCTTGGACGTCCTGCATCTGATATAGATTCCACCATCTTTCTAGATGTTTCCGGATCTCTAACCCAGCCATCTACACTCGCAAGGTAACCTTCTAATCCCCATTTTGGAAGGGGTAAGAAATCTAGCGATGTGCGCAGAGCTAGTTGTTCCCATAGTTCTATACCCGCCCAGGCGATCATTTCGCCGTTATCGGTGCATAATCTGAGAGGAGGAAAGTGCATTTTCCACGATGCCGAAAACGAAGTCTTTGTGAATACGGAAGAAAGAGCGGATCTGAGAGCCAAGTTGGAAGCGACACCACCTGCGCACACGAAATCCTTGATTTGGTCGCGGATAAGAGGGTCTAGTTTGTCGGTGATTGCGAACGAGATTCGCTCGACTGTTTGTAGAAATATACTATCTTGAATAGTTGCTGCCAGTTTCAACCGTTCAGTTTCGGTTACTTTATCGAGACCGCCAAAGACGCGTTCGATTTCGCGTTCGACGACGGTGACATACGACGCGAATGAGAACGCGGCAACGCCAGTGCGTCTGCTTTTATTCCTCATCGGCACCGGGATTTCTATACCTTTAACATCTGCATCAATGATATTTTCCTCGGCGACTTGCTGCTTGTAGAGGGCAGCTGCTCGTTCGAGTTCGGGCCCGTAGCTGTTGTTGTCGGAGAGTGGCAGTCCGATAGCGCGTGCGCATTTGTCTATCGCGTCGCCGATCGCGTTGTCGACCGTGCTGGCTAACACTTCGTGCTGCTCGAGTGAGCGCGAAAGAACAAGCATAGTGTGCCCACCGCTGGCTAGGAGTGACAGGTACGGGAACTCAGGCCCGGCGACTGTGGGATTCGGGTCGGAGAGAAGTCGTGGAGTGAGAAGATGCGCGAGCATGTGGTGTACGCCGATAAGCGGGATCTGGTATGCCAGCGCGAGACCCTTTGCGAGTTCGGTACCGGCTGATAGTGATCCTCGCATGCCTGGTCCACGCGTGACGCAGATTAGATCTGGTTTCAGACGACCACCGCTGCTGCTGCTGCTGGGAGATTGAAGAGCCTGGTCGACGAGCGAGGCGAGGCTCGCTTGATGATGCAACAGCGCCATTGCAGGCACGATTCCGCGCATTTCCGAGTTATCAGTAGACTTTCTCAAAGACACAAGTAGTTTTGGAGGCGCGTTCTGCGAGAAACGGTCGTAGAGGCAAACTGAGGTGTCGTCGCATGATGTCTCGATGCCGAGGACGAGGTACGTTCGTATACTGCTGGATGTGCGATGGTGGGCTGTGTAGCGTGGCCAGAGACATGGCCGGGGAATTATTCTAGCCATATCTCCTATCAGCTTTCGTCTGCCATTTATTTCCCACTGTAGTCTTTTTGTGCTTTGGAGATATCCGTTTGCTGGTTCTCTGAAGTAGTTCCAAAATTTATTCCGGATATGATGAGCCGCAGCATCGCGAGTTCTTCAAACTCACACTTCTGTCCCTTCTATCTCTTTTATACCATCTCTATCCAAAGCACTACAGAAACGATGGAGGACAGTTCGAAACGACGGCCGTCTGCAGAGCAAGCAAATGCTCATCTTGAAACCCTGCAAAAGATCGACGAGGTAAGATCTAGACTGTTCTCGCCAGCATTCAGAGCACTAACAAAAACAAGGGCATCATCTCTCTGCTTCAATACTCCTCACAATCCCTCGCCTCTTTAAACACACTTGACTCTACTCAAACAATTGACCAATCTAAATCCGTATTTCGCCAAAACGCCGAATCGTTCTACTCTACTCTCGAGTCCGTGACAGTCGGGCTGAGGAAAGAAGCAAAGGCGCTGCAGGATGCGGGGATCTTGACGAACGCGGTGAATGCAAAGGCGGAGTGGGTTGGACGGGTCAAAGAAGTAGAGGGACTTGTGAATGCAAAGGCGGCGCTGGAGAAGCTGAATCAGGATTGAATGACAACAGAAACGATCACAGTCTGACAGCTCACCGGAGCTACTCCCATAACCTGTCTACGATCCACCACAGGAGAACTCGACCACAGGTCTACTAATTGCTTTAGACAAGTGACGCAGTCACGGCGCTCTGAAGATACTACGCTGGCTGCCTACATACAGCAACTCTTTGGCTCGTATAAATGCGAATCGAAAATGTGAATGAAATTTCAATTATTAGAATGCTATATTATAATACCTTCAAAAGCAAGACAAAGAAAACTGAACGCTATTAAATACATACATACATATATTACCTTCAAAAACAAGAGAAAGAAAACAAAACACTATTAAATACATATATGTATCAGAATCTCTATATGTTATATTAATTCAGTAAAGCCATTAGCCGTTACGCCATTTGCTCCTCGACGTCGAATCACAGGAATTCACTGTGCCGCGCCTTTTGCCTTCGCAGCAGCCTCGGCCTTCGCAACAGCTCCAGCAGCTTTCTGCGCATCAGCTTTAATCTTTTTATCTCTCAATGCAACCAAATCGTCCCACACATCAGATGGTGTCGCGTGCGGGTTCATACCAATCATAAAGGGTTCAGGCATAATTGATGGGCGCTCACCCTTGCGCACCTTGTGTCCGTCCAAGCCTGATTTTTCGATGGCAAACATCTCGTAGGCATGGCACATTGTGTTGAAGTCTCGGTACTCGATCGAGTTATCTGGTTTATCAAGGAAGGCGCCGCCGTTCTTGCGCACGTATTTTAGTCGGTACCATTGATGATATCCTTCCATGTCGTGAACCCACCACATTTTATGCCACCAGGTCGATAAACACGATTTATCACCGTTCAGGTGGATCACGGAGGGGACGTTACCGGACACGCGGTTCCAAGCGGTGTGTTTGTTTGTGAGACGCCAGTGACGCTCGGAACGGGAGCCGTTGAGGAATGGTGTGAGGGTGAGAGGGGTGTTTTCCAAGAGATCAAAGGAATCTAGTGGATTGCTGTTTACGTGTCCACCATCGACTGAATTCGTGCTGGTAATAGGGTCGATCATAGGGCCGGTGATGGTCTGCCCCATTTCGATCTGTTCCTGATAGAGGAAGACGATATCAGAGTGCGAGTGAGTGAGAGTCTGGAAGAGTAGTGAAGCGTAGTCGACAGTGATTGGCAGATCAAATTCTGCCCAGATATTTGCGAGCACGAACTGATCCGAATTAAAACTATTCCGCGTAGCATGAGCTGCACGCTTGTAAATCTGCTGCATGACATCGGCAGGCCCCATAGCGGTTCCGGAGTTGAGCCAGCGTGGCCGCATGCGGAAGCCGCGAGTGTCGAGGTCAGTTTTGGGACCGTAGACGTCGCTGGCGAGGGTCGAGTTTGGGATTTTGACGCAGGCATCTGAAGACGCGAGGTTTGGCCAGCAAGCCTTGTCAGAGCCAAAGATGACGGCTTCAGAGTATTGCGATCCCCTGCGAGCCTTTTCTTCGTCCTGGAGTTGATAGTAGCGCGAGATGAGGATGTCAAAGTCGAGTTGAAACCAGACGTCGAAAGCATCGAAGATGAGGACGAGGTCGTCAGGCTCGACATCGTCCGAGTTGAGGTATTCGTTGATCGCGTTGAGTTTGAGGAAGTGAGCTTCGACTGGATCAGAGACTTGATGATCGAAGTTGATGAGGATGGGATGCGGGTAGTTGTTGAGAGCAGAGGAGAAGAGACTCTTGCAGACGAGGTCGTTGATCTGGGTTGCTGGAGTGAGGAAATGCACAGCACGAGGACCGTCGCGAGTGTTTACGATTTTCGCGTATTTTGGTGTTTTACGGCCAGGTGAGAAGGAGTCAGAGGCAGGAGGAGGGAAGGTATCAGGGCGGGCGGAGACGAGAGGCGGAGAGGCCGCGGGTGCAGTTGCAGGCTTGATGAGAGTAGTGAGGGTATTTGTAGTCGCCGCAGAAGGCTTGCTGGTGACTGTGGAAGGCCATGCCGAGACGAGGAGCACTGTGGGGATGGGCAGAGCCGAGGTGCGATGCATGTCGACGAGCTCAGACTGCAGTTGCTGGAGCATCCCGGGGTTCTTTTTGAGCTCAGCGACCTCAGCCGAGTCCTCTGCTGACTCCTCTTCGGATTCGATCCAATCGAACTCGTCGTAGGTGAGGTTTTCAGACTTGCCGAGGGTGACGAGATGGCTGAGGAACTGGGGATCATCGGTGAGGGAGTGGAAGTCGAGGTCAGAGTCGATGCGGACGAGCACGACGACGGTGCCGAGGATGGTGGAGAGCATGAGGAAGATGATGAGGTTCTGCATTGAGAGCAGGCAACAGCAGAAGCGCCTGCTCTTTGCGAAAGGCATTGTTTCTATGTTTTATGTGCTGATGAGAGGAGGAGGGGAGGAGAGGAGGAGAGGGGGAGAGGGAGGAGGAGAGGAGGAGGAGAGGAGAAGGAAAGCCGGAGGAGAGGAGGAGGAAGAGGAAACGGGGAAGTAGCAGCGATGGCGCTACTGAGAAGCACAGACAGTGACAGGCAAGCGCTGTGCGATGACAGCTGTGCTAAGGGCCGCTGAGCAGCAGCAGCAGCAGCACTGAAAGGAGAAGGCACAGCCGATGGATGTGCAGCCCAGTGCATCGCGGAGTCGCTTGCCATCGGCTGAGACAGCGCGCCAAAGGCAGTTAGTTGTTACTGACTACACAGAGCACTTGCGGAGTAACGCAGCAGCTCGGGATGACAATTGCACGCCAGTTCCCATTACGCAAGCACAATGCCGCGCCGTTGGCGCATCCCAACGCCTTTCGCGTTCCGAGTCCGTGGACGAGGACGGTGACGCGGACGATGGCTCGCACAGCGCTTGTCTCTGCTTTGGCATTCGGCTGAGTTTAAGATTCTAAACCTTATCTTGCAATACTGGCGCTCACAATCTGCAATTTCCTATTTGGTAAATACGTTTTAGTATCACAGTAAACGCGCTTCATGCACAACGTCCGGGTAACTTCAGGCGCGCTCAGGCAAGCACTCCGCAGTGTTAGCACTCTCGCTCCTGTTCTCTTCACTTGCACAGCAATCTCAGTCAAACAATGTCGGATCAGTCTGGTGCGTCTTGCCTTCTTTCATCAGTAGATCCTCGCTAACGGCTCAGATCAATACGAAGACTCTCGCAGGTCCCTCTCCCCCGCAGCGCCGTCGCCAGTCTCTGAACCGGATCACGAAGACTCCGCAGCCTCTTACTCCTACGACGATCCACAGCATGCCGGCTCCTTTGCGTGTGTTCCTCTGACCCTTTGGCATTGCCTCACTCTAACTCATCTACAGCGATGACGAGGACTCGCATCAATATGACTACGACAACATCGAATCAGAAGGCCCTCCTTCCTCGAACCCTCCCTCCGTCAACCTCTTCGTCTCTGGCCTGCATCCTAAGATCTCGGAACACGAGTTCAGCACTCTTTTCGAGAAATTCAACATCGTGAGCTGCCACATCATGAAAGATCCCCACACTCGTGACTCGCGTGGCTTTGGATTCGCTGCTTTTGCCGACATCGACTCAGCCACTGCTGCTAGAGAAGAAATGCAAGGAAAAGAGATCGAAGGCCGCACTCTACAGTATGTCTCCCTTTCTACTACAAACTAAATCCATCTTAACTGACTTTTAAACCCCTCAGAATCGAATATGCCAAGCGAAATAGACCAAGAACTCCTACTCCTGGAAAATATTACGGACCTATCATAGCTAGAAGAGGTACATCGCCTGACAGCTTTCCATTTTACTCCTCCACTAACCCTCAACAGGCGACTTCCGAGGTCGTGGTGGTCGATTTGGCCGATTTGACGAGCGTGGTGGTCGATTCGCTAGACATCAACGCTTTGAAGATCGCCATAACATGCGCTCTGCCCCATATCCGTCTCGCCATGACGACTACGGCTTCTTCCGTGGTCGCGGTCGTCATCACCACCACCATCATCATGACCGCTACGAGGAGATCTATCGCGAGCGTGCACATCTAAGACCGCCTTATCCAGACCCCCGCGGCGATTATCGAGAGCGTGCAGCTTATCCGCCCGGACCCACTCAAGGACGACCAGAACGCCGCTATGACGACTATCCTGATCGAAACGCAGACCGTACCTTTGACCGGGCTGCCGATCGAAGAGATTTTGATGACCGCAGACCATACAAGCGTCCAAGCGCACCCAGTTCTGATAGATACGAGCGTGGCGGACATGGCGACCGCGGCGGATATGGCGACCGAGGAGGCTACCCCGACCGCGATTCAAGAGACTTTGATCGTCGTCGAGATTATCCTGATCGGCCACCTGCTACTTTTCCTCCGGCGCCTACTGGACCAGCCATGCAGCGACCCTCGTATGATGATCGCGCGCCATATCCCGACCGCGGTGCTCTTTACGGTAGCCAAGACAGAGGAAACTACTCGCGTGAGAGCTACGCAGACCGTGGGGCTTATGCAGACCGTGGAGGCTATTCCTCAAGACCACCTCCTAGAGAATCTGGTAGAGATTACCGTGAACCGCCATCATATCCACCTAGAGGAGAATCTGTGTCTACTGGTCCTGGTGGCGGATACTCTGACTACCAGTCTTCTGAACCCCCTCGAGGACCTCCTCCGCGCCAATATGCCAATGACTATCGAGGTCAAGGACGACGCTACTAACTGGTTTAATGAATTTTTAGGCTCTGAACATATTTGCGATGGATACTACTCAGAGTTGGGCGCTCTCAATGCTTTTCAGTAGCCCTCTGTCACCATCGATTTCTGAAATATCTGGAAGAGAAGCAATCATGGACTGTTTATATTCTCAGATCCTTTTTATTTCATTATTTCTAAAAACGTCCGGATTTTATTGGATTTTATTCAACTTTGCTTCAGTGTTTTATAACAGCAGTCAAATGTTCAAATGTGTCATGCCATTACTTGTATCATCAAAAGAAAGCAAACTCAAAAGTTCACAGAGAACCGAAAAAAGTCAGCGAGCAAAAAAGCAAGCAAAAGGGAATATCACTGTAATTTATATCTTTTTTTTGTATATTGTTTGTTGGTCATATTTGTTTATGTTCTATCATGTTAGAAATTATAGTACCGACGACAAAGTATCAACTCAGAACAGCTGGCGGATGATCCACTGCGCTCTTACATTTTAGCCATTGCTATACGATTATTTTCGGTATTTGCATCGCCACGCACTTGCACGTTCGAATCGTTTACCAACCCGGCTGGTTTTATAGAATATGATAGTAAAGTGTGTCCGTTGAAGTGTAAGCGGAAGGAGTGATTATACTACAACCTAAAACTAAAAGTATAGTCAAAGAGGCAAAGAATTAGGAAAACTCATTTCAAAAACACTGGCTATGATTATTTGATCGATATAGACTAACAAACAAGGCTCAGAAAAACCAAGATAAAAAAAGCTATATGTGAGCAAAATCAAACACGCAAGCGAGGAGACAGATTAATCCGTAATAATTGAAACCACCTCGACTACTGCTGAGTTTACAAATGGTGTCGAGTCATCAGATTTTCTGAATACTAAAACTCCACTAGTAAGAGCTCGGAGTCTTGCGCAGTCTGTATCTGTAGATCGCCATTACGAGATCACGATACCTCATACCACATTTGAAATGTGTGTACCGAAAAGAAAGTTAGTAATATACCTTACTTACCTGCCTTCACGCAAACAATATCAGGAATGAATCTCAAAACTGAGTTGGATTACTGTATATATATATATATATATACGACCGAGACGCAAGCGATACATCGAAACTGCTGTATTTGGCGTGTAACCGTACGAGATATCGGAAACAATTATAAAAGGCGTAGTAAAAAAGTAGTGCTGGAACCACAATTGCGAGCAGCATGCGCGATATGCTATGGTAGACAAACAAAATAGTAGTGAAAAGAAATTGAATTTTTTTGATTTTTGTCGAGAGAAAGAAAAGAGCGGTGTAAGACCGAATATTCTTTTGTACTGTACAAACAATAGACAACGATACGTGCGAGAGAGCAAACAAGATGAGAAACACAATTTTCGAATAGACAATAAAGACGATTACTGAGAAAATATACGAGATCATATCCAACTAGAAATATTGCGGCGGGCGCAGTGTTTTTTTTTTGCATATATGGCTGTATGTGGCGAGAGAAAGAAAAATAAGAATTGTACAAAAGTGAATGATCGATCATCGCATATGAATATGTTTTTTAATATATAGAAAGCTGAGGTCGACAAAATACGTAAGCTATGTCGAGTACGTACTATGATGTATCTAGAAACAAAACACTAAGGATTGTTAGAACTAGTTAGCATACATATTAGGATCATCCATTTTAATGTCTGTCCCGGTCATATCTGCTCGAGGATGATCTCGAATAATCTTCATAGCGAGAGTATCCACGGTCTCTGTCCGAGTAGCGATCACGGTCGCGGTCGCGGTCACGCTCACGCTCACGGTAGCTGTCGCGGTATCGATCCTCGCGGTCGCGGTCGCGGTATCTGTCTCCGCGGTCACGGTCGTAGTCACGGTCGCGGTATCGGTCGCGGTCACGGTCACGGTCACGGTCACGGTCACGGTCGTCATAGTGATCGCCTCCATAGCGGCGGCGGTCGTCATCACGGCGGTATCTGTCGTCGTAGCGAGGGCGTCGGCGTGGTGGCTCTGCTTCATGTCAGATTTTGTTGGTTCTCGAGTGTAGCATTGTACGGCATACCTCTTCTGCGGGGACCATAGTACTTTCCAGGAGTGGGTGTACGAGGACGGCTACGACGGGCGACCTCAATGCTAAACAGGAAATTACTGTTAGCAACTTGCCCGATCTCACGACACAATCCGATGAACATACTTCAAAGCACGTCCTTCAAACTCTTGACCCTGCAAGTTCTCCCTCGCGAGTTCAGCCTGATCGCCGCTCTCAAACTTGACGAATCCGAATCCACGCGACTCGCGCGAATGCGGATCAGTCATGATCTCGCACTTCTCCACCGCGCCGTACTTTGAAAAAAGGTCACTCAGCATATCTTCAGTCACGCGCGGGGCGATTCCGGTGACGAACAAGTTGTCGCCTTTGTTTGCTGTGTCTTCGGACTTGCTGGGCTCGCTCCTGTTGCACGCAATGTTAGATCAGAGCAGATACTGACACTCCGTGGACACATACTGGTACTCTCCGCCGGCAGCACGCTCATCCTGTCTCATAGGCGACGCCGATCGTCTATCATCATATCCCTGGTCTGCAATTGATGCCGTTAGTAACTTGACCGTCGTTCTTTTCCTGCTTTTCCTCTCCTCTCCTCTCTAGCTCCCGGAACAAAAACAACACGAACAATACCATACGCATCATGCGACCCATTCTCGTAATCCATCTTGTCTTCCGTCACTTTCTCGTAAACAAACAAATCAAAACGTCGCCGTTCGCTAGTTTGTTCCGTTCCAGTCGCTTGTATTCAAGTGACAAACAACTCTCGCGATGCTGGCTTGGCTTTTCCCCGTGTCAAAACACTTCCAACTTTGTCTCGAGAAAGGGTTAAACGCGGGTAAGGGTTTGTACCACTCCTGCGGATACAGTACGACTCCTATTGATACTCTACAGGCAAATACTTGCGATATCATATCTCTTACAGATCCTCAATGTAATATACAAAAAAGTGCACATAAAAACTGCTCTGTCGCGGCACAGCTCTACCAAACAACCTCAACCATTCACCTCGAAAGTGTGCTCCCCTCAGCAACTAATCGCGCTCAACAGCAACAGCTATATCCCTTGTAACAGCTTCAGCGACCTGCGCAGCCTCGCTAAGTAATAAATTCCTATCCCAAGATAACCGACGTCGATAAGCAATATCAAGCACAGCAGAGTTCAGCTGCTCGAGCTGCTCGATCGAGAAGTTCTCGGTCGAGCGAGCAAGTTTGGTGTGGAATTCTTCAAGAGCTTGAGTGTCGAGTTCGAACGGCGGATGAGCGATTGGCTCTTCGATTGGTTCGGGAATTGGATCGCAAACGGGGACGATAGCAGTTTCTGTTGGTGGTGCTGCCTCAGCAATCGCAATTGCGGTATTAGAAACATCTGCACTAGACACCGGGACAGAATCCAAGACAGGCAATTCATCAGCTGAGGCAATCACTGCGGGTCCATCGCTATCACTCAATATAGCTCCAACAGACATCACCGAGCTCTCCTGGACTTTGACAGCTGCATCTGGCATAGGCTGCTCAGCTGGCGCCGCATCGACATCCTGCATACTCACATCTTCCTGAGCAGTCCCCTCTGTGGCAGGCACTCCATTACCAGTAGCTTCGGCAGTAGACACCGATACTTCCTCTGTGTGTACCTCTGCATCCATCGCCTCATCCTCGTCATCTGAAAACATGTTCTCGATAGTACGAGGTTTAGAAGGCGGGCGCATAGGCGCCACAGCAGTACCATTCGCCGGAACAGCAGCAGCCTCTTTCTCTCTGAGCTCCGCCTCAGCTTTCTCCTTCGCGTCAAACTTAGCCTTATGCTGCCGTTGAATCTCTAGCATCTTTTCCTGCCGACGCTTCATCTTCTCCTTGTACATTTCAGCGCGCTGGGTATCCCGCTCGTACACGCGTTCACAGTCTAACAGGAACTGCGGATCATTTATCTCATCCACAGAGACAAGAACGTTGGCGTGCATTTCTGAAGCCTGTATATTTGTTAGTATCTTCCTTTTTTCTCACTCGCAATGCATAATAGATAGAGTACACACCTTCAAAATCTTCTCGCGATCCCCGCTAGTCTGCGCATCCTCAAGAATGAACGTGATATCCTTCAAAAATTGCTTCGGAGTACAATAATACCCATTCCACAATCGATCTTCAATCACATCCAGATCCATGTTATGATACTTCTTACCCGTGCTTCGCTGAAGAATCATCTCGTCGTCGGTGATTGAAAACTCGTACTGTGCTTGAGAATCAAGCTCAGTGCCGTCAAATAGGTACATCAAATACTCGTCATCCTAAACCAAGCATTAGCGATACACATGACTCTTCATAGCAACCAAAACATACAATAGGAGGCTTTCTAAAGCGTTTATATCGCACTTTCAGCAAATCCATCAACACACTAAGCTTAATCTTAAGATGATTCTTCAGCCGCCTATCCTTGTCTTCTTGCGCCTTCAACTCGGCCGCGGTCAATACTTTAGGTGGGTCCGGAGGTGCTATAGATAATATCTCAAGCTTTCGAGGCTTCCGATTTTCTTTGTCGGGATAGTCAAGTGGGGTGTTTGATATATGAACCTTGATTCCTTCGAAAAATTTGTATCGTTCATCCTATTTCACAAGTAAGCACATATCATCACTAAATATCAAAAGTAGACTTACATAGCTAGGCTTGGGAATCTCGATCCTGTTAGCCCTAGAAAATCCAAATAAAGCCTTGACATCATGATCCAGGTACTCAAATCCACACTCGACAATCGCCAGCAACAAAATCTGTTCGACGGGAGAAATTCCTCGTAGCAGGCCTTGGAACGTCGTCCAAGCTGATGGCGAAAGAGTTCGGTGCCAGGAATCAATGTTGGGGATGAATATTACACTTGGAGTGTGTCGCTTCACTTCGACAAAGAGCTGGACAATCGCCGCCTCAGCAGTCTAGATAATAAATCAGTATTTTTTTCCGCTTAGAGAATACAGGTCTCAACATACACGAGTCGAATCACCGAATAATGTAGCCAGGTCAAAAGTCTGTACATGATACCCTTCAAGATGCTGCATAACTGCTGCACCAAGATACTCTTGACCCATTCCTTGCGAACCAGCAATCAATATTCGCGGTCTGAATACTCTCGAAGACTCGAATTCTATACACAAATTAGACAACCTATCAAGGGAAATAGGAGTTTGAGCGCACCTTGCATCATATTTTCACGCGCAAATCCGGTGTCAGTATTATCCTCTTCATACATAGCCTCCTCAGCAACCGATATCTTCTTTTGTCGAGGAATAACGCTATCTAACGCACGTGTAATCTCGTCTAATGTGTTAATGAGTAATGGCTCAACTCGCTTAGGGAGCGGTGCCGCGTTTGATGCCGTAGATCTCTGCGAAGATGGAATAATTTCTATTCAACTCTATCAGTCTCGTTCTGCTTCGTGATAACACAGAGAAAAACTCACTCTTCAAGGATAGAATAAAATCCCGTGGAGAAACAGTGATAGTGCTCGGGTCGATGACGAGCTTATCTGCGCTATTGTAAATCTGTGGATACCGCCTTTGAATTGCATTAAGCGCAGACTCGGTACACAGCGCCCGAAGATCAGCACCACCGTAGCCCTTTGTCAGCGTAGCTACTTCGCTAACAAATTCCGGCTGAAGAGGCGGATCCCACTTGCTAGTTTGAATTTCGATGATTTTCTTGCGTCCTTCGACATTCGGCAAGGGGAAGTAAAATTCACGATCAAATCTACCCGGTCGACGTAAAGCCGGATCGATAGAATCGGGTCTGTTGGTTGCACCAATGACGATTACCTGTCCGCGATTATCCATACCGTCCATTAATGCAAGAAGAGTCGAGACGATCGAGGCATGGATCTGTTCCTGCTTTGAGGATCTAACCGGTGCAAGGCCTAAAACAGCATTAGAACTCATTCAACGCGCAACACATAAAAAAAAAGCTCACCATCAATCTCGTCAAAGAAGATAATACTAGGCTGCGTGTTTCTAGCTTCCTCAAACAAAAGTCTAAGCTGCCTCTCTGCTTCTCCGACCCATTTTGATAACGCATCCGCGCCCTTTCTCATATAAAACGAAATTTTCCTGCCATCGGTCGAGCAACTAGCCGCGAGTGCCCTTGCAAGGAGCGTCTTTCCCGTACCAGGCGGTCCGTGGAAGAGCACACCACGAGGAGGTGTGACTTTAAATCGCTGAAACACTTCAGGATAGAGTAGTGGCAATGCGACCATCTCTTTGAGCTGGCGAATGTGCTCGTCAAGGCCACCTACGGCACTAAAGTCGATGTTCATGTCGACACCAAGCGGGTCGGTGTCTGACAGATTGTTCTTCTTCACAAGACCGAGGGACGAAGTTGGATTTGTGACTTGTTCGAGTTCACCGAGGTTTGGTAATTTGTTTGCCTGGTTCTTCGCTACCGCCTCGTCATCGGATGAGTCTGAATCGGCGGCTCCGCCAGCGGCTTGAAGACCACTATCGGGACCTCGCACACCGAACAAGGACTTGATGCCTGCACCACCAAACGGACCAAACGTAGAATAAAGTCTCCGACTACCGGTGTTTGTCCGCCGACGCGACGCAGTCGATTCACCTGGCGCAAACATATCGTCGTACGCGTCGACTGCCGGAGGCGGCAGGATCTGATAGTTAACCTCCCTCCGAGCACGTAAATTTTTTCGCCGATTCGGTGGTGGTGGCGAGTGGAGTTCTGCAAGCTCGTCCTGAAGCGTGAGCGGTTCATCGTCGTCTGAGTCGCTGCGTTTATGGTTATTGCTGTTTGCTGCAGCTGCGCGGGTTAGTCGTCGCGAACTGCGTCTTGTTGGACGTATTGTATCGGAAAAATCAGAGTCCTCGACCACGAACCGCGAATTATCAACTTCAGAGGATGAAGAGCTTGACTGGTCGCTCTCACTTTCCGATTCTACTTCGAACTCGTCGTCATCCGGAACGCGTGATGATGCTCGTTTTCGCGAATTTTGCTGGGTTGGCATCGCCGCTTGCTGGAGTAATTGCATTCTGATCGATGTTCCAGAGAGACGACGTTCGTGTTTAGCTGCGCTTTGCGGTAGTTTTTTCTCATTCTCGCCAGCCGATAGGCGTCTCTTTGACCGTTGGCCGCCATTTGACGCGATTGCAGGCTTGTCGTCCTCTTCCTCCTCCAGCTGATCTTGTTCTGAATTCACGCCGACTTCGTTGGCAGAGTCGGTGCCATTTTTGTGGGCATTCTTGCGCAACCGTAATCTGACATGCAGACTACGACCTGATTGTCGTCCTTGCGCAACTTCTCCATCTCCGTTCTCTTCATACTGATCATCATCGGATGCGGCGTCCGCGCTGTCATGCTCCTCGTCCTCTTGTTCTTCCTCTTCTTCCTCTTCTTCCTCGGGTAATTCGTCTTCAAAAGCATCATCACCATCAGATTCAGCGTAATTTATGCGCTGCCGAGAGGACCGAGGCGCGGATGCCTGCTCGTCGTCATCGTCATCTTCGTAGTCTCCGCCTCGCGAAGTTCTGGGAGTCTTGCGAGATCGTTTGCGTTTTGCTGCCATTTTTTGTCTTTTTCTGTCGCTTTTTCTGATTTGCTGTATTCACAAAAATTTTGAATTGAGTAGTCAATTAGCAAAGAATTAGCTGATTATATTTCGGTGCAGTGCAATTGCGGTGAACAATGAACAGTGGATGGCTCCAGGAGGTGCGACGTAAATCGGAAGCCCCAAGCTGTGTACAATGCTTCCCCTAAGCACGCGCCAAAAAAGTCAATAACCCCCAGCAAATCCCACACAATAAAAAATCCTTCGTTCTCTAACAAAAGAATCGAAAGAAACAGAGCGGGGAGGCTGAAGAAAGAGCTTGTGAGTGTGTGCTCGCTAGACGGGGAGGCGCGCGCGTTCTCCAGGCAAGGTAGGGTTTATCTCGATGTGGATTTAGAGTTTTCCGTGCGAGGAGCGGTTGCCACGATTGTGTGTGGATAATTGAGAATAGAAATAGTTTTTTGAAACAGAAGGGATAGTGAGAGTAATAGTAAGATGATGGCGGATAGCAGCTGGTTAGAACGCAGCAGTAAAGATGGTTGCGAGGAGGGGCGTGAGCGCAGAGTGAGTGCAGGCTGAGCGCAGCGCTGCTTAGTCTGACCGGGCCCCAGCAACACAATTCGCTCGAACAACAGCAGATATCCACAGACCACAGCTCTGAATAATACATTCAGATTGAATGCACTCCTAAATCCACTATTCCCGCTCAATTCAGTCAGCAAGCGAGACTCGCCGCCAGTTTCCCCAGATTCAGGGGCAACCGCAGCTCATCGCGCCAGAAACCTTCTTTGAAGATCTCGAAACTAAAAACAAACCCAGATTGTGCTTTTCGTGGCTTGAAAAAATAAAGCAATCAGTTTTGCTGTTTCTGCGGTTGTGTTTGTGAATCTCTTTGGCGGGTTTTCGCAGCGCTGAAAGCGACGTGCGCTCCCAACAAAGCTGCATAACTGCATAAACTACGAGGTTGAACTTAAAGTAATAATGCTCTATTTTGAACGCCTTGTATGATCCCAATCCACAAATACTGCTTATATACACATATATACACTTCATATCTCTTGCTACAATGGCCCGTATCGCGAAAACAGCTTCGACTGACTATTCATGTACGAAGACTGCATCGGCACCAGCCTCCCCTCATCTCTCCCGCTACCGAGGCCGCGAAAGCCGTAGACTTTGTGATTCCGCCGACCATACTTTTCGTCTCGCAAAAGACTCAAAAAGCTGAGCGACGGCGGCGTGAACTCAAGATCTTTGTGTAATGCCATATCATCCCATCTCGAGTCCAACTCGTAGTTCATCAAACTGTGCGCGCTCTTGTATTCCAAGTCCTCGGCAAGCGAATTTCGTCGCAAGAACCTACGTCCAAGATCTCTGACGAGTCTGAGTGCACTCCTAACCGCACCCCATAAGTCTGTCATCTTACGCACTTCAGCTGCCGAGAAATGCTCTCTAAGCTGAGGTATGCGCCGTTCATGCTCCCGGGACTCGTATAGCATGCTCACTATCGCCTTCGTTCTCATGCCTCCCTCTTGCACTTTAGTCCAAACCTCAGCCAGGTCAAGTATCGGACTCAGCGCCAACCGAAGCATGTCTGACTTTACTTGCATGCTGATGAACGTGCGCTGAGATACTTGTCTTGCTCGAAGATAGTTTGATTTTGCAAAAGCCGAGAGCAGCGGAGTCAGCCGCTGTCGTCGCTGCGCCTCTAGATTAGACGATAACCGGCGCTCATGATTCGTTCTCGACTGTTCTTGCTCCTGAATTTTCTGCTGTTCGTGAATGAATTGCGGCTCGTCTGATACTGGCTTCGGCATCACACTCGAAGTCAGTCGCGTTAATGCAACCTGTCCATCTTTCTGATCACTACTGAATTCAGCAGTAAACGCAGTCTTTTTAAGAGCCAGAAAATGTGTGCTGTGACCGGCAATAATCGTCGGTCGCGCCCTGGCTGACGGCCATAACTTTTCTGTAAATCGTTTGATCTCCGACAATCCAACACCATGATTCATAATTATAATGACATTCGAACGCGGTCGTAGTTGATTTTTAAGCGTGCCTAAAATCCGTAAATTAAGGGCTAATGATCCGGAACTAAGCACAAGATTAGGGATGTATCTCGTCGAGTCATCGTTGATTACCGCTGATACCGGGAATTCGCTGACGTATTCTTCTATCGGTTTGGGTCCTCCTTTCTCGTCTGCAAGACGTTTGATGACAATAAATCCTGAGGTATTTTTCGCCTTTTTGAATTTTTCGTACAGTGACTTGGACTCCAGAAGGATAGAAATTTGAGGACTTGGACGGACAAACGAGTGTTTGAGGCAGTTGATAAGCATTATTCCAATCGACATCAGTCCAACATGCACTGCATAGCCGTTAGCAGGTTTCTCTCAGTCGTAACCTCATAATCTACTTACCAATTTCAACACCGTTAGTCCTCCGCATTTTCTTTGACATCAACTTCGATTCCGCAGCAAGCAGCGCTTTCGCCGACACTTGCCCATTACTTGTGGCAATCACTCGTCGAGTCTGCTCAATTGCCCGCCGAATTACAGAAGGATTATGAGCCCCGAGCCGTCTCATTCGAACAGTATAGTCTCTCCATAGTACCCGCTGAAGCTGATCCCATGCGCGTATCCGTTGTCGTTCACGCTTGTTTGCCGTGTCCGCAGTCATCAACGACCCATCATCGTCCAGCCGCTTCTTCCCCAGCGCATTTATCAAGGTCTGAGAATATCGCGGAGTCACGAGCCGTCGTCGCAGCAAACACCCAGACGCAGAAACAGCGACTGACCGCTGTAGTTGACTGCTGCCGCTGCTGCGTCCGCGCATCGTTCTTGTCGTGGGAATGTCCCCAACGCGTGGGCGTGTCTCGATGAAGCCCGCAGGTTCCTATTCTTGTGGCGAGCTTCAAGCAACTAGCGATTGCTGTCTCAAATACTAGCTGCCAATGAAAAAACTCTTCCAAACCAATCCTCTTTCCCCTTCTCTTGCCGTCACTGAATTAGAAAACAAGCTCGCGTGCGTACAGAGAAGTTTCTCTTTGGGAGTTCAACGTCGGATCCGCAAATTACTACACGAGACCCGCTACTTACTCCGACTGGGCCAATAGTAGTGGCCCTAATTGGAGACTGCTCCGGGGTATTGCAGGAAGTGTGCACATTACGAGACAGATCCAATGGCTGAGAAGAGTATGGGAACAAGGCAGTTCTACGCAATAGCTCAGAAAGAATAGAGTAACACTTGAAAAAATGTATTGTACAATTCACGGTGCGCAAAGATCCTCTCAATTTATACATACGCGCCAACGATAGTCAATATCTGCGCCCATCTCCCCATTTTATCACCCAAAAGCAAGCAAACAAAAATGAAATGTTAAGTAAAGAACGCCATCCAAAAAAAATCAAAACTTCATGACGTTAGAGTATTTTATAAGACAAGAGAATGAAATGTAACAAGTCTATGGGGTGATTCTCTTGGTAGGCTTCTCCGCAAGCTGGGGCTCAACGCTCGAGGAAGTCGACTGCGACAGCTGTCTGGGCGCGTTCAGCGTCGGCTGGTTTTTATAGCTTTCGATTGGGATGCCGTCGGTGTGCGTGGGCGCTGACCAGGCCATGAAATCACGGCGCACCTCGACGTAGTCGTACGCGAACTCGCCAATTTGGTCTTCGTCCATACCGCGCATCTCAGCGTCTTCGTCGGCGCGCAGTTTGAGACCAGGGATGCGGTCAAGAACGAGACAGATCAGGCATGTCATGACGAAAGTGTAGGCTGAGCAGGCGACGACGTATGTGAACTGCTTGTAGAGCGGAGCGTAGTGCTGGTTGACGAATCCGCCGGTCATACCCATGTTGACGCCGTCAAGGCCAATGACATAGTCTGCCGCGAAGAAACCGTTCCAGAGCAGACCGATGATTCCGGCGACGCCGTGCTCGGCAAAGAGATCGAGCGCGTCGTCGATTTTGAGCAGGAATTTGACTTGGGTCGCGAGATTGCAGACGACACCCGCAATGATGCCGAGCGGGACGGAGGCCCAGAGCGGAACGAAGCCCGAGGCAGGCGTAGCAGCAACCAGGCCCGAGATGAAACCAGAGCAGATAGCGACGGTGGACCACTTGCGTTCGAGGCGGTAGTCCATGAGACACCAGGTGATTGCGCCAAAGACGGCTGTGAGGTTCGAGTTCCAGGTCGCGTAGACTGCGCGGAGGTTTGCGCCAAAGGCGGAGCCGCCGTTGAATCCGAGCCATCCGAACCAGAGCAGAAGTGTGCCGAGAGTGACGAGCGAGACGTTATGAGGACGGAAGTTTTGCAGGAGACGGTCAGATCTGCGACCGAGGATGAAGGAGTACGCGAGGCCGCCGACGCCTGATCCGATTTCTACCGGCCCGCCACCAGCGTAGTCAAAGACACCCCATTTATACGCCCATCCGTTTGTGTTCCAGATCCAGTAGGAGATGGGGCAGTAGACGATGGTTGCCCAGATGAAGCAGAAGATCATTGCCGGGAGGAGTCTGCCGCGCTCGGCGACGCCGCCCATGATGATGGCGAGGGTGACGGCGCAGAACATGCTCTCGTAAAGGGCAAAGAGAAGCTCAGGCACTAACGGAGTGGCGGCGGGCGGAGCAGCGAGGACATTGCGCAGGCCGATGGCGCGCAGGTTGCCGATGTATGCGTTTGTAGCAGTGGGCGAGAAGGCGAGGGAGAAGCCCCAGAAGTACCACTGGACGAGGGTGACGCTGCCGCCCATGAGGCAGGCCCAGATCATCGAGAGGGCGGACTTGCGGCGAGCAAGGCCCGAGTAGAGGAAGCCTAGGCCGGGGATCATGATGAAGACCATGGCAGTGCAGATGAGGATGTAGGCGACATCGCCAAAGTCGTAGTAGACGTTAAGGTCTTCGATGCTTGAGTCGCCGCCGGTGGGAAGAGACGAGTTGAATTCGACGGCCATGGCGTAGCACTAAGCAGCAGGGGTGAGCGGGGGCAGTGATTGCTCTGACTATGGCTGAGCTTGTGGACGTTGGGGAAGAGAGTAAGAGAGAGCACAGCGGTCGCGGGGGGGATTATAAACGAGAGGAAGAAGAGAGGCAGCGAGAAGGAAGAAAAACGCCAATGCAGAGCAAGTGTGCGTGGGCGAGCGCGCCGAGCTCCGACATCGGAGAGCGTTTTGAGCGTGTGTTTGGGCGAAGAAAGAGGGTAAGAAGGCAGTCAGCGAGGAGGATTAGCGCTGGTCGAAGCATGGTTTGCAATTAGAGTTTACAACTAGAGTTTGGGTTAGGCTTGATTGGGCATAGACGTAGCACAAGGATCGCGCCGAAGAGTTGCACTAGGCCAGAAGGAGTATGGACGCATAGTAATAAGGTTTAAAGACTGGATGGGAGAGAGTGTTAGACAGCCGAGAAAAAATTTGCGATATTGGTCTGCTGACGACGCAAGGGAGAAAGAGGAAAAAGAGGGCTTATCAAAGGAGAAGATGTGCAGAGCATAGTGCGCTTGGCGGGCGCAGACGTCGAGAGAGGGAGATCAGCCAGCTTGGCGCGGCCGGGACGGCAAAGGCGAGGAAGACGAGAACAAAGAAGGTTTGAGAGAAATCCCGGTTTGGGCTGGCGCCGAAGAAGATAAGGCTGTGCGCTGCGATTGGTCGCTGGAGTGCTATCTGTCGGGCATTTCCGTGGATGGTTGCTCTGGATGCGAGCAGGAAGAGCAGAGCTGATGAAGAGCTGATGGAGAGCAAGAGGAAGACGAAGAGGAGGAGCAGTGCAGAACATCCCCGCCTGAGCCGAAGGCTGAGCTCAGTGCAGTTGTGGGCACCAAAGCACCCAGCTGATGGATGCAATTTCCCGGATTTACGTTTCCAAAACACCAAAAATCAAGCCATGACGTGGGTGGCGTGTCGAAGGCGCAATTGGCGAAGTTTTTCATTTTCGCGTTGGCGCTCCAGATTAGTCAGTGCTTGAGCACGGGATTCACGGGACTCATAGTGCAGTCAGAGCTGTGATTAATTGAACGGCAACAGCAGGTGCAGCGTGTCGCGGTGTGCAGACAGCAGCGATCGGCCTATCGACAGCGAGCGTGCGCGCTGCGTCAATATGCGCGTATCTGCGCATCTTGGCGAATATTTGATCTGCTTTCTGTCAGACCACTGCGCAGCTGCAAAGCTGTCTCTGTTGCCTTGTCTTGGCTTGATAGCTGGCGTTTCTCGCTTTTTAAGTATCAAGTAAGTAGTGACTAATGCGACCCACAGCTGCTCTAACGCCATTTTCATGACGATAATTCTCAGTATAATCAGTTACATTCTGTATAACGAACTCAACAAGGCACAGGAACCCACAACTCATCGCACAGCAACCAGCCAAAGCAGAGTAATTCCAACCAAAAATCACACTAGTCTGTGGCAACCTGGTGCTAATAAATCCTAGTGGATGCCGGTCTCCTTGCTTCACCAATGAGTGTTGTTCTATTTGTTTGTAGACTGTCGGGCCCCAGACTGCTGTTCAGTGTGCTGCACTGCAGTGTATTGAAAGCACTGCTGCACTGCCTGCACACATGACAGAGCAGTGACCGAGTAGTGAACCACGATCAACCACGTCGAAGAAAACTGCTCCACAACCTGCTCATAACGGCGCCGAATTACGCTTTCTTCAGCCGTTTCTTCGTCCGCTGTAAGCTGATGTGATCTGGGATTCAATGGCTCAGTCAGGTTATCAGTAATCAGCATCCCTAACACCGTCTCTCTGCTGCTTCTGCTCTTATATTTACCGTCTATTCCCTTCTAGGGCTGTTACAGATAATTGCATTTGCGATGATGTCGCAGTTTCTCTTAGAATAACTTTGACTTTACTTGTTATCACCGTGTTTCATACGGATCGTAAGAACACGGAAATAGCTCATTTTCAGCAAATCCCAGCATTAACCACTACCATTACAGTAAAAGCAAATACAATAATCTACTAAGCAAGTTTTTCTATTTTATTTTTCTAAGTTGTTTCCAGTGTTTTTGTAGTCGATGACTCGTCCAGGTTGTATATATTTGTATACAGTGCTATATCATTTCACGTGGATGGTAATTGACCTCGTAATGAATGCAGTACCTGACATGTCGTGATAATTAGGTCAGATCAGGAGAAGGTGGGTTTCAGTGCCACAAACAACGTATCCGGCATTGTAGCATCTACAAAAATGCTGTAAATAACTTACAAAATATTCAAATAAAACAGAAAAATTCGGAGAGTCTAATTATACTATTGTTTTCATTATTTGTTGTAGTTGTGGTGTTGAGCCGATAGAGAGTACAAAGGTGAGACTAAATGAATCCGTCAGGAATTACATCAGGAATACTCGCAGCAGACCAAGATGGTTGCTTATTTAATGACTTAACGGCGCTATTCAATTCTATTACACACTCCTAATACTACCGATTCCAATACTCATAATACTCATAATGCAATACAAAACAGTAATAGCAGTCAGAACGATCAGCGCCAAAGCTGCGGCTCGAATGATCGCCGCCGCAATCCTGGGCTCAATCGCACCAAACCTTCTAGTCCTCGACACAATAGAATCCTCGTCGTCGCCTCACTCGCACTCACTCAACACCGCGTGGGATACTGACACCCCACGATTCTCTGCTGTCTGTCCGGTGTCGACCTTCCTGGATGCTTCTGCATTTTTGTGCCCGGTGCAGCTTTTGTTTGTCGACTTCCGCGACTCAGATCGCCTCCCTCATCGCCTTCACTTCTCCTCGTACCTGCCTCTCCTCGCTCTAATCCGCACCACCGGCCTTTATATATCATGCCTGTGCCTATCGTCTGATAGATATTCTGCTTCGCCTTTCGTTTTCTTTCTCTTCTCGTGCTTGTTCGAACTAGTACTTCTAAGATCTGAGACCGCCTCTGCTCTACCCCGGCGGATCTCAAAATAGATTAGACTGTCCTCGTGCTTGCCACTACCACCGCGTGGTTCCCACCGCTTTCTCGTCTCGACAATGTCCACCGGAGAGATTAAGTTGCGGAAAGACCACAAACATGCGCACTCTACACTCTGGACTCGCTCGACGTTCTACAAATACATGTGCGCCATCCGCGCCTCGCCACCCCAAATATACAACCACCATCTCTTTTTATGTGTCTTTGTCTTCGCCTGCACTGGCATGCCCAAGGGCTGGGACGAAGGCAGCTGTGCATCAATCACCAAGCTGCCGTCCTTCAACTCTGAATTTGGCATAAACCCAACTACAGACTCAAACCTCATCTCCAACATCGTCTCCTTCGTCAACCTCGCCGCCGGCGTCGGCGCTCTTCTCTCCATTTTCCTTAACGACCGCCTCGGTCGTATCTGGTGCTTGCGTATTTATATGGTCGTCTATATCACTGGCTGTCTTGCTTCAACTTTTGCCTATGGCAACATAGGAGCTCTGTACTTTGGGCGGTTCTGGGCTGGCTTAGGAATCGGGGCCGCCTCCGTTATCGGGCCCACGTACGTATTTCATCCCCCCCCCCTTGTATTGTGAGATATACTAACATACTGGTTTGCAAGGTACATTGTCGAAATTGCACCGAAAGCTACTCGTGGTTTAATGACGCTCTGGTTCAATCTCTGGATGTTGACGGGTCAAATGCTCGGCGTTTTCGTCGTTTACGGCGTACAACTTCATATTGCGCCATACCGCACGCTTCAATACCAAATTCCATTTTTCGTCCAAGTTTTCGTTCCCGCAATCAGTATAGCCCTCTCGTTCTTTGTCACTGAGAGTCCGCGATGGCTTGCACTTCGCGGTCGTCATGAAGAGAGCGTGGACGCACTGTGCCGAATACGAAGACTTCCGGCCGACCATGAGGTCATTGCTTCCGAGTTTGCAGAAATAAAATCCCAGCTCGAGCATGAATATGATACTTATGGCCGACTTTTGCTGCGGCGGCAGCTGCTTGAGATTACCTCGAGCGCGTCGAATTTGCGACGGCTCCGATTATCGTTTATGGCGTACTTCCTCGCGCAGTGGTCTGGTGCGAATGGTGTGACTAACTACTTGCCTACAATCTTTGGCTTGATTGGTGTCCAGGGAGATGCTACTGCGGTATACTCTACCGGGTTATATGCTTTTGTCAAGTTAATAACGACGCTCATCGCTTCGCTGTTCTTTACTGACGCTATTGGGCGTCGAAAATCGCTTCTCATTGGCGTCGTTATCCAAATGTGCTGCCAATACTATCTTGGTGGATACCTTAAATATTATCTCAGCGACCCAGATTCGATGCCCGTCGGCGCCAGCCGTGCTGCTATTGGCGCTATCTATATCCACGCCTTTGGCTGGGCAATCGGTCTCTACTCTCTTCCGTACCTCTTTGGTTCGGAGCTCTACCCGAGTCGCGTTCGCGCTCTCGGCGGTGCTTTGTCGCAGGGTTTCCACTGGCTATTCTACTTTGCCATCACAAAGGCGACACCAGGTCTCTTCGCCGCGATGGATGTCTGGGGAACCTTTATCTTCTTTGGTACCTGGTGTGCTATTTCGTGGGTTTATGGATTTATAATGGTTCCCGAGACAAGCGGTCGCTCACTCGAGAGCATGGACTCCTTATTCAATTATAAATGGTACGAAACTCGCGCACATGCGTATCCGACTGACAAAGACCTCACTCCGTATCCGTATAAAATAGAGAACGATATACATTTGAATGATCGAGAGTCGGCTGTCGTTGGACATTCCGAGACTGAACAGAGTGGTCCGGGGTCGTCTGCTTGTCATTAGCACTGAATATTACATTTGTCTGTTGCTTTTTTTTGTTTGCTGATTTGATTTTGGATGCCTTTGCAAATTCTATGCTCACTTTTGACGACACACGCATGGTTTGCTTTTTGTGTATAATCTCTTGATATGAAAAATCATACAGGATTGCTATTTTTATATTTTTCGCCAGGCGAAGTTTTTCTTTTGTTTCTCGATATAGCTTTGTCGGTATTTTGCACTTGTGAAGGGGGAGTTTTTTGTTGTTGGCTTAATTAGTTAATATATAATCTTTTAATATCATTAATTACACGAAAAATAAAAATTCTTTTTGTAATTTGAATGTGTCTATATCGTTCTGAGATAAGGGAATAATTAAAATTTATGTAGAAATATCATTCTATGACTATATCTTATAAATGCCGGCCAAAATTAAATAAATAAGCAATAATCTGAGATTTTACCCTCTCCGTTGATTGAATTAACCAGTAATCCAAATAAACCCACTCGGTCTAATTAAAGCGTACATAGGCACGCAAACACACACATGTAAGGAAAATAGTACACGCAAAACCATGAATATAGAAGCGAAGAAATACCATGAAACTGAAAAAAAAGGATTATCTACAATGTATAAATGAAAACACAACAATTAGAATCGGCGTAAAAAAAATCTAGTCTAGTCTAGTCCAGTGAATTCCGATTTCTATCCAAAGAAATAATGCATTGTATGAAAATGCGACGCGGAGGCGATCTCTTCAATATCTGTATCTATGAGCTGTATCAAAATGATTTCTATCACCAAGGAAATTCACGAAAGTGCAAAAACGCGGAAAACGACCAAACAAAATAAATAAATAAAAGAGATTTATGATTCTTTCTTCTCGTCGAGTACGGTGCTGTTCGCAACAAGACCTGATTCTACCTCTGAGCTGTATCTACTCCCGCTGCTGGAACCGCCGGTGCTGGCTTGCTTAGACTCGTCTGAATCCGGCGCAGCGACTTCTTCAGCATCCTTAGAGTCGGAAGGAATGTCCTCGATAGCAGCAGCAGGGGCAGATTCGAGGTCTTCCTTCTTGGGTTCGTTTTCGACCCATTTCTTCAACATCGGCACGAGCAACTGCGCGACGAGAATCTGCTCGCCCTGGTACAAGACCAAAGCGATTGAGACCAATCCGATTTTCTCGGCATTGCCGTAGTACTGCGCGTTAATAAGAGGGACGCCCAAAGCGACTGTCTTGGCGGCACCGCAGAGGCAGATGGCGACAGTGTCGGGACGCGAGAAGTGGTATTTCTTGGGCAGGAACGGGCAGCGAGCCAGCAAGAGGCAGATTCCGGTGTAGAGGATGTAGAGGCCGACGTTGAGGAAGCAGATCATGATGACGGAGGCGTGCGAGACGGCTTCGAAAGCACCGGCGGCGAAGGAGTTGGAGAAAGAAGACCAGATAAGCAAGAGCAAACAGAATGAACCGACTTTAGCGAGCTTGAAAGTGGCAAGTGCCCATTTTGTTCTTGCTGGGAAAAGGTACTGGATGACCTGACCGACAAAAAGGGGCACGAAAAGCGAGAGACCGAGCTGTTTCATGACTTTACCGTATAGAGAAGTCAAGCTCATGTCGGCGGTTGGGTTGCCAAAGTAGAAACCAGAGTTCTTGGACAAGTACATCTGTGCAAGTGCAGGGCTGATGAACGCACCGAGCACGTTACCGACCGAGACCTCGATGAGCGCGAGAGACTCGTTTCCCTTTGCAGAGCGGGTCATGACGACGTTGGAGGAGACGGTGGTGGGAGTGACGCCGGTGATGATCATGCCGACGAGGATCCATTGGCTGATGTTTGGGTTGTTTGCCACGCGGATTGCAGAAGCGAAGCCAAAGGCGATGGAGGGGGTGATTAGAAAAGAGGTGACTGTCTAGTTAGCAATATTGCTAGAAAGAGCATAAAAAAATAAAACATACTCTGGGTAACGAGATGGGCCTGGTAATGACCTGCCTCCTGAATGAGTTTGGCTCTGGGGATATTCATTCCGGAGATGACGAAGATGATAGCGACGGCGATATACTCGATTGTGATATCAGCGCGGATGTGTCCGTGGTTCTTTGCCACGTTCGGGAACTTGTATGCGAGGGCGACGACGACACCCATGCCGATGATGAACCACTGGCTGATGGCGTAGTCGATGAGGAAGAGAGTGCGGCGTAGCCACGCGGGGCGTTCTTTCTTGTCTGCCATCGAGAAGGAGGGTGTTGGATAGAGGACGAGAGAGGTTCGTGAAGCTGGCTAAAATGTTTTTATCGCACTGACAAGGGCGGTGTAGAGCGGACGGGAAGGGCACGCGTCGACGTGGAGGGGTCAGTGTCTGAAGGAAAAAAAAAGAGTTAGCGGAGAGAGGGCGATAGGGCTGATAAGCACCGCCACGTGGGCTCCTTTGTCCATTGTAACAGCGAACAGCAGGTACCCGAGAGAGCTACTCACCCGAGCAAGACGACGAAGAATAAGCAGGGGCTGGAGGAAGGACAGGGAGTAAGAGCAGCAGAGAGAAGGAGGAGCAGACGAAGCAGCGGCGAAAAAAAGAGGCGGACCGGGCGCCGCTGAATTCTTATTTTAGTGGGCCGGTGGTGGTTTGGAAACCTGGCCAGGAGGCAACGAGCGACAGCGACGAAGTCTATCTGGATCTGAGCGTGTGTGTGTCAGTCACGCGCAGTTAGTGCTGAGAGCAGCGAGAGAAGAGAGCGCTGTGCCTGCCGCTGAAAAGACGGACATCGCCTCCCCCACGCGAGCACTGCCGGGCGGTTAGTTATCAGTTGTTGGCTTGCTACTTAGTGATGCATCTACACTGTGCTCGCTGCCACGGCTGCTGCTGCGTTCGTACTGAATCTCTACACGGACCCCGTCCCGCCCATTTAGTAGTCACGGAACCGCACTGCACACTACACTACACTCTCAAAACTCTCGTGCTTTCCTGCTGCAAGCGCAAGCATCGCAGCGAATCTCGTGATGGGCTGCTCGGAGGATAGTCACGTGTAGCCGCGTGTTTTTCCATCTGCTCTGTAGCAATTCTAGTTTGCTGGTACTTATTGCTGTCTATTCTTTGTAACGTCATCTGACATTCTGTCGGCTGCCGATATGCGCTGCCCTGCTTCTCCACACACCCGCGTCGTCCGGCTGTCCGATACCGGTCCAGCACCGATAACAATCCTCGCTCCGCACTTAATTATGCTGATCTATCTCTTATCGTCTCTACCCGCGCTTTTTATGTAAACCCGCGATAATCCAGCCATCGAAGCCGGCTGCTCTCGGGACTCCCCCTCCTCGTGCCTGAGCTTCCCCGACTTTCCCCGCACTCCACCGGAAAAGGCCCGGAGTCGGCTTTGTGTACTTTGCAAAGTCTGCTGATGCATTCTTGTCTCTTTGTTAATTGTAAATGGTCTTTGTTAGCTCTGAGCTATTTCTTGTCAGTCAAGACCGCGTCATTGTGCGCTCTCGTATGTAATATCGCCACCTCGGATCTCTTCATCTGCTATTCACCAGAGGACTTCTGCTCCTATCAATACTTCACCTATGATTCAGTAAATAGATCAGTTGCAAATATCCGCATATTCCACCGTTCGGGATAATTCCCTATCCGGCTCTGTTCTCGCCATACACATGTGCATGCTGCACAGGCCGCAACTTCTCGCCATGACTTATTACTCTTTAAAAAGACTTCTCCCGTAATTCGAATATCTTCCCAAGCAGGTGTTCAAGATTAGTGATTTTCGTATTCAGCAGACCCGCGCGTACATCATCGTCTATTTGGGTATTATACACTGTGAATGCTAAGGGATTCGTGCTGTTTATCGTGGGAATATAGAAACAACTATTGACTTTATTGCTTGTATTAAAACATTGCAATATATTGCACTATTCGCAGCACTATACTACTAGCACGAACAATCCTCAAACCACAGACGGTACCGAGTGTATCTCTGCAAAGTTGTCTCTTGTATATATCTTGCATTGTCTTGCAGTAAGATCATCGATGCATCATGATTGCTGCTTCTCCGCTTGCAAGCAAAGTCAGTCCTTGTAAATGTGCACTCATAATACGCAAAGTCGTGATCTGAGTGCATACTCCTTGGCACCTTCATAGCCAGTCTTCGTCTCATTCATCGCTGATCAACTGGGCGATGTCTCCAGGTTTGTCTTCCGATCGCTGATCTTATTGAAGAAATAACTGCTGAATAAAAATGTTGACTGTAGAAAAAAGAATGATCGGCGATCAGCTGCCGGGAAATACTACGCGCAGTCAACATTGCAGGCCGATCCAAATACAACAAACAGGCATGGCAATTCGCCAAGGAGTCTGTGAAATAAATGAATTAATAAGCCCTCGAGGCTGTTGACAACCTAGTTTAACCGAATAACTCAATCCCTAACTTTGAGCTTGCACTTGGCTGGGATTGCTGTGAGTCGGGAGCGAAAAACCGGGGAAGACAGGCGACCAAAGAAGGTTTATATAGAGCTGCAGCTATCAGGAAGTATAATACCGACCAACTCTTTATACCCCCTTCGCCGCTCTTGAATGGGATTGTACAGGAAAATAGAGTGCAGTGCTGAGTTTAATGGCACATGCAGACTTTGGATCGTACATGATGCAGAGGGCAGATCAGTGACTTCGCGCAGTGCTGCCGGCTGACTTTTGGTATGCTATTCGAGCCGACCTGATATCACCGATGCAGAGAAATTGGCAAGCACAGAAGAGAGCGAAACCGGAATGTCGACGCGCGCGATAGAGAGCCGGCGGAGATCAGGCTCGGGAGTAGACGGTCCTTGAAGTGGAAACGACGCCGGGGATTACGGGGATACAGCTGCTATTACAAGCCTCGTCGACATGGGCTGATCGAGAACGGCGGGCAATTACTGGCGGGCGAGCAGAAGCATGTCTCAAGTAGTTCCGGAGGTTGCTTTTGTTGGAGGACAAGCCATTGTGTCGAAGACGTGCAGAAAGACTCTGCACCGCACATCCAGATGTGAAGCGAGGAGGAGTTCATTAATGCAGTGGTTTGCGGACAGCATTAACCGAGAATAAAACGGCTAAATTTAAAAGAGGGAAAACGTTATCAAGAAATATCATATGCGTCGCGGGCGGACTGGATGCGATGAAGCGAGCAGTTGACGTGCTTGATGGTGCGATAACGCATTTTTGTGATGACACGATCAGTGCTATCGCAGCCCCTCCAGTACTGATAGCAATACAATACAATCTACACATCCAGCTCATTAGACCCTTCACTAACTGCCAAAAATTGGCTCACTAACTGCCAAAGGTTGGCTTACCAGAGGCTTGTGCGCCAACGTCAAACCAGACTGCGGCTGATCGTCTCTCGGCTGCGGTCTGCCTGCGCACCACTGCGCAGAGAAGACAAAACAGCGGGTTTAGCAACTTAAGTCTGGGACAAGACAGACTGCGGACAGCGCAGTGCGCGCAGCTGCTTTTGTGATGGCAGCAGTCTGAGTGCGCTGGAGCAGTTGTGAGCGCTGTCGACAGTGCGAACCCGCTCAGACTCAGGGATCCTCAGCGGCGACACGCTGATCATCAGTGAAACGCACCGCTTATCAGTGAACATCAGAACAGTAGGAACAGCAGGAACAGCGCTGCCCAGCACAAACACACTGCCCAGCAGCACACCGTACATCGTAGGGTTTATAGGGCTTATAGCAGAACACTAGCTTGTCGTCGTCCTTAGCTCGGGTCCGCCCAGTCGACACACTTCACCACCTCCTCGGCCACCGCCATCCCCTGCGAATCTGCTCACGAAATTCAAGACAATTCCTCTTTCAATGTCAGCCCTACTGTGCTCACGGCGTGCAATCCCCGCCGCACCGTCGCTTGCCCAGCCCTCGACTCAGCCGTAGTAGCTGTCTGTACTGCTTTGCGCTAGCAGCGCAAACTCAGCGCCCTCTCTTTATATCCTTCTCTAGTTGCAGGCTGCGGGCTTGTATCTTTGTCTCTCTTGTCCTTCCTCGCTTGGGCTCGTGCTATATCATCTTCGAGCTTCCCTTTTCTGCACCGTCCCGCTCGAGCTATATCATCTTTCCTCCCTTCTCTGCAACGCCTGCCGTATCTCTACATCTATCACCTGTTTTCTCATTTCTCTCAATCCTCTCAATTACTTCTTCCCCTCAACGCACACACATACCCGATGGACGCAAGGAAACTGATCGCTCGCGCCCGCAAGGGCGAGATCCTGACTTCAGACGAGCTCTACAAAATCGACGAATACCGCAAGCGTGAGCGCGAACGCCAAAAGAAAATCCGCGAAGATCGCAAGCGCAAACTATTGAACCACAGGGCTGGAAATGATTCTACAGCCGCTTTTAATTCTGCTGCGGGCAGCAGAGCGAGTCGGCAGAGGCAGAATAGCTTTTCTTCGTCCTCGTCCTCGTCTACTTCTGGTCGCCGCGAGTCGTTCTCTCTATTGTCCCCGCGGTCGTCTAACTCCTCGTCTTCCTCGTCGTCACCCCCAGCACTCATCAACGAACTGCCATACATGGACAACTTCCAAAGCCTAATTGGATCTTATGAATCTAACTCGTCCGCGCCCGCTTCTACTATCTCTGCCGAGCCGGTTTTGAACACGCATCATGCCGCTTCACTTACAGACTACGACCAGCATTCAGCAAATATGGGCCACAATGCCAGGATTCTCCCAGAGCCCCTCTCTGTCTACAGTGCGAATTTCTTTCTAAGCCAGCAACAAAGCCAGCAATATCAACAGAACCAGCCGCGGTATTTACACACTGGCAGCAGCAGCAACAGCAGCAGCAACAGCAGCAGCAACAGCAGCAGCAGTGCGACGACGCCACTGTATGACTGTCTGACAACGAGCTCTAGTTTGCACGAGACTTCAGAGAGTTCTACGCCCTTTTTCTTTGAGAGTGGACAGCTAAGTCCTTCTTCCTCATTTATTGCTGAGTTCCCGTCTACGGTTGATTCGGAGTCGGGTTGCGAGAAATGCAGCAGCAGCGAAAGCAGTCCCAACGACGACGATCTGCGATGCAAGGATTCGAATCAGAGCAACTATTCAGAGCTTCAGCGATTTGTAAAGTCAAATCTGTCGCGGTATCACCATATTTCAAATAGAGATCTTTCGAATGAGCAGCAGATGGGCACAGTTACAAATATATGTCAAGATATGATTGCACAGTTTAAGCGGTCGATTGCAGAAGCTACGAAGATCTACATGGGTCAGGATATTAAGACCTTGGGGGTTGATTCTTCTTCAATATATACGACTTCAAATAGTGCCATGACTTATGAGCATCTGTTGAGTTGAGAGAGAAGGAACGAAGGAGCAGGTGAATCAGTGTTTCGTGGCAATAATCATTATCTGGGTGGGTATAATTTGCATGATTTCGTTTGTTTCATTTTCATTTTTTTTTAGTTTTATTATATTACTGGTGTCTATATAGGTGTTTGGAAGGTAACGCTCATATCAGTTTATGTAGCAATCAATGTTTGTATTTATCACAATAGACAAATCTGTCGGTACTTTTGTGATGTCCTGCCGCTTGTGTTTGCTTGTGTTTGTATTGTGTTTGACAATAAATAAATCTCTTGTTACTTTTTGTCATATCATTCTGCAGCTGAGTTCGCTTGTGTTTGACAATAAATAAGTCTCTCCTTACTTCTGTGATGACATCCTGTCGCTTGCGTTCGCTTGTGTTTGACAATCATCAAGAGTGTCTTTACTCCTGTGATGGCATTCTGCCGCTTGTGTTCACTTGTATTTCTCGTGACTATACGTGGTCTCGGATATTATATTCGTCTAAGTCACGACAGAATGTACTAACTAACAGCATCCACTCTGTCTGCGCACTTGTATCTGTTGTGCTATATTTATGCTAGGTAGAGCCTTGTAGGATGTGACAGTAAGATTCTCAACAAACAAACATACGGCTGATGATCGTTTAAAAGATTATCCCGATATGATGGTGCGGCAGTCGCCTGCTGCGCTCTCTCTTTCCTTTTTCTCTCTGATCGATTCGAAATCGTAGTCATTCATGTGATTGATTGTTTAGTGTGCAAAAAATAAAACATGATATTTTGTGAATCTGTAGAGACAAGGCTGACGATCTGGAAGTAGCTAAACTGCCACGCACGGCTCTGGAGAGGGAACATTCAAGAGAAGCGCGAGAGCGTGGCTCTTGGGCAGCGCGTACGCGCAGCGAGATGAACGTGAGTTTTGAGTTGTCTTTTGTGTGCTAGATATGCAAATATACCAATTAGATTTCATTAGCAGGGAGTCGTCCAAGATCTTCAGCATAGATGCTGTGCTCGGCAGAGGCTTCTGTCCTGCAGCGGGGCGCATATCGACCGGGGAAATGGGTGAGCGGTGACCTCCATCAGAAATTTGCTCTAGCTAAGGCCAGATGCAGACATGACAGGCCGCGAACTGTCAAAAACGTCAGTTCGCACGACAGCACTCGCAAGCGACTAGCGATGCTCAAGGATGTGTGCAGTCAAGGATTTCTCGGTTATATAGAATTTAATGTTAGCTGCAATTGGGTTTGCATTTGGCAGAACGCCTCTGTGTCGAGTGAACTCTGACTCTTAACTGCAGACTGCGATCGCTGCTGTTTAGTGACCCAGGCCGCCCCTGCGCAGCTGACTGTAAATTAGTGGACTTGCGAGGGTTCATCAGCAATGGCGCCGGGCGAAGAAAAAGACACTGCTGAGTAACCGGCAGCTGTGCTGTCTCTACGCTACGCAGCTGCTTGCTCTTCTTTGCCGTAGCCAGCCGGCGGTCTGGACGTGGTCCTCTGGGCGTCGCGACTGCTGCAATCAGGCAGAGCAGAGCAGAGCAGAGGGCCTCGCCAAAATACACAGACTTTTAATATTCGGATGAAACGTTGGATTCTACAGAGCAGAGTTCGAAAAGAAGAGCAGCGACGTGCCGCTAGGCGGTGCGCCTCGTAAAGTCAAGTCAAGTCACCTTGGCCCAGGGAAGCATTTGCTCAGAGCTGGCTACGCTACTTCCCCGTCCACGATAAGCTAGTTTCCGGAGTCTAAACATACCTGGCGAAGGAGAAAGGCAAATAGAAGACAGTATTGCATGTGCTACTCCGCAGACCCAGACAGCTCAGGTTCTCGGATTCCACTGAACAGACACAAAGGGTCCATGTCAGGGAGCTGAACAGCCAAAATCCACCCGCGAGCACTGCTCTGCGCACCAGCAATCAGACGACGGCCGTCGCAGCGCAAAGTGATATCGTTTCCGTGCGCGCTGTCCGGCTAACCAAGTACAGACTCTGCTTCTGCGGCTAGCTTGACCTGAGTCGACGACTAGTCTGTCAAAGCACGATGGGCGCACACGAGGTTGCGTGCGCCAGCTAAGCCTGAACGAGATAGGCCAGGTGGGTTCATGGCGGCTCACAGCGACTCACTCGCGTTCACACGGCGAAATCCACCCTTTGGCGCTAGTTTGCAGACCGTTCTGCACTAAATCGAGGGTTGCAGAGCAGTCAGGCAGCAAATAAGAAACTATAAGCTTATTTCTTATCCCATGCCTTATTCTCTGCAAGCGGGCTTGCAGTGCGCTGCAGGTCTGCTCTGCTCTGCTCTGCTCTGCTCTGCTCTGCTCTGCTCGCTAAAATATTAGCTACCGACGTCCAAGGTTATGCACTCCCATCCTGTATTCCGCCACTTTCTGCCGACAAATATGCCTATAACATGCAAAGCAAAACAAAAAAAAAGCCATACTCTGCTAGACGCAGTCCAAACAGTCTAAGATTCTTCATCCAGCTTGTTCCAATCCCTGCCGTCCTCTCCTCTTGACGGTGGCAGACATGCCGAGAAGCTTCGATGCCAAAGTGAAGCATCAGACCGACTCTGTAGATCCCCGTTGGCGATCTTGTGCCGCTGCGCACAATGCAACGGGAAAGCCGGTGCATATATGTCTTCAGTGCCTGTCACCTTCCACAGAAAGCAGTATATTAACGTGAACATCAAACAAAAAGCAGCAGGCCTATTGTCTTGTCAAATGTCGGGAACACTACCGCTCAGAAACCGCAGCAGCTCCTCGTTTCAGTTTCTCCTGCGCGCTCGTTCATTTCCACGGTCTGCGGGTAGATATACTAACTCCGCTGAGTAATTTTGGTTGGATGGAGATAGTCGGCATTCGATGCTGATAAGCGGCAATATACCTCTAGACTGGATACAAAGGAGATAGCCTAATAACTAACAATAGCAATACGAAAAGCAGTGCAATTCAAAGCAATGCAATGCGCCGATGACTAGCAAAAAGCTGCACTTTCCCCCCATTCGAGAACACTCAGCCGAGCATCCCTTCGGTAAATTCCGTGAAATCTGTCTTTCACAGCATACTCACCGCGTACTTACTCTCTGTACAATTTGTACAGCGTCGATGGCGTTGTCGACCTGAGACAGAAGACCTGGTCGACTCAGACTTTGTCTCTTTTTCGCCCTGACGGCTGTCTTCTCTGCCTCCGGCCTCTGCTCTCTTCACTTCTTGGCTTGATTAATCTGCCATTGCCATTGTATTTGCTGCTGCTCGTTGTGTTGCGAGGCTGCTGTTTTGCCTCCGCCTGCACCAGATCGTCAAACTGCTGCAGAGGATCCTATACACGGTCCGCCAAGGCAGTCAACACACTCGCGCTTCACCTCATCTAGCCTAATTCGCAAACAACCCAGCACGCCAGTGCTATAATTTACCACTCTCGCAAACCGGAGTCCAAGGAACCCACCCGCGTCCGTAGTCCCTCCTGTTCTTCCACCAAAGACCGCCCTCTTCGCATCTGACAGCCCTCTCGAGCGCTAGTACATTTATTCTTTCTACGTCTATTCGACTGTTATACGCTATTCCTACCTAGACTACTTATAATCTCTTTGTTAAAGTGGCAACGGCTTGTCTCGGATATGCTGCGATGGCAAAGAGGCGCAGCTGCTGCCTGTTCTCACCGCCAGGATTATCGCGAAACAGGACTGAACAATTAATATAACGAACGGCAATCAAAGCCGAATATTAATCTGTTTAATTTATTCTTATTAATGTGGAATCTATCTTAGTCTATTTATACCACTGAACCGACTACACGAATTATTTTCCTGGTGATATGTCTTCATAACCACATCTCTTCCAAATCGAGCTAGTCCCTTCAAGGACTTCATTCTTTCTTTGCTCCACTGCATAATCCATTCCCAAGAATATTAAAACCATAGCTGTATTAAATTGGCAAACATATTACGCAAGGGTCGTCAGGATCCTGTACGCCATCAAAAACAAGCAAACCTCCCTTCAAACACAGACATAGCGATTCCGCTGTATTTAGAGACATGTTAAATTCTCAAATATGAGTGGACCCAATACTGTTCGAAGCGGCTTGAAAGATCGCCGCATTCGTCGTATCCTGCAACTCCTTCTGTCGTTTGCGAAGCACATTCTCGATGAAGGCTTCGCCGGCCTTGTACGAAGACCGCACAAGTGGTCCGCTCGCGCAGTACAGAAATCCGAGCTCGAGCGCGCGTAGACGCCATTTCTCAAACGCTTCCGGCGTAACGTAGTCGACTACCTTCATGTGTCGCTTCGTTGGCTATCAAGTCAGTGTTAGTAATATACTCTAGCTATGGCTGATTCAGGCCAGCATGCGACCAACCGCAGCAGCAGGCAACGAAAAGATTATAAAAAAACATACTCTCATGTACTGTCCAAATGTGACAACATCAACGCCAACTTTTCGTAGCTCGACCAGCGTGGCCTCAATCTGCTCCTCCGTCTCTCCAAGGCCAAGCATGATACTCGACTTGGTAATCAGACCTTCCTTCGACTTCTTCGCCTTCTCAAGAACCTTCAAGCTTTGTCTAAACGTCGCGCGACGGTCACGCACATACGGCGTCAGCTCTTCGACGGTTTCAACATTGTGCGCAAACACATCCATCCCGGACTTTGCCATCAGCTCAACCATCTCCATGTCTCCCTGGAAGTCACCAGTAAGACACTCAACAAGAATATGAGGCGCCTTCTGTTTGATCTTGATCACAGTCTCAGCAAAATGATGCGCTCCTCCATCAATGAGATCGTCTCGGTCGACCGTCGTTAAAACGACGTATCCGAGTCCCCACTGCGCAATCGCCGCCGCAGTGTTCTCCGGCTCGTGAGGATCAAGCGGCGGAGGCGTGCGGTTTGTCTTGACACTACAGAAACGACATCCTCGAGTGCAAGTATCGCCCATCAACATCACGGTCGCTGTTGCTTTGGACTTGTCGCTGCCACCCCAGCATTCACCGATATTGGGGCATCGGGCTTCCTCGCACACTGTCACCGTCATTAGTACTCGGCTCACTTTGTATAATCACGCTCAAGATGAATAGAAAATCACAATAAAAGCATACCAGTATGCAAATTCAACCCTCGCAAATCTTCTTTAATCTTTGTAAAATTGGCTCCCTTTGGAATCTCCGTCTTCAACCACGTCGGCAAACGCACAATCTCCTTCTTCTGCATCTGATCCGGTGTGATCACATCATCTCGCGATGCACCCTGCCGCAAAAAATCATCAAAAGACGGGCCCGCGTTCAAAACATCTGCGAAACGCGTGGGTCGTCGACGACGGGTTGGCATTGGTTCGGCATCCGTGACTGACCCTGACTGCGCTAAGCCGGCTCCGCTTGTCGCGTTCGCGCTGTTCTGAGAACCAGGGTTGGTCGATACCGGAGTATCGGTCGCAATAGCAGAAAATGCTCGCGCAATAAAGATCGAAGAAGATAGTTTTGAGGTTGCAATTTGTCGTTGAGAATGAGTGCTATTGTGCGGGTGCGAGGTACGCGCAAGCGCGCAAGCTGTTCTGCTTAATCTTGACGACATGATAGGATATATGTACGTGAACTTTTGACGTGAGATGTAGACAATATATGACGTTGGGGGTGTATATTCCAGATGCGTTTGCTGTGAAATGCTGTTGCAAAAAGATGCTCAAGTATCCGCTGCTGAATAATAGTTTTTTTCCTCTTCACCTTCCCTGCCACACAAGCAAACGCTGAAGAAGAATTCAGAAAGCAAAATACAAACAAAGAGAGAACTATTAAGAAGGAATTAGAACTACTCCTCCAAATGCCACGCGCTGAAGTCTTTCAAGTCGGTTGAATGTGTAATAGTTCGCCTGATGCGCAGCTATCCGGTGGGATGAGCTGCTAGAGAATGTCCCAGGATAGTATTTCGCTGCTAACACAGATGCATATGCTAATACTGGGGATCCCATAAAAATGCATATTTAAGCAACAGAGCAACGGTTACAGCATAAATTTAAAAGCAACTATACACAATACTTTGCTCAGTGAGGGTTGAAAGGATGGAGGATTTATATATATATATATATATCAACCATCCATGTATCCGCTATAACCAACAAGCCCAATACTTCCTCTCAGCATAGCTATCTTATCTACTGAACAACGCGCTTTCACTTCCCCACATCTAACAGCCGCTTGTAGCCTCCTCAGCAAAAATCAACATCAACAGCTACAAACTACAACTACTACTTGTTGTAGTCATTTATTTGGTTAGGAAATCTATTTCTAAATAATTACAATGGCTGAAAGCTCCGCTCTGGACGACGACAACCTTATTGGCTTTCGGGAGCCTGAAGTGCTTGAACCCAACGTGAGCGCTTAACAGCCCGATCCAAGGCCCTCCGACAACCGAAAGAACGATAAACCTCTGTCTAAACGTGCTAAAACACCGACTGAGGACTCCAATGCGACCAAAATACCGCGGAAGCTGCAAATTCCCCCAAGGGCGAGCGCACAATTGCACTGTTGCCTTCCAAAGCTACATACGATTTTTAGCTAAAGAACGTCAAAACGCTTCAATGCGAATTACAAGAAAAGCAGGCGGAAACCAAGCGCAGCAGTCAGGCCCAGTCTGAGCTTGATGCCAAAAATCATCGCCTCAAAGAGGTCTTTGCTTTCCTTTTATCCTCTCGGAAGTATCGATGGAAAGCTCATCCTAGTCTCTAGTGAGCTTCTTGACCGCATCGTCAGAGAAGATGTACCTGGCGCAGCAGCGAAGAGCGCACATCAGGACTCCCTGGTTGCACCTTTGGCTGACAAATTGCCATCAACTGCAACAGCACCCTGAAACCGTATCCAGATTGAATCAGTCAGCACCGACAATCCACCTCAGAAGCTCCTCTTCGTTTTTTGAGCAGTCACCCTTCAAGAAGAGGCCGCTTCCCAGTCCGCCGCGCGGCGCGGCCGTCGCTTAGAGCTGCAGCACAAGCCACTATTGCGCACAGCTGAACTCAAGGTTCTATTATGAACTCTAATTATGCACCTTCTCAAGAACGCGCTCAAGCCCAGGAATCCGACTCTCAGACTGTTCAAAGCAGGTCTAGACTGAGCGCAAAAGGTAGCAAAAGCAGAAGCTGCTAAGAAGGCCAAATTAGCTTAAAGTATGCTTCCAGTTATCTCCATCCAACCGCGCCTTTGCCGGTCCATATCGACTTCCTCGCTATCCGAGACGCAGCCAATTCTTCGCTCGCAGCAAAAAAAAGGTCCCCGCAGAGGTTAGAATTTCTCGGATCGCGCAGCATGGGGAACAACATCTTGACCTACGCCAGCTTGGACGTTCTTTCTAAGTAACTTTCGGTGCACAAAGACATTATTTTTATTGCTTTAAGGATGGTGGTATTAAAGGAGAAACTATCATGGCACAAGGTATGACCAAACAGGATTGGATTTATTGACTTTTCGCCAGAAGATTCAGCAATGATAGGATTAAAATTGTTATTGAGACTCTTAACCCCGTTCTGGCTCTCAAACAACTTCCATTTTACATCAACGCTCAAGGCGCCAAGGAAGGGAGAGCTGCTGGTGCTGTTGTCCCATCATTTGCAGGCAATGAGCAAAGCTACGTGGAAGCCTATCGCTAAACTTCCAGATGGCACTTACCTTCAAGACCTTGACATTTCGACACAGAGCAGTGCGGAGTTCAGAGTCATCACCATTTACAGTCAATCACCCGACGAAGCAACTCCTTATGCAGTTGAGCCAGTGCTTACGAAGTATCGATCTTCACCAAGGACAATATTGGCTGGAGATTCTGATGCAACTTTGAAATAGTGGCAGGATGAGAGTGTCGAACACCATAATCCTCGTCAGATACCTTAATTATTCAGCTTTGAACTTATAATTGAGGCTAATTAGTAAACAAGAGAGCAAGGAAATTCTGAATCGGTCATTGTTTTTGCCTGAAATGCCTCTAAGTTACCTTCAATACCCCTCGGTTATCTTCACAGATATCCGACTGGGGAGTCGATAACGAGAAACCTACGGGTTCTGCCTACAAGATCTTATGTTTTACAGTGAACTCGGAGTATCCTGAGGCTCCGGAGCCGCCTGAGAAGAGAAGGATACCCTTACGGATTGAGCCCGCTTTTCTGAGATTATATCTGCTGAAGCGCGAATTATTTGTGGAACTTTGAAAACATATCACCCGATTGCGTTTGACCAGAAGTTTGAGCTGGACACTCTGGCCGAAAATTAGCTAAACTTTTGAAAAAGCTGTTTACGGGACGACGCCTAAGCTTTGCATGACGCCATACTCTAAACGATAGCGGAGCAAAGGAGATTGAGGAAGCTAGAGTTGAATCTCGCCAAACTCTCTAGGAATGGAAGTAACGCGGCCGTCAGCTTATTGACTGGGAACCAGTGAGAGTGAGACTTTTTTTACATAATTATTAGAAAGAAAATTTAATATACAGGAATTATTTTGAGAACGCGAAGGAACCCGACATTTTTTACGATTAGGGGCGCAGATGACACTTTCGCGACGTCCTATGAAGCACAAGCTAAAGCCGCTTTTTCCGAGCCTCTTTTTCCGAGCTCGCCTAAGGCTCAAACGTAGGGCTGCTTGCGATTAGTCATACTATCGCTGCCGTAGTATCGCAGTTTCTATTGTTAGAATAACTTTGACGATGCAACATGATATTCTTAATCACCTCTTATGCTTTTCGTAAAAACACAGAAATAGCCAATCATTCCCAATATTAACCACTACAGCTGCAGTACACAATGCAAGCAAATACAATATATCAACTAGTGAACTTTTCAGTTTTATTTGAATTTTTGTAAAGTTATTTTCAGTATTTTTGCAGTCGATAACGCGTCCAGGTTGCATATATTTGTGTATAGTTCTACAGCATTTTGTTTGGATGGAAATTGACCTCGCAAAAAACGCAGTTCAAGAGAGATGCACTTGACATGTCGCGGTAATTAGCACAGATCAGGAGAGGATGGGGTTTAAGTGAAATGATGGAGCAAAAAATCATCAAATAAAACAAAAAAATTTAGACGGTCGAATTGCTACTTTTTGTTCATGATATGGTGTAGTTGTGGTACTGAGAGCAGGAATTTGATAGAGAATACAAATGTGAGACGAAATGAGATACGGTTGCAAAACTCGCCAAAGGGTCGGTGCGCAACGTGTCACATTGCTTATTTTATGACTGCAAGTGAGAGCACTACCACTCGTGTTAGTTATCTTTATACTGCGACCTCTCATATAGTCCGTCCAACTCGAGTATTTCGCAAATCTCTTGACCTTAGCAGCACTTAGTACCAACCTACCAACGACCTCAAGAGGACCTAAGTGAGTGCAAATCTGAGAGACTAACAATTCAAAGGTTCGGCATGTTTATCTCAGAAGTTATACGTTCGCCAGGTCGAATATATTCAGCAGATATTATTCGAAAGACCAGGCTGTAGTCACTCTCTCTAGCACCTCGTCGACCGCTAACCTCTCCCACTCCATTCTCTCCGGCAGTAGCTAGGGTGCTACAGATATCCATGAACACCAAAGTGCTAGAAATAGCGCAAACGGAAAGGCAACAGACAACCTTCATCATCGACTACTGCAGACACCATTAGTTCATATTCGTTGTGAATACGTTCCAGTGTCTATCACACAACGTCCTTAGCAAGGAATTTCGTTGTATTCGGCCACTGCAATAGCTTCTTGGAATACAACCTACCAAGCCAGCTCAAAGCTTTGCGAATTCCAATTACTTACATAGATATGTTTGCAAATATTCGCTCTATGCCCGCTGTCTTCTATTTGTATTCAAACGGGTACTGAGTCTATGCTGTATTCGTCAAACGCTAAATACGCCTTGTTTCGTGGTTACTTAAATTTATCTTTATTCATGCTGTTCATACTCTCGCTTCAGGACTCTCTGTACCCAGCCGCCTTTTCACTCGTCATATATCAAAAATATCAAGCTATAGCTTCCAACACCATACAATATCATCACTCGTTCTCAAGTCTAGGAGTGCCTAAACAAGATTCTCGTCGCCAGGCAAAGGCTCATAATCTTCCTCTGCGTTATGCAGCCGTCTAGAGCTCTGCGCAGAGCCAATCGAGACATCCCACAGTCGGTAATAATCCACCGCTTTACCGCGAATCCGGCCCATCCCCCCTGTTCCATCCGAATCGATTGGTTTTTGACTAATCACATTTTCGCCAGTTCTCCAGAAATCTGAGCAATTGGCTACGATACCACCGTTGAACGGGTTATAGTGATTCAGGACTGCTGCTGGTCGTGGTCGGCTGTGGTTGTTGTCTTGTCTGTTTTCGCGATGTCGTCCTGCTGCCGAAGCCGAGAAAAAACTGAGAACAGAAGAAGAAGCGACGAGATCTCCAACGATCGATATAAACTGCGTGACACCCAAAAGCTTACAACAAAACGATATCGGGTTGCGATGCTGATGTCCGTGATTATGCGTAAACGCACCAGGTTTATCCGCCGCAAACGGATCCGCAAGACCAGACGGGACAGGCTCGTCATCGCCTGTCCCGCCCATCCATCCGTATCGATGAAGGTTATAGGCCTCGTTAGTTGTTAACGCACGACTTACTTGATATAGTTGAACCACGGTCAGGATTGTTACCCATGTGAGTTGGAGGGCGGACCAAACTGCAATGAAGAGAGTGAATGGATCGTAGCTTATAAGAGAGCATAATTCGTCTTTGACAATCAGGCATTCATATTTATCATCGTCGTCGTCTGTTCCTTCGGAGATATCTAATTCATGTTAGCAAAATACACAAGTAGTCAACACATGAAAAGTACACACATTGATAAGTAAGATACATAAACATAGGGATTCCCAGCTCGAGTAGAATAACGTATAGCAAAAATGGGCGGTGATTTCGCACCGCGACGCAATTACTAATCCACGGACAGTGACTATTTGTGCGAAAAATACCAGTGTTAGCACAGCTCTTCACACTCATAATCAACTACTGACAAACATACTGATCCAGACGCGCAACGCAACGCTCACATATCCGACAATGTTTACTTCTTAATGGCCGTCGCGTGAAGCAATATATACAAAAATGTCTAGAGTCATATTCTCCGATGGCGAGCAACTCGTCGATAATTTCGCGTTGTTCGGAAATACCTGCTGGACGGGGAATGAACCCGGGATCCATGAGCATGGATTTGACGAAGAAATACATAGATCCTCCGAATGTTAAAAAAAAGAGGAGATTCATGAATGGGTCGCTTTTAGCGATGCCTGGGAGGATGAAGAAGATCCAGCGAAAGGCGACTATGAACGCCGAGCCCGAGAAGATCCCAGCAAGATAAGGCTGCGATATACAGTTAGAATAAGACGAAAATAACAACAACAAAAAAAAAAAAAACTAGGAACAGCATACTGTTTTATGCAATTGCACTGATCCAGCCGATGCAGATTCCATGAATTTCATGAGTGCGGTGTGCGATCCCCATAGCCAAACCAAGCTCAACGCGATAGCGACAAACGCGTTTACGTACGTGAGAATCTCCAGAGTGATCCAGAGCATCATCCAGGGCCAGAAAAACATGAGCTTGCGCAACATGTATGGCGAGAACCGTTTGGCGATGACCATTCCGTCTACGTCGCGGCCTGCTTTCTTGAGAGCGTGCAGCCAGACTGGATAACACATCATTTCCTTTGCGATGATTGCGGGGGTCTTACCGTCAGCGGTTTCTTCTTTCACGTCTGAGCCTTCTTCGATTAGCCGTTTCATGGAGGACATGTTGCCGCGAACAACGGCCCAGTGAAGTGGAGTGAAGCCGGTGTCGTCCTTGAGCTTGACGTCGGCGCCCCAGCGAAGAAGCACGTCGACGCTGAGGGGGTCACCTTGGTAGGCTGCCCAGTGTAGCGGCGTGCGCTGCTGCGGATCTGCGTAGTCGACAGGCATGCCCTGATGTAAGAGGTATACGATCAACATGATATTTGAAGAGTGGATCGCGATATGAAGGGCGTTGAATCCTTGGGCATCGGTTCGCAGCGGATCAGCGCCCTTCTGAATCAGCAGGTACGCCATGCTCGAGAGTCCGACTCGGCAGGCCCATAGCAGCGGCGTAGCCATCAACTCTCCGCCTTTACGGTCAACCTCTGCGCCGTGGTCGAGCAAGTAGATTACTGTTTCCGCCGCATTATTGATGGCGGCCCAGTGCAGCGCGGTGGTGCCGTCGGCTGAGCAGTCTTGCGCAGAGAATTCGCCAGACTGGATGAGCCGATCTACTTCGTCGACGTCGTTGCGCTGTGCCGCCTTCACGAGCTCGTTGTGTTCATCTGTAATTGCGCAATGTCAGCTCTTGACCTTGCTTGCACATACAAAAAGTCTTGTGCTGACCTGCTTCAGGTTCCCCCCGCTGATGTGCGCCGGCATCGCCCGCACCGGCACCAGCCCCAGCCAAAACTGCGGGATTCCCGCTCTTCGTCGAAGATCCTTGGTGCACTTCGCTACCGCCCGGGTTCCGACTTGCGGCCATGTTCTGCAGCTCGGTGGTCGGCTGCATCGACTCCGGATCAGGCAGAGACGTCATTGCTGAGGGTGCGCCCGGGAGTGGTGAATGCTGCTTCCGACACTGAGAAGACTGCGGTCCGAGGCAAAATAAAAAACCCCCGATTAACGCTGCTCAGCGATAAGTAAACACCGGCAAATCGCGCGTCTTCTTCGATGCTGTCCCTGGTTGTCTTGTTTACTGCCTTCTTCTCGCCAGCGCGGCGCAGGCGGAGTATGAATAAGCTATACAAACCCCCTAATTAATATTTAAGATCACCCGACTATTATATAGGCATCTTGTATAATAAATTAGTCAGCACGCCGCTATCGGTGAGTTTCGGCATAAAGCCTAGACAGGTGCCGCAGTAGCGGCGGGATCACGGCTGGGCTGTGCTCGAGGAACACGAGATGGTGAAATGAAGAAGACGTGAAGATGCAAAGAAGAGAAGAAGAAAACGGACGTGGTTGATCTAAGCAGTACTCTTGCTGAAATAGCGGCTACCAGGAGCTCCCTTCTGACTTGAACTCGTGCACTCTCGAGCAGCAGATGACGGTGCATCCAGACACAGCTATGGCTGCCCAGTTCACGCAGATTCACTACTTCTCACATGAACTGCTGCAGACTGCTCCGGCGAGTCTGCGCTGTGGCGGGCATGTGTGTACCTGGAAACCGTGCGCAGTGTCGTGCAATAGCACTGTGTTGTAGGTTGGCAGCCCGTCGAGAAGTATTCGCTCCGCCGGGTCAGACTCTGCGATGCTGTCGAAAACCAGCTCTGCTTTGAGTCGAGGCTCGCTCTGCTGGTGCTGTTCTGTCTTCTCTGCCTGAACTGCTACAGTGCTGCATGAGCGGCCGGTCTGCTCGACTCCGCCGTCGCTGCTTTGCTACTGCGCCCGGAAAACGAGAGTCCTCTCATACACGCTGAGGTCCACTGCCCACGACGGTGTCAGTACTCTCTCAGCTTCTTGCGACAGCACTCTCCTTTCTCGGCTAACTTCTGACTTTCGCTCTGTCTGCAGATTGCCGCACAAAACCCTACGAGACGCCTCTAATCGATGTCGCTTTGCCTGCGACAGGCTGTCGATTGATTCCATATTGCTCAATCTACTGTCTCTCGGGCTGCTGTACTGCTCTCTATTCTGACTCTGCCCGATTCTTACTCGCTGATTACCTGGTCTAGTATTCTGTCCACGCTGTTGATATCTCTAGCTGTGCGGTCCATACCCACACCCTGCATTTTCTCTATTTACTTGTGATTTTCTCAGTCGCGATGTCACATATATTAAATTAATACAGAATTATATGCGACCAGCGGGTATTATATTAGTGTGTATACTACTCTGGACCGGCTGATAAGAGAAGCGCGTTCGCGTGGATTCTCATCAAGCTGTACTAGCCAATACAGGCGAAAACCAACCCCTTCCCAATGCAGACATCCACCACTCCGGTATCTCTCTCTTGCGCAACAAATCAAACAGACCAGAGAATGCAAATTTACTCCTATTTCGAGGTCTACTTCTGCTGAAACTGCTACTCCTGCTTCAATGACTTGACCTAATTAACTGTTCCTTCGCCATGTAGCTCAACCCAACCATACGAACCATTGCTCATGCAGCAATCCCAAACTCCCTTGAGCACATGATTATCGTATGCATGTCTAGCAGTGGAGAGGATTGTTAGCTTTTGCGGGCGCGTGGGGTGTAGTCTTTGAAACTGCGTCTCGATCCGCCCGACTTTGGACGGTTAGTTCCAGCAGCCCAGTGCCTCGCCGATTGTAGACGCGAGGATTTTATCCGCGATTCCAGGGTTGTCTTCCGTATTGGTGGAATTGACAACTGAGCGGACCGGTTCTTTCTCGTCAAGACCGCGCGCTCGACAAATGATAGTCTGCAAAGCGCGAAATGCTAATTCGCGAGGCCCAGCCAGTGATCTGTCTCGTCGCGCCTGCGTTCACGGCTTTGTCGTCCAGGGTTTGCAATATCTGCATGAATATTGCAATTGCGCTTAGTGGTTCCGGCCGTGGTTAGAAGTTTTGTTGCGTGTGACTTTGATGGTCTTCATACAAGTCGTGCAGCAAAGTCAGCTTCTGATCTCCGAGCGTTGACAGGAGTTTAACTCCTGCTTCTGAACGTCACCTTTTGCTTTGTTTATAAACAATAGAACTCGCCCATTGTCAAATAAGCCTGTACAGTACTTCCACATATTCCCCGAGCAAACCGGCCGTGGTAGGCGAAAAGTGTAGCGAGTTTCTGGAGATCTGTTTGACCTCTGTAGACGTGAGAAGTAGCACTGGTTCTTTTGTCGACGCCTCGATCCATGCTTAGACGGCTGTTTGTGAATGTTTCTCGCGCTTGTGTCTTCTTCATTGATCTGTAGATTCGCATGATGCAAGATCATGGTTATCTGTGGTGTCTGCCTAATATCTTGGAAGATCAGGAAGTTTGAACATACCCATGGGATTAAACCTTGATAAAAGCCCGCAATCTTAAACTCGAGCCGAGGTCTTTCTGATAGCTTGAAATGTAGAATCATCACGGCTCGCAGCAGTCTAAAATACAGTATTAGCCAGTGTGTAGGCGGCCTGAGATGATCGCACATACGTGGGATGGTTGTCCGTGTCGTTACTAGAAGAAATCAGTATAAACCCAGTTGTAAGCTGCTATTCCCTCAAGTCAATGTCATCTCACAATTTAAACAAAAACACACATACACGCAATATACCTCTACCTTGGAACAAGTTCATAGACGCACCCACGATCAGATTCGACCACGATATCTTCTTCTTATAGCACGATCAGACATTCTGTACGCTTTGCCTTGTCTCACAGGGCTGCATGTTTCATCTGCCAGTTAATCTTACAGACAGGAAGGACCCTATGCGAACTTGAGATTGCAGAAGCACACTCTTGACTGCCACCAGAGCACTCTTGTTCACCCACGCTCCTTTGCACTCCTCTTCTACCACACAGAACTCCCATATACCACCACAGAACTTCACTCAGCCCGCAAAGATCGGCAAATTCAGTTCTGATATTTCGCATGTTCCCAGAACATCCACTAAACTAATGACGTCAGACAAAGCGGGTACTTAAATGAGTGAGGAACCGCAAATCAGGGTGGCAGCTGCTGGTAAGAATGGCCATGAACAGGCCAGTTTACTAGCAGAGAACAGCCTAGTTGGAAGAAGACGGTTACAAGAATGCGAGCTCGTGTGCGTCTGCGAGTGATTTCGCAAGAGCAAACATTAATACTTCAAGTTGCTTCAGGTATATTATACACTATTCAAACTTATTCTCGTATCCTACATGTCACCTCTTCCTCACTACCTCCATAATAAAAATTAAACAAAAAAGATTCAACTGAACAAAAGAGTCACTCAAAAGACATTCCAAAACCGAGTCCAAACGCTTTGTGAAAATCAGATCAAAACCGAGTCCAAACGCTTCATGAAAATCAGATCCAAAAATTCAAGCACCCAAACCCATTGCCAATAAAATTATACAGATTAAACAAAATTAAGCAGGTAATTATAAAACACAACTTTTTACGAAGCAATGTCAAACAAACTATTCAAATACCCCATATCAATTATCGGATTGCCATTTGAATCAACCATCGCACCGTCAAATCCCGTACCTCCAAACTGCGGCATAGGCATACTACCAGCACCAAAACCCATCCCTACACCAGCATCAATAGTCTCATGCTGCGGCTGCTGCTGCTGCGGTGGCGGTGGTGGTGGTGGTGGTGGTGGTGGCGGGGCTTGTTGATGTGGCGATATAGAATCAGCGTACATCGAATGCATGGCCAGATCAGAGTAACTGCCCACGGCGCCGATGTTTGCGTTACTGCTCTTATCGCCCGTCTCAGCCGTCGTAACGTACATCTGGTTATCAAGGCCGTATCCGGGTTTATTGTAAACGCTCATCGGGTCGTTGACGAACCAGCCTGCTACGTTGTTGCCGGTGTTAATCACTCCACTTGAACCACTGGCGACGCCGACAGGTTGGCCAGCATTCATCATTATAGGCTCTTCTTTGATCATCGTAGAGTCAGCAGGGTTGTATGGATTATTGATCATAACAGCCGCAGTAGGGTGAGTCGGCAACATCTGATCAGAAGCATACCCTCCCGAGCTTAAAGGCGACACATGCGACGACGAATGCGCAGATACAAGCGTAGGCATCTGAGTGGGCTTTGGCTGCGGCGGCTGCTGCGTTGGCTGCGGTTGCGGCTGTGATGCTGGGTTTTGGAATAGCATAAGCGTACGCGGTCCCAGGTTTTCGATAACGAAAATACATCGGTTAGCAATAGGCCACATATCGCTCATAGCATTAAACAGCGAGATCGAAGATCGGATCTGCTGCTCGACATTTTGAAACGTCGTCAGCGCCCGAATCTCCGCGCTCGAGCACAACGTATACAGCATCGTGACGCTTGCCATAAACAGCCCAAGCAACGCAACCCAGGTGTACGTCACTCTGTTTTTAGCGTAGAGCGCGACGTAGGCGTTGATCAGACTGACGCTTGACGAATAGCACATATTCATAGAATCAAGCGTCGGAGTCGGCACCGCGGGCGACGGACGATGTAGCAAGATCTGCGAATTGTGATAGGCGATTTGGAACCACTCCGTGGACTGGAACGTGCTCTCGGTCTGGATCGAATACCGCGGCGCAGAAAACACCCAGTCTTCTAAACTCTTGCGTAGCATCTTTCTCTTCTCTTCGATCTCAGCCGGAGGCTGGATATTCTCAGCCCGCGCAGGGTAAAAGTTCAGCTGGATCTCCGCGTTCAGCTGTCGTAGACGGATGATATGCAAAAACGTAGACATATCGAGCGGCGACGGCGGTTTCGAAGGCAGGTTTAGCTGTGAATCGCGGCGCTGCATTGCCTGCGGAGACCAGTCTTGCTGTTCTTCAGAGATGCGGAGGAGGTCGTCGTCGGAGAGATTAAGGGGTAGTTTGGTGTTGATATCTGAATCCGCGATTGTAATCGGCCGACCGAGCGCGAGAGAAACCGATCGGTCAAAGATATACGCACACCAAAAAATGCGTTTTCTAATCTCGCGCTGGTAAAGCGGGAGACTTGCGCTCGGCTGGCGATGTAAGCCCATGTCGATGCACATGCGGATCATGATGCCGACGACGTGCCAGACGTTGAGACTGCGCGGTTCATTGATGGCGAACATTGTGAGCAGCACGAGACCCTGGATCGACTGCAAATCGTCACCCGCGATGAGAGCGTCGACGTGGTACTCCATTGCTGTTTGGTAGTACTGCAGTGGTTCGTACTGATGCCTGATTTTGAGCTTGCGCATGTCGATGGCGCCGATGGCTAGGATCATGAGGGTGATGAAGGCGTCGCTGCTGGGAGTGCACACGTCCTGGAGCATAAAAGTAGTCTCGAACTGGTTTGCAAAGAAATATGGGCGGTGGATAAATGGGTGTTGGGGCCAGCGGGTGGCGAAAAAGGAGTTTGCGAGAGCTTCAGCAGAGGCACGGTCAGGCAGGGCGTCGATCAATGTCGGGATCTCGGTCGAGCGATATGGGACGGAGTTGTGTTTGCCGTCGAAAGGCAGGGTTGAGTTTTGAGCGCGAGAGGAGTCGGACCATTTGAATGTGGAATGTAGAATGCGAGCGAAGTGAACGCCGCTGGAGCTGCCGATATATCTTCGCTCGGAGGCACCTTCTAGCGAAAGATATCCTACGTCTGCGATGAGAGATTCGGTGGCCGCGTCGTCATCTATTCAGTCAGCACAGAAATCAAACAGATAGACTAGAAAGAGGCAAAAACAGAAACACACCAGGTGGACTTTGGACTGAAGGCGATTCGGAGTTTGCGCCCTCGCTGTCGATTGTATGGGTATTCTCGCGCATGGCGCGGATCTGCGACTCGAGATTGCGAACTTTGTCTTCGAGGTTCTCGACGTAGCCGCGGGGATACTGGCGGTAGGTGAGGCGGTCGGGGTAGACGCACTCTTTGTTTGTTTTGATACAGGTCATGCATGAGGGGACAGATCCGTCGCACTAGAGGAGAGATTAGCAGATGGCCGTGATGTACGATGGCGTACGCAGCAAAGAGATGAAAGGGGAGGGGGGCGGCAGCTACTTTTTGCTTGCGACGCCGGCAATATTCGCAGGCGACCTGAATTCGCGTGAGACCAGGACGATGCTTGCGGCCAGAGCTGGGACGCGAGGGCGCATTTGCAGGACCGCCGCCACCGGTACCGTTTGTGCCTGCAGACGCCTGCTGCTGCTGTTGCTGGAGAAGGAGCGCAGGGTCTGCTGCGCTGTCGGTCACTCGCGACATAGGTTAGAAGAACAGAGAGCTGTGCTCTGGGTGTGAAAGCAGTGAGATCTGGAGAACGCCGGCAGACAGACACGCGTCTGGAAGTCAGGTTCGAATAGAGTCAGTTCAGTCAAGTCCGGGCTGGAAAGTTGCGGCCCGTGGACAAGCGATGAGAGTGCCAGCCGGAGGAGCCCGGCAGGGTTGGGGTCAAGTCCCGCTGTGCTGACATTGTGAGGGTGTTGTGGTGGGTGCAGGCAGAGAGCAGTGGGAGTCAGTGCCGTAGTTTTGTAGCCAGTAGTCAGGATCAGGAGCAGGAGCAGGAGCAGGATCAGTGGTCAGCGACGATGGGAAGATAGCGAGCACAGCAGGACAGAGTAGGCACAGAGCTAGCGAACAACAGGGCAGTCAGTGACAGGCAGCAGCAGCGCAGGTTTTTAAGTATGCAGCTCATCGCTCCCGCCGCCCTCAGCGCAGCCAAACGCAGCAAGCTTAGAGTCGCCGAGCGGAGTGCTGCTCCGCCTGGCTTGTTTTTGTGATTGTGTGCTCGCTGCTGTGCTTGTTTTTCGTCTTGTATCGCATATTCCCAATCGAGCATAATTGGACTGAGACAAGGGCGCACATCATATGCCTCGCTTAGAAACTTACTCGGATGCCGCTCGCCGCATGTGCGCGGTGGAAGAGCGCGAGTGATCACCAGAGCAGCTGTTACTTATGATCACTGCGCGGACTGGCGGCAATGCAGCGCAGTCGTGCTCGCGGAGATGGTCTTGCCGGAAGAGAACGAGTCAGCACAGGGCCTCCTGCCGGACGGCGCCTGGGACACCCACGTCCACGTCTTCGCCCCCGAGTCGCATCCCTACTCTGCCACCAGATCCTACTCGCCCGTCAAAGCCCCGCTCAGCGCACTCCTCGCGTTCTCAAACTCCGTCTCGGCGGGTGCGCGTCCCGCGAACCTCGTGCTCGTGCAGCCCTCGCCGTATGGCACCGACAACGCGTGTCTGCTCGACGCGCTCGACGCGCTCAGCGACGAGAACCGTCTCACAGCGCGCGGGGTCGCGGTCGTCGATATCGCCTCTGCAACAGAATCCTCGCTTTGGGACCTGCACCGCCGACGCGTGCGCGGACTGCGCATCAACCTTGAGTCCTCCGCCAGCAGCACGCTCACTGTCGACCAGCTGCGGTCTGTGATCTCGCGCGCGGCAGCAGCGATCTCGTGTCTGCCTGGCTGGGTGCTGCAGCTCTACATCAAGTGCGCGCTCTGGGACGCGTTGCTGTCCTGCATCGGCTCTCTACGCGTGCCCATCGTCGCCGACCATCTCGGCGGCATCGTCTGCACCAGCAACCCGCTCGCGCAGCCCGGCTACGCCTCGCTGCTACGTCTCGCCCAGACCGGCCGCGTCTACATCAAGGTCTCTGGTCTCTACCGCGCGTCGCAGCTCGCGCCCGGCTTTGACGACCTCGAGCCGATCGTGCGCGACCTGAGCGAGCGCGTGCCGGACCAGCTCGTGTACGCCAGCGACTGGCCGCATACAGGAGATGCGGGCAGTCGTCTGACGCGGCCTGTTGCTGCCCCAGAGCAGTTCAGAGTGGTGGATGACCGGCGGATTATACGCAACCTGAGGCGGTGGGCGGGCGAGTCTGCTTGGAGACGCATGACTGTTGATAATCCTGCTAGGTTGTTCAGGAGGTAACCCACCAGGTCCATCTTCACAGCAATGTCGGAACATCCGCTGCTATATCGCTGCTGGATCCTGACTCGAACACCGTGATCGAACTGTTCACGCCTAAGCGACACAAGAACGCGGTAGATTTAGCAGCACAAGCAAGGTCCAAGAAAGCGCGTAAGCTGTGGCGCTGGCCAGTGCGCGTTGCGGAACCTGATCCGTCGGGCGTTGAAGTGGTGAAGTGGTGTGAGAAAGCAAGTGAAGTAGTGCAGCTGGCTGATGTATCTTCTTATTGTATTCATTTGCTAATGGTTGTTTGTGGTGCTGCTGTTTCCTCTTGATCATCGTCGCACAGGCTGAGCACGAGCGTCGCACTATTAATTGCTCTCCGCTACTCACACTCACGTTCACATTCCAAATCTAAATTAAACCATCTACCATCTAATCAGTATTCTAATCTTCGTCTTTGCACTTTAACCTCAGGCATTGCATCTTCACGAGCTGAGCCTCCTCGGTTAACCCTATCCGCCAGCTGTTTGAGACGGCTCGCAAGCAGATATCCATCATGATTGAGAATCCACTGGCACTTCGTGATCTCGATGTATAGTTTTGAGATCTTAGTGACTGGACTGAATAGATGGTATGAATGCACTAAGCAAGACTCTGCAACTACTAACAACTGAAATCCAGATGTTGCAGCTCACTAGAATAATGAACCGGGTCTGCAGGCAGCGTCTGCTCCAGCAGCAAGCTCACCAACTCCTAGCTCAAACATCTTCACACAGACACCGCTTCTCGTCCTCTGCCTCGCCCAAAAAACAGAATCGGTTGCCAGCAGCTTACTACCGCGGCGGGACGTCCCGCGCAATCATGTTCCGCCAAGCTGATCTGCCAAAGTCCCGCGAAGATTGGGCGCCAATCTTCACCGGCACAATCGGGTCTCCGGATCCAAATGGGCGGCAGCTCGATGGCATGGGCGGTGGTATTTCGTCGCTGTCAAAGATTTGTGTGGTTGGTGCTGCGTCGTCATCGGCGACGGATGGCGTACAGCCAGATGTGGACTACACCTTTGTGCAGATCGAGGTCAAAGGCACCTACGTCGACTACGCCAGCAATTGCGGCAACATGAGTGCGGCAATCGGTCCCTTTGCCTACGACAGCGGCATCGTTGACCGCAAAGCCGTGCAAAATCCTGACGGAAAGACGGCTACCGTGCGAATCTACAACACAAACACGCGCAAAATCATCGACTCGACCTTTTCTATCGTTCAAGACGGCGACGACCTAGCATCCAGCGAAGCAGCATCGACCGGTGAGTTTGCAATTGACGGAGTAAGCGGCACAGCGGCAAAGATCCAGCTCGACTTTATAGATCCTGCGGGCTCGAAAACTGGTAAGCTTCTTCCTAGTGGTGCTGCCGTCGACGTCTTTGATGATCTTCCGGGCTTTGATGGCCCGGTTTCGGCGACGCTGATTGACGCAGCGAACCCGGTCATCTTTATCAGCGCAGCTACAGTAGGTCTACAGAACCCCGCCATTCTTCCCGACGAACTCGAGCAACTTCCCAAAGTGCTCGAACGTCTCGAAACTGTGCGCACCCACGGCTCGCTCAAGATGGGCGTTGTGAGCACGCTAGAAGAAGCCCGCAAGACGACTTCTGTGCCTAAGATCTGCATCGTCTCCAAGCCATCGTCGCACATCCTCCTCGACCGCACAACCACGCTCTCCGAAACCGAGGTCGATGTCGTCGTGCGCGCCATCTCTGTCGGCCAGCCACACCGCGCGATCCCGATCACCGTCGCGCTCGCGACCGCCGCCGCGGCGAACTTGCCTGGGTCGATTGTGCACGACGCTGTTGCGGCTGGGCGTGCACCGGCTGATAAAGACGGGATCACGATTGGTCACGCGAGTGGGAAGATTGTGGTTGGAGCGAGGTTTGAGGAGGTGCAGGGGACGATGCAGCTTGTGTATGCTACAGTCTTTCGGACGGCAAGGAGGTTGTTTGAGGGTACTGTTTTTTGGAAGTGATCTGCTTGTAGTTTTACGCTGTGATATCCTGGTTTTGAGATGTCTCTGCAGTAGTCGATACCGCTCTCTACGACAATAATGCTATCGTACGACCTCCGACGTCAGATACTGAATTATCCTCATATAGTGAGCTATAGCGGATTATAATAAATATCGGAATATCCCATACAAGACAATGTATTTCTGGCATATGTTGCCGTAATGAAACAAGACAAATATACAAGTATCACTTCATAGCGCATCATCGAGCACAAACGCAAGGCGAAGCCCGCGCAGCGACTTTTCTCTGACAATGTTTGCAAGAGACAAAGACGTACGCAGCACTTCGACACGGTCGTCAACCGAGCAAAGCAGTGGTTTGTTTTTATAAATTTTGGCTTTTTCGGCGAATTGAAGAGTATAGTTTTTTTGTGTGCTCCGAGAAAAGGGTAGGAAGAGTAAAGATGAGCAAGAGAAAAAAAAAATTAGTGTTTCGGAGATACTATGTTCCTTGATTAGACGATTGAAAAGTAGTTTGGAGCCGTTGTGCAGGGGTTTCTTTACTTTAATAGAATAGATTGAATGATCAAGCGGGATTAAAGAGTTTGGTCATAACTGATACAATACAATGCTTTGTGAACGGACTTGGCGTGGGATAAACAAGACGGGCAAGGAGAACATGTTGAAGTCAGTGCGCAGGCGGAAAAAAGCTCCGGCGAGCACACTGTTGCAGTTTTTCTTACAATAGCTGTGAGATGTGATAGCTATGATTTTCCTGCAGTGCGTATGTTGATATGATAGATCTACGCGTAGGGAAAATGAATGTGCTGTCTTTGCATGCCTGAGGATACCCCAACCAAAACAGTCAATACCCTTCATTCCCAAACAAACAGCAGATTCCCAGCAACTAAAAAAAAAAAACAATTGCAACAGGAAGTTACAACAAACTCGACACGAGCAAACAAACAAACAAGACACTGGCCGGCGGTGTTCACGCGCGGGAGTCATTCCGGGCCACAGTCGGAGCAGAGAGATCCGGTGGAAGCACCTCGTCGAACCGAGCTCAAAGTACACCCTCTCGCGCCGACCAGCCACTTCACTCCCGCCCGGCGCCAGAGCTCAACGAGGTTTTCTTTGACTGGCTGCTTCGCGCAGAGCGAGCTGAGACAGTCTGCAGCGCAGAGGTCGGGGCCGGCCGGAAGGGCTTGGAGAGAGCTCCTGATAGCTTCAGGGTGCAGGACGTAATAGTCCTGGTTAGTGACTGCTCAGAGAACAGCACTGTCTACTGTGTGGTTGCTGCTTAGCGAAGGCCAGTTGAGCGCAGTCCGGTAGGAGCCATGGACGTAGTGCTTGATTAGCGAGCTATTTGCAGCGAGAGCAGAATTGATTGACATTGCATTGTATATGCAAGGGGGTCGTGCATTATCACTGATAGATCTATGCCTGTGATGCGAAAATGTCGACAGAGACCACAGAAGCGGAATCCGCAAGAGGCCAAAAGTGATTTAATACCAGCAAAAGCAAGCAGCTGGCGAGAGAATTAGTAGTTCACAGAATCTGAGAGGGTGTGTGAAACTGCATGAATGCGCTTGTGAGCTGTGGTAAGAAATTAGATAAGCAGGAACTTGCTTTTGTGCTACAACCACTATTTTTTTTTCGCTGCCGCAGTGCGGTAATTCCGTGTTGCTGGGTGAATGCCACACGTAAGCTATTCTAGGTAGTCTGTCTATTCTGATCTATTTTAAGGGCTGCTGCAACGACAGTGATAGAATGTAGGAGTAGGAGCAGGAGTAGAAGTAGTAGGAGCAGGAGTAGAATAGAGTGGAGTGCACAGCAGCAAGAACCAATGCCAAACACCCAACTCCACAAAGCGGCAATGGCCAGCCAGGAAGAGCGACTGCGGCCGGAGGTGTCGCTGGATTAGGCAGCACTACTCGCCGGGGAAGAGTGCACGAGGCACGGATGCGAGCCATCGTGAGCAAACGGGCTTTGGCACCTCGCGCGGGCGGCGAGAGATAGTGCTCCAAGGAGACGACAGTCGCCACGGATAGGGTGATGCGCCAGTTACGGATGGGGACAATACAGACAGGCGCGGAGGACCGCACAATGCAGCTAAGACGAGCGAGGCAGTAGCCACCGCTGATGATGCAACAGCGCACACAGAACAGCAGAGGAAGAGCGCTTGAACACGCTCAACAAGCCAGAGCAGATTGCTCAAAAGCCAGAAAGCAGGCGGACGAGTCAGAGAACGCGGGTTTGACGACTGCACTGACCGCGGTGCTGCGCCCACCGCCATTAAACCGGGAACGAGGCCCTTGCCAGCAGCATTCTATTATTGCTACTATTCTATTCTCTTGCCACTGTTCTGCTGCTGCTGCCGTCTATTAATACTGTCAATGCACCACAGCCTGCTTTTTGCCGTCTCCGAAACACAGCCGCTCGACTCGACACCCGCGACACCCGCGACACAGTGCGACACACTCAAAACAAACCGCTTCGCGCGTGGCCGCGGGCTGCTCTAAGCGCGTGCCCAAACCCTGTCGGCTAAGTTCCACGACACAGCTCAAATACGCCGTTCGCCCCGCGCTCGCAGCAGCAGCGTCCTGTTTGCTGCTCTGCTTCCCCGGACTCTTCTTCGTGTGCTTCTCCTGCTTGCTGTCTGCCGCTCTCTTTTTATTTTGTATCAGCAGTGAATGCTCCCGCGCGTCCGTTTTTGAAGAAATGTCGGCCTCGCTGCTTCTCGACCGGCACCCGCTTGTGCTGCCGCGCCAACAGATGCTCTCCGCAACAACAACAACAACATCCCTCGACTGCCCGCCCAGCCCGCCGCCGTCGATGGCAGATCTCTCCCCGGCAGACGCGCTGCACCTGCTTATTGTCGGCGTCCGGCGCATCCTCGCGAGGAGCGACCCGGCCGCGGCGTCGTGGCACCAGCAGCAGCTGCTGCCCGCGTCGCCGCCTCCGTCTGCTCCGCTCTCGCCGCCGATGTCGTCGTCCGACCACCTGCGCGCCGAGTCGCCGACGCTCGACGCCCTCGCGCCCAGCCTAAACCATCTCAGTCCGGCGACGGAACAGCCGCCGAGCATGGGCTCAGATCCGAAGGCCGCAGCGAGCACGGAGCAGCTCGCGGCCGCGGCCGAGCACGAGCGCTACATCATCGACAAGGCCAACCAGCGCGCGATCGTCTCGCGGCGGTTCTGGTCCAAGGCCGTGCCCGAGATCGACATTGAGAAATACCTGCGCCGGATACACCAGTACTGCCCGATCTCGACGGCGGTGTACCTTGCGACGAGCCTGTACATCTACCGGCTGTGCGTGGTGGGCGAGGTTGTTCCGCTGACGGCGCTGAACGTGCACAGGCTGGTTATTGCTGCGCTGCGCGTTGCGTCGAAGAACGTCGAAGACATCAACCACCAGCAGAAGCGGTTTGCCAAGGTGGGCGGCCTCTCCGAGGGCGAGCTGTGCAGGCTCGAGATTGGGTTTTTGTTTCTGATGGACTTTGATCTCAAGGTGGATGTCGAGGTTCTTGAGGAGCAGGCTGCTCTGCTCGTGGATCTGGATAGATGCTGAGCGATGGCTTACGATTGATGTGTATTATTAGGGTTGTACGATTGGCTGTCGTGTATATAGGAGGTAGGAGGATTGGATACTGACTACTTTGACTGGATATGGCGTTTGGGTGGGATTGTTTTATATTGATCTGCGCGCTGCGGCGACTAATGAATTTTTTTTTCAATTCGATTTGTTTTCTTGTAGTGCATGTGAAGACGCAGAGATGCTGCCTGCATAGACGCGAAGGGGCCGAAAAAAGAAAGCGAGGAGCCGGTGTTTGCAACACTTGTTTTGGCACATGCAGACGGACGACGAGAGCGTCTCACAATGCCCTTCTTCGCCGAACAGAGACAGAACGACAGAAAAACGAAGCGAGGCGGAAGGCGCGCGCAGGCGGTGGGCGGTCTCAGCGGGCGGCAGAGCGCTCGCGAGTGCGTGTGTCTGCTGGCCGCGAGAACTGTGGCCGCGAGAACTGCGAGCGGGTTCGTGGAAGCTTTGTGTCTGCGCGTGCGCTGTCTGAAGTCGCGGCGGTGGGCGAAGCGTGGAGGCCGTGAACGTGAAAGTGATGGACACGCGCGCAAGCGGATGCCGGCCTGCTGGCGGCCCAAGAGTCGACACGGCAGCGCAGACGCAGTGCGACGAAGCAGCAGCAGCAGCAGCAGCAGCAGCAGCAGCATCACTGCGCGCTCTTCGTGGTCCTCTGCGCTGCGCTGCCCAGCAAAGCGCGCGGTGTCGAGTGCGAGCGCACCCGAGCAGCAGCTTCGGTGCAAACAGTGACGTACGTAAACGCCGAAAGAAAAGCGGCAGAAGACGCAGCCGTTCCGGCGTCGGCGACGATCACGCTGACTCAGCCCCGCGCGACTGCTGACTCATTTAGCCAGCCGGCGCACACCCCGCACGCTGCGGCCTCGCGTCCGCGGCAACAGCGCCGAGTCTCCAACTTGCCGCGTTCTGTCGTGCGCCGGCGTCGCTTTTCCGGCGCGCGCGCTGCCCGTTGCGGCATCCGTAAACACGCACACACGCACGCGCAGGCTCCCCGCGTTCCGCTCTCGTCGCACAAACACTGCAGCGCACCACCCCGCAGACGCTCACGTGCCGCGCACACAGCAGCAGCTGCTCCGGACTCTCCAGCTGCAAAGCCGTAACTGCGCACTCGCTGCAGCTCTCAACTCTTCAAACAGCAGAAACCAGCTGCGCAGAGCAGCGGTCTGCGTCCGTACTCCTTTTCGCTGCTCCGCTCAGTTCGCCAGCAGTTCGCCAGCGCCGCTCGCCAGCTGCCCTTGTCGCAGTGACTCCAGTTCCACCATCCGACTCAGCGTCCTCGCAGCCAACACTCAGCCCCCATCTCGTCTCCATTCCAACGAAAGCTCTCTCCGCCTATACCAGCACTCGACTCTTCTGAGCCGGCAAATGAGTCGCTGCTAGTTTCCTCGACTGCTCTGATACTCGTGCACAGTCAACCTCTCTAAATCATCTCAAAGACTCACATACGCCATTAAGGGTTTTGTGGCCTGGGATATCGCCTCGCAGCTCCTCGAACCGCAAACAGCCCTCCCGGCGAATCCACATCTACATGCACGTCTTCTCCTTCTCCCAGCGACAGTGATGCGCGCCTCTGGCCCACTCGCAATGCGCTCGCAGCGCCTTCGCCTCATGACAAACTCCCTCTTCACCCGGCGCAACAAGCAGCTCGAAGAAGCCCACAAAAGATTCAAAAACCGCGAAAACAGACTCGCCTTCGAGCTAGCTCCTACCGACTATGGCGCAAAACTGCGCCGCATCGATCGCGAAGCCATGCAGCGCATGTGGAGTATCTGGTATCGTCATTTCGGCGAGCACATCTCCTTCCGCCAGAAATATGGACAGCGAGTCATGGCTAAAGCCTACGCCGAGCTCTTTGGCATCAGACTTACCGACCAGAACGGCGCCATAGCCGACTACAGCAACTCGGAGCTTCAGCGAAGGAGAATATGTGAGCCTGCATCCAAACTCCTTCTTCCTTGCATCCCTTCTAACGTGCCCCTTCCACCCACCTAGACATCCTCGGCGCGGGAAGCATCGGCACCTTGATAGGCCACAGCTTGGGCAGATTAGTAGACTCCCCAGCAACAACCGTCTTCTTCCGCACAATCGCCGACGCGCGTGCCTTCAACAAACACAGCAAGCTCACAGTCCTGCGCGACCGCACCCTCCCCCACCTCGCCCCCGTCTCCGGCGTACTCGGTCTCCCTGTCTACGCTGTCTACTACGTCCCCCTCGTCATCCATAACCTCGTAGTCTGCACAAAAGCGCACCAAACAATCTCCGCCCTGCGCGAGGTCGCCTACCGTATCAGTCCCGCGTCAACAGTCGTCTTGCTTCAAAACGGAATGGGTCTTCTCGCAGAGATCGAGCGCAAAATCTGGCCCAATCCCCGCTTCCGCCCAAACATCATCATTGGAATAAACACACATGGCGTCGCAAAGCTCGACAAACAACTCGCAACCGTACAGCACAACGGTCTGGGAACCATCAAACTTGCTCAGGTCCCGCGCGACCTGTCCCTCAATGTCTTTGTCAAATCACTCAACGCTCGCATCGCTGCCCTCACCAGTGCTCTTGACTCTCACCCCAACATGGCTATTTCCTCGCCATCAGCACGCGATCGCGCCAAGATGCTCCTCGCGCGCCTTAAAGGCGAACGCGCGAAATGCAAACGCATGCTCGCTCGCATGAGCTTCCTGGCCTCTCAGCGCAGCGAGTCAACCCAGCGATTCTTCTCCCAGCTCATTTCTACACCTGATCTCGGCGCCGTCGAAGTCTCGTATCGAGACCTCCTACGCGCGCAAATACACAAAATGGTCGCAAACTGCTGTATTAACCCCTTAACAGCAATCCTCAATATTCCAAATGGACAAATCGCCGAATCGCAGAATCTGCGCCGAGCAGCTTTTCTCATCGTCAGCGAAACAGCTCAGGTCTTGCGCTGTCTTCCCGAACTCAACGCTTTATTCTCACCATACGAAAGAGAAGTCCTGTTGGACGTCGCCCAGTTACTGGATTATGTCCTGAGCATCGCCAGACAAACCGCGACAAACACGTCATCGATGCGCGCAGATATCCTCGCCCGCCGCACAACCGAAATCAAATACCTGAATGAGTTTATCGTCGAGACTGGCACAGCGGCGAACGTGCCTACGCCGATCAACACTGCCCTTGCCTTTATGGTTAACGCAAAGTCTGCTGCCGAAGGAGTAAAAGACGAATTTGTGTATTCTCCCGAGAGCCTGCTACACGAGCTTGAAAAGGGCTCGGCTTCGAAAATTCTGACATGGCAGAAGAATTTGAAGGGCAAGTTCGCGCCTAGAGAACCCGTGAATGAAAACAACACAGCCAAACGCGACAAACTGTGGAGGAATTACGTGTAAATAGTAGATGAGTCCCATGGACTTCCTTGTATATATGATTAATATTTGTTTATAAAGCAATCTATAATATGGATTTATTAAGCGTATGATACACGTCCACCAGATACAACTAAAGCAATAGTAAGACAAAAACGCCGAATTTTGGAATCCCCCCGCCCGCCTCAAAAATAATCAAATTCATAACACAAGCTTGCTATCCACTTCCTGCTCTCATGCAACGCAAAACTCAGCTATCGATCGGCTGAGTAGCGTAGTTCTTCTTCTTAATGGCGTCGTTGAACTCTGACTCGATGACATTGCACAGATCGACTAAATCATCAAGACCCTTCTCGAGCGCCTGGACAGCGGTTATTTCGCCGTAGGTTTGGATACGGAGGTTCATTGCTGCTTCGGACGGATGTGGGATCGAGTATCCGCAGAATTCGACCTCGGGGCTAACAGTTGTTAGTGGTAATCAAGGATCGGGGAGAAGCCATCTCACTTTTTCATTATGATGTAGCGAAGAGCATTGCCGAGTGTGTGATCCTCTTGCAGGATTCTGAATGAAGCTGCAGTTCCATCTTCTGATGCACCCGGAAGCTTGATACAATATTAGCCCCCCACAATTCACACAACCCCGCCACCATCGCATATATTCAAAAGATAATCTAACTCACAATCTGTATCTTATTCGGATCAATCTCAGCAATATACTCCTGCGCTACTTCCTTCGCATCGGTCGCATCAGTCATCTCCTGGTCCACGATCTCGGCTGCCTCGCCTTCGGTTGTCTTTGACGGCATTCTGCACACAGTGGGATCAAAAATAACAAGAAATGTTCAGCAAGACCAGCAAAAAAACAGTATCCAAAAAGCCGTGTTTCTTCAAAAAAAAACAGTCTGCAGCACGCTCAGCTGTTCAATATCCGAAATTTTTTCTGTTTGCTAAAGAGAATATGAAAAAAAGTTTCCTAAAACCACTGTTTCCCAAAACGAATTTAAAGTTTATATATCTGAGCCGCATTATACAAGCCACGATGCACAGCCGCGACTAAGGCGGTGCGTTACGCATGCGGCCTTTAATTATGCGGTGCATTTGAATCACACACGTAGAGATACTGTGGGTGTTACGTGACTTTGTGATTTAACATGATGGCAATTTTCGAAACCCGCTCGAGACCTTGTTGCGCTTCCTCATCATCATCTCATCTTCCTGTTGCTGCAACATAGTTCGTTCGCTGTCTGCTGCATTTTTCTAGATAAAAGAGAGCATTGTTTTGCTTAAATAATTTTTCTAATCTTTTTTGTCTCACACAATGGCAAGCCAAATAGCCGCGCAGCTCGTCGCAGAGGAAGCTGATCTGCTTATGCTGCCTTCCGCCGTCGTCACTCCAGAGAACTTGCGCGACCCAAGAGCCTTACGCAAGAATATAAACGAGTATATTCGGCATATTCCTGTCAAGCAGCGTATTCTGGGTGTATCTGCGTTGGTGGTGTTGGGTGTCGCGACGCTCTTGCTCTTGATTTTCCACCGCGCTATCTTTGGATGGATCCAGCCGTTCTGCGAGAGCTGGAGGTGCGTTATCAGTCTTTTATTCTGCTGGCCTCTTTACTGACTTGCGTGTTTAAGTAACCTGAGAGGTGGCACAATCTTCATGTTCCTGTTGATCTCAGTCACAAGCTTCCCTCCAGTTGTCGGATACACCTCTGCTGTCACTGTACACAACCTATTTCTCGTTCTTAGTGTTATAGCGCATATGCTAATTGCTTTTAGATTGCGGGATTGGTTTATGGCCTTTGGGAAGGTTGGATTGTTTCCGCAATTTCGACCGTAATTGCATCGCACGTCTGCTTCATGTAAGTCCATTCTCCATGCAGCAATCCCGATTCACTTTCCTAACCTGTTTGCTATCCAGTTCCTGCCGCGCGTTTTTCGCTGATTTTTCTATGCACCTCGCGCAAAATAATCGAAAGTTCGAAGCGTTGGCAATGACATTGGACTCTGATGGGCTCAAGCTACTCTGGATGATCCGCATGTCGCCTTTACCGTTCTCATTCAGCAACGCCGCGTTATCTACAATCCACACAATTTCACCCAGGAACTTTGCCATTGCTACTGCATTGTCAACACCAAAAGTGTGTAGCACTAATTTTTTTTTTTTTCTTGCGACACTTGCTAACTTGTGTGTTAGCTGCTGATTCCCGTGTTCATCGGCTCACGACTTCGAGCTCTGAGCGACGACAATGTCGACTGGACAACCAAATTCGTCAATATCTTCTCCATAATCTTCAGTTTCTTTATCGCCGCCTCGACCGGCTGGATCATATATCAGCGAACAATGGATCGCGCGCGTTCTATGCAGGCGCAGCTGGATCACGACCGTGAGTTGCAGGACGAGCCGTTGCGGTTTAACCCTTCTTCTCGCTCGCAGTTTTCGCCGAATGGAGGTAGCGGGTTTGATAGGAATTTTGATGTAGAGAGGTTTGCTGCTCAGTCACGATACAGCGATATCGGCCCAGATGATTCAGATGACGAAGAGCGGCAGAGTATGTCACCAGCAGTCACTCCTGCCCTGGCGAGGACCGACGAAGCGCTAGTCGATATTACTGACGACGCTTTGCTATTACCGTCTAATACTAGCAGGGTCACAAGCAAAGGTGCCCCGCCTCCTGATATTCTATAAAGAGCAATGATAAGGGGGTAAACTGGGCTTGCTTTTTTTTTTTTTTGGTTGTGTTGGGACGCGTTGGGACGAGTACATAGTTAAAATTGTTTTAGAGATTGGTTGTTAATATTTTTGGGACACGTGAATGTATTCAATTTACTCTTTGTGCGATAAGTGTTTGCTCCTGGAATCCAAGGGGGCCAATAATCCAGGGATTGTGGTGTTTGAATGAACGAGCGCATAGTGTATGAGATTTGGACGCGGTCGTGGACGTGGACGCGCGTTGTCTCGCATCAAAACACTCGATACACACCCATAATAGCTCACACAACTCAGACCGCGCTCTTCCAAGCCTCAAGCCGAAGTACATTACGCAAATCATGCTCGGCACGCTTTGCTGCTCTTGATTGAGGCTACAACAATGCCTCCGAATTGGGTATTTTCAGGGGTCGAGGTCCCAAGTCATCGCCTCGCCCAGCTACCCAACCACCGCTGCTGCGTCTGGGCATACGCGTCCGAGACCTGTTCCTTACCGCGCTCTATATATATACATATATCTATATATAACTGTACTCGCCCATATCCAGATACCCTTCGTCATGCTACATACCCCCTGCCTGCCCTTGTCGCAAGTGCTGCAATGTACTTCCCGCTGCTCTCCCGTCGTCTGCATCGCCGCAAACAGCCATCCACGGACCGGCAATCCGCGCATTCCTCGGCCGCAGGCTCAGGTCTTGGTCTGGCGACCCCGAAAGCAGAGTTGGCGCTGTCGTCCGCGTCCTCGCTCGTGACGACAACCACTCCAGAAGTATACCAACCTGTTGCATCCGCCGTGCCCGCCGTGCCAGAACTCGCCCCGCTCAACTTCACAGGCTACACCAACGCCGTCTTTTACCCCGACTGGGCCTGCAATCTCGTTCCGCCCGACACCGCGATCGCTTTCGAAAATGTCACGCATGTGTATTATACCTTTGTCTCGCTTGACAAAAACGGCAGCGTCTCGCTCACCGAGCCAGAGCACAATGGCAATACCGGCGCGGACCTGCTCACCACATATTCATGCATAAAGCAGATCAGAGAGGGTCGCGATAGTAGAAACCCAGCTGTGAAGATATCGCTGAGCGTTGGCGGCGGAGGAGACGGCAGTGCAAACTTCACGAGCGTGGTTGTGGATGCGGATACCAGAAACACGTTTGCGTCGAATCTGAAAAAGTTGGTTGATGCCTATCATCTCGACGGTATTGATGGTAACACTAGCCAACCATTAAAAACACTATCAAGATACACAAGTCTAACTAAACCTTTGCATTTTTTTTGCTTTAGTCGACTGGGAGTTTCCACTCTCTTTAACCGAAGGATACTACTACCAGCTACTGATGAAGGATCTGAGAAAATACTTTCCCGCCGACGAATACCTCGTAACCGCGACCTACACTGGGGCAATCTGGGCACTTGACATGATCGACATCAGCGGCACAATCAGCATCGTCGATCAATTCAATCTTATGACTTATGACTTTTACGGACCCTGGAACTCCACCAGCGGTTACCACTCCCGTCTGTTCTCTACGATTGCAAACACCGACAGCGCCTCGAACGCAATGTCTCTGTGTCTCGCAGACCCAAACACCGACTCCCGAAAACTGATCATGGGCGTTCCACTATACGCCCAAGGATTCCCAAATGTTACCGGCCCGGATATGCGCTGGGCCAAGGCCGAAATGCCCGACGACGGCATCCAGGTAGACTACAACTCTCTCGGACTCGACCCCTTCGACACCGCAATCATCTTCAACGAAACGCTGGTCGCCGCCGGATTTTACAACGAGACTGAAAATATTTGGTATAGCTTCGATAACTACGAATCCGTCAGCCGCAAGGCCGAGCATGTAAAGACAAACTCTCTCGGCGGTCTGTTTTATTGGCAAGCTGCAGGTGATATGGCTGCTTCAACTGGTGGATCTTTGGTTGGACTTTCGGCATCATACCTTGGTGCTGGTACATGATCAGAATATGTAGTTTTAGTCTCTAATTCAACAGCGCAGTTTTCTCTGACTATGCAACGTTCGTTCAGCCAAACTCTTCTGATATCTCTGCTTGCTCTCCCTCCCCGCCTGCAATGCAACAATAAGCACCGTTTATAATTTACACGCAAATAGCATTATCAACTGTCTATTTCATATCCGCATTAATGATATCCATCCACTTCTTTCCTCCAAGCTCCTCCTTAATCTCCTTTCTCAGCCGAGCAGGTAATCCAGGTCCGTCATATGCGAAATGGGTCAGCACCTGCACAAATGACGCGCCAGCTTTGGCGAACTCAACAGCATCTTTACCAGTGCTGATACCGCCGCATCCGATGATTGTGAACGAGGGTCCGATATACTTTCGCAGCGTGCGCAGCGTGCGCAGCGAGACTTCCTTCACGGGGGGTCCCGATAGGCCGCCCATCTCTGCCCGGAGCGAGTACGGCGACTTGAGTGACAATGGCCGCGAGATCGTGGTGTTTGAGACAATGACACCGTCGATGCCCGAGTTCTTGACAACCTCAGCGATTGCAATGACCTCGATCTCGGACAAGTCGGGTGCGATCTTGACGCAGATTGGTGGTTTTTGCGGGGTGCTTAGAGCGTCCCGCGCCTTGACAACAGAGCTCAACAGACCAGCCAGTTTCTTTTCGTTTTGCATGTTTCGTAAACCAGGAGTGTTGGGACTCGACACATTAATGATAAGAATGTCGGCGTAGTTTCCAAGTCGCTCGACACCTTCGACGTAGTCTTCAACCTCGTCTCCAGTCTTGTTCTTTCCCAAATTCACGCCGAGCAATTTGCCCTCTCTGAATGCGTGGTTGATCGGTGACTCTTTATATTTCGTCAAAAACTGGTGAAGACGCAGTCGCAGTCTGACAAGAACCTTCAGATGGCCGTCCGAGTTGAAGCCATATCGGTTGATCGCAGCCTCGTCTTTTGGCAGACGGAAAAACCGCGGCTTGGGGTTTCCTTCTTGCGGTTTGGGTGTAATCGAACCGACTTCGACGTATGCAAAGCCCATGTCAAAAAGAGGGTCAATTGCCTCTCCGTTCTTGTCGAATCCGGCAGCGAGACCGATTGGGCTCGACAGGGTCTTGCCAAAAATCTAACACCATACCATATCCTCGTCAGCACCGCTCCGCCTTTAAAAAAAAAGTCACAGACGATGAAACTAACCTTGACCTCCAAATCCGGATCCTCTGCATCGCGAGACCTATCAACAGGGCTTATTCCAGCCTTCATCAGATCAATTGCCAGTCGGTGAGCAGTCTCGGCATCAGTCGTCCATCGAATAACCGGCACAATCACGTATCTATGCAGCGCAGATCGTGCGTCCGTAGCATAATACGCGCCGACACCCAATCCAACCAGCAATGCCGTGTTTATAAAAAAATTACGAACAGGCGTCGGCGTCTTCCGGCTCGTGAACAAAGTCCTTGCCTGCCCGCGCTCTGGCAGACGACCACCCCACGAGTGGCCGCTCAATTGCGCCCGTCGCGACGAAAACCGCAAAACCCCGCGCGCGCTGCTGAAACTCATCGTGCTCTTCCGGTTGACTACTATTCACTCGTGAACTAACAGTCGATAAAGCCTGCCTCCGAACTGGACTGGCTTCTCTCCTGCTTTCTGGCCTCGGAAACACAGATCTCTGCGCTTTCTTCTGCTTTTAACAGCGCTTCTGATTCGTAGTATCCACCCTTGCCCTAAATTAAATTTTCACGTGATATCAACAGCAGAAACAATTTGCTGAGTAAGATCAGAGTAATCCAATATGTTCAGTTTTCTCTAGGTTCGCTGAGCTCTGCAGCTCGAAGGGAGACGCAACCCCCCCCCCAAAGCCCAATACATAATACATAGAATCCATATTCCGTGCACTGTCTCCTGCTCCAGTGCCTGGTAGCTTCCCATTCCAGTTATAAGTACCAAGCCCTCAGTAAACGTACAAAATATCTCGACCTGCTGACATAAGGCTTACATGATGTGTAGCAAAATGTATGAATTTCTAACATGAAAAATAATAAGATGATTAAGATCTCCAAAGAACGCATTGCTGGTCGTAGCAATCATGCTCATCCTGGCTTCAAAATATAGCGAACAACAATCGAGCATCGTCCTGCTACATACTCTTCTCACACCGCACACATATACATGCAATCCCAAATCGCAACAAAAAAAAAAAGATACTTCTGCTCCTTTTTTTTTCTACCAGCAGCTTAGACCTTGTACTGCCAAACTTTACCCTCCTCACTCAGCACCTGTGCCAAAAACTCAACCTCGCTTCGTTTCCGTCCCTCAGCAAGCCAGTCGTCGGCCAACTGCTTCCGCCAGCCGTCCAACGAGTTGACCTCACGCACGGCCTGCTCAACCTCGCCCTCCATCAAAGCAGTCTCAGCGCGGGCAAGAATAGACTCGACGTCACTGCCAACAGGCTTTCCTTCCTTCTTCCACAGGAGCTTAGACAACAGCCACGATCCGGCGAATCCGGCAACACCGGCGTCCTCGGGAACTAGACTGACCTTGCGGATCTCGGGAGCAATAAGCCTGAAGCTGGCAGCGAGCTGCTGAGGAGACTGAACTCCCTGGTAGGCAGAGCGAGGGAAAGACTCGATCACGCTCGTGACCAATGGATCGTCGCCCGCGGCCATCTTGATACGAGCCAGCAATGGCGCCAAAGGAACCTGGTACGGGGTAGCCAAAGCGTTAGAGAGAGCTCCGAGAGCAAGCTGGAACTCGGCGGTCTTCTCAGAAAGATCAAGAAGCTTGTCAACTTCTTTTGACAGCTCGACGGTCTCCTCAAATGCCGCCTTAACTTCTGCAAGCTTAGCGAGTCTGCCAGATCGCTCCTTCTCAACCTTGTCGTAGACCTGTAGTGCAAACTCCTTATCCTTCTGCGCATCAGCAGCAAGCACCTCGTTCTTCACCTTAGCGTCAAAGAGAGCGCCAATCTTCTTGAGCTCGGTGGTGAGTCTCTGCTTGTAGGTATCGACCAGGCGCTGACGCTCCGCAAAGAATCCCTCCTTCCACTGCTCGTCAAGCGCAGCAAGCTGTTTCTTTGTCTCCTCAGCGTCGGCAATGGCTTGCTTGGTCACGAGTTGAATCTGAAGCTCAGCTGCAGTCTTCAATTCCTCCTCGTACTTGGCCTTCATCTGGACAAATTTGTCGGAAATCTGCCCAAGGCTGGAAGCGATGCCGCCCAGCTCCTCGGGGCCAGCAGAGCCGGTCTTCGAAAGCACGGTGAACAAGTTGTTGATCGAGTTCACGACAGACTCAAGGGCAGGGTCAATAGTGCCATCAAACACAAATTTGGGAAGCTTGGGCAAAACTGGCTCCTTGACTACAAGCGGTTCCCGCTTAGTCTCGGCAGGAGCCGCAGGAGCAGCAGGAGCGGCGACCGCTTCCTTCTTAGGGGGAGCGGGAGGAGTCTTGGCCGATACATGGGGTCCAGTATTAGGTCCCTTGTACTCATCACCAAGAACCTTCCATGTAGCGCCTCCGCGGTGGATAGTGACGCGGGGTGAATCTTCGGTGGCAGTCTTGCGTCCGGCATTGGGGAATCGACGCTGGAATTCGCGCTCCTCGAGGATCATAACAATCTCTTCTCCGAATGGGACATATTCGGTAAAGAAATCGTGGAAGTTGTCATTGACGGTCGAGTACCAAACACCGGTGCCGTAGAGCGATGCGGTAAGGAAAGCAAAAACAAACAACGACCGCAGACGTCGCTTCTTCTTCGGGGGAGGCGGCGGTGGTGGAGTGGTCGACTCGGCAACGGGCTCGGAGCTGGAAAGCGAGGGAGTCGAGGGAGTAGCCGGGGTCGGTTTCTCAGCTACTGGAGTCGGGGTCGTCGGTTTGGGCGGAGCTGAAGTAGGGGGAATATTTTGGACATTCAGCCGAGGAAGCTGGATGAAATCAAGACAATTAGCAAATCCTGCCATCTCAACGCAACCACAATTCGTGCACCAGATCACAGCAAGCCCAGCAGCTCTGATCCACTACACAATGAAGGCTGCGGTGGGATATCATACCGTTGTCGAGAGAAGTCTGGAGGACTCTGCGATTCGAATGCGACTGCCGGCAGCAGCAGCGCGTGCAGCGGTGACCCGCAACATCAGAACTGGGTTAGATATTCTTACTGAAGGTGACGAAGAGAGAAAGCAGCCAATTCAGAACCAAACACGGATGAATTGCAGGCGGACTCGTATTCAGTGACTGCTGTTGGGCTTTGTGGCTCTGATTTCTCTGCTGCAAGAAGCCCCGGTTCCCGTGATGTCCTTCCCGCTCTGCGCTCACTTAAACTGGGCCAATGAAAGTTCTCAGTACAACCTAACCCTGCCCTGTTCTACTATCAGACATCTAATCTGTTCAGCGTGATTGTATGATTACTGTGCAGAGATATGGGGATGTATATGTGTATTCGCGTGCGGTATTACGTGAGTCTTTGATAGATGTGATGCAATGCGAAGACAGGGCGGTGAGAGGCCAATTGGCTGATTACGCCCGTGTAATACCATTCTTTTTTTGCCATATATCATCTCGAAAATCCAACAAGAATCAACCAGAGAATCAGATAAGTTGAAGTACATGTATTTATTCAGCAGCATTTATATCATCATCAACGTCTATTTATCCTATCTTGCGCTGTGCAGAATCCTCGTCCGTTTACTGCCCTCAGCGCTCGTTTCCCTGGCTGTTCCATTCGCTGATCTCTTCACTGTCGCATTCGCTGTTCCGCTTGCTGTTTCTATTAGCTGTTCTATTCACTGTTGCAATTGCTGTTCTATGTGCTGGTGGCCATTGTCGACTACCCTTTTAACCCGCGCCTTTGTTGCAGGACCTCTACCTACAACTAGCCAAGCTTTATTCCTTTCATTGATGATTAATGTCTGATCGGCCTCGCGAGGTGTAATAACCTCTATCCTCGACAGCAATTCAATAGACAACACTTGATTTCTGGTCGCCGATTGAGAAAGTCGTCGACCCAGTTCTGATCAGCGGGGACGGAACTGTGCTTGTCGGTCTGCTCCTCGCAGCGAGCGCCCAGTATGGTATTGGCCATCTCATACATAAAATCGTGCTCAACAGGCAATAAAGACACTGACATATGGCGTATTGCGTCAACAATCGCATCCTCTTCTGACTCGGCAAGCTTGCATATTGACTTCATTTGCGATTTGATCTAGTTCTTCCTTACTTCAATCGACGCTCGAGCGTTTCACGGTCGAATTCATGATCTTTAGCTGTTTTGCGCACTCTCAATTTCTTCTTATTTTGCAGTGCTACAATAGCAAGCATAATACCGCCGTCATATGAACAGTGTTCTATTTTTTTTTTGGTAGAACTGGAGACGAAGTGGCTCGAAAAATTATGTTGTGGTCGAGAATCAACAAACGCGACGCGTCGTGATGTTCGCTCAACAGTTCGCAGCAATCTACTGTAACATTCCAATGCGATCAATCACCAGTAAAATAGCCACAGCATAACTTCAGCGCTTTTAATAGTATAATAGATTTAACTAATCATTTATGATACACTAATACAAAGCATGTAGCCTAAACCAATATATGCACAATTCCAGCCAACTAATGATAAAATCTAAGCGGTACTACTTGACACTCCAATTACAGGCTCAATGATGCCAAAAACTATAATTTAAAGGTCAGCTCTATCTGTTTACCGACGAAAACAAATTTCTACATACTCAGGAACCATCAACACATATCGTTCCATTGCCTCCCTAAAGCGATTCTTGTATTGCCGAGGCGTAACGACGGTAGGAATTTTACCACCGCCTCCAACCAGTCCGCGCTCCTTCACCCAGCTTTCAAGTTTCTTGTCCCAGGTGAACGTCCGCAGGCAATCTAGACAGATGATCGTCAGATGATATATAAAAAATAAGAATACAAACCTCATCTTACCAATAATTCCTACAACAAGCTGCTTTCGCTCTTCGTCGATGGCAATAACAAGTGAGTAGTCCATAACGTTCATCTTCGCCAGAAATAGAGTGTCGTTCCATAGTGACGCTCGCAAGATATTCTTTGCATATTCTCTCACAAATAAAGGCGACTCAAAAATATCTATAAACCTGTGAGCCTTGATAACAGCGTTGCTAAATGACTCGAACTTACATTCCACCATATTCTCATCGAGCAACACCTCATTGGCCTTTCCGGTCTGTTCAACGTGACGATTTCTCATTGATCCCTTCAAATCGAAAATCCTAGTCAACTTGCGATCGTAAAACAAGTTCTCCATCACAAGAATATCCATCTTGATAGACTTATTGGTTATCGGATTGCGAACCTGAACCTGATAAAATCCCATAATCTTTGCAATAACCGACGGCAAATCGTGAAAGAAAACCTGCGCCATATACTGAAAATATGAAGGCGCAAATTTGACAAAGGCATCGAGTTCTGAAGGAGAAAGCTGCTTTACCACAAGCCGGTCGTCCAGAGTCTTCAAGAATGCGGATCCAGATTTTCCACCGGTAGAGTCCCACTTAACACAGCGCGAGAGGGACTGAATATAGCTTTCTTCGCAGTCGCATAATGTTCTAAAAGCGTCAAATAGCTCTGCATAAAATATCTTACACGAAAGCTTGGCTGATCCCTCTTGGAATTGATACTTCAAATGTGTTCCAGTTTCTTTCAGTAGCCATCTCTTAAGTTCGTCGCGACTCTTCGGCTGCGCCCCATATGCTGATGTTGGCGTAGCGGGCACCCCTTCGCCTTTGGGAGTTCGTTGTCGTGCATAGTATTCCTTATTCGGCTGTGGTGGGTACAAAGGCTTCACTTCGTCATCTGACGAGCTTGAATCGTAAGCCTGGTCATCAGCCTTCCTGATCTGGTGGAGCTTTTCAACATAGTCCGGCGAGGACAAGCAGAATGCAATTAAGGAGGACGGTTCATCTTCACGCACAATAACATCAGAGTCCATAAAGATATGCTCACTTGGCTGAAGTGGATAGTCCAGAGGTTTCCAGCCGCTTGCAGATCTATCTGCCCAGAAATTGGAAAGCATAGTCATGATAGATAATCTCTCAGGTACAGGAGTCATATCTTGCTGGAACGTCGATGCTGGGTATGTTGACGACTGACTCGTTTGTGAACTCTGCAAAGACTGCAAGGTCTCTGCTTTAGCGGCATTCTCTGGCTCGTCAAACTCCTTTGGTGTTTGAACAGCGGTGGCTTCTTCTCCTGCTGTCTGAGATTCGCTCAGCAAAGATGACTGTATACTGTCGGAAGTAAACACAGGTCGGAAATAGGCTGATGGTGGAGGAGACATAATCCCGGGAGATATCGCTGTAGACGCTTGCACTTCGGGACTCAATAAGCGCTCTGGGTGTGCTGGTTCCTCTACGGCTGTTGTAGTAGAACCTCGAGCCCCTGATTTCGATTTGTCTCTCAATAATGAGACAGCATCAGCCTTCATTCTCTCCTGAGGAGTGCGTCTTGGCCGAGCCTTTCCTTTGCGGCCAATTGTTCCAGAATCCGAAAAGAACTCGTAATCAGAATCTCCTCCTTCGTCTGACATTGAATTTTCGTCCTCGTCTTCGTCATCTTCTCCCTCGACAACAGCATCTTCAATGGTGTTATAAACTTCAACAATAGGTTTCGAAGATCCCACTGCTCTCAGTCGTCCCTCGGCCAGTTTCTTCCGCTCTCGCGCTCGCTCTTTCTCAAACTCTCGTGAAAGTTGATCGAAATGGCGCGCTAGTGATATCACTTTGCTCTGTCCCATTGAAGAACTCGATCCAATTCCAGCAACCGAAGTAGGCGGACCATGCACGTCGCTTCCACTGCGACTTAATTGCAGCTGCCGTGCAAGCTCACGAGTCGTGCCTTGCGCGAATCGATGTTTGAATTGTGGGGCAGGAGGTAAAACTATTCGCTCCGGGACGTATTTTCGTCGAGAGATACTCAAACGAGGTGCTGTTATCGTTGACTGTGACATTATACTGCTGGAGTCCGAAGCTGCGGAATCTCCAGCTGCAGAAAAAGTAGACGATGATGTGACAGACATAATGCTGCTATCCGAAGGCATAGGAGGAGCATCTGCACTATCCTTTGCGTCTGGTTCAGAGACTCTCCTGTCTGATTTCTGATCTATCGTCTCAGCTATAGCTTCGCCATCCGTATTTATCTCATCTTCTTCAGTTTCTTTTGTAGTTTCAGGAAGCGCTAATTTCTTTGCAAGTGGATCAGGCTTTGCAAGCGCCGATAAGCCTGGCGATGGGAACCCCATTGGAGCGGCGTAATCTGTGATTGCGGATGCTGTAGCAATCAACCCAGAGACAGATTCAGAAGTATCAGTAAGAGTTGTTGATGTAGTCGCAGTAGTTGCCGTACCAGTTAGTGTGTTTTCCGACATCGAAGATGACAGCGAGGGCTCTGATATCACAGGCATCAGCTCCGCGGCAGGATTCAAATCAGGGCTTTCAGTAATTTCAGCAGGAACATATTCAGTCGTCAAAGATGCGGCTGACGTATCTCGCTCCATGAACATCTTTTTGAGCTGCATTGCCGTCAATCGAGCAATATCTTTCTCAGAAGGGAAGAAGCTGCGATCAAAATCTGCAAAATCAATATCCCACTGCACCACCCGTTCTTGCAGAGATCTAATTACCGCATTCAAAGGAAGATATTCGCGATATGAGGACTCTTGATAAATAGCCTGTAGCTTGCTCTTAAGCTCTGAGCATTCATTACTCGCTCTTTCTCGCATTATTTGAATCCTTGCTTTACATTCTTCGGTGCGGTCACTTAGCGAAAAGTCATCTACCCTAACTGATTCAAGTCTTGCATCGACCGAATCGAAAAACTTGTTAATTCTCTCTTCGATTGCCACGTATTCATCCGCACGCAAGCGTACATCAATCTGAGGCTTCCAAAGTAGCCCGGTCCTCGGGAACGAAATATCAAGTAAATCGATTGGCTTGTACTCAAAACGCACCACTAACCCGTGCAGAGCAAATAATCGCACATGATCTTTGTGGATATCGTGAGCGCAAACTTCCGCTCGAAGAGACAGCGGGGCAGACCAAAACGAGAGTTCCAGATATTTTCCAAATGAGTATTTCCAAGTACTATCAGACATGGGTAAAGCTGGCAACTTTGCTCCACAAATGGTACAGTCTGACCACATCAAAATAGTGTTCTCCATTCCTGGAATACGGCACGCCATTTTGTCAACACTCACATTGACGCGGCCGTTACCATGCACATAAGAGCGATAATGTTGTGCTAGTGTATATGAGCAACCGTCTGAGCATTGCTGGTCGACATTGTCACATATCCCTTCAATAAACTGACCAAGAGTACAGTCACCATCTCTATAGTATTCAATCGAAACCAGTTCAGGTCCAGTACAAGGCGCCGTGGTAATCTTACAGACCAGGGAATAAAGAATCGTAATATGTTGGTATGCAAACGGGGTAAACAGATATTGCACAGTCTGTGCCAAATACGTTTCCCACTGTCTCTTTTGAATAACTGAAACATATTCCAGTTTGTCATGCTCAAGCTGCAAAATTGCCCATCTAACTTCCGCCATGATTTTACCGCCCTCTCCAGGAAGCCGTGTTAAGGTCTCGGGGCTAAGGAAATCACATGCAGCCTTAATAGCCTCTGGCTTTGCGATGAGCGCCGCGGATATAGTTGGATCAATGCGCTCTGTTTCGAATACACCGCTAGCATCATCTCTGAGCAATCGACTTGATCTATCCTCGTCAGGGTCGGCGCTGGTTGCATCGCTAGACTCCTTACTATCTATATCAAGGCTAAAATCTATATAGCAGAAATTAGTTATCTGTAGATTGCTATTTCTCAATTTTGCATATTACCTTGAACTTTTTCTGGATCTCGCTCTTCCACATTCGTAAGAGCATCTTCATCAACAACTTGGGTAGCGACTTCAAATTCTCGATGAAATTCAGCTGTGGTCTTCGCAAGCGTTTGAAGTCGACGCTCAACCTGCCTGGCCTTCCATAGCAAATACGGCTGAGGAATCTGTACAAATGGCGATGTGGAGACAATCCTCTCACTATGTAATTTGACCAATGCATCATAATAACCTGATTCAATGTCATTTTCCTTGGCCTCGGCTCCCCCTTCTAAAGGCTTGATCGCGATGTCGGTCGTGTCAGATCCAGCTCCCGCAATCTTCTTTAGATTTGCTTGCTTCTGTAGATGCGCAACAGCTGGAGCAGGCATGAAAACAAATTCATCGCGCATTAGGCATGTCTCAAGTTTCAAGTTGTACACAACATATATCATGAACGAGACTATAATTTTGATTTGACGCAAGGTCTCCATGTTACCACCTCGCAACACAATCGTGCAACCTAGCTGCGGTGGGCACCCAGAGACAAATATGAACGTTTTCTTCTTCGTTTTATCCAAAACATAAGTCTTGATTTCAAAGCTTTCGCAGTGTCCTACTCGAGGGTACTCTGAGAAACTGCCCATATCGAGATCTTTAATTAGCACGTCAGCCGAGGGAATAATATCAGCCTGTGTAGACCGTGCAACAGCTCGTAAAACTTTGGGGTTAATATTATAAGCCACAGCTATGCCCTGTTTCTCAAGCAGATTCAATGCATAACCTGATATATTGTGCTCAGTTAGAACAACATTGGGATGTCGAGCAGTAATCGCATTGACCAGTTTTTGAAGATGCTCTTTTTCCTGCTGCAATACAGGCTCTAAAGACATGAAATGTAACGGAAACACTTTAGGGCCTCCTTCTAATTCCGCATTCAAATCTCCGGAGTCGCCGTTGCTCGCACCATTGGCCGAAAGAATACTGCTGCCCTTTGAAGGCAGCGGATCATGCATTCTGAAATCAACTGGAAATCCCAACAGCATAACTTTAGCAGAGGAAATCTCACGCGACATTGATTTTAATGCAATATTTTTTGTAAAAACAACGCCGGATAGGTATGACGTATCATCAGGAGTCGCCCATGGAATACGCTTTATCTTCACGTAATTTCTGACATCAATATCGTCGCCCTGCCGAACATCTGGGTCAAGATCATCGGTTGCCTGAAGAAGAATCGGCAATAAAGCATTCTCCCACCGGTTGACTATATCTGGAGAAGAGAAGTCCAGCTCCTCCAGCAGTTGACGCAAGAGCCTGCGGACATGCCTGAGAGATGCGGCGTTGAGCTCGACTGCTGGCGCGCGAGGACCGCGCATGGAGGATGATCGATTCATGCCGCGATTTTTCCCCTGACGAGTAATGCCATTGATTGACTTGCTGGTGGGTTGTGTTCGTCTTGCAGCAGCATCGTGTGTCGCTGGATGGGTTGCTGTGGTGCCTGATGCGCTCTTGTTCGCGGTTTGTGATGATGAAACAATATTTGCCGAAACAGATCGAGAGAGATGTACCGGCTGACCTCGTCGGGTAGGTCTGTCGAAAAAATGACGAACCGCTGCCGGCTTATCCTTGATGTTTGGGATGAATGACGAGGTTGTTGAGGACATTGTCTGATTATTAGTAGCGCTGGCCGTAGGATTACAGCTATTCCATTCGGTCGTTCTCTCGTATTGTGTATTGTGACGTATTATAATAAAATGAAATAAAAATTTTAGAATAAATTGACGACCGATTTGTATCTATTAAGCAAAAGGCTGACTGATATATTCGTATGTTGATATGCTGAAGGTAGTGTTGATTGAGTAGATGTGTAGGACGCGTGCTGAGACGATTGGGAGTTTAAGCCAAGCGGAGACTGTAGAACGACTGATTACCGCTTCCACGCAAGTCTCAATTTATCTGCAAGGTATTGCTTGTATATATCCATGTATACTTCTGTATTTACAATAATTCAATCTCAAATAATATCCACTAGAGATCATAATATGACAACATTACATATATATTTTTATTGCATCCAGTAGTCATGCTGACCCATGCTCCAACTATCTTGTATATACATGGCATGTAAAAAAATGACCTTTTAATCTATATTACAGTCCTGAAATGCCATCAGGAAATAGCCTTATTTCAGGCCCTCTATCTCCACCATTGTATATGTAAAAGCTCGTTACTTTGAGCTCGTTTTCAAAATGCCGTAAGGACCGGCCATTATAACCTTCTTCACAAACTGCTCCGCCTTTGCTCCTCCGTGGCACATTGCCATCGCGCCAATCGAGGCATAAATGGTTTGCGCACCAACCTCAAACAGTCCTGATCGACGGGCATCCTCGCTCTTAATCCTGTTAGCTTTTTCGGGTTCTGACTCTGAAAGAACAAAAATAAGAAACGTACTAGCACATCTGTAGTCTTTTTAGCAGGCTCCCATCTTATAGTAGGAAGGATTCCCGATGCATCAGCAATTTTGAAAAGTGCTTTGCGGCTGTGTAGTAAATTTCCAGCAGTGGATGCAATAAGAGCGTCGACATCTCTACCTGCGACCGATGTAGGTCCATCAGACTTGTACTCCGTCACCAAACAGGCAACTTGTAAAGAAAATAACCGACGGCCTGGGATAAATTAAAAACAAGTATGAGCCTAACAACTCTCAGGTAATTGATTATAAATAGGTCTAGTAAAACGTACCGTAAAAAGCCAATCTCTCGTTATAAGGCAGCAGTCCGTGCCGGAAACTTTTATGTGTGAATACTTGTAGTAGCAGGTCCTTTGGAAGCGGAAATGCACTGGAGTGCTCGCCCGTCAATCGAGCCCACGATGCCTCCACCTGCTCCTCTGCTTGATTCTGGACCTGTAGAATCTCTGGTCTGATCGGTTTAATTGTTGCGCGGCTCTCCTCGACAAGTCCATCTAAGTAGACGATTGTTCGTCGGCCGACGGTCGGCAGAGGTTGAGAAGCCCTCAACAGAAGGGCACTTGCCGGCCTTAAAGGTCGCAAAACAGGCCGGAAGATATTCATGATATTTGATCCCCGGAGCTGAATACAGCCTGCGCTTTGCGAAAAAGTCTGGTGTTTCTGTTTGCTGGAAACGCTGAAGGATGCGAAAATTCAAGGCAGCGTCGCGCGATCCGAAAAAATCCTGGAAGAATTAGGTTTCTGGAGCGCAAAGCGTTGTGACGTTTAAAGCAGAGCTTGATGGGTCGACCGCCTCGGTTATCACATGCTCGGATTCACAGCGCGTGTTCACCCCGACGAGCAACAGCTGAAGAGGAAGCGCGGTGTGTAGCTGAAGTTGAGCGTAGACAGCTTAGTATATATAGATCATAGTGTATAGTGTGCTTATGGTGTGTAGCGCCTTTCAGAGGCATTAACGTTGGACCGAACCCGATGACGAACACGATACCAAGTCAACCCTGCGCCGAGTTCTGGCCCTCTACGCCTCTCAGGAATTCGTATACGTCGTACTTCCCACCGTCCTCTCTCCTCTGGTCACTCTCAAGAATCTACTGACAATGTCGCGGCCATTGAAAGGAGCAATTCTCCCGTCGGAGAAGTATGGACTTCCTCGCACTGACAGAGAGCGTTGGAGGCTCAACACCGACACAGTCGGACGTCTCCAATGGATCTATCTTAAAGATGACGCTGAGGTTCAGCAAAGACCGCAGACTACACACGAAAAATATTTACTGGGCTTGGAAACCGTAAGGCCGCTCTCTTTATTGTGATTTTGTGCCATGTCTGACGTGTTTAATATAGGGTCTTCCCGAGTTTTCTCCTACTGAAACAGCGTACGATGCCGCACTAAATGGGCTGCGCTTCTTCAAAGAGCTGCAACTGGACGAAGGATTTTGGGCCTGCCGCTACGGTGGACCTATGTTTTTACTCATTGGTATAGTTGCTGTTCACTATTACACCAAAACCCCCTTCCCAGAGGAATGGCGACTTGAAGTAATTCGATATCTGACGAACACCGCGCACCCTGTCGATGGCGGCTGGGGGCTACACTCTGAAGATAAGAGCACAGTATTTGGAACTGCCTGCAATTATGTTGTTATTAGATTGCTAGGAATGGAGCCTGACCACCCTGTAACTATTAAGGCGCGGAAGACTCTGAAAAAGATGGGCGGTGCTATTGCTTCGCCCCAATGGGGAAAGCTGTGGCTCGCCGTCCTCAACCTGTACGAACATGAAGGAATCAACCCAATTCCTCCCGATATTTGGTAATTAGCAATAACATATCCGACTATTAAATGGCAATCTCTAACGTGAACTATAGGGCACTTCCTGACAGTCTGCCTATCCATCCTCACAGGTGGTGGATCCATTGCCGACAAGTTTATTTGCCCATGGGCTATATTTACTCTGAGCGACTTAAAGCGCCATTGGATCCTTTACTAAAAGCTCTTCGTGAAGAAATCTACACCTGTCCCTACGATGAAATCGACTTCACAAAGCACCGCAACACCATTTCACCCATCGATGTTTACTATCCGCATACTAAACTTCTAAACATTATGAACTCACTGATTGTGTCTGCACAAAACTATCTGAGACCGGACTGGATGAAGCGAAAGTCTCGTGAGTTGGTGGTAGATCTTATTCGTAAGGAGAATAAAGACACAAAGTATTTGAGTGTTGGCCCCGTCAGTTTCGCGATGAATGCTTTGGTCATGTACGCCGAGGACGGCCCTGATTCAGAATCCTGGAAAAAGCATCTGGACAGAATGGGTGATTTCATGGTTATCAGCAATGACGGTATGCTCATGACTGGCACAAATGGTGTGCAAGTTTGGGATACCAGTTTTGCTCTACAAACAATGTGCTTGATCGGTTGTGCGGATATGCCTGAGTTTGAGGAAACAGTTAAAAAGGGATACAAGTTTCTCAGAAACTCTCAGTTCACTGAAAACTGCTCAGTGGGATCGTATCGCGATCCAAGACTTGGATGCTGGCCATTCTCCACCAAGGACCAGGGATATACTGTCAGTGATTGTACCGCCGAAGCAATGAAGGCTGTACTAATGGTTCAGCAACTGCCTTACATCGACGTTGAGATTCCAGATGAGAAAATCTATCCAGCTGTAGACGTGCTGCTCTCACTCCAGAATCGAGGTGCATTTTCTTTTGGTAGCTTTTCTTCCTATGAGAAGATTCGCGGTCCGCCAATGTTGGAGTTAATCAATCCGGCAGAGGTTTTCGGTAATATCATGGTTGAGTATCCTTACGTCGAGTGTTCTGATTCTGTTGTTATTGGACTTTCTTATTTCAGAGACCATTCAAAGTACCGACACGCAGAGGTAGTCCGAGCGATCGAAGACGCGGTGAGCTTTATAAAATCTGCACAAGATGCCAACGGTGGATTTTATGGTGCGTGGGGAATATGCTACACCTATGCGGGAATGTTTGCCATTGAGGCACTGTCATACCAAGGTGAAACTTTTGAGAACAGCGAATGTATCCGCAAGGGATGCTACTTCCTAGCGAAACGACAAGAAGAAGACGGTGGCTGGGGTGAAAGCTATCGGGTATGTTGACCATTTTGCTAGATTTTGAGCACAGCATTTACTAAGTTGATATGTTTATAGTCCTGCGAAACCGTGAGTTATGTGTCCCACGAGGAGTCGCAAGTGGTTAACACTGCTTGGGCGTGTATTGCTTTAATGATGGGTAACTTCCCCGAAGTAGATATTATTTCTCGAGGCATAAAATTTATTATGGGCCGTCAGAAGGCGAATGGCGAATGGCTGCAGGAGGGTATCGAGGGAGTCTTCAATCGAAGTTGCATGATTGAGTATCCGAACTATAAGTTCTATTTTGTGATCAAAGCGCTGGGAATGTATGCGAAGAAGTACGGAAATCCCAAACTACTGTAATTTAGATTCATTTTAGTCTATTATGTTCATAGAACAATATAATTGTATTATTATTTAGTTAATTGAGGGTGTACTGAGCAGTCTATAGTGGGGTAGTTACATTCGCGAGGGATTTGTGTTCTCGCAAAACTCTAAACTGATTGGGAAAATTATTTTTCGACGCCAGTATAACTACGAGCCCGAGCATCACCAGATCCATCTTTACACATCACCACGACTCAAGATGCATCTTATGTACACCACCGGCCCTGACGGCAAGCGTCAGTACACTTTGAAGAAGACTACTGCTACTGGCTTGATCACCAAGTCAGCTCACCCCGCTCGATTCTCGCCAGACGACAAGTACTCTCGCCAGCGCGTGACTCTCAAGAAGAGATTTGGTCTCCTGTTGACTCAACAAGGTACGCTGAAATATATGCAACTTTGATATATGTGAAATAGAGATGCAGGAGAAAACTAATGAGGTATTATTTTAGCTGAGATTAAGTACTAAGTGACCGGCGTTTGACAAGTTTGAAATATGTACGATATGGGAAGGCAGCGATTGAAAATAATATGAAGGTGTACCATTATCTCATCAAGTCATAAGCATATGAATAGATGGAATATAGCTATGGGTTTTGATTTTATGTGGTAGTCAAGTCATATTTTGGTATAAAAAGATAAAAATTTCAAAAGGTTACAAATTATAGTTCAAATGAGAACTCATTAATAGTTCTATGATATATCATTTTGTATCCGAGATGATGTCTAAAGAAGTCGAAAATTATTTTGGTTCTACCGAAAACAAACGCCAATAGGTATATCAAGTTGAAAGCACATTTATCCCTGACTTTTTTCCATCTACTTTCTTCGTCTCTCGTTAACATACCGTCCCTTGCCAACCTTCACGCCTGATTTTGTAGTGTTTTCACGCTTGTAAGAACCGCTGGCAAAAGGAGAGCCAAGAGTATCGCTTGCGCCACCAATCCATTCGTCTAGCATCTTTTGGTTATGTCTCTTCTGCCAGGAGTCATTTTTGACAGCTTTCAGGTACTCCTTTTGATCCTCTCTGAATGGAACTCATTAGTAAATTCTGCATAAATTGAATATGTTTAGAAAGCAGCTCACCTTAATAAAATCTCTTCAGCACCTTCACCGCCAGTCTTCCGGTTCTGCTTACTCTGAGGATTTGGCAGGCTGAATTTGTTACCACGATGCGACCACTGGAAGTTCTTTTTCAGATGAATCTGCACCTTGCCAGTCTCGGCGGATGTGGTGACAGTGCAGCGAAGTAAGGTAGCACCACCACACCGAGGACAGAATTGCTTTGGCTTGTCACCGGTTGGGGGTGGAGTTAAGAAGAAACAAGCGTGGCATCTAAGCATCCAGCTTCGGATCTTGCGAATTTGAAATCCAGACCGAGGATTGATCACATTCAAACCGATCTGCAAAGCGACGTTTTGCATAGCAAAATCGCCAGACGCCATTCCGACTTTGAGAGCCGGCTGCTCGTCGAGAAGGGCGGCGGGCTCGAGGGTGCCGTCGAGAATTTGGTGGTGATGAAGAGTTTCGGGGGTGATCCAGCCTTCGCCGTCATCGTCTTCGTCGTCTAAGGAGTTATCGTTTTCATCAGCATCTACAGCATCTTCGGGGCCAATCTCTGAGTCTTCAGCGACAGATGGATCAAGTTCGGTTGGCTCTGTGTGGGCAATAGTGACTTCTTCTAGTACCGGCTCAGGAACAGCAGCAAAGGTTGCCGGGCCGGCAAATTCCTTTTGATTTCGATTGTTGTGAAATGATTTCTTTTTGGACCTAGCTTTCCGCAAGACTGTATTCCACTCATCACTTTGTGGCTCTTCGACTTTCGAATCTGATGCAGATGACTGATTGTGTTCACTGATCTTCAGTTTGTCAAGGGACTGCCCGACTTGTTCAGTCGAATTTGACTCATTGGCAGTGCTTTCTTTGCTCTCAGCCTTTGATTTTGACTGTGGTTGTGGCTGCTGCTCCAAGCGAAGTCTCCAATCGTCGCCATTCTTTTCACATTCGAGCTCGTACGTAATAGCGAGGATTTGCAAATCTGTGGAGCTCAGGACGGCATAGTCACCCGATTTCTTTGCAAATTCCGACACTGCGGGTAAAAACAGTTAATGATAGGATCTCCAATGACAGCTACAAATGAAATTTCCAGCAGTTTATAACGCACCAATCTGAACATATTTGGTCGCAGGCTGGCGAACAGACAAACGATCTCCCCAAAGCAACAAGTTCTGTCGTGAGCGTTCATCGCGAATTTCATTGTAGACGGACGGAGTGGTCACGAACACATCGGCTAGATTTGAAAACGCCGAGTATCCGTTCACAATCAGCGGACCAGCGTCCAAAATCAACGTGTTTACTTTTGACATCGTTTTTCTGCAAGACACTGCTGATTTACTGAGTATTCCTTGCTTGAATTCACAGTTTTTTCGTTTGGGAGTTTTTCAGCTGGAAAAATATTCTAGGTGCGGCTCATATGCTTAGTCACATATAGTATTGTGGTTGCATAATAGAGATGCCGGAGATGCAGCGCCGGATCTCCGCGCCGCGTTTTGGTGGGACTTCAAACTGTCATCCAGGCGAGATATAATCCCATCACGAACTGAATTGGAGAAAGCTGCGATAGGACATCTTTGTTTGCGCTGTTGGTAGTCTGTTCAGGGCTCTCACGGTTGAAGAGACTGTTGGCCGCTTTGAAGGAAGCGTTTTTTGCTACGGGATCTGTCAGCCATGCCAAAGTCGGAAGCCGAAGACGAGTCCGGGGCCGGACGTGCTGTATGTGTGCTCCTCGAGACAATGGCTTACTACAAAGTGCTAACTAGTTCCTGTTCTGCAGTGCGACTCCTGCCGCATAAAAAAGGTATTCCTTTTTTGTTTTCGGCCTGTTTGTTCGTATCTAGTCCATCAATTAACAAAACTCTTTTCTAATCAAGATCAGATGTGACAAAACCGACCCGTGTTCAGCTTGTGTACTGAAAAATGTTACCTGCGCGAGAACAATGCCCGACGCAAGGAAGCGCAAGCGCCCTGCGTCTGCCGAGTATGCCATTTCTTGCTGCTGCTGTGAAATCGTACTCCGTGAGGTTGACGTTTATTCTAGGAACGAAAGCGATCTGATGGCACGTCTCGACAAAATGCAGCACCAGCTGGATTTGATGACTAGATATTTGACACCAACCCTTAAATCTTCTATTGAATCTAACGAAAACCAACTTCCTAAGATTCCTGTCCCTACTTCTGGGTCAAATCTCCCCACGCCAGCACGCTTACTATCAAATAACTCGACGCGGGCAGCGCAAAAACGATCACCATACTCTGATCCGGGCACTGATCCTTCCATCAACTCTAAAGCTTACGCGACCTCAGTCAACAGCGAGCCATTAGGAGCCAGTAGCGAGGGAGATTTCGCTTTGACTCCTGATGACGTCAGTTTATTGAGCTCTGTCATGACAAATGCGACAGATCAAATGCAACATATAGGAAAATCGTCGTTATTATCAATGTCAATTGAAGCGCAGATTCTGACTACTAATTTACACGATGAAACAAGGAAAGGGCAGTATCTGGAGATTACTGAATCTGGCGGCAGTCGCGCTACAGATGATGATTTTGAAGACCCTAGTTTAGCACAAGAACAAGAAGGTCTGCCTCAGGAAGCCAAAACTGATGCAGGTCCTAAATCTGCTGAGCCAGGACATTGTTCAAGCATGCAAGCATTGTTGTCTGCTTCTTTGGCGTATGTCGGAGCTGGCTTTTTGCATTCAGACTGGATCAAGCAGTTAGATGTCGAAAATCACACATTATATCTACCAGACAAAGCGAAAGGATGTTTTCTCCTAGACTGTGAGTGGGAATAAAATATCAAAGGAGTGGACTTTTTTTTTAGGAAAGTGGCTGATTATAGATAGGGTACATGGAAATGGTTCAGCCGATGCATCAGGTTTGCTCGTTTGAATTCACACGAATTGTCAAGCGTGATATATATGAGGATGGCGCATTGGACCGGCCAGACCATCTTCAGAAAATAGCTTGCGCAAGTTTTATGATGATTTCAGCAATGATATTAGAAGATTACGAAGAGAAGCCAGGTGATGCCGAACTACAGCAAAAGCTCTTGAAGAACATTTGGTCGGTACTCAAGGATTCATCAGTCTTCATCACAGCGACTTTTGTTAACGTGCAAACGCTTTTATTTCTTGTGAGTGACCATGATACAGCGTGGATATAGCAATACTGATTTTAACGAAATTTGCCAGAGCTTGATGGCAGTGTTCACCGTTCAACCAGGCCTATGTTGGATGCTGATTTCGCATGCATCTCGCACAGCACAGGCTCTTGGCTTGCACCGGCAGTCGGCGTTTTATTTTGAGCGAGGTCTCACTGGCGATGAAATAGCAGAGAGACAGACAGCCTTTTGGTTGATATACATCCTCGAAAAGACACTGTCAATCACGTTCGGCAGAACGTCGAGCTTGCCGCGATACGACTGTGATGTTGAAAAAGTCCTTTTTCCATTAGCAATGGATTTTGAACCGACACAGCTGACACCACACGGATATGAAACAGTAGCGCAACGACGGCGTTGGTTCGGATACTGGAAGGTGCGCGTGATGTTGACTCTCGCTGAGGCTTCAGACTCGATCTATGTACGTCTGTACTCGGCGCAGGCTTTGAAGCAGAGTTTCAAGGAAAAGAGACAGGCTGTTCGCGAATTAGACCAGATGCTACGACGAAGCTGGGCTGATGTTCAAACCTTGATACGCGAATCGCGATACACTACTGATTCCGAGATGAAGACCATCATGGGAGAAGCCGAATATATGTTTTATGTTGCTTTAACGATGATTCACCGAGTCAGTAAGGCAATTCCGTTGGATAAGGATGATCCGGACGCGGACAAGATCATGACTGCGAACGGGATGGAGCGAAGTCAGGACATTGCATTAGAGGCCGCGCGACAAGCTTTGCATACTGTGTACGGGCTTACGGTGATGAACTCGAACCACCAGAAGAGTGGATACTGGTGCTTGATTTTTCAGCCTTTTGCGCCGTTTTTTGAGGTGTTTCTATCGGTTATTCAGACGGGATCGCGCGAGGACCTGAAGCAGCTGCGACAAACTACGTCAATTTTCAAGTTGCTTCACTATAGCAGTGATAGTTTGCAGAAGCTGCATCGGGTAGCTGAATTGTTCACGCGTACCGCAACGATTGTTGTCTTGCGGAATATGACTACAAGCAAAGAATTTTTGGGCAAAATCCAGAAGAAAGTGAATGCGCTTGGGAGACAGCAAGAGATTGATATTGCGTCTGTTCTTGCAACGAAGCCTTGTGCAGTGGACGAGAGTGTTGATACGAAGGACGAAATGGTTGCGGCTGAAGAAGTGGCAGCGACATTACAGAATCCAACGCCGACTGCGTCTGACTCTTCACATTTGCATGCACCGTCCTCAGACCAGACTTCTGGAGGGTCGGAAGGAGCGACAGTAGAGTCGAGCAACAACGCAACTCCGCTGCCGCAACCGAATACTAGTAATCGGATGCAGAATCAAGAGCTTGAAGCGTTGTTCATAGGAGGCAATTTTCCTGACGGAGCGTTTGATTTGGACTGGTCTTCTTTTGATTTTACTGCTGATCCTAATTGGGATATGCCGATTGCCGAAGCAGTGATGGAGCAGGACGAGAACGATAGCATATTTCTGCCGCCAAACACGTATGGGTTTCCGTAGGACGAGTGCTGCGAATGTACATGATTCTCCACCTAATAAGTGACATATAATAGAAAAATATACATCCAGACACGAGCAGTAGTCATCCAGCGTTGAATACTCGCTAAGCAAGCTTTCATAGCCGAACTCAAGCCTTTCAAGTCCGGGTAATTTATAAATTTAGCGAGCGTGCCCAGGGTTTTGTTCCAAATCTCAGTCACGCCCCTTTGAAAACCACCGCGATCTTCGTCGCCGTCTCTTCGCTGGCTGTGCTTTGCTCGTCGGGTGCGTTTCTGTCAGTTTGGGTTTGGTTGTTGTTCATTCTCGTTGTTTCTGTACCATTTGTTCGTCTTTTTGTTTTCTGGTCTGCATTCATTTGGATTCTTATTTATTGTCGTGGTCGTTTTGCCATATTCGCCTCCAGAATCGCACTTCCTCGCAGTTGCCGTTCCATCTCCATTTTTGTTTGATCTCAGCATTGTTTATTGATTTATCCAACCATCCTCATCATTGCTTTCCTTTCTCAGCTTTACTTTTCTCTCAGCATTACCATCGTCTACTCCAGCATTAATATTTCTTTTCTTTGAACGAACACGCAATTACCAGCAATGCCATTGAATCATAATCCGAACGCGCGGCCGTTCTCGCCACGCCATCGACCCCCACCAATTCAAGTGGATCAGAGCCAGCTCGCAACTGAGCAAGCCGGCAATGTCTCATTTGCTCCGTCACCAGCAGCCAACACCTGGAGAAAAAACGACAGATATCGCGATGGCCAACAGCAGCAGCAGTATCAGAGAATACCAAAGACCCCGTTTCCTCCGGGTGTGAACAGTGGCTCGAACACGCCCAAGCGCGTCAATTCTCCTTATCGCAATTCTCCGCAGCCTCAGATGCAACAGCAGCAGATATTTCAGCAAGGATACCCTGCAATGTATCATACGGGAATCTACGCGGATGACAATATGTCTGCAGACGCGCAAGCGTATGCTGCTCTGTTATCCAGACAGCAGGAGCTGCTGGCTACGAGCATGTACACGGCGCAGCAACAACAGAAGATACAAGCTGCAATGATGCAAAATGCTGTTGCGCAGCAGCAGCAGCAGGCGTACTATGGCGGATATGCTCCGTACTATCAACAGCAGCAGCAGCAGCAGCAGTATGTGCAGGATCAGGACGGGAATATTTGGTACGTTCCATCTGCTATACCTGAACCAGTTCAGTATAGTAGTGCAGGATCAGGTAGCGCAATTGCATCCCCAGCGAGAATGAATTCGCCAGTTGGGACGGAGGCTGTTTCCGGAGGCGGAAAGCAAGGCAAGAAGGGTCATCGCAAAACATCTAGTCTATCTGCGAATGATACGCGGTCTCCTAGCCCTGCTGCAGCGCCATATAACCCTGCATTCGATGAGTATAAGGTCGCGGTTGGATCTAAGGTTTCGGTGAGCGGGAACGCGAATGCAGCGAATGGCGTGAATGGCGCAGAGACGCTGCCGAGACGACAGCCAATGATTCCGATTACGATGGAGGAGCTTAAGAAGCCAGTGCATGCGGATTTGAATTTTTGGGCAGTAGGAGTTGCAAGACTTGATACGACGAGTGAGGGACGCCAGGAGCGCGGCGAGACTGCTGCCGAGTTAGTGGAGGTTGAGAGCGGTGCATTGAAGGAAGCATGGGGAATTGGTTCGGGCAAGAGCAGCGGGCTGGAGAAGGGGATGGAGCAATTGACGACAGCTGAGTAGCTGCATAGCAAGAAAATATGGGGAATGACAAAAGTGTTTGTGAGTGAAAAAAAGAAGCGGGTGTTTCTAATTGGATTTCAAAGAGAGTTTTTCTATATACAGTAATAATAGATGATCAGATCAGCATGGCATTACGGACAGCGGCCAGAGTGTAGACTGCGCGTAGGATCCAGCATTCCCGGAGCATCACGACTCACAAGCACTTCCAGGTGTCGATAACGATGCTGACGAGTTTGCGGTGTGTTTAAACTCTTCTGGAACGCACTTGCCTGCTAATCTCACCGTTGTCATCCGTGATCTGCGACTGGCGAGCATGAAACAGGGATTTGTTACTGCGCGAAATGACGTAGCTCCTGTGACTCTGGCCAGGTCCAGGGGCAGGCTTGCCTGGTGTGTTTGGGCGAGAATAGCGCAAGCAGGCGCAGACAAAAGCAGGACGTGGTGAGTGTTAGACAGCACAGCAGAGCTCTGTTTCCCGCCTACTGTTCAACACCAAACACCCCAAACACACGCGTCGAGACGGTCTTCTGCCACGCTGGGAATCCTCTTCAAGCGCGTTCCTGGTGGTTTAGGGTCAAATTTAAAATAAGGTTTAAGTGGCGCCGCTCCGGAGCGCGGTGGGTTTGCGACTCTGCCTAAATAGCACGGAAATATCAAAACTCGTGCAACGCTGCCTTCTTCTTCTTCGCCGCTACGTCTTCCTACACTCGTTCAACAGACAGCAACAAGCATGGCCGACAACCCTTCTTCGCAGCAGCAGCGGCAGTCGCCGGACCAGCAACGCGCACGCGAACGCACCCGTCCTGCGCCTCTTGTTCTCCGCTCTTCACTCGCCCCGCGCTCTCGCTCCCACTCTCGCGAACGAGGCATCTCCCCCGGCCCCCTGCGCTCGCCAAACATGCGCGTGCGTTTCCCGGTAGACAACAATCCCAACGAAGTGCTCTATCCAAAAGATTCCGACGAGCTCTCTTCGCCGCCCGCCCTGCGCCGCCCGGGCATGCCTCCTAGCTCCCGGTCAGCGGAGAGTGTCAGAACTGTCGCCGCTGCTGTCGCAGACATGCACAACAACCAAAACACAAACGCCAGCACCTCCTCGAGCTCCCTTTTGATTCCAAGCGTCAACAATCGCGCTTACGACGTTCTAGTCGAGGAAGATGAAGACGAAAAAGGCGACGCTCATGGCGTCGAGCGCACATCTCTTGACAACGGTGCTCTTGACGACGAGACCGTTCGTCAGCTGCGCTACGCTCTAGCAAACTCTGGCACTGTCTCTGCCCCTGGTTCTCGATCAACCTCTCCTATTCGCGAAAAGCAACCCAGATCGCCGCCATCAGCTCATATCCGCATCGAGCCTCCTTCACCTCAACAAGACCACCACGTCGACGAGCCTCTCGACCTCGAAAAACTCGACCGAAAGTTCTCTCTCGAAGGCGACGAACTCACTGAAGCAGCCCGTCAGCTTGTACGCGCTCACACGGCGAAGCTCGATTCAATAGATGACATCACCGGTGTGCAAGACGGATTTATGGTCGAGAACGAGCAGCCACACTCGGGCACGCAGACCCCCGTTGAGTACGACGACTACATCCCGCCCCCAACTCATGTCAAAAATGGTATTTTGTCATCCTTGCTCCGATTGTACAACAATCACGATCAGACCGTAAATTCGTCACGCGTCTCCCTTGACACAACCTTGGCCTCTGCTCCCTCCACTCCGCCCTCTGGAAGAACTACCCCAACGCGCAAATGGTATAGCAGATCTGCGAATGCATCTACTTCCTCTCTTGCCGGTCTCATGGGAGTTGGTGGAGGCTCCGGAGGAAGGCCGTCTGATTCTCGCCCATCGCTTGGTGCGCCTCGCAGCAGTCATCACCATAAAAGCGCCTCGCGAAAGAAAATGTCCAAGAAGCAGAAGCAACAACGGCTCGAAGACCAGATCCGAATTACAATCCACATTGCCGAAATTCTTCAACGACAGCGATTCATTCTTAAACTTTGCCGCGCTCTCATGCTTTACGGCGCGCCTACTCATAGACTCGAAGAATATATGAAAATGACCGCTCGTGTGCTCGAAATTGACGGACAATTTCTTTATATACCTGGCTGCATGATTGTCTCATTTGGCGATGTATCCACTCACACATCCGAAATGCAGCTTGTCCGAGTCACCCAAGGTGTGGATTTGGGCAAACTCCATCTCACTCATCTTATTTACAAGGAAGTAGTGCACGACGTTATCGGCGTCGAAGAGGCTATGCAGCGCCTTGATGAGGTAATGAAAGCTAAGACTCTCTACCATAGATACATCTGTGTATTGATTTTTGGGTTTTCTTCTGCAATGGTTGCACCCTTTGCGTTTGGCGGTCGCTGGATAGACATGCCAATCGCCTTCTTGCTAGGCTGTATCGTTGGCTTTCTTCAGCTTGTCGTCGCTCCTCGCTCAGCTCTGTACTCCAATGTTTTTGAAATCACAGCTGCAATTGTGGTCAGTTTCCTTGGTCGCGCTTTTGGTTCAATCAATGATGTCGATCTCTTTTGCTTTGCTGCCGTCACACAGGGTGCTCTGGCTTTGATTTTGCCAGGATACATCATTCTTTGTGGTGCGCTTGAACTGCAGTCCAAAAACATCGTCGCAGGCTCGGTTCGTATGTTTTACTCTATTGTCTATTCGCGTATGTATATTCTGCTGTTTGAGTGCGTTAATTGCTTTGATCTAACTAGATATGTAGTTTTTCTTGGGTTTGGAATTACGCTCGGAGCAGCGGTATATGGATGGATGGATCACGATGCCACTTCGCGTACATCGTGCACCTCAAGTCTTTCTCCTTGGTTCCGCTTTCTCTTCGTGCCACTCTTCACCGTTGGCCTGGCACTAGTGAATCAAGCCCACTATCGTCAACTACCCATTATGATTCTCATCTCTGGCTGCGGTTATATCGTCAATTACTTCTCCAACATCCACTTTAAGAACTCGTCCGAGCTGGCCTCTGCAATTGGTGCTCTTGTCATCGGTATTACAGGAAATCTCTACTCTCGACTAGGACGCGGTCTAGCGTTCGCAGCCATGCTTCCCGCTATTTTTGTACAAGTGCCGTCAGGTCTTGCATCTCAAGGCTCCCTGATCTCTGGTATCGCGGTAGCAGATCTCATTGTCTCTGATAATAACAACACAGAGACTACTCTTACTTCAACGTACGTCAGTGCAAGTACAACGTACACGTCTTATACAACCCTTACTCAATCGGCCAGCTCGACTGCTACAAGCACCTCGTCTGACTCGACAACCGGTATGTGGGTCGTTGGCATGAATATGATTCAAGTCAGTATCGGTATCGTCGTCGGGTTGTTTGTCTCAACCTTGGTTGTTTACCCATTCGGCAAAAAGCGCGGCGGCTTGTTTACATTTTAGATTTATTTGCGGTGTTAGATTGGAAAATATCATGGTGTTATTTTATTATTAGATTGTTACAGAAACTATTTCATTTGGGCTGGATTACATTGCTGCTTTTACAAATAAATTTTTACATATCCATAATTATTATTCACATAAAAAGTAGTGTCACGAGCGCTTGTATAAGACCAAAATCAGAAAGCCGCACGCATTTACACTAAAACAGATGCATATACGACATACACGAGTGTAAAATCGGCAGTGATAAAACTCGCCGCTTATAGATCAGATTATTTCTCCGAAGAACTGCAGCCAGCAATGGTAGACGATGAATCATGCTGCAATCCCAGTGCCGGCTGAGTTCTATAAAGCTTTGTAGCATCAGTGCCATCAAGTGTCTCAGGAGACATCCAGGCGAGGTAGTCACGACGAACCTCGACGTAGTCATAGGCAAACTCTCCAATCTGGTCTTCGTCCATGCCGCGAAGTTCACCGATCTCGGTCGCGCGAAGTTTAAGACCTGGAATGCGATCAAGAAGAAGGCAGATAATGCACGTCATGACAAACACGTATCCAGAGCACGCACAAACGTAGGCAAGCTGCTTGTACAAAGCGCTCCAGTTTCCATTAATGCCCGCACCCTGTGCGTTGAGATTGATGCCATCAAGACCGATGACATAATCCACAGAGAAAAATCCGCACCAAAGCAATCCGATAACACCGGCGACGCCATGCTCAGCGAAAATGTCGAGGGAGTCATCGATCTTGAATAATATCTTGAGCTTTGTAGCAAGGTTGCAGGCAATGCCAGAGAAAACTCCAAGAGCGACAGAGGCCCAGAGAGGGATGAAGCCCGAAGCAGGGGTCGCAGCAACAAGACCCGAGATAATTCCCGAGCAAAGAGCCACGGTCGACCACTTCTTGTCGAGACGGTAATCCAGCAGACACCATGAGATAGCAGCAAAGATCGCAGTCAAGCTAGAATTCCAGCATGCATAGACTGCACGAATATTGGCACCAAAAGATGAGCCACCATTGAATCCGAGCCAGCCAAACCAGAGCAAAACAGTTCCAAGCGAGACAAGAGAGACGTTATGAGCACGGAAGTTGATGAGCGTCTTATCCGAGCGTCGACCGAGCACAAGCGAGTATGCAAGGCCAGCCATTCCAGATCCAATCTCGACGGGACCGCCACCGGCATAGTCAAAGACGCCCCATTTATTAGCCCAGCCATTCGAGTTCCAAATCCAGTAGGCGATGGGACAGTACACAACTGTCGCCCAGATGAAAGAGAATACCATTGCGGGAAGGATTCGGCCGCGCTCAGCAATAGCACCGATAATGATGGCCAGAGTGACTGCGCAAAACATTCCCTGGTACATCGCAAACAAGATCTCGGGAATGAGAAGCGTTGCCGTTGGAGCTGCCGCAAGCACATTGCGCAAACCAAATGAATGCAGATTTCCAATAAAAGCGTTCGTCGCCGTCGAAGAAAATGCTAACGAGTATCCCCAAAAATACCACTGAGTGATTCCAACACCCGCACCCATGATACAGGCCCAAATCATGGATAGCGCAGATTTGCGTCGCGCAAGACCAGAGTAAAGGAACCCGAGTCCTGGAACCATCAGAAACACCATGGCAGAGCATGCAGTGACATAAGCCATATCTCCAGATCTGAAGTACAGATTGAGATTCTGCGTCACTGAGTCACCGCCCATAGGGGGTGTATTATCCAAATCCATATCTGAATGCTGGGCCATTCGGGTGAGGTAGGGATATATCCAGCAAGAGTCGTGTACTAGCGGGGGTGCTCATTTAATAGAGATATCCCGACGAAGAGGCAAGAAGATCAATCACGCTCATTGTCCTGAGATCTTAATGCATAGTAAGATATTCAGGTCCTTGTTTGCTGTAAGTGGACTGTTGCTCCTTGAGCGGATACCACATGGCTCTGCATCGTCACTCGTCGTGCTAGATCGCCACACTAACAGACTACGATACACGTGCCGGCTCTTTGCAGTTATCACAGTTAGCATAGGATATAAGACGATATGGCTATTTGGTATCAGTAAAACGTTTATTCCTTGGGAATGTAGTATGTGCATTGGTATCAGTAGTGTTGATATAAAAGAATGCAGTGCGTAGCTTGAGAAGATGGACCAAGGGCCATGTTTGCGGTTTTGTATTAAAGATCAAAGCTCACCTAGTCTCGCTTCGACAAATTGCTGGGTGATATCAGTGTAGTGATGATTATAGATCGCTGGTGCTGCTCGCGTATAGTCGCACATAGTGTGCATTTGTCATCGATTAACTAATCTGTCTGCCAGCGTCTCGCTGTTCTGCTTCGCTGAGGGATGACTAAGGACGAGCAGTTTCTCGGCTTGTGGAAGTTAAGGGCCTTGTTCTAATTAGATCTGACTGCCAACACGCGCTCTCGTGCTTTGGCCGGCAGTGTTTGCAAATGCATGAGACCTTGAATGCTCTTATGCTGATTATTCGCGCGTGATTTGCTTAATTATGAGTGTAGATTGCGTTTGGACTCGCTGCGCCAGTCAGTGGCTGCCAACGCCAGGACTGTGAGGAAGTCACAGCAAGGATGTTTCGCGATCTCTGCCTGTTCAGGCTCCAAGCCAGCCCAATGCCGGCAACGATCTCCTCGTTTCATCATAGTACATAATATCTATGACGCAGTATTTCTAAATTTAGATGTAATTTAGATGTACTTTGGATGTACAGCGGCGAGCAGGGCAACAATGGCGTTACTCCAGTCCTGACAGATGGGGTTCAAACGGGCTGTCAGCGGAAGAGACACCAAAAAGGGTAGATATTCTGCTTCGGCGTAATCCAGCCACATCAGCTAGCTGGATCTTTCGCAATGTCTCGTCTTCTTAACTACCGTGTCTCGTCCGTTTGAAATATTCTGTAATACCGCTATATTGTTTATTTATACCAATGCCTTATCCTTCGTGATTTCTGAAGCAATTCCGAGCTATGGTCGCCACTTTGCTCAGCCCTGAGACTGCTCAGCCTGCCGAGGCTACTAATTCTATCTTTTTTGAGTTGCCAGAAGCGAATCACATCGTTGCTTCTGGCTCGTCAAACTGGAGATATTCTCAGCAAGGCTATGAAAGCTCCCAAAAAGATTTTGATGTAAAAAATGAAACTCCAGACATTAATGCTGAAATTATTGAATTGGACGATCTAAGTAATAGATCAGAAACCATTCTTGACAGGCCAATCGCTAATGATAGTTGGCAAGAGATATCAGATCATACAGAAGATGCAACTTCAAATCCAAAAATTGCCATTAATGCGTGAGCTTTCCTCTTTCCTATAACTTAAGCGGGAAAACCATCACTAACATGGCACGCTCAGATTTCCGAGAAATAAATACCGAATCTTGAGTTCCATAATAGTGACGCTCTCTCTTGGGATGAGCGATGGTGCAGTTGGCGCGCTTCTTCCGTATATCGAAGACTATTATAATATCAATTATTCTATTGTCTCCCTCATTTGGCTTTCCAATTCTCTTGGATTCATTTTTATTGCTCTTACCGGTCAATATATCTATACAAACGTTGGCCGTGCTGTGATGCTTGGGGTCGGTCCTTTATTTCTTGTGGTTATGTATGCAGTAGTTGGTTCCGCTCCTATATATCCCATTGTTGCGGTATTTTTCTTTTTCGGTGGAGTTGGTATGGCCCTAGTCCTGGCTCAGATCAATGTGTTTCTGTCATACCTGGAACAATCCGAGAGATTATATGGCTATGTACATGGAGCCTATGGAGTTGGTGCTACAATAGGTCCCTTGGTCGCAACCGCCATGGCTTCAGGTGGAGTCAAGTGGTCTCAATTTTATTTCATTTTAATGGGCATTAATCTTATTAGCTCTGGTAGCGCTGCCTGGTCATTTTATGGATCTGATCGCGATCTTGGAACTACACACATGCTTCGAAAGCATCACAAAGCAGAAGTTGTAAACCCCGGCCCTGCGAAGATATATCCAGCTATAGCTGAGCCTCATCATCAGGAGAAATCAGTCTATTACGATGCACTTCATAATCGTACAACATGGATTTCTGTCTTGTTTGTTTTTTTCTATCAAGGAGGAGAGGTTACAATCGGCGGATGGATCGTGTCTTTTATGCTAGAAATTCGCAACGGGGATGCTTCCAAAGTTGGCTATGCTTCCACTGGATATTGGGCAGGTATCGCTATCGGAAGACTCGTCCTCATTCAATTAGCGTCCGACAGAATAAGCCCTCGTGTATTCATCTATGTTCTTCTAGTACTGGTGATCGCCTTCGAATTAATGGCATGGCTTATTCCCAACGTCATCGGTGGCTCCGTTGCAGTAGCGATTGCCGGCCTCTTCATTGGTCCAATTTTCCCAACTTCTGTGACAACATTTAATGAGCTTCTACCTCGAAAAATCCAAATGTTTACACTTACTCTGTTGTCTGCATTTGGATCGACAGGTGCTGCGCTCTGGCCGTTTGTTGGTGGTCTCATCGCGCAGAGTTACGGAGTATGGGTGATTCATCCTGTTGCCATCAGTCTTTTCAGCAGCCAAATGGTGTTATGGTATTTCGTACCGGCAAATGTCAACAAGAAAGATTAAATTCATGATTTAACAGCACCGTAATGACAGTCAGAGCTTTTTGGTATATGTTTTGCTATATATGTATAAAACGGCATTTAGTGACAATGCCGATTTTTTTGTTTATTATTAAATTTACATTAAATACTCAAATATTTTTACAATACATTAAAAATAAATGGACACATTAATACGAAAGACGCCATTTATTCATTTCCAGTAGCGGTGGTAGCAGGGACTGGTGTAGTCGTACCAGTCGGTACGGGTGTCTGGTCGAGATCCACAACTTTCAGATTTTGCATTCCCTTGGTCAAATCCACTTCCTTATCGCTCAACAACTCTAATCCAGACATAAGAATACCAGCCCGTACCGTACGTTCATCGCGCTCGTCCGCGTCTGTCTCCTTCTTTGCTGCTTCCTCTTCCTTCTCTGCCAGGGTCTTGAGCCGTGGGATAATGCCGTCCATCAGCTCCTTGCTACCACCAACAATAGGTAGGAAGTTGTTCACCCAGGCCAAAAGTGTTGTAAATTTTTCATCTAGCAGCACCGCAGGGCTGTTTTCAACATCATACACGCATGAAGTGATCAGCGATTCGATTTCGGCACGCTTCTCTTTGTCGTAAACCACTTTAACTTGCTGGTCACTGCCAGAAGCAAAGCGTTCAGCGTTTGCTGGAATATCCAGAACATCTTTCAGTACCAGCACAAAAGCACTCCGGACGTTTTCAAATGGACAGAATTGTAGGGTATCAAAAATATATCCAAATGCTCGCTCAGAACTAGCTCGTGATAGTATATGAACCACAAGAATATGGTACAGATAGCGCACTGAAGGAAGAGGCGATGTAGCAGATAGAGATGTCAATATCTGGAGATATCCATTAAATTCCTCCGAGCTGACGGCTTCGATTTGTTCTCTTGAAACATTTCTCAAAAACCTCCATCCAAAAAATCCAATGGCATCACATATTCCAGCACCAGGAGTCTCGCCCTCCTCTCGCAACACAAATCGCTTGGTCAACTGTATGATTTCCGGGAACGAGAAATTGATCTTCATCCGAGACTCAGAGATCAAGTTCTCAGCAAGTAATAGCAGGCATCCTTCCGGCGAAAATGGGATTGAGTCGCTGAATTTCGGAGGCGTTGGAAAGCTTGGATCGACTTCATCAGCTTCATCTTCTGGTTCCTGCTCTGGTGGTTCCTCGAGAATAACTGCCTGAAACTCCTCTGGTTCAATATCAAAAGACATAGTCAACTGCATAAACCGCTCGAGCATTTCAGTTATGGTTGCAGTAACGGCACCTTCGAATGTAACAGGGCGGGATCGCTCTTTTGCTGGAACGATCTCAAGGTCAGGCTTGATAGCAGCAAAATATCGTCGGCTCCAGTCGACACTCCTATTACGGAGCATGATCTCTACCATGTGCGTAATGTAGCTCTGCAGCATACGCCTCTGAAGAGCATTTTCTTCAGGGTCCACCATAGACTTTGATGGTGGAGGTACGTAGTCGCGAGAAAAGAGATACAACCGACGAAGTAGTACCGGCAATGATCGATCGCTGAGCTCGTCGGCATGTGATGAGAAAAACGAGAGCAGGGCTGTCGAAGACGCTGTGAGAAATCGTGACGGATATTGAGTTGTGATTCGACGAGTAACTGTAGTCAGTTAGTATCTATGGTACGTAATCCTGAGGTAGAGAATATCACATACCTGATATTATGACTTCAAACAGAGCATAAAACTTCAACACAAAGAGTTTTTCACTATCGAGGTTTTTTTCAGCTGAGGCATCCGCAGAGAAGTCTACAGTCAACGTTGACAATGCCTCAATTGCTTTCAAAAAAAGCTCCTTGGCATTGCCCTTCTCAGCTATCAAATTGAATATTCTCAGTGCGGATTTTCGAGGAGTCGGGTATTTAGCAGCTGCGACTTGATCAAATGACTCCACTGAGGCCAGATACGGCAGTAACAGCACTGGTAAATCCCAAGCTACATACGAAAGAAGCGTTTCCTGAATTGTAATTTAATTAGCCAGACGATCTTTGTAGAATAGCAGGTACGATTTACTCACGTTTTTGCAGAGAATAGTTTCGACTGCTTGTAAAAGCTTCACTTGATCTGGCTCACTATATCTCCCCGAATCGCCCAAGTATATATCTAATAACGTAGAATAGGTGATGTAATCGTCCGAATCCTAATATGAAATTTCTTGTTAGCCATCAGCAACGCAGATCATGAGCTCCTCGTTTGATCTTACTACTGCGTCCAACGCGGCTCTCGTAAGAGCAGTTATGGCAGTCTCGACCGTCACAGGCAAACTTTGCTGGATCTCAGTCGACATTTCAAACTAGCTGATCAGATTGCTGTAAAAAATAAATTGATGTGAATCTGGAATAAGTGTTGAGGCCAAGTTACTGCAGGGTGGAGGTTGTTGACACTTTTTTAGTGGATTTGGGTGGGAGTAATCATGATGAGGAGGCGTTGTGTTCTAGAGTTCTTTTGGTGAGAGTGCTCCCAAATCTGGAGTATGATTGCACGTGCATGATTAGACATATAACAAGGCATCTCTTAACTCATCAGTCTCACTTCAATCATAGCAAAAGAAAAGTGACTGATCGTCTGCTTTTTTCATTCGAAACGGACTTATGTGTTTAAGAGCTACCTAGCAGTAATGTCGACTGCCGATGAGATAGTCGCGTACGTGATCGAGCAGATCGCGCTCGACGGTGTCGAAGGTGTGATCCTATTGTTATGGCCATGACGTGAAAGCCGATACTAAAGGATAATTATAGGTTCTACAATCGAGCGGGTGTGGGAGTTTGCAGGCCATAAAGTCGACCCATTTGATAAATCAATGCAACAAACTCTATGGAGGTGGCTGCGCTGCAAAGACGACCAGATAATAGTCTGTGTTAAAAGCGAGGACGCAGATGGCGACATGGTACATACACTGACATCTTTGTACGCGTCACAGTAGCTAATAGTTTATAGACGTATCCTGATCCTTCGTCAGAAGATCTGTCAGAACTAGTGCCTCTCTTGGAAAAATATGGCAAAAGACTTGGCCTATGCGTGTCTGAAGATCTCATGTGGTTGACACTAACAGGGTTTGTCAAGGAAGATAGTCCGGTAAGTTTGATCTCGTTTTATACTTTGTTGTAATGTGCCAGCTAATGATGTGTAGATTGGGAGTTATCCCTTTGAGCTTCTATGTGCAATTACTAGACGACGCGAAGTGGGCATCAGCAGCATCGAAGTAGCAAAGGTGGCCAATCAGGATCCAAGATCTCTTTTCAGTCGAACAGGCTTGCTTGTGAATTTGGGTCTAGTCAAGAAATTCCCAATAATAGATTCTGGGAAGGGCCATAATCGAACAACATTGCTAATCAATACTCGATTTGTTCCCGACCGGTACCAAGCTGAGGGCGACGACGCGCCGCCTACAACCGCTGGACAATTCAGAACAGTATTAGATCTAGCTGCTATTAGAAAACGCGTCATGGAAAAACTGGCCGTAGCTAAGAATGGCATTAGGCAGAGGACAGATTTGCGGATCGAGCTGGTAAGTTTCTATTAGTTCAAGTCGTCATATATCACTGAGATCCTCTATTCTAACGAACGTCTATAAAAGCTAGGAAATGATAAAATCTTTAGGAAAGCATTCAATAGCAGTATCAAAATTTTAGAAACCCGTGGATATATCCGACGAGTCAGTGTTATTCGCACTGTGGACGAATCAAATCGAAAATATCACTGCCTCCAGCTGCTGAAGAATTATGAAGCTGAAATTAAAGAAGAACCGGTAGATACGTCTACGTTTGAAAAAGAAGATGAGGAGGAGGATATGTCTGATTCTGAGCTTGCTGACAGTGCCATGACCAAGCCATTCGAGTTGGATGAAAGAGACAAAATTCAGGACTCTGAGAAAGAATCACCGGAAATTCCTGAGTATGGACGGTTTTTCCCCTTAGAAAACCAGATATACGATGTCATCGCTGCTAGTGGTGCTACTGGAAAGCCTGTAATGGATCTTGTACGCGAAACAACTGGCTCGCATTTTAGACGACCATTTGAGGCCGCTCTTGATAGGTTTGCTACACAGGCTGGCTCCAAATCTGCAAAGAGTGAACAGCCTCGCGTAAATGGGCATTATGGACTAGTTAGGGCCGCAGATAGCTCATCCAGAGTATCCTTTTTTCGGTACTTTAACTTATCATCATATCGTGCCTTTACTGATCAGGATCCAGACCTGCTATGGGGCCAGTTTCCTGCCTTTGAAACTCAATCTGTTTATCTCACTCGCTCAAAGCTAAAAGCCCTTCAATCTCATAAAAGATTGCAAGAAGATTTGCACATTCAAGACGGCGGTGAGTTGTTGCTTTTTCTTGCTACTAAACTGTGACTAATTCCATTAATTTTAGTACCTATTTGGCGCGGTTCTGAGAGGCGATACTCGACAGCTACTCCGAGACCTGCAAGTGATATACAGCTTACAGAAACTAATTTGGAGTCTTCTTCAGAGCCGACTCCAGTTCGAAGGCCTCGAGGAAGGCCGCGAAAAGATACAGCCGCTTTTCTTCCGCCTACTCCAGCTGCTTCTGTGAATTCTCAGGAGAAAGTGAATGTAGAGGGGCAGAGTAATAGCTCAGAGATGGAAACGCATGCTGGAGATTCGCTGCATGAATCTGTTCCGAAGAATAGTGCCACAATGATTTCTCCCGTTTTAGAATCTTCAACACCTCTTGGAAATCCGACTGCAGATGGCTGCGAAACTAAAGAACCTTTAGTCATTCCGGTTATTTCAGTGACTCCTCGACCCGCAATATTTGCACTGCCATCCAAGGAACGGAAACATGCGCAATCTATGAAACCCTCTCCAAGTGCCAAATCGCCATCGATCGGTGCTGCTGCGCGCCAGGGTCGCATACTACAACTACTAAAGGACAATGATGGAATAATGGAAGGTCGTCGATGGCTTCTTCGGAAGCTTCAAGAATTATCAGGTTCAACCAGTCAACTAGACCGTAAAACGATTAGTCGTGATGTCAGTGCTCTAGTTGATAAACAGCTAATCCGACAGTTTTTTATATCTGGTTTGGATTCTGATGCCAAATCGGCGGATATCTCAATTCTCACGCTTCCTCATATTAATACCGACTCCCCAGAACTCGAGCAATTTAGAGAGAAATGGTCTAGCGAAGGTAAAACTAAATGGGGACGGCCAAGTCAACCGAAAGACGTAATCTCTGATGATTTCTCGTTTTACCAAGTGACTCCTTCATTTTCAGAGAGAGCCAAATTGAAGCTTCAGCAAGCAGCTGAACGTGCGGTTAATTCTGCTACCCTTTCTACAGCTCAGAAGAAAACGGCATCAGAGAGACTCAGGAGGCGGATGCAGGAGCGTCAGGAAGATTCACTTTCGAATCTAGGAGAAGGAGCTGCTAGTGTTATGCCTCGATCTAGAAGACGCAGACTAGATAGGCAGACACTTGTCGAGGATAGCGCTGGACTAAGACCGCAACTTCTCAAATTGGCCAAGATTCGCAGCAAAAACGCAAGCAAGGTGAAAGATATGGTGGATCTGACGGTTACTTCATCTGGCGATACTACAGCTGCAAGTGAGACTGGCAATCCAGAAGTGCAAAATAGGAAACGGATTGCAGATGCTGCTCCTATCGCGGAGATTTTGCCGCCAAGAAAGAGGCCGAGGTCCATTAATCCAGATCAATCCGAGGAGATAGGAGATTCAAGTATGAAGGCATTTTTAGTTCTTTTCTCTGATATAATTTTGCTTATTGCTAACTTTTGTTAGGGCTTCGTCGGAGTCGTCTATCCACACTTTTCAATGATACCCAGGTTGACACAATATTTAGAACGATCATCGTCATCCGCTCATTATACGGGGGACCTTCTCGTACTATTGATTGGGATAAAGTTGCGCAAGTATTCAAGAACAAATATCAAATCAATACTCTCGTAGCTGTTTGGGCCAAGCACAGAAAGGAAGCTGGAGGAGCTGCTGCTACTGCCAAGATTGAAGAGCGATGGGAGCAAGTATTTTGTGATGCTTACGAGGCCAATTTATTTCCCGAAATCGAGGTTAACAGCCTAGATGCTGTTGATATTGAAAAACTAGTCAATTACTGGAAAGAGCACGATATTGATGTTACCGACGACGGAAATAGCGTGGACGCATTCATGAATTTGAATAAGGTTGATTTAGTGCATAACTTTGTGTTTGTGGGCGAAAAAGTTCGGCAGTCGTGGCTGGAGGAAATATACTTTCCTGTCTCGGTTGTGAAGACTGAAGAGGTTATGAGCAATACAGTGTTTTCATGCCCGCAAGACGAGGTTCAAAGTAAAGGAATTGATGGAGCTGACGAAGTGAGACAGCTCATTAAGGTAAGCGTTGTCGGTTTTCGGGCCAGGATTATTTCTGATCTTTTATCATCTAGTCTATTATCTTGACGGGAGACTCTGTTTATAATGCAGAAATAGCTAAAACAATGCTAGAGAGCTATGGCTCTAAGCTTTGTGCTAAGGTTGTGAGCGAGATGGAGCGCGAGCGCTGCATAACCTACGCGTCGCGGGATTTTGAGAAACGTATGCCAGGTCGCAACTTCATTTTTGCCGAACGGTTTAATGTAATGGCACGGCTTAGACCTGATGAACATATGCTGTCGAAAGCGTGTGCGTTTCATCAGAAGATTGAGACTGCATTTATGGAGTCGAAGGGGATGATGATGTCGAGATTGGCTCCTGATAGCTCGATGGTGTGTATCTTGCAGCATATTGCCGACGAGCAAGTAGAGGTTGTAAGGGTAAATGTGAAGTCTGGTGCACTGATTGAAGGGTACACTTCACGTCTCATTGACCGCGAGAAACTCGATTGTGAAGTTGTATTACGCAGCAGTGATACGAACACTGTTGGGAAGTTGCCGACCAGTAGCGTCTCGATTCCTGTGGCAACAGACAGCAACGGCAAGATAAAACCCGGGTGTCGATCGTGGGTCGATATAAACGGAACGATAAACACACACACATTTACGAGGCTAGTCGATGTGATCTTGATGGCGATTGCGTTACGACCTGGCGTACCTGCATGCGAGCTTCAACGACGGTTTTCCTGTATTCTCACTAATCTTGAGACTGGCGAAATTTTGAATTGGATTTTAATGAGGGGGCTTGTTGAGAATGTTCCAGAGAAAGGAGATGGGTATTGGGTTTGTCCGGGATGGTATCATTCTGCTGCCATTGCTGAAAATGAAAAAGAGATTGCACAGGCTGAATCGGATGAGGTAGTCTGGGGTATCTGCCCATGATGTATGACTTTATTGTAATTTTATGAAAATTGGGCTAGTAGATTATGGCGCTTTTGATTTTTATAATACAAACAAGAACACTCGTATTTTGATTAAGCAGTCGGATATCTGAATTATGGACAAGGACTAAATTGTCGGCTTTGGCTGCAGTTACAGTGACACGGTAACCGGAGCTTAGCCGACCCCCCCACAGCAACGAGCCGCAGGAGCTCGAGCACCCATCTTCTGCATTTCTTAATCCAATCTCCTCATTAGAAGTCAGAAATTTTTACGCAATTGATTCTGGAGACGGGATTATTGTTCATTAGCTTTTGGAATTTACATACAGTCGGACGAAGCTACAAAAAATGACTGTTGATTTAAAGTGCACTGCTGATTTCTGTTTGATCCCGGTACGTTTCTACGATACTGGTTGTGGCGGATATACCGCTCAACTCACGCTGCTGTCCGGTGATCTGATTAACGCATAAAATAGATTGGTACAGAGACTGCTTCAGTGTCAAAATATATTGCCGAGGTGCAAGTCCTGATCCGTGGCTCTGGTTTGAAGTACTCGATGCACTCTGCTGGCACGACAGTTGAAGGGCCCTGGAATGAGGTTATGGAACTTATCGGGCAAGCTCATGCATTGATACATGAACTTGGGATTCCAAGAGTACAGACCGATATTCGGGTTGGGACACGGTGAGTTGAATCCGGCTTTTATGTGAATGTGGGCTAACTGTAGTCTGGCAGAACGGATAAGCATCAGACGTTTACTGATAAAGTCGACGTTGTTGAGAAAATTCTCAAAGAGAAGGAAGAAGCAGCAGCAAAAGCTGATTGAGCTAAAGTTTGTCATTTTTATGACTAGGATTTATTATCGCTTCTCAGATTTATTTAGATAGACAAACAAAACGAATATTACACAACTTTCAAATATCAGAATAGAGGAAATCATGTTGCCTTTGCTGTTGCTGGTGGCTTTACCATAACTCTCCATGCTCCATTCAATGCCCAGAGACCACTGAAATACGTTAGTTTGAAATCATTTGCGCTGCTAAACTCTTCAGATACGTACGCAAGGACAAGAGAAAATATCAGAGCAGCTCTAATGCGACGGCAAGAATCCGAGTCAAAGGGATTCAAATCATCCCAAGAACAGGAATCTAACTGCTGAGTATCTTCGTTCGTTGAGAGCACAAATGAGACGGCAAGTAATATCGCCAGTAAGATATCCCAGCAGAACATTGCCCACATATTAATCGCAGTATGGTTCATAACAAAAGCGATACCGACTGATAACAGCGACAGACTGTAAGTGACTAGCAGTAGAAGGTATCCTGTTGAAATGGCATTCTGGTTACTGACTTGTAGCTGGTGAATCTGATAACTAACATCGCCTAGTACAATAGCACTGAACACCAACTCAGCAGCTCGAAAAACCAGCACCACTAACTTTTTGAATTCCATAGCTGGCATTTGAGATAGGACTTCACGACAAAAACAAACGACTTGCGAGGGACAGTAGTGCTGGCGACCAAAGATATCTGTGCCTTTATAAAGGCTACCGCCGAGACCGGAAATCTCAAACGGCAAATGTCAGACCGTTAACTTTTACACTGCGCAAGGCTGGCTCTCGGATGAGGAGGGCTGGCAGAAGGATGTGGCAGGTCGGCGTCACGCTTGAAGCTTGGAAGCAGCTGGTGCGACATGGAGTGAGAGCGGCAAAGGCTGATTGTCTTGGTACTTGTATAAAAGTAGATCTCAGCTCTCCAAGTCAGTCTATATTGAATTAAAGAACCTATGTTTCTGAACAAAGCTAGCAGATTTGTGTGATATTTCCGGCCTACAGTCGTAGCCCTGGTAAATGGGGCTGATATGGAATTGATTTGCGGCAGCGTCAACAAAGCGCAGCACATGGACAGGGATCTGACAAGCAGAATATGAACAGTTCATTAAACTTGACTGATAGTAGCCTCAACCGTTTTCCACCTAGAACGATCTAAAAAATCGATCCAATGCCATGAAGGTAGATTTGGGCTGGAAGCTGTAATTCATCATGCGTAGCTCATCAAGGATGCAGAACGTATGCTACTTTGATATTTAACTTTCTGGCTTGAATCAAGAAGTTATAACCCATATGACGCCATATAAACAGGTTCTGAAATAAAGCGTACATATCAGCTAAATTACAACATCAATGGATTACGAATCTTTGCGATAATGTAAAAGCTATAGCTATCGGCGCATGTTGCAAAGATCAAGTTGATAACATCTAACTTACAGAATGCACATGATATTTCGTACGCAATACGTATATAATTATGGACTAGAAGGAAGATATTTTTAGTATTATAGCTAAATGCGTTTATTTGCAGTATTAGCGATCTAGATTACCTGCTTTTACGGTGTTATGCATGATATCAGATCGCTGGTAAACGTGCATCTCAAAGGGTACGGCACGGCACAAGTTAGTTGGCCAATTTTTTAAAATGCTAACCAGAATACATCAGCTTTACTATTTTTATCATCGTCAAAGTAATTAAAAAAAGAAAGCAGCGACCGAATGCTACCATCAATTAAGACGAAAAAAATGAGCAAGAAAACGAAGGGAAAAGAGCGCAAGTTCTCTTTGAGGCGAGGGGAAAATGTGGGTAAAAAATAGAAAGAGGTAAAAATAGATGAAAATATGAAAAACGAAAGCAAGCATGTAAAATGGCAATGTATGAAGTTATTTATAAGCAAGTAAAAGACTTGTCTTTGAGTCTGAGTTTATCAAATATGCTTACGAATCGTTGGCTTACACCTAATGCGATTGATAAATTTCGTTAATAGCTACTACAGAATTGTATTGATTATTCTTGTTTGCTTGTTAAAACAATTATAATGTATAGAACCACTCGGGCCATGGCACGGTTGCACTGTTGCGATATCCAGGAGTCTTGGTTCTGTTATGCACAGTGCGGCTGTGTTTAAAAACCTGTACTGATGAGTTTGATTGTTGTCCGCTAACGACAAGTCATTTTTATAATCGGGTTTTGAATTAGATGCTGATAATCTTTGCTAATCACATTTAATTTTCCTATTGCTGAGGTGTTGTTAGCGAAATTCAAGACTGACCGCTTTGCATCTTGCCCAACGCGCTAAAGTTCAGGGCTATGCTTTGCAATCGTGGTTGTAAGGTTCACGTATACTGCAAATATGTTGCCCGTCTCAATACCACTTATTGGTAATTGACAATATTTACGAAAATTTATATTTAGCTTAAAAAAATATAGACATATTGATGCTTAAAAAAATATAGACATATTGATAAAAGCGCGCGCCAGCAGATATCAGCCGAAATAGAGACTTTGAGTAGAGTTTCATACAGATGAAGTCGTGCAGAACGACAGAGTAGACACTACCTAATTGATTTGAGAATCAGCGCATCAAATAAAATGCTGTTTTCTTATTATGAAGTATTCTTAAGTGAACCCAAAAATATTCTGGACAGTAGTGCTTGAGCTCTTTGGGTGACGGCGGACTCAGATTAATTATGTCTATCAAAGCCATTTATTGATGTTTGCGGCTGATACGCTTACATCAAGTTAACATAATGTGAACAAGTTCTTGTGAAATTGTCAATGGTATGTGTGTAGTCTCAGGTGGATCATTGATTGGATATTGCGTTATCTATTTGATCTTCAATTTGCTGCTTCGCAAGCTAAATACTTTCGCGAAGCTTCACGATTTCATTTATTCTTCCATTATGGAGTTCATCTGCAAATTTACTGAGATGTGAAGCAATGCCAAATATCTGTCATGCCTTTGATTGCCTTACAGGCGACTAAAAACTGATCGACTGACTAAAAATCACGAACCATCTTTGTCAGTTCCACAATAAAATCTCCGCGGAGAAAGTCCGCGCCCACTTAACCGCAGATGCTCAGTAATATTCAAAGTAGTTTTAGAAGGATCACCGCACTCTCTGTGACTAGATCGTAACCCTCATCCAAAACAGAGTCCGTCACAGACAGTCTACACTTCTGAATCACGAGAGGTAAAAGCAGTATTCAGAGCCCGCATACGATATTCTATTAGAGGCATCGTAATAATCGCAAGGCATCTGGCTAGCTGAATCTTTGTGCATAGGAACTTCAAATGGAAGATGGAAGATGAGTTTGTAGTAATCTGAACTACGATGAGCATACTTGCAGTTCATTACCCGGCGAGCAGTATTTGATACTACATGCTGATCTATTGATAATATAATAGTAGACTTTGAAGATTGTCGTATCGTTGTTTGGTTGTTCTACCAGGTCTGAGGGGCGTAGTAGAATATGCAGTTGTTATGTAATGAGGCAGATGGGGTTTAGCATCTGGAAGCATTGGCATTGAAGAACACTGATTACTTCCTTGGAGAGTGCAGTCTAAAGTAGTAGCTACCATTTACTCTATTGTAACTCACGAATTTCAAATGTAAGCTGTGGAGCCAGTTCACACTCACAAGCAGGCCGCGAATTTTGGGTGGCTAGGCTGCGCCAGCTTATAAAATGAGCTGGCTCACAGGTTTCAAAACACAAATTCATACTGACAAGTGAGATTGCCTGTTTGTTTTCGTGTTATTTTATTAGAACTACTGAGTGCAAGACAGAGGTAGAGAGTGCGGAAAGAAGGATCGGGCTTGGTCATTTGCGGGCATCACTTGGGGTGATATCCAAGATACGAGAGGAGGAGTGAGGGGGTGGGGCGCCCAAAACAATGCGGGACTCTTATCGATAGCTGGTTTGGGCCAAAGAGCTGACTGCTCCTGAGCGTGTGCGCTGTCTTGTTGGGTGAGTGATGAGATTGGAAGACGAGCTTTGGGGGATGTTAACATGAAGATGTGATGTGATGTCTCTCTTTTAACCGCTCTTCAGCGCGCAAAGACGCAGACTGCAGCACGCAGTATGCTATCAGGCTGTGCTGCTTTGTACTGCGCAGTGCAGCTGAGCATCACTTGCTGTAATGTAGGAGGTATACGCTGTATCCAGCCGATCAGCATCAGACAGCCTACTGATTCATCTCCGGTCCGGAGCCGGTCGGAATCTGCCTGGTTCTGAATTGACGTACTTACGAAAGAAGAAATCGCAGTCCGGCCTGTTTACTGTGGGGAAGCTCTCCTCTGCTCTGCTCAAACGAGCACTCCTCGAAGCTGCATCAGCAAGCATCTCTGCTCCTCTTCCTGATTAATGATCTCCTCTGTATCCTCAGCCTGCTAATGCAGACGACAATCATAACAAAACAGTAAGAAAAATATACAATTATATATCCAATAAACGAATATAAAACAACAATAACAAAACTAACATATGATAGAACTATAAACATACAAGCAAACACAATTCACATATCGGCACACAAGGACAGGAACACACTAGGGTTCCTCTATTCTTTCAGTCACCTGGCGGCACAACACCGCTTCATCAAAACGTAAAACTCAACCATACAAAAGATCTAATAACAGAAATAATAAAAGAGAAAAAAACAACGTAAAGCCGCTCAAGAATCTCGCTGAAAACATAAACTACGAGGACCGCCTATGCATATGAACCGATCAGCAATGGCTGTGCAACACCGCGATCTAGAAAGCACAATTTTGTAACAAAAAAGACAGACAATTTCATCTCGTAAAAAAATTACTCAGCCTTCTTGACGGTCTGCAAGTATGCAATGTATCCAGCGATGGCCATGATTGCAAATCCGGCGACGGTGACGAAATTACTGCGAGTTGATTGTTAGCTACCAATCACAATCAATTGCCCTGCATGGTGATAATGCAGAATAATACACTTACATCGATGATCCAGACGAGTTGCTCTGCGGTGTCGCAGCAAACGAGAACTTGGAGCTCTGCTTGATTTCCTGCGTCGTGGCACGTTAGACATAGAAAACAACACAATTAAATTATAGGCCATACCTCGGGATCAATTTCACCAATGAGCATGTCAGGAAGGAGGTCGCGGGCTTGGTCAGAGTGGCCAACATCCTGAGGTCAAAAGTTAGCAAAAATGATTCCTGATAGGGGATATTATCAGGCAGGTATGAGGACGCACCTCGAACGCATCAGTCGCGTCAACACCGCCCGAGTCGAGCAGAACCTCTTCGCCACCACTGTACCAATTACATCAGTATTACTATATAACGCTAAATAAAACATCCAAGAAAATCATACGGGTGCTCGTCGATGAACTTTGTGCAGTCGTAGACCTTGCCATGGATGACCATGTAAAGGGACTCGTTTGTGTTGTGGGACTTGATCGATTCAAGGGAGATGTACTCTTTGGTAGCCATTTTCGAGGAAGCAGAAGATATTGGAGCAACAAAGCACGCCGAATATGGGTGGGGAGGATAAGTATTAGCGTAACGGAGCAGGCGGTGTTGAATTCGGGGACAGACGTTCGCGAGCGCTTGTTTAAATGAGCGCGGCGCGAGAAAAGAGAGGGGCCCGGGACATTCGCTGCACTCGCACTTTCCTTCTCGACCTCGGCTCTCTCTGTGCGCGCTCACCTTCTTCACACAAAACCCTGCACAGCTTGCAAGAGACTCGTCCCCCAGCTGCCTGCTTCCCACCGCTTTTCGTCTTTGGCAGTTGCTGGTCTTCTGCTGCCGTAACTGTGCGTTTGCGTCCTGTTCCTCGGCTTCTGCCTTGCGCTTCTCGCACTCCTACGCCTCGCCTCTCGCATTCGCATTCGGCTTCGCTCTCGACGAATCCCCGTCTGCTATTTCGTAAGCACTCGCACGACGGGCATCTGGCATACTAAATACTCTCTCAGTCTCGTATCGTCGACCTTCTCTCGTGTGACTCTATTCGGCTGTAGTTGTTAATGATAGCACAAAAAACTAGAGTAAACTCCTTTCAGTGTTGCCAGCTAATTACTAGGTTACGTAGAGCATGCTGCTGCTAACCACTGCGCTTTCTTGCAGCTGTCGTAAGTTGCTCTTCCTAATACTTTTATTAGTTACGCCTTTCTTCATTGCTTGGTATATAGATTGCTAAATTTTGAATTTATTCTAGCTATAAAAGTGGAGAACCGGCATTATATGCGACTGACGAAACCGCTGCTCTCAACTCATATATTACCAAGGATCTTTGGATGATGACAAACAGGGCCTCCCCAGGGCACCACAACAGCTTGTGCGTGTTGCTGTATCAACCCCTTGGTCATCAGCAGCCTCGAAATCCTCACCACGCAGGTGTCATCCACCTCATCCAGTGATAACTGGTTAGTCTGTGGTGTGTGGATCATTAGACTGGAAAGGGCTTTTTTTGCAGCTATTTCTTTGGCCTATTACTCCCTGCAGTCCCCCGGATAGGTCCCATTGTTTACTTTCCTCTTTGACACGTCTTAAATATATCGCCGCTCTTTTTACGCGTCATTCAGCCTCTTTGACTTTTGGATCGTTGCTCTTCTTCTATCAATTCATTTTGCTTGTTATTTTCTGAAACTTGCCAATTGGAAGCAAGTTGGCATTAACGACCTGTTGATGCAGATCAAGCCGTAATCTTGTACTCCTCACCTGCACGATTACCATTTCGCTAGCATCGATTACACATATCTGTCCCATTACAGCGCAAATCGGGTCACTAGATAGTTGAACATGTCGGACGAAGATGATGAGTATGCCGTCGAGGCAATCTTATCGCATGGCTACGATGAGGCATCAGGCCAGCTGCTGTACTACGTTAAATGGGAAGGCTATGACAATGAAAGCGACAACACTTGGGAGTCTTACAAAAACCTCGAGTACGATATATATACAATCGCGTTTGGACCAAACTAACTGGCCTTTTCTCTAGCGGATGCAAGGAGCTCCTCAACGAATATCACAGAACAGTAAACCACGGAAAACCACTCCCACTAACTAGAAAAGAAGCTCAAGCAGCAGAACCACATTCCAAGAAAAAGCGGAAGCTTTCAAAGCAACGCGCCGTGTTGTTACAGCGAGAAACTTCTGATTCGGATCGTAGCCGAAGCGCGTCGCCTGTTGGATCAGCTCTCGCATCGACTTCTGCAAAAAATAACAGCATCAATAACAACGGTAGCGCTGCTTCTACACTGACTTTACCTAGAAACTGGGCAAGCAAAATCAGCAAAATCCTCAGCGTTGTAAAAACTTCCACTGGCGCTTTAATGTATCACCTTGAACTGTATGTTTGCTATCATCTCATCCTGACTCATTCTCTCAAAACTAACCTCTCAATTCGCATAGTACCGACAGCAAAGAAATAGATGTGCGAAGCGAAGTTCTTACTAGCGCTGCTCCACAACTTCTCGTCGACTTCCTCGAATCGCATATCGTTTTTGATGTAACAGACGAGAACAGTCCGACAACAACTCCGTGATATCTAACCGAGTACTCTGAAGCTTTGCTCTGTGCGCGGATTTTATTGCATCTCATAAATTGTCCGAGTTTTTGGATCAACAATTTTTCTTATTTAACTACTGCCACCATTAGTTTATCATTTATTTTGTACAACAGCCGTGTAATTTTACCAATTTGAGATATCTTTTTTTTGAAAGCATCGAGTGCACCTTATTTATTCCTATAATTAAACGTACTACTATTTAACAAAACAAAAGCATATAAATGGAGCAACAACTCACACACACACACACCCACCCATTTAGTATATAAAAATATCAATGACAAAAAAACAAGAAAACAAAAGAATAGTTTTAAACCTCAGATAGATCCAACGGCATCACAAAAAGAGCGCGAACATCTAGGAGTATAAAACAAAAAATAATCTTAAAATTAAACACCGGCAACAATCTCGCTGGCAGTTTGCAGACTGTCGACCATCTTCTGAACCTCCTTCCGTCTATTGAGAGTGACATCGCTTTCCTTGAGGAGATCATCGACATCGGATTTGTACAGCTTCTCGAGGAGCTCACGCTGCATCTCGTCCTTCGAGAAGATGACAAGGTTGAGCATGACCGCCTTAGGGACCATATCAATCATAGTTCTCTTCACAATGTTGAAGTAAGAAGAGATCAAAAGCTTGATGACCTCAGTCTCGGCTGTTTCCCGCTCAGAAAGCACACCAGATGCCTTGAGAACAGCAGGAGGAGCCTCCATAGCAGCCATTTTCTTCTTGTTCTTGGTAGCAAAGAACGAGTTGAAAAAGCCACCGTTTTCGTCCTGGCCCATGCCCGCCATGGGAGCGATCGGGCTGTTCATAACATCCTTGGGGGGAGCACCTGGAATAGGCTTGCCGGTCTTGGGGTCAACCTGAACAGGCTTGCTGGCCTGCATGCGCTCGGCAACAATAGCCATCGCACGGTGTCCACTGAGGAAGTCGGGATGACCAGTGTTGATGTAAGCCGACTCCATGTTGACAAGATCCTGGACAAGCTTGTTGGTAGGAACAAGCGACTGCTTGAAGAAGTGAATGACGACAGACAACAGTCTCTCCTTAAGGGCGGGATAACGCTTGAAAACTGGCTTTTGCAAAATCTGGGAAAGAATTCGAACCAACTCGTCGTACACAAGGGTAACACACTTCAAACTGGGCTCCTCGAATCTCTTGATCTGCTGCTTAACAATAACTTCGAAGGCAGTAGTGCCAACAAATAGTGCTGGTGAAGATCCAGACGAGTTGTACAAAATAGTTCTAATATCAACATCCTTAACTTGATCAAAGGGATCGACGGACTTAACACCGTTCGAGTACAACTCGTGGAAGACGAACGAAATACGGGCACCTCCAGACAACTCCATGCTCGACAACTCCTGCGAGTTACCGTCAAGAATGGTACGGTACTCATTGCAGAACTCGGTAATGACGTTCAAAACAATGCTCGAAGGTGATCCAAGAGTGTTGTCACCGAGCTGGGCAAGCTCAAGCTGATACTTTCCAAGCGTGCTCTGAATACGCTGCTTGATATCGGGCAAAGTAGCCTTGATATGGTGCATAAGAATCATATTGAGCTTGCGAGCAAGGAAAGGGGTACCACAGTACTGGGCCTTGGCGCGGTAAGAAGGGTGGTTCTCGAAGAAATCACGCTCGTGCTCGAGGGCAGAAGTAATAGCCTTGCCCTGCTCGATATCACGCTGACCTCTGTTGATAACCGGGACGTATCCCAATCTAAGAGGAATAACTCGTCCAGCAAGAATGTCAACAACATCAGTTCCCTGGTCCATAAGATCGACCTTAGTCAAGACACCAATTGTTCGGGTTCCTAATTCACAAAATATATTAGCATTGGTTGCTGGGCTGCAAGTTAGAAATGGAACTCACCCTCGGGATCAACTTCCCGCGCAAGCTTAAGACCATCTGAGTTTGCCAAATCGGTATTGGCAGCAGTAACAGCCAAGATAATGGCATTGGGCTTAGTGATGTACTTCAAAACCATCTCCTTAATCAATCGCTCAATATCCTTAGGCTGGTCACCGACAGGCACTTTAGTCAAACCAGGCAAATCGACAAGAGTAAGAGTAAGAACATTGGGAGAGAAAATGCGCAAGTTAATCGGATTGTTGGAGATACCAGCGTTCTTGCCGGTCTTGGATTCGGTCTCGCGAACAATCTCATCACGAATCTTGTTGAAGTCTGTGAACTTCTGGCCAGGAAGATGAAGGAACTCACCCCATTCATCAGCGGGGACATCAGCCGACTTTTCAGTAGCGGGTCGGTTGATCAATTGCAGAACCTACACAATCCAATCGTTAGAATTCCTAATACAAGCATGCCAGCCGCACAGTGAGGTCAGGATGCATATGGGGATATAATCGTACCAATGGTCGTCTAGTGACAATGCCAGTACCTAAATAGTGATCATCAGCGTCAATATTCACAGCAATCAATGCATGGTATGCATTATACAATGCTAGAAACTGATGGAAGCTGCCTACCTCTGGGTAAGAAGTCTCTGCCGACGATGTTCTCTAGTACAGATGACTTTCCTGACGATTGCGAACCAACCACGGTAATCTGAGGCAAATCGATAGGATTAGTAGCAGGGCCAAGAGTGGCGAAAGCGTCCTAGATTGAAGTTAGTCAATTGTGCCCGCGAAGTTCTGAAATACTTATTCGTTACTCCTGCCCACGCTCAGCTTGTCAACAGCAAGCTACAGCAAAATAATACTCATCAGAATAGAATAATTGCCATAGTTTAAGTAAAATCAGCATAAATATCAAATTTGAGAAGCCATTGACAATCCAGAAGCATGGATTGAATGGATACGGCGGATGATTGCCAATAGCTGATAGCAGTTCCGAAGCAACGGGCAGAAATATAGGAGGATTGCAGCTTGCCACAGAAATAAATCAGGATCAAATATAATAGCACCTACCTGAAGACGGTTGACAGTCGAAATGAGATGCTGATCCATTGCGAATAAGATGTAGCTCGTCCAACTGAGTAAGAGAATAAGAGTCTGCCGAAGAGAGGCGGTATCAAGATGTACTGTAAGCTGGAGTGAGGAGGATACTCGCCAGTTGCACTTGCGTTGTTAGCCAGATATGCGTGCAGATCCTGGCACGCTCGTTGGGTATATCTCAGTCTGTATTCCGGGTACGGCCAGCGACCGCGTTACGGCCTCGTACCTCCACGTAAACGCCACCCATCATCCTGCGCCTTATCGCTCCCACATGGCCCTAACCGCAGCTGTTGCTGGGCCAACCGCCTCCGGCTTGAGCCCCTAAGGTCCACTGTTTACTTGGTTCTACTATTATCAGATTCGCAGTCAAGACTATCAAGAGCGCCAGCTTTTAGCAGGTGTTTGTGTAGAAGATGTTCCAGGGCGAATTCATTGAATCAGGTTTAGCTATACGTGAACGGAAATACACAGCCCAATGTCATCCAAAGCATGACCAGTACCTGCTTTTAGAAGGCGCTCCGGCACCTATTACGCGGCACATGAATGCTTCACGCTGACATCGGTGTCCACGTTTTCAAATATAGCTACGCAATGTCTATAATATTAGTCATTTTGCGCTGAAAGGAAAAGCCTGAGATGTTAAGGATCAATTAACGTATCCTCTGATTCTACAGATGTGATATTGCCAACGCCTATATTCATATCCCATATATACTTGCAGATTTATTTTCCGCAAATCATTCCAACTCCCCTGTATATATAATTTCTGCGCACTCCACAGCTGCCTCTTTGAATATACGACGCCATTCAAGAGGGTCTCCCTTCATACGCTCAAATATAACTTCGATAAACTGTCCTTCGTATCCGGGCCACACATAGCATTTCACTTTGCCACTAAGCGGACACTGACGCCTGTCTCTTAATGAAGCACTAAAAACAAAGTAGCCTTCTTGTTTGGTACTCTCCAAGATGCCGCGAATTCCTTTTTTGAGCAGGAACGCTTGTAAATATGACTTAAGTACATCGAGCGAAACTTGCACGTAAAATCTGTTCAGAGTGCTCTTTGGTAGTAGATCCTCAAACTTCCTTGCTTTTTGTGTTATTGTGTCAATTGTATTGGGTAGATCTGATTTCTTCGTGTACTGCAACAGAGAAATATCCTCGACGCCTAGTGGTTCAATCTGTGTCAAATTAGGACGCTCACGTCGATGGCTAAGAGTCGGCTGAGAAAGTACTTCATTCAAACTAATCTGACGCGCGGCAAGCTCTGTAGGCTGCGAGCATGAATATATATTGGCTCTGTTGAGCGATCGAGGCTGAAGAGGGTCCGAAGACCTCGAAAATGATTTCGCGCCACGCTTTCGGGCACCTTTTTGCAAGTCAATGTGCATCCCGCCTAGCATAGCCTCTGCAAGTCTCATAGAATCGGTACACATGCCGTCGGCATATGTCAATGGATTTTTTCGCATAAACCACGGATGCGCCCGGATCTCAGAAAACTTGAATCTCTTCTTGGGATTTTCCTCCAACATCTTGATTATTAGCGACAAAGGTTCTCTGGGAATGCTACTCCACGGATATATTTTTTGTAATACATCAAGCTTCTTAGCAGCGCTGATAAATTTGCAAAAATCACGATCGTTATCGAGGGCCCAATTCCATGGAGTACATCCAGTTAGGAGAACAAACAATATTATACCGCAAGACCATATATCGACCGGTTCTAAATCGTATGGTCCTTTGCCGGCTAGAATTTCAGGCGCGACATAAGGTGGACTACCACATACTGTAGACGACTGCTTAGTTTTTCCATTGCGTCGGAATATTGTTGCTAGTCCAAAATCTGATAGAAGTAAATTTCCTTGGGCGTCTAGTAACAAATTTTCTGGCTTGATATCTCTGTGCGCAACCCCCTTTGAGTGTAGATACTGAACAGCACCAATTAACTGCTTAAAATACATGTGAGCAACATCTTCATGAACACCCACATCAGCCTCGATTTTGCTGAATAGATCGCCGCCTTCTGCAACGTCCAAGATAAACCAAACCCATCTATCGTCTTCGCCGCCTAACGAGCAAGAAAGAACGTTTTTGTGATTAGAGCAGTACTTTTGCAATAGTCCTTCCCTCTTGATATCTTTGATTGAGTATCCTGATATAGCTCTTGCGTTATCTTTATGAATGAACTTTGCTGCAAAGGCATTACTGCTTCCACACAGATACACCCTGAGATCGTGTTAATAGCAAGCACACCGCAATAATCGGCACTAAATATTCATACTTAGCAAATGATCCGCGTCCTAGAAGGTGGCCAACGTGAAAATTTACGTCTGGTAGCGGATCGGAGTCCCAATGATCAGATTCAAATTCCATTGAGTAGATGCGGCACCTTGCTCACAATGCTGTATCCAAAAATATTCAACAAGTATGAGCAATTCTGCTACGCTGCCAAAATATCGAAACCTTAATAGGTTTCTCTTGGGTTGTAGAAAGCTGTGAGGAGTGGCTGCGAGAACGCGATGAATTTTGATGGTGCAAGTAAGAGTAAACAAATGTAGAGCCTGATCGCGCCTCGTTCGCGTTGACCAGGCAACAGAGGAACTCTAAAAAAGTGTACTATAATGGTTTTTGTATCACCCGTACATTTGACGCAATCTACCGTGATTTAGTACCCAGCCTTTTTGCGCGTCCCCTGAAAAAAATTAGTCGTTGGGAGTAAAAAAGTACAGCGCAGAAGTCTTTTCAGCATGCCAGGCATACTACTTCCACCATCCCATTGTATCGGTTTGCAACATGGTGAAACGGAAAGCAGTCAAGTTTGAAGAGGATACAAAGAAGGCGAAAATAAACAATGTGCCGGATACCCGCGTTGAAGACAGTAAGGCTACAGTTGCAAAGCGAGCAGATCATTCTCCTCTGTTTCCAGTTCTGAGAGTTATTACTGGATCTTATGAGCATCAGCTGCTATGCGTGTCGCTTTCAGTTGATAGACAGGCTTTTTCTCATGAAAAGCCTAGCAGCGATGACTCGAAAGCTACGAATTTTTTTACGCCAATCTTCCACTTTGCTTCCCACACGGCGTCAGTGAGATGCGTTGCTCAAGCAAAGAGATACCTCGTGACAGGCGGAAATGATGAACATATCAGATTATACGATTTACAAAAGCGAAAAGAGATTGGTACTCTTATGCATCATGAAGGAAGCGTGACATGCATGGAATTCGTGAAGTCAGGAAAATGGCTTGTTAGTGGAGGAGAGGACGGGAAAGTTCTTATTTGGAGAACTCAGGACTGGGAAGTGCTGGCCGATATGAAAGGTCACAAAGGCGCGGTCAATGATATTTCAGTTCATCCGTCGGGAAAAATTGCATTGAGTGTTGGACGAGATCGCACATTGCGACTGTGGAACATGATGACGGGAAAGAATGCCAGCGTGCTGCGACTTGGACACGCGGAGCCAATACAAGTGTGTTGGAATTCTTCCGGAGAGAATTATGCAATTGGATGGCAGAAGAAGATCACAATTTACGATATGGTGAGTTTAAAACAGCTGTTGCACCGAATAAAATTTAATACTGACACTATGGCAGAATTCGAAACCACTCTCGTCAATTGATATAAGCTCTCCGCTTTATAGGCTACGCTTTATGCAACTTGATGACGGCGATGAGTCTAAGGAATATCTTGTATCGTCGGATTCTAGTGGTGCTATAAACTTCAGAGACTTAGCATCCGTCACAGAAGATGAGATGCCTATTTCATTCAAGTTAGAAGCACACACCAGCCGGGTTAAAGATTTCACATTTTATTCTAGGTCATGCCCGATTACACTTGCTGGCGACAATCAGTCATTGATGGACAAGCAGACTACATTTATGTCTAGTGTCTCATCTGACGGAAAGATCATTATCTGGAACGTCAATGCCCGTGAGCCCATCGCGATCTATGAGACCAGCGAAAGACTCAACTGCTGTACATTGGTTGCTGAGGAAGTGGAAAAGTATGATACTGTGCTACAGAAAGTGAGCAAGGCAGAAGAAACCGATGACGAGAGCGAGTATGAGAAAGAAGAGGACGAATAGAATCTCAGAGCTGTGTACAAGACTTGGTCACATGCTCTGATACATTAGAAGCAAATAAATCCTAGAATATTTTAAAAATCTCTCCGTAGTGACTGGAGCATGCCGTGACATAGTCAAACCATGCAGAGACACAACATGCCTAGTTAGCAGCCTTGTAGCTTTCGTCTAGACATCGCCGCACGTCTGATTCGGAGAGCCCCTGCGTGGCATCGACTATTTGCCATCCACTGCAAAAGCTGGTGGCGACCTGATGGCGCATAACCCTTCTCCTAAACTTACAAAATCACATGCGGTAAAATTACTAATAATCACTCTTTTATTTGTCATTTGATTAGGAGGAACGCCACAACTTTTTTCCCTTTTTTTTTATTTTATCGTCGCGCCCCTTCCTCTTCGCCTCTCTTCACAACTTTTACAGTTGATTTCTATTCAACACCTTTTCAACAAACTTCTATTACTCTTTATTTTACCTGACATTCAACATGGCTGATCTTTCTGATAAACTCGGCAATATGTCCATCAAAGACCAGGGTGACAAGCAGCAGCAGCCCCAGCAGACTTGGGCTGAACGTCCTACTTACGTTCCTCCCCATGCCCGAAAGTACGGCAACGAGGCTCCTAGATACAACTCTGGGTATGTTCAATTTTGCCATTGTGATTAGATGCTGGTTTCAATATCATTTACTTTGATGAAATGAGATGGTCACGCTAATACTGTCACATACTTTTGACAGTAGAATCTCTACTAACTTCATATCCTCTCTAGTGGCGACAGCTTCCAGAACGATCGTCGCGGCGGATATGGCCGCAACGATGGTGGCTACCAACGGAGTGGCTACAGCAATGGTTATGGTCGTAACTACGGTTCCCGCGATGGCCAGCGTGACGGTGGATTCGGCGGTGGTTCTGGACGTGGCGGTAGATCTGCCAACGAAGGACGATTTGTTGACGGAAAGCATATCCCTGCTGCGCGTGATCCAAGATTAGAGAAGGAGCTTTTTGGCACTCCTGGTGATAATCTGAGACAATCCACTGGTATCAACTTTGACAACTACGATGAAATTCCCGTCGAGGCTACCGGTGACAAGGTCCCCGAGCCTATCACTGCTTTCACCTCGCCTCCCGTTGAGGAACTCCTTCTCAGCAACATTGAACTCTCTGGTTACACCAAGCCCACTCCTGTCCAGAAGTACTCCATCCCTATCGTCTGCGGTGGCAGAGATTTGATGGCTTGTGCCCAGACTGGTTCCGGAAAGACTGGTGGTTTCCTTTTCCCCATTCTCTCTGAGGCCTATACCCAAGGCCCTTCCACTAACCGCCCTGAGGCTGCTGGATCTGCCTACGGTCGTAGCCGAAAGGCTTACCCTACCTCTTTGATTTTGGCTCCTACTCGTGAGCTTGTTTCTCAGATTTACGATGAGGCCCGAAAGTTTGCCTACCGATCATGGGTTAGACCTTGCGTGGTCTATGGTGGTGCCGACATTGGCAGCCAACTTCGCCAAATTGAGCGCGGCTGTGATCTTCTTGTCGCTACTCCCGGTCGTCTTGTCGACCTTTTGGAGCGTGGACGTATTTCCCTTTCCAGTATCAAGTTCCTCGTTCTTGATGAGGCTGATCGTATGCTTGATATGGGTTTCGAGCCCCAGATTCGTCGCATTGTCGAGGGCGAAGATATGCCTGATGTTCAGAACAGACAGACTCTCATGTTTTCTGCCACCTTCCCCCGTGACATCCAGATGCTTGCGCGTGATTTTCTGAAGGATTACATCTTTTTGTCTGTTGGTCGTGTCGGATCTACCTCAGAGAACATTACTCAGAAGGTTGAATATGTTGAGGACTCTGATAAGAGATCTGTCTTGCTTGACATTCTTTCCTCTAACAAGGGTGGTCTTACTCTTATTTTCACTGAGACAAAGCGTATGGCCGATTCGCTGTGTGATTTCCTGATCAATCAGAACTTCCCCGCCACCTCCATTCACGGTGACCGTACTCAGCGTGAGCGTGAGGCTGCCCTCGAGATGTTCCGCAGCGGCCGCGCTCCTATCATGGTTGCTACCGCTGTTGCTGCTCGTGGTCTTGACATTCCTAACGTTACTCACGTCGTCAACTACGATCTTCCCTCTGATATTGATGACTATGTTCACCGTATTGGTCGTACCGGTCGTGCCGGTAACACTGGTATTGCCACCGCTTTCTTTAACCGTGGAAACAAGGGTGTCGTCAAGGAGCTCATTGACATTCTTCGTGAGGCCAACCAGGAGGTCCCCGACTTCTTGGAGGCTGTTGCCGCCGAGGGCGGATATGGTGGCCGTGGTGGTCGTGGTGGCAGCCGTGGTGGCCGTAGCTCAGGCAACCGCGACTTCCGTCGTGGTGGCGGTGGCTATGATAGCTACAGCGGCCCCTCGTACGGAAACGGTGGTGGTTACAGCAGCGGTGGCTATGGCGGCGGCTACGGTGGCTCTTCTTACAGCTCCTACGGTGGCAATGGTGGCTCGTCTTATGGCGGCTCGCAGAGCGGCGGCTGGTGGTAGACGATATTCGCGATTTATTTCACAGAGAAAATTAACGGTAGTCTTATTCACGATAGTACCGTTTTTTTTATCTGCTGTTATGTGCTATTTGGGTCGCTGGTATGAACGTATCAGTGAGCTTGTGTTTTTCTTTTTATTGCGTTTTATGTTTTCGGTTTAGAGTCGCTCCCATTCTTGTTACACGCGCCAGTGACTATGGTTATTAGGTAATAACCGGTAGGGCAATATTAATTGCTCTCTTTGTGCATAATCCTTGCTATTTGCTTAATTTTTCTTGCGAAGACTATTTATTCTTGCCAGAAGAAAGTTAGGTTGTTGATATTGGACTTTTTTATGATGGGTTGCAAGGTCTGCAAGTCGTCTTGTTTTTTTTGTGTTATCGCATTATTCCTCACAGTTTCTTATTTTTCCCCACCTTCAAGTCATTTGTCATTTTGTTCGTTCTCTCTGTTTAATTTGTGTTAATTGGTTTTTCTTCACGATTTACGGTATGACAAGTTATTACCACATGAGAGAAGAAGTATAAAAGTTATTTGTGATTTTACATTGGTCTGGGAAAACAAAAAGGAATTTGGGAATTTATCATATGGGTCGGTAACATAAAGAATTTGGCAATTTTCGTTTTTTTAAATTTGTAAAAAGCTTCATGTCATAGTTGTATTTTTTCACTCTTTTCTTTACATTGTTGTGTTGTTTATTATTGGGACAGGGATACTCATAGAGGTTACTGGTTATTCTAGACAAGAATCGGCGCGCTTTGCTATATTATTTGTATACAATAATAATATTTGTGAATGTTTAAATTTATGCTCTGCTTTTACGACGTAGATAATTCTGACTGATGTATACGTGAAGTTGCCTAAAAACTCAATCCTTATTGTGAAAAAAATGAAAAACAAGAGAAAAGTAAAATCTAATAATACAAAGAGTGCCAATAACAAAAGCAGATTAACTCAAGTGCGATGAGCTATAGCTTTAGCAGCTTGCACAGAACCAGCTGACTTAACCGCTGCAGCATGCGACGCAGCACTGCCCGATCCTGAAGCTGGAGCATGGTGCGCCCCCGTCGAGCCTGAACCGCCTGAGCCCGACGCTGCAGAGCCACCGGCTGCTGCTGCTGCTCCAAATCGCCTCGAACCTTCCCGTTTTCTGATGCTTTTCCTGATCGCTTCTAGCATGCCGCCCCATCTCAATCGCCGTTGTCCGCGTTGCAAATTGTCGTTCTGAATCCCCATAGGCACCATCCTCCGTTTTGTATGTGCTTGAGCGCGACTTGTCGCTTCCAGCCAGATCTGTGCATGTCGAGCATATGGACCGCGAAGATCGGTGATTTGAAAGTTTGGCTCTAATTGCATCCATCTTTCGAAGCATTGCCATGGAGTTCTCCGTTCAATGTTTGAATGAAGGCCCCATGATTGGCGAATATTCATATGTGCAGCAACGATATCCCAGTTGTAGACAAATTCGCTCGCAAATTTTAAGAGGGCAGTATCATCTTGTGGAAGCCAGATCGTTGGAACTCCAAATTCAACATACTTGAGCGCCGGTGGCATCGGAGCTTTAACAAACACTGAACGACGCGTAGATTCACTAATGAACAAAGCGGAGTTTGATACAAAGTTACCAGCTTCATTTTGGCCGGGAATTCGCTCAGTAGAAGTTGATTTTTGTTCAAGCTTACCCCAAGCATGATCCGCTGGAAGATTAGATGGGATCATAGCAAATTTATTTATCGGCACTATTGGAAGCTCCTCAATCATATCGCGGAACAGTTGATCTTTCGAGGGATCTGTTTGAGCAAAATGCTTCAAGGAGAAAATGCCATACGCTTCGGTGTGTGTTATCTCTTCTTGAGCACCAGTTTGGTCATCAGCAGTATTGGTAACTGAATCCAACAGATCAACAGATAGCTGTTCACCAGCAGAGTTCAAGGTAGATTTATCGGCGCCAGCATTAGCAACTTCGACCTCTTCATCAGTTAGGATCCTTGGCGGTTGTGGTGTTATGCACACCGCTGCCTTCCCGTGCATCCAGTATTCCTTGATCATAAGAGCAATCGAAATACCATTCGAAAACTTCTGTTTCCGATAGCTAGCACATTCGTGAGCAGTGACTTGCATTTCACCTAAGAGATAATCCCAGTGAGATTTGGCCCGCTTCGGAGCCCGATATCGTTGCGGCTGTCGCAAACTCCATTTCTTTTCTCGCTTCAACTCATCCATTCGAGCAAAGTTCTTCACAAGTGTTGATTCAAGATATGAAGTCAAATAATTGTCTGTGGTAAGTGACTTGTGAGAAAAAGGAACAAGAGCGGCCAGTGGCGAGGCTTGGATAGAATAGAAAATCTTAACGAGCGGAACGCCCGACTTCACGGGTGGTTCTTCAGCAGCTATATTTCTAGGAATCGACGAGGGTCGTGCAACAATAAGCTCAGGTTCTATGGAAGAAGCAAGAGCTGTTTGCCGCCTAGGATGGGTCTGTCGGGTCGGTGTACCCATGATTTCACTGACTGATTTTTGCTTGATGGCACCAGAGCTGACGCGAGTCGTCATTCGTTCTTGCGATGCCGACTGCTGTTTCAATATAAGGGTAGAGTGTGGACCTGAATGAGACGGCGATTGCACCATGTTCCTTACAGGTGTTGCCAGCTTTGATGTAGGAGTTGTGCGCACATTGGCTGGCAATTGTGCAATGGGATGTGCCTGTGGGGATGTTTGGTGCTGGACTGTCCCTGCAGCAGGGAAATGGGCAGCGCTAGGTGTCGTATGCAGGCCATACTTTCCAGCTGTATACTGTAAAATACCTGAAGAATATTGTTGTAAACTTGGAGATATATGCTGCGGAAGTTGCCGTGTCTTGTTCGCCATATCGCCTGCGTGGGGAATGCTGTGATTGGAAAGTCGCGCATGATCGCGTCCTATTACCTGAACACTTCCATCCTGTCCTTCTGTTTTCTGAGCCTTACTTGCATGTATTGATCGAGGAAGCGACGATTCATCAAACAGATGGCCACTATAGGCATAAGCTTATGTCAGCACACAGACGCATATTTCGATATCCAACCACAGTTGCATCGCCATACCTTTCTAGATCATTTTTCTCCAAAAACGCCATTAAATAATCATCTTCAGATGCGATGATCTCATCCGTGATCGGTAATAGTGGACTTCGTGACAGGAAGTATAGCTCTGATAGCTTTCGCTTCCGACCTTTCACCACATCACTAAACGCGTAATTAGCACACCATTCGTCGTAAATAATCAAAGGACTTCTCATTTAAAAATTGCTCACCTGCACAGCTGCCTTCTCCTCTCGATATTTTCAAAACGCAGTCGGTCAAGCCGATCCTATAACGCTGTCAGTCATCATATCTTGCAACCTCAATCATCCACGCGCAACCACTTACAGACGAAACCTCCATCAGGATTCATTAATCAAAACAGCAAACTAATCAATCTATCCAGCAAACTATCTAATATACAAAAAGATTAGGCTGCTTTGTTGGCTGATTATGCAATGTTGCTGTTATGGCCGTTCTGATTCTGACCAATCACGTGCGCGAACGCTAGCTCTGCAAAATTGGTGAAAATTTGATTTCTCAGAGCGTTCAGGCTGACAGCATTGCTTTGGCGGACGCCGCACGAAAGCCAGGCTAGTAGTGCATCCCCCTTGTTAACAAGCTCCAGCAGCTGAGGTGCTGTATTTTGCGAAAGCTCGTTTTATACAAATCTCAATGAATTGTACAGTTTGACTAGAATATCATATCACCGCGCAATTACTCTACAGCCATTCTTGGCCCCGCAGAGGAAATAATACAACACGACATATCGAATGCAATTCTGTTTATTTATGGCATACTTGCCGCACCTATTTTTGGTTTAGATACTACATTTTGCATTCATTTTTCAACGAATAGCGATGTGGCGCAGTGGAAGCGCGCAGGGCTCATAACCCTGATGTCCCAGGATCGAAACCTGGCATCGCTACTATTTTTTCTCTTTTTTTTGCTGAATTTTTTGATATTTTGCTTGCTTTTATCCTTTTTGCGCAGCTGGTAAAAAAATACTTTTAGAAGCCGAGAGGGTACGGCGGATAGGTGATGTAGCACGAATGTGCAGTATTAACCACTGGTCCTTCCAGATGCTGTCTATATTCGAATGAAAAATGTATTGTTTCAATCTCCCTGCAGCTACAATTCCCCTTTGTGTCTACCTATCTTGACCAATTTAAAAATACAGCCATTTAATTAATGCACAAAATGCAGTGCCTTCGTTAATGAAAATCTCAGTCAGTTGGATTAAGAAAATAAAAGCCGTTCTAACATTTTGGCATCCGTCGTTGTACTTGTAGCAGTGCCATCTGTGCACCAGTTACCAATGGGCTAGAAAGAAAGATCAGTAAATGCTTAAGCGAAAAAACAAGTTAGACACCAAATTATACTTACAATACAACTAAGATACTTGCACCAACTACAATTACCGCCTCCGTGGATAAAGTTGCGAAGAAGGACGATCATGACAACAGCGGTAAAGAAGATCATAATCAGTCGCAGAAGAAACCATAAATACCAAACTGCAGGCTTTCCTGTAAAAGTCACACGCATTGTATCGTATTTGCGGGCATACCAAGTCCCCACCGAGGGGGCGTAGTAATAGCCGTCCTCGTCTCCTGATTTCTCACGGATCTTTAAAGGGCTTCTCAGCAATGCAATTCCAAGAAGGAGACCAATCATGAAACCGCCGATATGAGCAAAATTGTCAATTCCAGGAAGCAGTCCTGTAATGAGAGTAAGGACAATGTCAAAGGCATATCTGAATAAGGCGCTCTTAGGATGCTCAAATGTAGACCAGTTGAAGAAAAGATCAAGAACTTGAACCATCAGAAGTCCGCATATAGCTCCAGATGCGCCGCTATATCATTTTCGTCAGCATTAGCAAATGTTTCCCTTACAAATCATAGTAAACTTAGTAGGGTCTTACCAGCTCGACCGGGCTATTGTATTGAAATTTCCGCTCAGTATAAATCCATTGATTCCTGCCGCAAGGTAGATTACCGCAACTTTAAAGTGCCCGATAGCTCTAAAAAACATGACATATTAGCAACCCTGTCGGCATGATGAAAATAAAGAGGAAAACCTTTCGGTGGAAAATCCAATTTGGATCTGCATAGCAAGATTGACCAGTATGTGGAGAAATCCTGCATGAATAAACATCGGAGTGATAAATCGCCACCACTGCAAAGAATTAGAATTTACTATCTATCAACAAAATACACAATTAATCTTACTTGGTTTGGATGCGTGTCAACACCACCCATGCCGCACAGCTCGGATAGCGAACAGACGTCGGTACTAGCAGAGGTGGAATTTGGGCATGGCCACTTCAGCGATAGATTATCAGTTTCTCCGGAAATCTCTCTCATGCACGGAGTGAAGCGAGATCCCATATGAATTTGAACCTAGAATTTGTTGATCAGATGTAAAGATAGAAGTGTAAAAGCTCAGCTTACGTATACTGATGGTCCGACCATGGGATTAAATGTTGGCTTCGTAGCAATTGGACTTCCGGTATACTTTCCCATTTCCACTAGTTCGGCAATAAAAACCACAATTTGAATAAATGTCATAAAAATTAAAAACCATGGCCATCCCTTAGTCCTCTTCACCATCATTCCTCTTGGAGCTGGAAGTTCTGGAGAAGTCGTTATTCCGGCTGCTGCCGCTGCATCTGGTTCAAGTTGCTGAGCTCCGGGTACCCATGGATTGTAGCCATTGTTCATCGGCTGAGTACTCGCCTCGGTCAATGGAACATTATCACCGTATGGGTTCTGGTAGACACTTGAATGGGCGCCGCTATAGCTCTGTTCTGATTGCATATGCGACAACTCGAACGCTTGGTTCTTATCCGTAGAACGTGCGCTGTATTGACTAGCTGCATCGTCATAATATGAATTTGAATGCTCGTTATTGTCTCGTCCAGACGAGCTGAATGGATTTGAAATTGATACCATTGCAAATTCTACAATGAAATATGATCAGGAGACGGTAGTTGGAGAGACTTTGGGACTACTGTTCAAATGTTCGAATCAGCTTTGAGCCTCACCGGTGCAGCCGCTGTACGAAGCGACTATCGACAGGTGAGTAGTTGGACAAAAAGTAAAATCTGCTTAGGTCTGCAGAAACGATAGTGAGAGTGCCCTTGTTTCTGTCTCTGTGATATATAAAGCGCAATGCAGCTGAAAATCAGGTAAGGCGAGTACGGCGAGAGCGACGACGTAAGCTGCTTGCGGTCTGCGTGCAATCCTTGGTGAACTCCCATCGGCGCCGTTGAATTTCCGTAGATGTTTAAAATCGGTTTGATCCTTCTACAACACAGCACCAACCGAATTATAATCAACTTTAGTCTTCCACTTTCTGCTGAATTGAGTTGATGCGACTATGCTATCGGGTACATATCTATAAGAGGAATTTTTAATTGTACTTTTTTGTCTCATTAAGAGGTAAGATTTTTGACACAGTAGTATTAACATTGAAATTGCAATATTGATCCAGTGCAATATATCTAACTACTTCTACGATACAGACCTTATCTGACCGCTACGGACTGCTCGGTATACATTAGGCAGCTTTGATAAGTTTCTTACTTTGAATTCACATTACGAACATACAAAAAATGGCCAAAACACAGTATCCATTGCTCTATGTAATTCTTGCAGTTTGCATGTACGCAGTGATTGCAGATACCGAAATCAACACGACAACGAAAGTCATAGTGGGGACAATCTTGGGCATGTTTTTTCCGTCTGTTGATATATATCTTTATTCGAGAAGGAAGCGAGGAATTCCAGACGATTTCAGATACAACTCTAGCGATGATGAGGAGCTCTCGGACGATGACGACGATGACGACGATGACGAACAAGAAGGTGAAAAGAGTGACGAGCACGTCAGTGATAATAAGATCGAGACTCAAACGGCGCAATGAAAGCTGGTGGGAAGAATTTGGGGCGATCTGTTGCAGAAGGGAATGCATGGGCAGTATCAACTCAAGAACTACAAGTCCAACGCATTCTGATACTGGGGATCGCATTTACATATACAATATGACATAGAACTACATAGTGACAGCACGATTTTTCAATGGTTAATTAATTAGTTATACAGGATAAGAGCACAAACATTATTGAAAAAAACAGTACACCGATAAACACCAAAAGATTATGAGCCAGCTCGTTTTATGCTGTTGGGGCCAGCACGACACATTACGCCGTGAAAAAAAGTTTTGTAGAGTAGTCACTAAGACTACTGAGATAAAAAATATGCAAGCCAAAAATCGAAAACGCCAACAAAATTCAAAATACTCAAACAGCCTGAACAACAGGGGTAATTTCAGACACTGAGACGTCATGCGATTGTCGGAATTGATCATATTTGACAATGACAGAGAGAAGCTGGTCTAGACTTGATGCATTAACAAAGACGTTTTCGGCACGAAACTGCTTGAGTAGTTCCACCAAAGCACATTTAACAGTTTCTGCCTCAGCGTCATTGCTGTTAGAGTCGTCGTGCTGCTCCTCTGTTCTGCCTAGAGCCATCTTCAGTGACCCCTTGGACACTTCAGGTGACCGGGTACGCACTTTCTTCAAAGACTCCATTCTTGTGCGAGGACGTCTCTGAGTTGTCTTCAAGATTATGACGTTTGAGCTGCCATGGTGGTCGGCAGTGGACATCAGAGCTGGCAACACTCGTTGGATAAACTAGAGACGCAGAGATGTTAGCATGCTTAGACGCAGGACAGGCTGATACAAAGTAGGGTACGCACCTTCTCTTCATTGTCGACACTGCTGAAGATAACAAGGTCAAGTCTTGACTCGTGACGCAAGAACTCTGAAATCATATCGTTCGTATGAGAGTTGTCTTCATCGTCGCTGTCGCTGTCCGACAGGGAATGGTCGTCGGCGGTCAGGTAGTGCAGGTGGGCACAAGGGATGCGGGATTTGGCCCGCACAAACGCAGGCGACTCTTCTTGACGACCAGCAATATAGACGCTGCAGTACGTGGAAATAAGTTGGAGGATGATGAAATCAAGACCAGTGGTCGAGCCTACAATAAGTACAACAGCGCCTTTGAGCATCTTGATCCTTGTCCGTAGGGGTGCGTCTGAATAGTATCGTAGTCTACGGGAGCATCACTACACGCGCAACCGGCGCCTGGCCGCTATATACCAGAGGGCTGACTCTACGATATCGGTTGAAGATATGTTGCGTGATGCTGTCCTGCGAATGGCTAAATAACAGGCGACTTAAAATCATATGATTTAGTGAGCCGCACGGGTCTGTTCAGCGATTTGACTTCGCCGCTGCGCTCTTCGCGAACACGAGCACGCTTGGCCAGGCACTGCGCGGCCAGCCCAGCTCAGCAGAAAGTAAACAAAAGAATGGCACAAGTTTTTTGTAGTGTGTCGCAATACAACTGCTGCTCATGACGGCTGCTCTTGTGTCCTTCAACCGCTGTTGGCGCCCCGCGATGAGGCGGCATTTAATGGCGCAGCAATCCTCCTGCGCTCAACAATTTAAAAATGCAGCACTTGGGATGCTTGAAATCTACATCGAGTATGGATCTTCTATCGCAAAATCATTGAAGCATCGTCATCCTAACCAGAATTATATACATGCAATATATTATGAACTCGCACTCTGAAAACAAACCGATCAGCGAAATGCTATATTTACCTATAGCTTCAGCCCAATGCTTCCAGCGGGACCTTTCTTGTCTTTCTTCAAATGACCATCCACATCCAGCTTCTCGCCGCGCTTGCCAATAACAGTAACATTCCCCTTTTTAAGAGTCTCGACAACACTTGCGCGACTGCCCTCCTTCTGGGCTTTGACCGCACGTGTTTCGAGCTTCTTCTCCTCGCGCTTTGCGAATCGCTCCTTTTCGCGTCTGCGCCTCCGCTTCTTATCTTCCCGTGACATCTCCGAGCGAGCAATAGGTAGACCGTCCGTACCCAGTACCTCCTTTGACTGCTCCTCCGATTTCTTCGCCTTCAGTCCATCGCGGGGAACGTAAACCTCCTGAGGAGCCAACATCCTCTCAGTAGACATAACTGATGGCTGAGCGTCTTCCATCGAAATAGCAGGCGCGCTGGCAATAATTGAAATAGCAGGCTTCGCAGGTTTGGGAGTAAAATGCCAAGAAGTAAGAGCATCAAGTTTAAAAGAAATATCAGCGAACAACTCTTCAACCTCGCGATGCATTTCTTGCAGTTTTGAGTCCTCGACAGTCGGGTGGCCCACAGGGTCGGCCTGCCGCATATGGTCATCCTCGTAGAGCTCCGCGAGGGATTTCGCAGACTTTGTCTGATCCACATTGGTATATTTACTCTGCCGAAATTCAGGCATGCCATCCGGTAATCGCCGCGGTAAATCGTTAAAATCATTCTAAAATATGAGTCAGAATTTTTCAATCACGAAAAGTAATAGAAAACATAAAATAACACACATTTTTAATTCGGTTTCTAATGAGATCCTCCAAAGACTCTGTGGTTTCTTGGGTAATTACAGGTACGGGCTTCGCACCACGATCAAATTCAAGGTCTTCTTCCAACAGCGAGTTTAGCGGTCGCGCGCTGGCCTTGGCCTCACCCATTAAAGTCCAACTCTTCTTAGCCACGTTTTCCTCTTCAAGTTTTGCAATTTGGGATTTCAGTTTTCGCTGCATCTTTTCAAACGTAGAAAGCTTTTTTCCATTATCATCAGCATCTTCGTCCTCTTCAGATTCGTCGGCAAAAAGATCTTTTTTCATTTCTCCCATTGCCAGGTCCAGATTTTCATTATCATCGTCGTCCATAGCAAGCCCTTGGAACTTTTCTTTTCGCTTAGAATGCTCTGACCGTGGTCTACCCTGCCTTCTGTTTGATGGTGGCTTGAAAAAGTCTTCAAATCGGATGTCGTTCGAGTTGTCTTCGGCCGCCTTAGCGCCTCTAGATTCGCCGACAGCACCAAAATGACCTTCTAAATCATCCTCATCGTAGTCATCAGAATCATCATCCAATTCCTCATCGTCTTGAGATGACTTTGAAGCTTTTGGATTTGTCTTTGGCTTAAGCGTGATTTGCTCATCAGGATCGGCAAAATAATCAATTTCATCATCGTCATCGTCGTCATCGTCATTGTTGAGGGCTGAATTTTCAGCATCTTCAGTCATACGATTAAATTGATCAATGTCAAAAAATCCGTCGTTCAGTCCAAAGGTGTCCTTCACAAATTTTTCGCCCGATTCTTCTTCAGAGTCGCCATCCTCTTTGTCGTAAGCTTCAGCGTCAGAGTCCTCGTAATCATCAACCAAGTTACTCATATCTATGTCCTGATCGTCGTCTTCTATGTCGTCATCGTCTTCTTGTTCGTCCTCTTCTTCATCGCTTGGCGCTTCCTCAAGATCTGAGCCCAAAGCGGCATCCAACTCGTCGCTTGCATCACTATCCATCTCTTGCAGTTCATCTTCCTCCTCGTCGGAGTCATTTTCACTGGCCTCTGCCTCTGATCCACTTAAAGACAGCTCTGCACTCTCTTCTTCGCTATTTTCGCCTTCGTCGTCGACTTCAGTAAGCTTTCTTCGTTTGGCAATCTTTTCAAGTTCGTCGTCTCCCTCTTCATTCTCTCCGGTGATCTCAATATACCGATCATGTAGCACTTTGTCGGCCACACCGTCAAGAACAAGTCTGGTCTGCTCCCAAATCTGAACAGCATCGAGTCCGTCGACGTAAATTCCGTTCTTGAAAACTTTTGAGTATTGTCGTGCGACAGGATCGAGAAAGTACTTGACCGACGAACGAGTCGACTCACGAAGAGAGTCCGTTGGGCGCAGCAGCGACTCGGGCGCCGTTTCTAATACATCTCTCAAAGCATCTATTGATTTCTTTGATGAGTCCATTATTCTTCTCCTCGTAAGAGCCGTTTGAACTCCTGCTTTGCTTGCGTGTGCTAGCCTGGGACGATGAATACGAATTAAAGGCTCTCAGAGTTCAAAAAAATTTCGGGAATACATAGGGTAAGGGTTTGTAACTCCCAAGCGAACAGGAAATTTGGCTGACTGCGACTGGGACAAGTTTGAGTCGGATCGCTAGTTCTTTTGGTCCGGCCCAGTGTGTGCATTGTGTGGTCCTGTTCACAACCGTGGTCGCCTTCTGCGAACGACTCTCAGAGGAGCCGGGTGGTTTAGCAGACTAGATTGCAGAACCAGTAACTAACGATCTGTGTACTGAATCAATGCTTTCGGAGGCTGTGCTGACGTTGCTCAGTGACGGGCAATCCAGCACATTATCCGAACTAGCGGATGCAGTTTCGGGCTTGCTTGAAGACCCTGACGAGCAGGAGTTTCGGCTTGCCTGTGATCTTTTGTTCATGCTGGAGGATGAGCCCAAGGATATGCTGGGCAAGGAGTTAGAGGATTCAAGCTCAATTGCGCGGATCCTCAATGCAGAGTATCTCTTATATAAGTTCTACGAACGCTATGGGGCAATCGAAATGAACCCATTTCTGTCACATTTTGTCGCTGTTTACAATGACGGGAAGAAGCATCTAGTCGCGTCTTCTGATAGCCGCGATGACGGAAACATCAAGCAGATGGTGCAGACAACTCTGGTATCACTCTTCCTGGTGGGTGCAGGGCACATTGTGGGTGAGCTCAAAGCGGCTGATTTTCCTTCCGTATGGAATGACCTGCTTCGCGATGACATTGATACAGACAAGTTTATGGAGGCACTGGTTAATCAAGGAGTCATGGATCCCCCAATGGAGGCTGCTCCCAAGTCGTCGGCGTCCAGCATCATGCAGGAGGAGGTAGCAAACAGCTTCGTTTATGATACAAATAGTGATGGAGACATCGTAAAGCATCCAATGCCTATTCGCGTGATTCCAAATCCGATTACAGCTGCAGATATTTCTGAGAATGATGAGAATTTGAACAGTGGCAAGCTGGCACTGCTTGTTCGAACGTTGCTGAATCGTGCAATGACGGAGGAATTGCCCGAGCAGGAGACTGAGGTGAGGCTTTTAGAGAGCATCAGACTATCTATTATTATGCTAAAAATAATTTGGATTTTAGGAATTGCTTAATGTTTTAAAGCGAGACTCGATGTTGTTGATGGGATCTATTGATCTGTCGATAAATGCAATCACTGCTATCTTGCATTTTACTCCCTACTTAGGACGCTCCTTAGTCACGTTACTGCTTTCAACTGCATTAAGAGCAGAGTGAGTGAAATTGCAAAATTTGTAATGATATCTTTGTGCTAACAAGGATTCAAATGATCTAGTGTTCTGCAGATTTTGCAGAACCTTCCTCTTTCGCTGCCCGCGCTGGAAGTGTTGAGCCATCTGGTCGTCTCAGATTCGCGCACGCCAGCTCAGAAGCAACAGCAAGTATTTCCAATTACTATTCTGCGAGAGGAGGAAAAATCGTTGCTGTTGCACCATTTCTTGTCGAATGCTACGCGGGCGATTGATGCTAAACGAGTCGATGCGCCGGGTGGTTATGGCGAGGATCTTATGCAGGTTACGCGACCAGTTCAGCTGATATGTCTGTTTATTCAGTCATTGCTACGGGCGGGTGCTATTCAGCTGGAAGAGTATGTGTACGAGGTGCAGGTGCTTGCGCTGAGCTTCGCACATGTACCGGAAGCAACTGAATTGTTTCACGCAGTGCAGGTAGCGATGGTGAAGCAAGCGCCAGTAAACCCAGAGCAACAGCCGGCTCCGCAACAGGCGCAGTCACAGCAGCAAACACAGCAGCAAGCACAGCGGGCAGTGCCTGCATTGTAAGCAGTAGCTGCGAGAGGATGAGTGAGCCACAGATAGGAAAGGGAGAGGGAAGCAAGGGTGTGTGAGTGCATTCTAATTCGAAGATGGGTGAAAGCTTATGTATATTATTAAGAATTGTCGGGACGCATGATGTTGAGGCAGTTCCGCAATTGCATTACAGGCGTTTGCAGGCAGGCAGAGTAATGGCGTATTGAATAAATAAAACAGCTATGGATCAAATGTGCGCGTTTACAGAGCGGATCCTATTTTTGGGATTGGCCGAGCAAGACAATGGTCGAGCACGGGCTGGGTTTCGAGAGCGCGATTTCTTTCAAATTCCTGATCTCCATTCGCTCCGCCGCTGCGGGAAGTACAGCGGCAAAAGTATTGAAACAATATACAGTAGAAAGACGCAGATTTAAGAGCTGCTGCTGAACACAAAAATATCCAGCTGTAGCCAGTATTCAGACAACACAGAAGCAATAAAAATTTGCGTAGCGAGCACCTTAACGACAGACGCGTTACAGGCGCGTTTCGGAGTCGTGGCGCAGCTAATGGGCTATTTTGGGGACGCCACCACAGCTCATTCCAGACTCGGAGCAACTCTTCCTGCTCGCGGTCGCCTGCTTCGAGCTTTTCCTTCCTCACTCTCGCGCATCTGCTCTTGACCGCTTCTCTTAGAGTCCTCGTTGCTACCGGACACTGCTTCGTATACTTTTTACTCGTGCCGTCCTAATCCCGGGTTATCGCGCTCAGGGTCCTCGTCGCAGTCGCACTTCCGTCTCTCCTACAGTGCGTGCTGCAAGCTGCTGTCTACATCCCGCTGGTATTCTCTGGCTTTACGTCAAATCTGCCATGCTGGTTCTTCGCCAGGTTTTGGCAATCGTGCTCGTGCTTGAGCTGGGCCTTGTATTTGCTCAGGGTATGTCTTTTTACTACCGCATATATTGAACTAATGGGAGTGACGTATACTGACACCGTCTGATACTGCAGAGTCAGAATCGACTTCCACCTCCACCATTTCCACATTAGATGCTGCTGCCGCTGCTGCCGCTGCTGCGGTGACATCCTCTTCTACGTCGACCATCACTGATGTCGCTGCCGCAGTCACTACTTCATCCTCCACCACAGATGCGGCCGTGGAGACAACAGATCCCACCGCATCAACCATCACCGATATTGCGACCACAACTTCCAGCACGACTTTGGCACAAACGCTCGTTTGGGTAACAACTTATACCCTTGGCGCGACACAAACTATCCAAGTCCCTTATACACAGTCATTCTCGAGTATGTACAGTGCAATGGCAGAGCCGGTAAGTGGCTCGATCGGACTCGGAACTATTTCAGGCACAGTCGGCGCAGTCAAAGCAGCATCGACCACTATCACTTCTTCGTCAGGTGCCGCTAGCGTTTTGAAAGCAGATGCTGATCATATTATTATGCTTGCGATATATGCCGCGGCAGGTGCTGCTGTCTTCATCTGCTCCAGCAGCTATCTGCTGATGTGAGCTCGGATAAGCCCGTCCGCTATGTTGTAGAAGTTTGCATTTACTGTTCATTTTTGGATTAGAGTCGTTACTGTTTTTTACGGGATGTATTTTGCTTTCAAGCTATCGTGCACTCTTGCGAACAGCTCGGTAGAAACACGCGGTATGAAACGGTTGCCATGATAATGAACCTCGCGCTGTCACCGTTCTGACCCGTTATACACGTCTATTGAATGTTTGAAGAGATGTGTCAATATTTGAGAGGTCTGTTTTATTGGAAATGCGTTATCAGTTATATTATATGAGGGTGTCATGTTTGTTACATTAGGCGTGATGATGATTGATTGATTTTGACAACGCGCTCCTTTGACTACTATTTCTGGTCGTGACGAAGCGACGCGTTGCCCTTGATGTCTATCATTGTTATTGATTACAGGCGTTTTGTTTTATACTTTTTCCTCTTTTTTTTTCTGCTCATTACTAAAATAAGGCGGTTGTTTGCACTTCAGTTGAGAGAATAGAATGAATTTTTTTTCGATTAGCATAGTGCGCTGTGGATGGAATGCAGGTCTATAGATAGTAAATCGCGCTCAAATTGGAGTGTGAGCATTAAACGGTGACGACGATCTACGATATGCCGTCGCGCGCCGAAAAAGGCAAGGCGCGCACGTGCAATGCGAACACAACATAAGGTATTTGTACAGCATAGCCCTAGTTTGCAATGCAGGGTTTCGGTGTACGTGACTGCGTTTATGAATGAGCCGCATACAGAGTTCGAAGACAGCATCACAGCTGGAGTACTCGTTAACAATCGAGGCTGTACTGAGAACACCGCACCGGAACAACCATCTACACATCCTTGTTCAGTTCACACATCAATAATGGCACCAGCTGTATGTGGTTAATTCGTTATGTTTTTATTTGATATCCTCGGAAGTATATGAATCTCAAATGCTTTGCTGGCGAATAGTCGCGTGAAGATGGAGCGTTGTATATTATCGAGATTTGTTGTAAGACCAGTAGGCTGAGATTTTCCTTTTTGTTTTCTAGAAGTCAAGCAAGAAGGCCTCCAAGACCGTCTCCAAGGTATGCACCTTTTTTTTCGTTGCTTGATCTGTTTTCTTGAGAAAACTGGGCATGAATTGCTGGATGAAATGGCGAGATTTGGTTCTAACAATCCTCGTGCAGTACGTCGTCGACTACTCCAACGCCGCCACCATCTTCGATGCCGAGGCTTTCGTCACCTTCTTGAACACCAAGATCAAGGTCGATGGCCGCACCGGAAACCTCGGTGACCTCATCACCGTCGCCAAGGAGGGTGACTCCAAGGTCGCTGTCACTGCCCACACCGACTTCTCTGGCCGATACCTTAAGTACTTGACCAAGAAGTACCTGAAGAAGACCAACTTCCGTGACTGTATGTCCAATCTTTCTATTTTACGATTGTAATTGTTATGGGCCCAAATACTGACTGAAATTAGGGCTTCGTGTCGTCTCCGTTTCCAAGGGTGCTTACGAGCTCAGATACTTCAACGTTGCCGTCTCTGATGACGAGGACGAGGATGATGACGAGTAAACGTATAATTGTACATTGAAAAGGAAAAAAAATTATAAACGGATTTTGTATTAAAAGTTTGTCTCAAAATATTACGGTACATCAAATTATTAAGTCAAACAAACGTAAATAAGTATTTGCTGTGAATTAATGGTAACGAACGTAATCAAATGCAACTCCAAGTCCTAATGTATATACCCGCACTCACCCGAATTTGCCAAAAATTAAAATAATCATCAACGTTCTGCTCATAGCTTTTTGTATAAACGCATAAAGAACCGCATGTTCTCAAGCTGCAAAGGATATTTGACTTGCTTCTCGTCGATCCTGAACCAGACAGAGTCATTCTCAACAAGCTTCTCCCAGCCGTCAGTCGAAGACTGAGGAGAGTCGTTAACCAGTGTATGGTCCAGTAGGAACTGGACTGGAAATGTTTTGCTTCCGATCTGAATATGTGAGTACGAGCCGGCGCTTTCGAGGATGAGAAGCAATGTGCCAGGCTTGCAGGACTCTGAAAGATAGCGTAAGAAAGTCATTGTTCGTGACTTTGACTGAGCAAACAGCTCGTTTGTAGTGAAAAGAATTGTAATGAGATTGAATGATGCCAAGTCGACTGAGAGTAGAGTAGGAGATGCTGAAGAGACAGCAGTAGTTGTAGAAATTTCGCCTTCTGTGGAGCCAGGGACTGAATTCTCTGCCGGCAGAGCGATTGGATTCTTAGAAGCATCCACCTGACAAGGAGCATCGAGAATATCAAACTGCTGAAATTGCATGTCGATTGTTTTGTCTGATTCGCTTTGCTGGCTGTCTGATCCGATCTGCTGTCCTAGTTCTTTAGTTACGCCGGTTCTGAGTCGTTCAAAGACATCTTCCCAGTCTGCGATATCGACAGCCATGATTTCCACATTTTTGGCATTCAAGTCCCATGCAAGCGCAGTCATAGCTAGTACTTCCCCGCCCGCTCCACCACCAATGCAGAGGACGCGCTTGGATGGAACTTTGGGTGACTGCAGCAGCTGCGGGATCTGGGGACAGAGGTCTCCAAAGACATGCAAGTAGGCGAGTGCACGCGACGACGACCATCTGACGATGTATGCAAGTAGGTAGTCGGGAGAGTCAAACGCAGCAAGGTAGTCTCGAGCAAAGAGATGTGCCTTGACTGCCTGGATCGTGGCTGTGAGGGTGTCGAAATCTGCGAAGACGGAGGAGAAGCTGCGCTGGATGAGAGTGAGGAGGGACTGCTGTCGTTTTGGCGAGGCGTACTTGGACTGCACTTGTTGCACTTGCTGCTGTTGCTGCTGCTGCTGATGGTACTTCTGCTTCTGGAGACTCTTCTGCTCAGAGCCCCGCGGGCCACTCTTCTTGGGCGCCATTCTGCCTGCAAAGCCAGGACAAGTGCTGCCAGCTGACAAGATGTCCTCGAATATCTGAAATCCGAGGCAGGTGCGGCACACTTGGTTTCAAACCCGCGCCGCACCATTCTTTGTCCGGTTTCAGACTGGCAGTCGCGGGTTGCGGTTCAAATCCAGGCTGGCTGAATAAAATTGGTTTGATTGGCCAGCACGACGGTTTCGAGGAGAAAAAGCAGACCACACCCGGACACTCACACTCACAGCACACCAGCACGTCCATCCCATAGGCAACATCTCCCCTCTTCTACCCAGCCCAACAGCATCAGAATCTCACAATGATTGCCCGACAGCTTGTTTCAGTCGCTCGCGTCGCCTCGCGCTCCGTCGCCATGCGCGCCGTTCCCGTCGCTTCGCGCTCTTTCTCGCTCACCGCCTTCCGAGGTGCGTCCCTTCTTTTCCCTGCTGCAGCTGCCGTCGTCGCGATCTAAATGCCTTTATCGAGTTTTCAGCTGGAATATGTGATGTGCAAGTGCCTCGATCTTTTTTCGCTTCAGTAATCGACAGATTGGTGCTTGCCCAGCCGGCATAGTCAACGCGCACGAACGGCAGCTGCTTCTTCAACCGCCGTCTTCAAGATACAGAAACAAATACTAACTCGTCTTTTTTTTTCAAAAATTATAGCCAACGCTAAGCCCTCTGACTCTCACGTTGAGGTTGCCCCTGTTGTCAGCATGGACATTGAGTCCGTCAAGTCCGACACTGATCTCTTCGGACCTGGTGCTCAGCAAGGCGTTGTCCCTACCAACTTGGAGCAGGCCACCGGTCTTGGTAAGTCTCCGTCTTTCTTGGCTTGTGTTCCGATGGTTTTTTTTTCATCTGTGCCAGCAAAAAAATGGAAAATTACAATAGAATCTAATCATATATGATCCTTAGAGCGTCTTGAATTGCTTGCTGAGATGACCGGAATCGACCTCTTCGACGAAACCCCCCTCCCCTCCGACAGAATGGGCACCATGGCGGATCCTATCGTCATGGAGTCTCCCGTTGAGCAGAAGTACATCGGATGCACCGGTATCCCCGCCGACACCCATGAGATCGAGTATGTTTGGATTTTTCTAACTTTTTTTTTTGACTTGCATCGTGTATGCTGACTCTTTTGCCTTCACAGGTGGATGAACGCTACCATTCACGACCCCGCCCGATGCATCGAGTGCGGATGCGTCTACAAGCTCGAGTACATCGGACCCGCTGCCGAACTCGAGGGCGGCCACCACCACTAAACTCTTTCCTATAATTACGAAATCCCAGCATATCAAATCGAGACAAGCGAAATTAAAACACAATAAAGAACAAGCACTTTACACATCAGGTCTGCGGCACCTATAAGTCGGAGAATCGACGTCAACTAAACAGTTTATTGCACGCTGCTACAGGTTAATATCGGTTATTTTTTTTTTGAAATTTTTATATTTTTTCTACTATTTTTGAAGTTGAGGGAGAGTTTGAGGTTGTCGTCGATGTAAATATTCTTTTAGTTTTTATTTGTTTGTTGACCTTTTGTCTATTTGCCGGGTATTGTAGTTACAAGAAAAATCATAGCATTTCTATTTATTATCAACGATTTTCTTGCAGTTGATGTCGAGATCTAGAGCTCATAAACAGACTTCCTGCTCTTTCACTACTTGCTTTCGATAGTCTGTGATATGACCCAAAACCAGTAAATTATAGCATGCGAATCATTTATTATTTACAAGAACATTGCATAGTAAATTCACACAAACACGTGCCTCTCACAATTCCGGTACTATCTCGCAGTCTAATCATCATCCGCATCCCAGTTTCCTGGCATCTGTGTCTTGGGCATGACTGGACCTCCGGCGCGCTTAGCCATCACAATCTGGTCGACAGAAAGAATAGTGTTCACGGTATCAGTAGCGAGTTTGATAGCCCAGCTCTTGGCGGCGAGTGCGTCGTAAATACCACACTCCTTCGCGTTAAGCAGGCCGCTCGCGTCATTCTCATCAACATCAACGCCGGCAGACCAGTCGTCCTTCTTGCCGTGAGCCGCGTATAATCGGCCTAGCAGCTCGGTAGCGTCCAGACCGGCGTTATCTGCCAATATCCGTGGGACAATCTCAAATGCCTCGCCGTACTTCTTAATAGCATGTTGTAAGATTCCCGGAGTCTTCTCACCATATGCACCAATTCGCTGCACCAACTCGATCTCACTTGCTCCAGCACCGGGAAGCAGACGACCATCCTTAGCAAGCGACTTAGTGATGCTGACACCATCGTCGATAGCGCGCTCAACATCGTCAAGAAGACCTTGGGTTGCACCGCGGATGACAATCGTTGAAGTGCGTGTAATTTCGTTTACTACACAATCCATTCTGTTAGTCCAATTTCTTTAAAATTCATCTCTACAATGATATGAAAATATGTGAGATACTCACGTTGTCTAACAACAGTGACTCTGTCGCCGCCAATCTCAACTGTCTCAACAATGTCAATCTTGCCCATCTCCTCCGGCATGGGAGCCCCAAACCGCGGTAAAGGCGTGGCTCCAACAACTCTGCATAACCTTCTAAGATCAAACTTGCTGGGAACTCGCAAGACGAGAATGCCGTAACGGTTGAGGTAGTTGAGAGCGAGCTCGCCGATGGCGGCTCCACCGACGAGAACACGAACTCCGCTGTCTGCTAAAGCCTTGATGTCCTTAATAATAAATCAAGTTAGCAATTGAGGACATAAGATAAATGCAAAAAATATTTAAAATCATACAGCTTCAAGATGGGCTTCCTCGTCCTTGGTAAAATTAAGCATCTCCTTCGCATTGTGAAGTAAAACGGTTCCCTTCGTCTCAGTCTGGGAGATATCGATCGGGCAGGTGAAAACACCAACACGCGCAGTCGAGGTAATTTTCTTGATAGAGCCCTCAGGCTCGCGGTTGAAAACCATACCTTTGATGACTGTGCTCGCGGTGAGGTTACTGCCCATGATCTTGACCACGCGGACGTTGTCGACATTAAAGTTCTTGGGGTTCTTGGGCATGACAGAGAGAACAGCTTCGGCAACGAGCTTGGCAAGTAAATCCTCGGAGCCGTATTGCTTTGACATGATTGCGGGTCTGATAGCCTTGTATAATTCTTCCTGATCGTGCAAATCTCCCACCTTGTCAACGACAAGTTCTGCAATAACATTGTTAGTACACAATTGCAAGCATTCTCACAATCTGCACAACAGTATATAATACCTTCCAAAGCTGTCTGGGTAAACTTCTCAGCTAGCTCGTAACCTTGAATGATATCGGCAGGGTGCAGTCCAATACGGATCAAGTTCTCGGCCTGGTTCAACAGCTCTCCTGCCATGATTATGACGAGATTGGTAGCGTCGCCCATCTATTGTAAAGATTAGCTTTCTACGCACCACATAAAGAGCCATTAACATGCTGCATACCTCCGACTCCTGCTGTTGACTAGCCATAACCATCAGCTTTGCCGCTGGATGAATGACTTCGAGCTCACGCAGGATCGTAGCCGCGTCACTGGTCAAGAACACTTTCTGCAAATCTAATCAATCGCACCAGATTAGTTCTCTATCCCAAAATCCCCTTCGTATTTCATTGCAAGCGCACATACGGTTGATAACAATCTTATTCCGTCCACAGGGACCAATTGAGGTGCGAACAATCGACGCGATCTCCCTGCAGGCATCAATGTTTCTGCTAATAGCACCATCCTCGCTCTGGTAAGTCTGGTAACCAGGCTTGAACAGCTGAGTACCAGGAGCACTAGGCAGCGATAATCCTGACATCTGTATTTTTTGTTACTTGCTAGCGGAAATTGAGTGAACAACAAAATAAATGCGACGTGGTTATCGAGACGCGAGATGAAGCCCGCAGAATATTTTGCGCGTGAGCGCGCGACCGTCGAGCCGGGTAACTCACCCCTTTTGAGGACTGATTTGTCTATTGATTTGATGAATTACTGTACTGGGTAACCAAATTGGTGAAAATGGATAATGGCAATAGATGCGCAGTTCTACAGTCGTAATCATACGCAGAATATTCCTAAGCTATGTACATTTTAGAATTATACAGTATTTTTCAGCTCATACAACCCATACACCGGTTTATCCATCATCGAGTTATCAGTTGATTTGATTATGTCATGTCTTTTTTGATGATCTCTTCTTCTGCGCTTGAGAAGCAGAAGAAGAAGTAGTGGTAGAAGCAGCAGCATCAGACGAGACTTCGACGATCTTCTTGTTTATCTTCTTCTTCTTTTGCTGCTGTTCCTCTTTCTTCCGTCTCTGTGCAGACGCATTTTCTAGCTCCTTGATCTTAACAGCTGTATCCTCAAATAGCCTTTTCGAAATCTCCTCGTCATTAGCAATCTTCATTGGTGAAGGCTTCGTCACAAGAGCACACTCGCGGTATAGTTTTCCTCCATTACCCTGAGCGCCCTCCGGGTTCATAAGCGCATGCAATACGGTTTGCGCTCCCTGTGACGGGCTTTTCAAAACAAGCCACCAAAATGGCCATAAAATCAGATAAACCAGTAACCCCCAAAGAGATTCTAGTGACAGGTAGCTTCGCGTCGAAGGTGTGCGCGTGAACCCCGGGTTTGCAAGTGAAATACGGACGTTGTTTGATTGCTTGTCCGGTCTTTGGTATGCATCCAAAGAGCGCTGAAATTCGCGAACAAACATTAGCAGTGCAAGTTTTGATGATCCAAAAACCTTCCAAGGCTGTGAAGCCGGGTATTGTCGGGACTCAAAGGCTGGATCATCGATATCAAAGTCTGCGAGAACATAGGATGTGCAGCCGGCGATGACGATGCGCACCTCGCGGTCTGCAGGCTGGACTCGAAAAGAGGGCGAAAGCATAGTGATGAGATGATAATGCCCAAGGTAGTTAACACCATACTGCGACTCGACGCCGTCGACTGTGAATCGTCTAGGTGTGAACGGAGGCTGACAGACGGCAGCGCAGCAGACAAGCGCGTCGAGGCGTCGAGGAGGCGAGTTATCCAGCCATTTTGTAGCAAACACACGGATCGAGTGTAGATCTGCCAAATTGACTTCTTCAGCATAAATGAGCTGGTTCCCGGTGCGCTCGCGCAGCTCTGCGATAAAATCGATGAGAAAGGCGTCAGACAGAGAACGCGCCAGGAAGATCAGCTGCGCGCCGCGCTGTGCCAGATCCTCAGCGACAGCTTGCCCAATGCCGGATGTACCACCCTAAAAAGGCCTCTTCGTTAGCCTGTCTATACGTAGAGTAGAATGAATGCAGATAAGCACGTACGGTGATCATGACGACGCGACCGTGCATTTCGCGTTCCCAGGTATTTGATGCGCCGGAGAAGTAGCGCTTGAGCAGCGCTGCACCTGCAATGTATGGTCCATACGTCTGCACATACGGCCAAAGCGGAATAGTGTCCTTTGGCCCTCTGTTAAGCACTGTCCAGGCGATATCCAAAGGCATTGCTCTGCGTATTCCAGTAAAATCTGACTATTGATCCTCGCCCATCTTCTCTCACTCAATATCCAGCCTGTCCACCCTAACCCTAACCACCACCCAGGGGATCGTCCATTTTTTGTCTGGGCTGATTAAAATGGGGAAAGCCCTTTCGTTGACCACTTCGCCCACCAGCTCCTCTGTCGTTCTTCGCCTCTTCCCTGTCCGTGCCTCGCTGGTTGTGTTTACGTTTTGTGTGATCTTTGCTGGGCGTAATTGCTGTGTTTTTCTCTCGCTATAGATCTTTCTTGTTTGCTCTTTTAGTGGGTAAATACATCAGCTTAGCATGGCCTCGTCGGGCTCGCATGCGGGCGGCGCACCTTCCTCATCCATCTCTCATTTGCTCGACCAGGCCCTGGTCTCTCTTTCCGACCAGCAGCGCCTGCAATCTCAGCAGCACGATGCTGTAGCCTCTACGAGCTCGAGCTCGGGATCGAATACCCACGCTGTCTCTCGCTTTGGCTCCCAGCAGCATCAGCCGCATCATCATCATCAAGTTTCACCTGGCTCTCTTGTCCACCCTCAACAACGGCAGCTTCACCCGCATAATACCCTTCCTGGAGATTTGTTTGTCTCTGTATCGCCGTCTTCTTCAGCATATACTACTCCACAGCAGCTCTCGTCCGACTCCGCCGACGACGAAGACGACGATGAAGATGACGATGATGATACAGCCGCTGATATCAACGACGATGCATACACAAAGGATAGACTAGACGAGTTTGCAGAGTTGCCCCAGACTGATTCAATTGTTGCCAGACTTCCTACCGAGCTGCTGTTACAGATCTTTGGCTCTTATGATGAGCCTAAGCATCTGCGTAACGTGTTCTTTGTGTGCAGAGCTTGGTCGCGATGTGCTGTTGAACTCCTGTGGTATCGGCCGAATCTTGCATCGCCGTCCATTCTTGTGCGTTTTCTTAAGACACTCAAAAAGTTGGACGGTGCATTTTTTAATTATGGGCGTTATGTGAGGAAACTGAACCTCGCCCAAGTTGCCGACAATCTGTCAGACCAGATGATGCTCACGATCGGTGCTGCCTGTCACGAACTTGAGCGCCTTTCCATGACAGGATGCAGACGACTGACTGATGTCTCTCTTGTTCCGGTTTTTGAGAGCAATCCACATCTAGTAACGCTCGACTTGACAAACGTCGAGCTGCTCAGAGACGCAACCGTGCTCGCCATCGCGCGAGGTTGCAAGAGCCTGCAGGTACTTAGTCTGGCCGGCTGCAAAGAAGTCACCGACGAATCTATTATTTCTCTAGCTGAGAATTGTCACATCCTGCGCCGACTCAAGCTTATCGACTGCAACCAGATCACAGATGCCTCAATATCCGCCATCGCCAAGAACTGTTCACACATGCTTGAACTGGACGTCCAGAGCTGCGCCAAGATCACTGACGAGTCCGTTGCTGAGGCAATGCGACAACTAGCTAGTCTGCGTGAGCTCAAACTTGGTTTTAATCCAAATGTATCTGGCGCGTCGTTCGCAGCCATTGGCGGCATCGCTGAGGGTACGCTCGCGTCTTTGACACCCCCACCGCAGCAGATGCGTTTAGATGCTCTGCGAGTGCTGGATTTGACGCTTTGCGAATCCATCAACGACTTGGCAGTTAAGCGGATCATCGATATCGCTCCGCGATTGCGTAATCTCGTGTTTGCAAAGTGCGTTAATATTACAGATCGCAGTCTTGCACATATCGCCCGACTTGGGCGGTCGTTGCATTATTTGCATCTTGGGCACTGCGCTAATATTACCGATGCTGGAGTCAACCTGCTTGTGCAACAATGTACACGTATTCGGTATATAGACCTTGGCTGTTGCAGTCTGCTCACTAACAGCGCTGTCGCTGACCTTGCGACGCTGCCGAAGTTGCGAAGAGTGGGACTTGTCAAGTGTCAGAATATAACTGACACGGCGATACATTCACTTGTTCAGAGGAGGAATGTGGGACTTGAGAACTCGCTTGAGCGTGTGCATCTTTCATATTGCACTGGTTTAACTTTATCTGTATGTTGCTATTTATATTTCTTAGTCTTCTATACCCACGTTATGCTAATATGATGAACACAAACAGGCTATCTACGATTTACTAAACAGCTGCCCACGACTAACGCACTTGTCACTCACTGGTATTCCTGCATTTTTGCGGCCTGAGCTGACACAATACTGCCGCGAGCCGCCTCAAGAGTTCAACTCGCACCAGCAGTCTGTATTTTGCGTGTTCAGCGGTATTGGCGTAGCAAAGCTTCGACAACATTTGAACCAAGTTGTGCGCGAACAGCATAGTCTATACATGCGCATGCAACAACAGATGCAAATCACCCAAAACGCGCTTTTAGCTCATCCCAATGGTCACGCATTGCTTGACGAGCAGCAACAAGCCTTTCAACAAGCTGCTGCGATGAATTTGTTTGCTGCTCCGCCTTTTATGGCTGATGTCAACGCGGTGCTTGCTGCTGCTGAGATGGTGCCGAATTTTGACGCAGCAGGACAGCAGGATGAAGCCGATGAGCCGATGAATGACGTCGAAGAGGAAGTAGTTGAAGGTGATGAGATTTGAAGTAGAGAGGGATTACGCATGAATAATGGTTTGAAGGGAAATTTGCTGTGTATGGTTGGTTGGCTGGATAATTTTCTTCGTTTATTTTTATGATTGTTATGAGATGGGAATTAGTTTTCAAATGCATTGATATATTATTTTCGTATGAGGGGGGTATGAAATTATAGTGCAGACGCAACGCGCAGTGCTAGAGTAGAGAATTGGCTCCTGATAATTTGAAGGAGCATCGTGCATAACGCTGCTACTGTGAGATCGACAACCCCGCCGATAAGCTGTATTTCCAGGAACCTGAAGTGATACCGCTTTCCTTGACTACAAGAGTCAAAATGTCCGGCATCATAGCTGAAACTGTTTGCTATTTGCCATTTTTGTGTTGTTTTTTTTTTGGTCCCTTGGTCTCGAGAATTGCGTGTTCTGGAATTGAGGCGGGGCAAGGGGCAGAGGGGGAGAATGATTCGTACAGCAGTGCAACACCGCCCACTCAATACAGCTGCCTGCAGTCTCCAAAATATTTAAACAGACAGCCTTTTAAGAATTAAACTAGCAGTTTGTTGCATAATTAATGAATGAATAGCTAGACTATTCCTTACAAATCAAATCTACTGCGACGCGGCATGGCGACATGGAGTAATTACGTCACCAAAGTTATCTGTTGAGCCGCACGGTCCGGAGATCTTTCTATCAGAACGAGTTAGAGGAGAAGAGCGATTGTAGACACCTACGAACAATACGAAGACGAAGATGTACAGACTTGGACGTGTTGGGTTAGCTGCGTGTGTGCGTGCTGCTGGACGTGTCGACGCAAGGCGGATGATGTCGTCAGCTGAGGCACTGGCAAGTGTAAGTTCTACTCCGAGCGCGTTTATTCAGTGAAGTTAACGACCGTGGCAGGTACAAAAGAGCGGACTGTTTAAAGAAGCCGGGATTATCAATGGACGCGAAGTAAGCTCAATGAGTACATTTGACGTGCTGAATCCGGCTACACAAGACGTGATAGCATCAATGCCAGATATGACGACGCAAGAGCTTGACCAAGCGATTGCTGGCTCGCAAGAAGCGTTTGCTGCTTTTCGGCGCACGAGCGGGTTCGATCGTGCTGCGATGCTTCAACGCTGGTATTCACTAATGCTTGCGAATAGTGATGGGCTTGCTGCGCTTATTACGCTCGAGAACGGGAAACCGTATGCTGAGGCGAAGGGCGAGATCGCGTATGCAGCGAGCTTTTTGAATTGGTTTGCGGGAGAAGCACCTCGCGCTTACGGCGACGTTTTGTCTCCCTCTAACCCGTCGAACCGCGCATTTGCAATTAAGCAGCCTATTGGTGTCGTAGGTGTTGTCACACCATGGAATTTTCCCGCTGCTATGATCACTCGAAAAGTCGCGGCAGCGATCGCTGCGGGATGTACGGCTGTGGTCAAGCCCGACGCGTCAACTCCGCTTACCGCTGTTGCACTGGCTGCTCTCGCACTTGAAGCAGGAATTCCAGCTGGTGTTTTGAATGTGGTATCAACCTCCCGTGATGGAGCAGCAGCAATTGGAAAGATGCTGACGGACGACCGACGCGTGCGGAAGCTCTCGTTCACAGGTTCGACGGCGGTCGGAAAGCTTTTGATGGCACATTCAGCTGGATCGCTTAAGAAGCTTTCACTCGAACTTGGAGGAAACGCTCCGTTTATTGTTTTTGACGATGTCAAGGATGTCGCAGCTGCTGCGACCGCAGCTGCCGCGAGCAAGTTTCGCGGATCAGGACAAACGTGCGTGTGTGCGAACCGCATTTTCGTACAGTCGGCAATCTACGATGAATTTGTCGAGCGTCTTTCGTCTATTGCAAAAGGGTTTGTTGTCGGCGAAGGGTTTGCCGACAAGTCAACGCATGGTCCGCTTATCAACGCGCGTGCGCTGGAAAAGGTCGAGCGCCATGTCGCCGATGCGATTGAGCTAGGCGGCGAGGTGGTTGAGGGAGGATATCGTGCAGCTAGCGAGATCGGACCGAACTTCTACCAGCCGGCTGTGATTGCGAATGCTAATTCGAGGATGGCTATTGCTGGAGAGGAGACATTTGGACCTGTTGCAGCGATATTCCGATTTGAAAATGAAGAAGAGGTTGTGCGCGAGGCTAACAATGTTGATGCGGGATTGGCTAGTTATGTTATGACGAGCGATGTGTCAAGAATGTTTAGAGTCGCGGAACAGCTTGATTTTGGTATGGTTGGAGTTAATACAGGATTGATTAGTGACGCCGCGGTTCCGTTTGGAGGTGTTAAGGATAGTGGATTTGGACGAGAGGGCAGCAAGTATGGAATAGAAGGTGAGTCTGATTGATGTTGCAGTTGGAGAGACGAGACAGTGTGAGACTAACGTTGCTATAGAGTACTTGACAATTAAGGCGATTACGATTGGCGGAGTCTATTAGAAGACGCTGCGAGGAGGACAGTGGCGGATGCTAGTACGGGTAGAATACATATTTTACGATGTGATTAAGTTTAGAGATTGATGGTGGTTGACTGAGTTCGGTGAGATTATCATGAGAACTGCGGTGAATGTGCGATTCAACAGCAGTTCGCGCAGCAGTTGATTCAAGACAGATATGGAGCAGAGGACACACCGGGTTCTGCACAGATGAGAGTGGATGGGCAGTTGGTGCCTCCTGGGCGGCGACGGCGGTGGGAGGGGAGACTCTACGCATTGCTATTGAACGAGAGTGAGGGTGTTGGGTGAGCAGGAGGACGGAGATGAGAACAGCGCAGGCAAGAGATACCGGCGAGGCTGCTGCAAGATTGCTCTGCACCACCGTGAGCAGTGTGTGATTGTTACCATCACGTACTTGTATTGGACATCTCTGTCACTGATGCACCACGATTGTCTGCTGAGAGCTGAGCAGAATGAAGCAAGGCGAGCAGAGCAGGGCGGCGATTAAGGTTTACTTAACCATTGCCGGACAAAGCCACGAAATCTAAAGAGAGACAAAGGGCTGAGTTTGAGTGTAAGACAAAGATGAACAAATAGCAACAAAACTCTGGAAACGAGACTATTGTTTTGGTGTTTTTTTGAGGGAAAAAGGCTGGGAAGGAGCAGACAGTGAGCATTCGCAGAGTTGCCGAGGTTGATTCTTGGCTCGCTGCTGCTTTGGCTGTCCATGCCTTTGTTCTTGTTCTCCGTGATCCTCTTACTCACCTGCTCCTTGTTTACCCTCTGCTGCTCTTTAACTTCTCCCATCTCACCTTTAATCACAGCACCTTTTTCTCAGCAGCGGGGCCACGCATTTTCTTTCACTCTTCTCGCTGATCAGCACGGAGGACTGTCTTTGCCTTTGTCGATCGTCCCCACCGCTCGCTTAAGCTTTCACTCTCAACCTTCTGTTAAACCTTACGTTTCTGCACATAAGCGCCGCACGCCGCACCCCGCACTCACAAAGCACATAAAACAGATTTCAGACACACAACTGGATCACCACCCAATCCGGATATATAAGTGCCTGGTTCCCCCGGTTCGCTCCTCCGCGTCTTCTTCCCCGTCCTTATTTTCATCTTCGTCCTCCTGCTTGCCCGCCGCCCGCACTCTCGTTCAATAGCAATGCGTTACTCCGCCATCTTCGCCGCCATCGCTGGCATCACCGCCGTCGCCGCCCAGGAGGCACCCGCCTGCGCATCCACCTGTCTCTCTGGCGCCCTCTCCGCCTCCGGCTGCTCTTCGGTCTCCGTTGAGTGTCTCTGCCAGAGCAGCGCCTACATCGACGCCGTCACCTCCTGCGTTCAGACCTCCTGCGCGCAGTCCGACTGGGCCGCCGCTCTCGATTACGCGCAGTCCCTCTGCTCGTCGGCCGGCGTCACACTCTCCGTTAACACCGCGACCTTCACTGTCGCTGCCGCCAGTGGATCTGCCTCTGCTGATGCTTCCTCCGCCGAGGCTTCCTCCACCGAGGCTTCCTCCACCGAGGCTTCTTCGTCTGCTGTCTCCTCTGCTGCTGCTGGATCATCAGCCGCTGTCTCCTCTGCTGCTTCCACGTCCTCAAGCGCTGTTTCCTCCGCTGCTGAGTCTTCGTCGGCCTCAGCCTCTTCTTCCTCCGAGGTCTCGTCCGCTGCTGTCTCGTCGACTTTCTCGACCTCGACTGCTTCTTCGTCGTCTGTCGCTACTTCGTCCGCAGCTGCTTCGTCCGCCGCTGCTTCGTCCTCTGAAGCTTCGTCCTCTGAGGCTTCGTCGTCTAGCCCGGCTTCTCAGACCAGTTCGGCTGCCTCCTCCAACCTTGCTTCTGACTTCATTCTCTCTAAGGCTGTTCTTGGATTCGTCATCGCAAGCTTTGTCGCCGGTGTTGCTTCCTTTGCGCAGTTGTAATAATCCCCTCCACGCTCTGAATTTGTCTCCTAATTTGTGATAATCGGCAATATGGTGTCTAGATTGAGCATTTACAGAGCTGTCGTGCGTGATATTCTATTTCCTATTGTATTTTGTTTGTGAGCTGGAGTCAACTCATCTATTCAATCCGGGATGCATTACAGGATTATTCAAAAATTGTATTATCTTCAAAAATATCAGCCTCTCCCACTGAGCAAGGTCTCTCGTAGCCTGTACACACGTAACCCTCCCACTCCAATCCCCCGCTCTTCTTCTACGCTCCTTACGTAGGCCGTCATCTCGTAATCAAAAAACACACGGCAATGCAGAATCACATGTGACGATCTCGAGTGACGGAATAACTTTGTCCCCGCATCTCGTAATCGCTCCTCGGCGAAACGAGGCGAACGCTGAACCCCACGCGGCATAAACTACTAAATCGTCATCTTACTCAGCAGTTCTGCCACATGATTATCGGACTCCGCCTAATCAGCACGCAGGAAGGGCGGGGCATACTGTGCAAGCTGACGCGGAGCTCGTGTCAGACAGAGCCGGTAGATTGGGTTGAGGTCCTTGAACGGACGACTCAAAGTCGGCTCGACTCAGCGTGCAGATCAATACCAATATCATCAAGAGCTTTTTCAGATACGCTTTATTTATATAACATGTCGCTATACTCTAATCGGGAAACAACTAAACATCAAAATGTATTCATCATCAAATCGTAATAGTCTTAGAACAATGCACTATGAGACGCAATAGCGCAATAGCAGCCCAAAACCAAACGCGGAGTTATGTACCGAGTGCAAGCCTGCAAAGAGAAAACAACAACAATGACAAACTAATGATAATACCTTCTGACAAAACTGAAAAAAAAACCCTTGTAAGTACTTTTCCGATAGCCTTCCCCTGGCGCACCTAGTGCATAATAAGTGCACTTCTTCATGAATTTGTACAAGTTCGAAGCATACGCAGTAAACCAACTACTCCTTGCGTCGACTAGAGCCAACCTTCAGCGACCGCACTCTCTTCAGCAATGTGGTCGCCGGCGCAGGGGCATCAACCGCATACGACGAAGATGCAGGCGAAGAAACCTGTCGCATCATCTTTGGCGCAGCAGGAGGCGGCATGCCATCGTAATCCTCTTCTAGGATCGCAAGTGGCCGGTCGTCAGCCGAGTGGTGTCGACTGCCCGGGTTGATATTCGCTCGCGCAGTGTTTATCGGTGTCAGATGTCTTTGGTGCTGCTTCGAGGAGTCTGCACTACGAAGCTTCTGCACAATCGACTTCTTCCGCACAAGCGACGCTCCAGATTCACCGATCTTTGAGAAATCTATGGTATCATTGTGGTGATCGCTTTGTTGTTGTTGCTGCTCGATTGCTGCACGCGATGCAGGGGTTCCTTCAAAAAAGGTCGTCGAACCAAGTCCAAGCGAGGTCTCTCCAAACACTGGGTCAGGCCGATATGTCACATCAAATCTTCCCGCTGGATCATCCGTTGGGATGTCGTACTTCATTGTTGCCGACGCGGACGCACCCTTGCGGTGAGCAAGCAGGTGCACTGGCGTTCCAAGCGAATTATTCTCCGAGTCAGCAGGAAATGCAAGCATCGGAGCCTTGCGGTCGATGCGATTGCGGTGTGGATTGCAGGCGTCAAACGGACCATCGTGATGAAAGCCTGTGCCGAAGATGCCGGTAACATCAAGTCTGTCGATTGTGTCGAGAGGACCATTCTTCTTCTTCGACGACGACGACGACGAAGATGACTTGCTGTGATGGTTGCCGCTGTTGCTACTTGTGCTGTGATGTCGAGATGTTGGTGATGCACTCTTCGCGTGGTGGTGGCGATGGTGATGGCTGCCGCTAGAGCTGCCATTACGGCTTCGCTCGCTGCTGTGATGGTGCACTGCTGGCTGTAACGATTTCTCCGGAGCAGCGGCCGCAGAGACTGCGTGTCTATGAGAGCGCGAGTGCGACGAGCGCTCGACGAAGGGATCTGTCTCCGAGTCGGACACGCGACGCGCTGTGCTACGCGGCGGAGGCGGCGGCGGAGGCGGCGGAGCTGCTGGCCAGCTCACGTTGCCACTAAACAGCTGCTGGCCGTGTCTTGCGGTGTTGTTGTGGTGATGGTGGTTGCCGGAGCTGTTACTGTGGTTGCTGGTGCTGCTGGTTCGGCGGAGATCCGAAGGCTGGGTCGAGGGTGCCCGCTGACTGTTGTCATCGAGGCCAAAGTCGAGCAAGAGCGAAGGCAGGTCCTCTGAGGCGCGACCACTAGCAGGCAAACTATTACCGAGGCTGCTGGTTGTGCTTGCCGGGCTGCTGAACCCACTGCCGTCAAGAAAGGGGTTTTTGGACGCGAACTGTGAGGGTGCGGACTGGGTAGGCATCATGTCCGTCGCCCGCGGACGAAACGGGTTATTCGACGCAAACTGCATTTCTGCTGCTGCTCACGCTCACCGGGTCCAGCTCAAGGCGTGCGCAAAGGCTGATTGCTGCTGAGACCACGAGCGCGCTGTGCGGTGTGCCTGGAGGCGGTGATGGTGCTTGCTATGGTCCCGCGTGAGGAACGAATGTGCCGGCCGCTGTCTGTTGTTGTGGAGACGGCGGTGCGCGGGACGAGGCCAGGGGCTTCCCTTGCGCGCGCCAACACACCAAGCGCCGTCGCGTTTGTGCAGCTGCTGACTCATCTGCAAATTGCGTAAGTGCTGAGTCAGCATGCTTGATTTTTACAGCATCACGTGTCTATGTGACTGCTTCTGCGCCCTGCCCTACTCTCCAGACTGACTGCAGCCCTATCTCTCTTCGCGGCCGCCGCTCTCTCGTCTCTCCCGCACAACAACCATCTAATGTCCGTCGCCTCGAAGGTGTGTATTCCCTGGCCTTTGGGCTGCTCAATTTGCAGTCGTCATACTAACATGCTCCTTCTCTAGAATCATTTCAGTCTGTTAGGTATGTCTCTGGTCCACCGTCCCGTCTTTTTTTCCTTCACCAAGCCGCAGCCGCAGCCGCAGAGTTAGCATTGCTCTACAGTGACGCAGCTACGATTCTCGTTGTTTTGCAGCATATAACAAGCAATCAGTTTTATTAGCTCGTGTGCTAACCTCTTCCTCGTCTCTTTATAGCCGACGACATCGAGGAGCCGATTGTGGCTCCCGTTGAGCCCGTCACCAAGCCGACCACTTCGTCAAAGAAGACCGACGCGCCGCCCAAATCGGCCAAGCCTGAGAACGCTCGCCAGAAGCAGCCGCGCACAAACGCAAACGATGCTGCTATCCGCGACAAGTCCTCTGGTCGTGCTGCCAACCGCTCGCGCCCTACCGAATCTGGCGACTCCAGCGCACCCCGTCGTGGAGGCCGTGGAGGCCGTGCAGGAAAGAGACAGTTTGACCGGCATTCAACTGCTCCTGCGTATGTGCTCCCTTTTTCGTTCGGCAAATTACCTTGCCATTGATAACGTGTGTTGAATCAGTCTAACATCTCGTTGATAGTGACTCTGAGAAGCAGGTAGCTGAATCATGGGGTTCGGCCGCTACCGAGCTCAAGGACGAGCAGGCCTCGAAGGAGGATGCCTCCGCCGAGGTCGAAGCTGGCTCCGAGCCCGCCACCCCTGCCGTCGAGGAGGACAAATCAAAGACCTTTGAGGAGTACCTCGAGGAGCTCAAGCTCCAGTCCGTCGACCTTGGCCCGAAGCCCGAGATCCGCAAGCCCAACGAGGGTGAGGATCCTTCCTCGTGGGGTACCGTTGCTCCCGCTAAGGACGACCTCGAGGTCGCCGACCCTTACATCAAGGTCAAGGCCAAGGAGGTCAAAGTCAAGGCTAAGAAAGAGAAGACCATCGTCGAGTTCGAGCCTCAGTTCGCTCCCATCCGTGACTCGTCTGCTCCCCGCCGCGGCGGCCGTGATGGTCCCCGTGGTGGTGCCCGTGGTGGCCGTGGTGGCCGCAATGGTCGCGGTGGCCGTGGCGGTCGCTCATCTGCCCCCGCTGCTGCCCCTGCTGTCAGCTTGTCGAACCTCTCTGAGTTCCCTTCGCTCTCCTAAATCTTGTCTTTTTGTCATTTAATTCGTTAGGCTCATAGGCAAAAGTTGGTTTTGTATTCTAATCTAAAAATATATCTATCATCCTAAAGTACTTCTATTCCTATTGTGCCTTTCTCAACCAGTAGGCTACGTAGCTTATAATTAACGATAAAGGCATTGATAATAGAACTATAAATACATATCAAACTTTCATTTCATAGTTACAAATACAACTTTAAGCAAACACATCAGATCTCTCAACTTCCAAATCGTCATTCTCCATTTCTAAATTGGAAAAGTTAGTCGAAGCCCTCAGACGACACAAATTTGAAAAAAAAAATTGGATAGGCATACCATTAAACGCAGTGAAGTGAATTGGTCGATGAATCTCGTGGTAAAACGCGAGTGGGGTGTCAAGTTTCAAATCGTAACGCGCGTTGGGATTCCATCCGGCGCCGACAAATGCATTGTTCCAGAATCCAGTTTCCTAAAAATCACGTCAGAAACTATCATATATCTCTAAAATCAATAGATCAAAAACTTACTGGCACTAAGAAAAATCCCATAATTCTGTCGGACAACAGCAACTGACTCTTGTTACCAAAACTAGGCAAATATCCTTGCGGCATAGTCGATATCACATCTTTATTCTTCGAACCCCACTCAATGCCTTCAGGCTTGAGTGTATAGGCAGCCAACGATACAGATCCCGGCGTAAAGCTGACAGTCATTGTGACTGAATCCCGTGGATCCCAGACTCCTTCGTGCGATTTGATCAATTGCGCATGCTGCGTTACATCAATCGGAGACATTGCACTTACTTCTTGCGCTTGGGTATGGATCCATCCAAGAGGCTCGAGTCCCTTGAGCAAAAATTCATGCTCAGGCAATTGGTGAGGCAATTGGACACTCTGGTTGTTACCCAACTGTGGTACCATCACAATACACTTGATCTCCTTCACCTGCGGATTATCCGCTGGCGAAGCACCATAAAGTAATCCAGCAATCTGTGCACGCAGATCGGCAATCTGAATGAACTTCTTGAGAATGTTCTTCGGCATCACGTACGTGCATTGTTCTTCATCGTCGCGAATATCCTCAGACGAAACGTAAATGTTCTTAGTGCGCATGTGTAAGTTGGCAGACGAAACGGCACGCGTACGCCACTCAGTTTTACTGGCAAAAGTCTGCTGCTCGTAGTTGCTAGTGGTCACAACGTATATCTCATCACCATGCACGTTCTGAGTCTTGGTCTTCACTGCGGTGAGCTGCGACTGTTCGTCTTGCTGCTGCTGATCCACATCCGCAATCTCTTGTCGTCGCTGTGAGGGAGCTTTAATCTCCTGTCCAAGAATCAAATCACGCACTTCGTGCTGCGTCAGTGCCGTCACGTTCACATTGTTCTTCTTTCCGTAGTCATTCAAAATCAGATCCTTGAGTTGCGTCTCAACCTTGATCCACTCCTCGTCGGTAAACGATGGCCAGATATGATGATCAAGCGTAACAACACTCTTGTCTGGACGAAGAATGATCTTAGCCTTGTCGATATTAACATGCAAGGCACGTAGAATCAAAATCAATCTCGAAAACGCAGTGTACGAAGAAATAGTCTTCAACCAGTCATCGTACAAATTAAATAGAACCATCTGCGGCTCGGTAGCCTTCAAGATCAGCTCAGCCAACTTCTCAATCTTCATCGCAGCCTGGAATGGAAGCTGCAACTCCGAAGGTCTGATTGAAATATTAGGGAAATCAAGCAAGTGAACTTCGAGTGGGTCAAGAATTCCCTTTCTCGTCACAATCAGCTGCTTAGGTTGCTCTTCAACAGGAAGTGACCTAATCAACGCAGCAACTTCTTCGGCCGTCTTCCATTTGGCCAACTGTCCAAGACGTTTCTGACCAGCCCATACTGATGTATGGATGATCTTCAAAAACAACTGACCAGTCCGCGGGTTGAAGATAAAAATTGCTCCGTTAATCGGCTTTGTCGCAAGGTTACCTTCGAAGGTCTTGTGAATTGTCACTCGATACACATTACTGTCATCCACAAAAAATTGGGCTAAAGAGCTATTAGTATAAATCAAAAGATATAAAGAAAATGATAAAACTTACTCTGATTGCTAAACAGTTCACTGTAGTTTTGCGAGTTCAAATAAGCCTCTTGAGGTTCAGACGAGTACAGCTGGAGACCCTTGCGGATACGCTCACGCAGAACATACAAGGCAGGGTTAGCCTTCATGATTTTCGACATGGCCTGTTGCATCAATGGCTTGAGACCAGGGAACCAGTTTCCATAAGCATCATAAATGTTGTACGCAAGGTCAATACCCACCATGACACCAGTTGGCGAAGGGTAAATACTGGTGCTATCGGTGGTATAGTCCAAAAACTTGGCGCGGGTGTATCGCGAAATATCATGAGAGTCGTAATCACCATATCTAAGCTGAATATCGATCCAGAACTTATTGGCTGTTGTCGCGTCCATAGTGTCCTTGCTATCGTTCAGCAGCGATGGCTTGCTAATACTCCATCGGTACGAGCTGAATAGCAAGATGTCTGCACAAGAAGAGTTCATCTTATATGACTTTCTCGGATGGATCGTCTCCTTCTGAACGCTCTCAATCTGAAGCACATCCGTCTCTTGATCCAATACTTGGCACAAATCGAAAACAACAGACTCGTGAATCTTCTGCCACAAATGCGCACGGAAGATCTGAATCAAAGAAATTTTCAAAGTAGGAATCTTTCCATGCAAGAAAATACCAGTCAGATCAAGCTGGACAAGGAAACCGACGTAGACGTTAGCACGGTTGATAGTCGGCGACCACCACAACGTGAATCGACGATTAGGAATTTGATTAAGACCTGATCGCTGCGCAATGGTAAGCTTCTTGAACTTCATAGAGTCTTCGAATCCAGAAGCTTTCTCCCAGAAAAGACCCTCCCAGCTTGGGAATCCAGTAGCTTTGAATAGAGTATGCTCCAGAATGGTCTCAATACCTCCCAAAGCCTGAATAACGTCAGTTCGATAGGCGTTCAAATTCCAGAGCTTTCCGTCATGACGTTGACTAGTCCACCAGAATGGATTCGACTTTGCGATTGAGTACTGCTTAAATTCAGTACGCACACGGTGACCCTTGTCGTAAGCAAGCGTGTGACGATCCTTTTGGAAAAGCGTGTTGATACGAGGAAGTCCACGATCCCAACTATCCTCAAGATCCTCGAGAGTCAGTCGTCGATTTTGCTGATTAGCTTCTTGTCTCTTCATAGCGTATTCAGCCCAAACGCGCTGTGAGTCGACAAATTCAGACTCCCAGGTAGTCAAATATCTGAAAATATTCGGAATAAGCTGATCCTCGTCATGGCTCAATCCCGATCGGAAATGAGTGATACCGGTATCAGTCTGCTTCGACCAACGCAAATCAGAAGCAGGAATCAAGATATGGCTTGCGCTAAGCATTCCGAGACCGCCAAGCTCCTTAGGCGTGTAAAAGACGGCAGGTGGGAAACGCGAAGGCATCTTCGAATTTAGACCAATCTTCACACGAGTTTGAATCTTAGTCTCACATTTCACCAACGTATCCAAAAGCTCTTCAGTGGAAATTGCCGCTTCTCGGTAATAGGTGAAAAGAGCAATAAGCGCTGTATTCCACTTGTTTGCAATCTTGGTGAAAGTGGTTGACCCTGATGACATCAAAATCTGCCGAATTCGGTTATTGAATTTTGCAATATCTTCCTCAGTCACACGCAAAAATGCATAAGCAGTTCTCTCCTTCGTCGACTCATTCACTAAACTCCAAACACTATCCTTCACCGCCAACTCCGTCGCCTCATTTCTGGCCTTTGGCAAAATTCGTACTTCAAATCCGCACATAGAAAAGAGCAAGTTCGGATTGTCCTTGCTATACACCGACGCAAATGTATCTTCCCACTCAATCGTAGTAATCGAACGAGGCAATCGATTCTTCAATTCCCAGAATACAGCACGGCCAAGATTAACGTCATGGCGCATCAATCGCATACGACTGTCACGCGGCCAGCATTTCTTATTATTGTAACCAACTACATTCTCAAAGTTAGGATCAGGTTGCTCAGTTAAAAATCGCTGGATTAGCTCGCGTGCTTCATCAGCTGTGAATCTGAAGAAGATATGAATTCGGTCAATGTATCGAGAGTACAATCTGATTGGATGATGCATCTCGGTCTCTTCATCCTTGAACTGACAGAACTCGTTGGGTGCCTGTGGTGGACCAGCAAGATCGGTTGCTCTCTGAAGACCAAGGAGAAGAATATCGACCACAAGACCGTAGTACTGGAATACAAACGAAGAAAATTGCAGACCGCGCATCATTCCATAATTGTTAATGTGGTTCATATCCTTGTACGTCAAGTTGATATTATTCTTAGCACTGTAGCAAGCAGTTAGTGATCAATTCATGTTTATCAGGCAAGAAAATAGCAAGTACTTACGTGATGTAATCTGCAATATTCGAATCCACAATCAATCGTAGCAAACGATTAAGTAATGTTAAATCAGTCTTCTCAGCCAGTTTGCTTAGAGTAGTCTCAATCATGACGTTGCACTGTCCCTCATTAGCATCCCATACGTCGGTGAGATTATTGATACCCTGACACCATTTGTACACTAACAGTGGAGGCACCTCGGAATCACTAGGTTTTATCCAGTTGGGGAATAGGCGGCGCTTGTCTGCCTCATACCAAAGATACTGATCGAGATAGGCGTCAGTAATCTTTTCGAGAGGGTCAACGTCAATGACAGGAGTGATATGACTGTAGTGGTCCATCATGTCAATTCCCACTTCTTTAAACGCACGCTGCGTGAGCAAAAAGGTCTTGATGCGGCTTAGACACTCATGCGGATTGTCATACGCCTGTTCAATCAACGTCAATTCCTCACGCTGCGATTGATTCAATCTACCCTTGATAGAGTATGCCTCTTTCAATCTCTCAAGAGCAAGAACCAGCAGCTTCGTATCATGCTTGTAGCTCAGAGGTGGGAACAAAATTGGAGTGAATTTGCGACTCTCAAGCCAATGAACCATGGTTGCGTACATCGCAACACCTTCGTCGGGTGTCACATATGGGCCATCCTTCAAAAAGTTGTGTTGACGCTCCTGCTCAGACTTAAGCCACAAACGAGTCAATCGGCCCAAATTCTTCTTTGCGACAGTCTTGTCAACGGTGGCACCACGACGAATACGCTCCCTGTTGTAATGTGCGACAGAGATCCAACCGTCAGCTTTAGCTTTAACATAACGCAAAATGATGCTCTCAACTGGCGCAGGCAGACCTGGCACCTTCCATGGAATATTGGCCTTCCAGCAGCGCCAAGCCTCACTGAGATGCTGCAGAATCGTTTTGGCCTTATTCTGCTTAAGTCCTTCAGGAATCATATCTAAAATATCATGCATAACTGAAGCACGTAATTCAAGATCATAATATGACTCTACGCGCTGCTTAGTGACGGTCTTAGCGACACCCTTTGAATGACGCCCTTCAAACTGTCTGGCCAGCAGATTTCCTAGCCATCGTTCCAAAAGCGGGATGATTCCTCTCAAAAAGAAAAGCCAAACTCTCCATGAGGGCTGCCAGAAACCGCAACCTGGTCCCTTTCCAATAACGACATTGAAACGGTAATAAATCACATGCTTAAGATCCTTGCATGCACGAATCTGATGCATGACCTTATACTTGTAACGATAGATACCGGTGAGCTGGCCGAGATGGTTAAGCGTATAGTGAATACCATCAGCAAGCTGAAAAGCATCAACGTTTCCAAGTCGATATTGAACCTGTGCATCAACAAGCAGCTTTGTCACACGCAAAATTTCACGCATCAAATGAAACGCGTTTCCGAAACGTGATCTCTTTCGCTCCTTTGTAGTGAGAGTCTTAGTGGGCTTCAAATTGAAGTTGAAGTCAAGATGCAGATAGGTAAGACCCTTTCGGTGAATAAGCAAGTTGAGCATATTGAATCCCTGACGGCAGAGCTGTAGACCAGCCTCAACCCAATCGATCGTAGTTTGCTGGAAAAATTTCGTATTTTTCAGGTTCTTGAAGAGATACTGCTTGCGCTGGTTGCTGGGTTTGCGAGTGCGTAGCGCATTGAGAACGTATGTTTTCAGCAACTTTTGATAGGAAACGCGAACCTTGACGGGATATCCAGCCGGAGGATGCTCAAGATACCAGTTCTTGACAAGTGCGACATCCTGGGAGCGCACCATCCGGCCTGAACGACGGTTAAATGGGTAAGGTGCCCACCACAAAGAAATAGCACCAGCAGTATTGTCGGTGAAAAGCTCTTCTTCGTTAAACAGCGGATCAACGTAAGGCGGAAGCTCAAATTCAGTGTCCTCCTCTTCATCGCCAAAAATTTCGTCTTCGTGTGCTTCCTCAAGATCTGGCATCACCTTTCGAATAGAAATTGGCGAAAGACTGGATCCAAAGTAGAAGGCCGGGTAGTCGGGATCTTCGGGCACGTTGACTCTCTGAGGCTCACTATACCAGTCGATCTCAACTGACCTTGGCAGTGAATTATACAAATGAGGATATGCGATACGATATTCGGTACGGACCGGTGCACGGAAAATGATTCTGTCGATTGCGTTGAACTCGCCGAAGTCTTCGTCATTGGGATCAACGTCCTTGTACAGCCTCTCAAACTTAGGACCACCTGGAATAGCAACATTGAGAGCCTTGGCAGTGAAAAAGGATTTTTTATCAAACATATAAAAATAGTTCTTATCAACGTTCTCTGACAGAAGAGAGCCTGCAAGACGGTACAGAACCGCCATCTGCGGCAGATCGAGGGTCCACTTGCGGTAAGATGGTCCCGGAACAAACTGCGATTCGTCGATAAGAGGATGATCATCATATAACCATTCCATAACAGCACTATCTTCATCTTCGTTGAGCTCTAGCTGAATAGCTTCAGGAGGCTCAACGCCGTCAATGTTCTCTGACCACGAGATCGGCGGCTCTTCGTCGTCGAAAGGTGGAAAACGCATTCGCTTAAAGTGCTTACGGTCCCGCTTCTCACGACGCATCATAAGCCACATTGTTGCCCATTGTGCTGCATAAACCGGCTCAATAACACGAGGGATTTCATTGACAAACGTAATCGCACCAGTGATATGATACAGTACACGAACGTCGCGTGCTTCTTCCCATGGCTGCGGCATGTTCTCAAGCAGCTTAATGACCGCGTGTGGCATGTACTTGAGCGCACCAAGATACGATCGCTTGTCAGCGGCAAACTTCTTCGATGACATATCGCCATGGTCACGCATAATCTTGCGCAGATGCTCTGGAGGCATGTCGGATTTCTGCACCTGCACGTAAGACACCGCAGAGCGTTTCTCGCTGAATTTCTGCTTCTGGAGTTGATGCCATTTGCGCTTGCGCTCCAAAAGCTTTGGAAGTTCGGGATCACGCGGTCCTCGAGTTGCCGAAGGCGTTGAAGGTGGTGGCGGTGGGAGAGAGCCTGGTGGGGGAGGCGGTGGTGGTGGATACATCGCGCTTGAAGGAGGTGGTGGAGGGAGCGGCAGGGACGATGCACCGCCAGACGGGGGGGGAGGCGGAGGCACCATTCCCCTTCCCGGTCCGTTCCATCCTGGAGGCAAGTTTGACATTTCGATGTCGGCGGTTGGAGGATGGAAGGAGTTGTAAAAGTGGCGATGGAGAGAGGTAAAAAGCGGCAGCAAGCAGACACAAAAGATGTGGTGGGAAGTATTTCGTAGCTATGAACTCTATTTTACTGTCACGCACTTGCGCGGATATACCGTACTCTGACAGCAGAATCGCGCTCTAACATAATACTACTCCATTTGAAATTGATTTACCTGGACACTATAATTGAATGAATAGAATAAATGATTTATATGTATCACAAAACTGATAAATATTACATAAAAAACAAAGGCAATAAAATAATAAGACTTAAAAATGGCATATCAACTAAAGTCCACAAAAACAAGAAATTGCGAAATCGTATCATATCGTACACACTCTTTATAAGCAAACCCAACCCCAAAGAAATTAATACTACTCTAATATAGCACTCATATAACCTTTAAACTCTAGCAGGAGGAGGAGGACCGCCCTGCATGACTGGTTGCATAGGAACCGGCTGTTGTAGTGGTACAGATTGTCGTTGCATTTGCACGGGCTGTTGCAGTGGCATGGCTTGCTGTGTTGAAGGCGCTGAGCCCAAGCCTATCGCCCCAATAGATCCTGAGGTTTGAGTCCTGACAAGTTCTTTCATACGCTTTTCGCAAGCCTTAGCAGGCTTACCAACTCTATCAGCGATGCGCTTCCATTTGTTTTCCTCGTCCTCTCTGAACGCATCAGCAAGCTTCGTGTCCTCTTCAGGATTCCATGTCGTGTGTTTCATGTCAGCATAGTAATGCTTTTTGATAGCACCAGCAGTGCGGTTAGGAAACTCCTTGGTTATTGCCTGCCACTTTGTGCCGCACTCGACAAGAACGCGTAATCTCTCTTCCTCCGACTTCGTCCAGGTAGTGGCGCGAGCAGGAGCGTTGCGCTTTGGGGGCACCTGACCATGAGCACCATTAGGCTGTTGTGGAGCTTGTTGTTGGGTCTGCTGCGAGGTCTGTTGTGGAGCCTGTTGAGGTAATTGCACCTGTTGTTTTTGTGGGGATGCTGGTGGAGGTTGTTGCTGCTGTTGCTGTGGCATGGGAGTCTGCGTCAATGGCATACCTGACTGTTGCTGCTGTGCATGCGCTTGTGGCTGTTGTTGCTGCATAGGCTGGGGAGACATTGAGATAGGTGGATTGTTTATGGGCATTGCAGGGCTGAGTTTCTGCTTTTTGATAACATGGCCAGGTGCAGGTGAAGATGACGCAACGCTGGTCATATCAGAGTTGTCAAGGGCCTCAAAATTAAACGACGATCCGCCGGTGGACGAATGAGCTATACTGCTTATACTGCCATGACGCTGTTGCATCTGCTGTTGTGCCCGCTGCTGAGCATGCTGTGGCAGAGGAGACATTGGCATATGCGATGTATGTTGCAGCTGGTGCTGTTGTTGTTGTGGCTGCTGCTGGGGTTGCTGCTGTGTGGATGCCAGCGGGGGAGGAGCAGGCCGCTTTGATTCGTACGAGCGCGTGCTGTAATTGTCATATCCGAGATCGTGCTGCTGTTGCAATGACTGAAGCTGATGAGCCTGGGTGGACGGTTGCGGCTGTTGTTGTTGTTGTTGCTGTTGAAGCTGAGGCTGGTGGTGCATATGCTGAGGCTGTTGCAACTGCTGTGGTATGGTAGTGTAGTGCTGTTGCTGCATATTGAACATCGAGGGCTGCTGCTGGTGATGTTGCTGGTTGGATGACGATTGCTGAGTGTTTGAGTACACCTGCATCATTGGCATGCTGTGGTTTGTAGGTGGGTACTGGTAAGGCGTATAGTATCCTCCGCGCTGAGGAGGCATGACCTGATGCTGCTGTTGTTGCACTTGTTGCTGCTGTTGAGGTTGCTGTTGCTGTTGCTGCTGCTGAGGCTGCTGCTGCTGAGGCTGCTGCTGAGCTTGTGGCTGAGGGTGCTGAGCTTGCTGCGACAGGTGGGGATTCAGCAGCGGTTGTTGACCCTGCTGTGAGGTCTGCTGCGATTGATAGGGCTGCATTGCTGGTGCCGTAGCTACGCCGGCTGCTTGGCCGGCGGAGGCAGGGGAAGAGGAGGAAGGGAAGGAGAGCTGATCAGGCCGACGATAGATGGGGGCAGCAGCGGAGTATGGTGGGTATAGCGCGGCGGAAAAAGCTGAGGAAGCAGTGTCCGGCGGCGAAGCAGGGAAGTAAGCGGGATTGGTGTTCGAGAAAGGCAGGATGTAAAGAGAGCCCCGAAGAAGCGAGAGAGCGATGAGTCTCTAGCCGCGATGAGAGAAGGACAGGGGAGCAGGTCAGTACAGAGAGATACAGACGCAGATACAAAGACACGCGCGTTCAGGGAGTGGTGATGAGGGTACAGCAGCGGTCGCGGTACACTTTGAGCGGGTACGGCGCGTTACCCGGCCGAAAGAAGGCGTCGAGCGGTGATTCGCCGCCACCGGGGCCGATAAGAGGGAGCGGAGGGGAGGATTCGCGCGAGGAGCACGACAGCGAGCTGGCGCGCCGGCACGGCGAGGCGCGCAGCAGCAGCGGGGATCGCAAGCAAGGAGCGAGGAGGGCTGCGGGAGATGGTGAGATAGTCGAGGTCGCGAGAGAGAAGCTACGGGCTGCGGGCTGGGAAGCAGGGTTTCAGAGTGTAGCTTGTCCTTGGGCTCTGCGACATAGTACGTCGGATACTCGTTCACGGGCTGAGCAGCTACGGAAACTATACTGCGCAGAGTAGTAAGCGTTTGCTGCCGGGGCCGAGGGGCACGAGCACTGCTGTGCGCTATGCGGGCGTGGAAGCAGGCTCTGCTGCGAGTGCGGCCAGAGTGTGTGAGTACTCAGGGCTTTAGTGAGCTGTACACCGGCTTGCTGGCTGTACCTGGACACTCAGCGCGACGAGAAGACAGACGAGCATGCTGCTGGGCATAGGTGTACATATACATACACACTCACTCGCGCACGCTGCCATCCCTGCACTCCTCCTCCTCCTCCTCCTACTCTCTCGTCCTCCCTCCCTCTCCTCCAGCATGGTACAATACCAACTCAATTCCGTGGCGCAAAACGTGCGCCGTGGCCCAAAACAACCCAACTTAATTTTCGTTTCCGGTCTTCCTTCGCCCGCAATAAACCAAAAATCTAGACACTGTACCCAGCGAGCCGCAACTCACGCGGCCATTTGTACTCGATACGCTCTCCCGCCAGCGCCGAGGGCTCCTATATACAATCAACTCACTTCTCCACGGTACTCTCGCTATATCAATCTTATATTGGACTGTTACACAGCTATACACTAGACATCTACAGCTTCGCCTTCACCGGCACATCTGCCTTAGCATCGCCCTTGAAAAACGCTTCGGATATGTTCTTGCGCTGAATCTTGCCCGTCGCCGTCTTCGGCATCATGTCTGTGAAGTAAATCTTCTTCGGCACCTTGAACTTCGCTACCTTCTCGCTCATAAACCTCTTCACGTCCGCCTCCCGCAACTTGGCGCCCGGTTTCAGCACAATCGCAGCGTGTACCTCCTGCCCGTACATCTCATCCGGCACCGCAAACGAAACTGCCTCGGCAACCTCCGGTATCTCCAGCATCAGCCCGTCAAGCTCCAAAGGCGAGATCTTCTCACCTCCGCGGTTGATCAGCTCCTTGATCCGTCCAGTGATGTAAACAAACCCATCGCTGTCAACCTTGCCTTGGTCGCCCGTCCGGAAAAACCCAGACGCAGTGAAACTACTCTTATTTGCCGCCTCGTTATTGCGATATCCCTTCGTGACATTTGCGCCCTTGACGCAAATCTCTCCCTCGGCTCCTTGCTTCACCTCGTCTCCCTGCTGGTCCAGAATAGCAACCTTAACGACTCCCTGAGCGTGTCCTACGCTGCCAGCCTTGCGTTTTCCCGGTGGTAGATCGTTTGAAGTCATCTGGTGACTAGCCTCCGTCATGGCGTACGCCTCGATCACGGGTGCCTTGAATTTCTCCTCCAGCTGCTTCATCGTCGCTGGCGCAAGCGCAGACGAACAGGATCGAATGAAACGCACGTCTGGTCCTTTTCCACCATTGTCAAACGGCGATGGGCTCTTCAATAGAATTTGGTGAATGGTCGGAACAGCTGTGTACCAGTTCGCCCCGAGACCTACAAAGCTAGGCCAGAACGAGTGTGCAGAGAATCGCAATGGCACAACGACACTTGAAGAAACCGAGAGCGGGGCCAAGAATCCACAGAGTAAGCCGTGAACATGGAACAGTGGCATGACAAGCATGCTGCGATCCGCAGGCGTCAGTTTATACGTCTGCGCAATATTACCGATCGATGTCGCGAGGTTCGTATGTGTCAACGGCACGACTAGTTAAATTCTGATTAGCATCTGAAGCCATTGGGGCTTATGGCGTAGGTATACTATACATACTTTTTGGGCGACCTGTCGTGCCGCTCGTATGCAAAACCAAGGCGACATCATCAGCTCGAGCCTCCGTAGGTCTAGCTGACGAGCTCATCTTGACTCTCTCTCCCGATCCTGTCTTGAGCTCGATCTCTTTTCCGTTCACAATTTGCATCTCAAGCACACGGACATTTTTTGATGCCGCGCGAATAACATTCTCACGCTCTGGGGTATTGGGCACGAATGCGACCGCGCACTCTAGATCTGAGAGATAGAACTCAAACTCATTTTGCTTTAGTGCTGGGTTGAGAGGAGCAGCTATGTATCCGGAGTAAGTCACAGCAAAGAAGAGAACGGCAAATTCGAGTGAATTAGGCAGTGCCATCACGATCGCTGAGCCAGGTGCAATATTCAGCGAGGCGAGGAAGACGCGAGTTTTGTCAATGAGCTTTGCCAGAGCTGCAAAGGAAACAACTGTCGGGTCGCCTTTGGCTGAAGATGCAGGCACAAGAATTGCGGGGTCTTGTTTGTTAGCTGGAAAAACTGATTGCAGGGTTGGCATGGTGAATAGCGGATAATATTAGACTGGGTGCTTTGTGTGAGAACTGATGGTCGCGCAAGAGGGGGCGAGCCCAGGAAATATAGCAGTTATAGCTGAAAGGAGGTAGATAGCGATAAGGTATTGAGGGAAATATATAATGCTTCGGAGACCTTGTCGGGGGCGCTGTTCAGTGAGCGGGAATGGTAAATATCAATCTGCATCAACTAGAAGTCGTCAAGTCCCAGCTCGGATCCGGGATAGCCGCAGTCTGCATCTCTCGTTTTGTTCGCGGGGCGGGCCGGCGGTTGGGAGTGTGAGTGTGAGTGTGAGTGTAACTGCTACGTCACCGGGGAAAGAGAACGTGTAGGTACGAGCCCCGCGGTGTGGCAACACCGGTCGAGGCGGATTAGACAAGATCCAGTACAGCGCTGATGCTGTGGCACGGTAGTCCAGTACAGGTAGGCGAGCATAGGCTGAGTGAGTACTTTGATATACGACACAGCTAGTGGTAGCTCTTCGTCGAAAGTGGTCTAATATAGAGCGAGCCCAATTGACTGGCCAAACAAGCCAAATCTGCGCTGCGCTCAAAAAACACACTCAGCATATGCAGTGAGCTTGTTTGTACGCCTGAACAAGACTAGCTCTGTCTGTCCGAGCCTGTCTTGTGCCAGCCGGCACGTAGTTTGTGCAGCAAGCCGTGAAGCTTCAGTGGACGATTGCTGCGCATGGGCTGCCTTGAGTGCCCTCCCTGCAGCGTTGGCTATCATGAGTAACAACGTGCGTTGACTGGATATTAGTATGAGTAATAGGCAGCTACAATTCACTCGGGAACTGCACGCTGAGTTACAGGCTGTTTGAGGTTTGCTCTACTATCCACTCTGAGTAGATCTTGAAATACAGTATCTGCGTTCAACGGCACGATCTCGCAATTACCAGCACAACTCTGCCCACCAGCCATAGCATGTTTCTTCTAGCAAACCGCATTTTTCTGAAATCCTACCAAATAGCAACCACTCCTCTTTCTGAGCATTATGAGTGGCACTGAGCTGTAAAAGAGTCACTTTGGCCGCGTAGTCGCGGGCACGAGCCACAGCCTCGGGGCTCCACCACAGCCGCATACCCAACTCCCACCGCGGCTTGCTTGCTAGATTCACGCTTCCCAAACTGCCTGGCTCTCTCTCATTCCATCACTACCGTCTCTCTCCCGTCGCGGTCTATTTCTATTGCCGTGAGAACTGTTTGATCTTTTTATATATCTTATTTTGGAACACCGCTATGGCTGCTTAAGCGACTAGCTCGCGACCGTAGAAGGGGTAAGTGGTTCTTTTTCATCCAGCCATATATTTACAAATTGGCATCGCGTTTCGAGGCGTTTGGCGGGCCTGTCCTGAATGAATCAGGCCCCGTTCATTCGACGCTGTTGTTCACGGCAAGCCTCCGCCACTGTTACATTACTCTCTGCTAAGACATCTCTTCTTCTCTTTCTCTAGCTCTCGATTTATTTCTGAGGGTTCCATTTGCGTCTACGTTCTCTTCACCCGACTGATCCGTACCTGCTGCTTTCGCCAGCAACAATCAAGTCTCCTCGACCGCGACTTCCTCTTCTCTCGTCTCTCTTCTTATATGACGATTTTGTAACATATTCTGTTTGGGTTGGATCTTATATATACTTATTTCATTTGAATTGTCTTAAAAAAGATATGGCGCGAAAGTCGAAAGTTTCTGTTTCTGCTTCTAAGTCAGATACCACTCAGTCTTCCCCTTCATCTCTACCATCGAATCAAGGACAAGACTATTATACGGATACACAGGAAAACGAAGTTGAAGTTCTGCGCGCGATTTACAATTCTGATTTTACTGAGAACAAGGCCAGTGCAGCCTGGAACGTGAGTCATCAAAATGATCTATTACTTCTCACCGCGAAGTCTAAACTAACGCTCGTCTCTTTCATTGTGTTATAGAAAGCAGCAAGTCCGTCTTTTAATATTCGTTTACAGTCACATGGGGATGGATCACGCAATGATGTGCCGTCCCTAACTCTCAAAGTTCAGCTAACAGCAACCTACCCACGCTCAGCACCATTGATCACAATCGAGAATCCAAAGCATCTACGATCCGCTCAAGTTGCTGAGCTTGGCCGTTACGTAAATGCTCGTGCAAAGGAGCTGCTTGGTGAACAAATGATTTACGAAATTGCCTCAAATGTGCAGGATCGTCTTGAAGATATTTTTGACTCGCTCAACAGTAAAAGTCTCGAAGAGGAGCGCGCGAAAAGAATGGCTGAGCAAAAGGCTTCAGAGAAGAAAAAGGCTGAAGCAGAGAAACGCCGGATTGAGCAAACAAATCAAGAAGAAGAGCGCGTGCTTGTCGAGATGATCAGTGAAGAGATTCGGCGACGGCAGGATAAGGAGAAAAACCGCGATAACGTTAATCTGACAGCTCCTGACGAAACATTCACTGAACCATCTGCTGTTGTATTTGATCGCATCATCAAGGCAAAACTTCCTGATGGTGCTTCAATCACTTTTCGGCAGGTCACTGGCAAGGTCCCAATTGCTAGCCACTGCCCTCTTGGTAGGCAGTACGTTGTCAAGCCGGTTCTGCCTGGTCATTCCGGTGATTGCGAGCTTATCTTCTTGTTGCATGAAGTTGACATGCGCACTCCGTTCTGGAGTTCGTCTGATGGCAAACGCCTTCTTGAGTCATTAGAAGAAGACCTTAACTTGCTCAAGCTTTTTCATCATGATTATGTCTCTTCAGTATATGACTTTAAAATCGATCGTCGAGAAGAAGGTTGGGTTATTCAGATCCTCACTGAGTATCCTAACCTTGGCGTTATGGAAGACCTTCTTGCCACTGTCGGCACAATTGCCGTTAATGTAGCGCGCGAGTGGACTATTCAGCTACTCGAGGGTCTAGAAGATTTGCATAAGCGTGGTTTTTATCACAAAACTCTTGATTTACGATCAATCGGATTGTTTCGTGACAGCACACTATCGCGCACAATCGCAAAGATTGCAAATGTGAGCTATTATTCGCGTCTGGAGGAGATGGACACCGCCCATCCCTTTACGGACCAAAGCAAAAGCAAGGTGCTAGTCCCTCGTCGATGGCCACCTCCAGAGCTCAGTGGTGAGTATGGCTCGAAGCCTAGCCGAAAATCAGATATCTGGGACTTTGGAATAGTTTTTGCGCAGATGATATTTGGTAAATCGGTCACAACGGAGTTTGAGAGTCCAGATTCATTAATATCAAATAATGAGCTTCCTGAGCCTGTTCATGATTTCATGTCTCGCATTTTCAAGCAAAATCCCAAAAAGAGACCTTCTGCTTTCGAGCTGTTGCCTTCGCAATTTCTGCGCGATAGTGCAGTCTCTTCTGTCGGATTATCAGCGTCACAACTTGGAATGGTTTCTTTCCAACAGCAGCAACAGCCTGCATTGTCTACCGCTATGTTGCGGCGTGCAAGCTCTTCTGTTGATGGGCGGAGTGCGCGGTATTTCATGCGCGAGGACGTAGCCGCTCGCTCGCGATATTTACAAGATTTTGAAGAGGGCCAGCTGTTAGGCAAGGGCGCGTACGGTGAAGTAGTTCGAGCAAGAAATCGACTTGACGGTCGGTTTTACGCAATCAAAAAGATTCATCATACGCAAAATAAGCTGACAAACATTCTCAGCGAGGTCATGCTTCTTTCGCGATTGTCGAATCAGTATGTCGTACGATACTTTACTGCTTGGTTAGAAGATGATTTTTCTTACGGCAGTGAAGCTGCATTGACGTTTGATAACGACAGTGTCGGAGAGCCCGATTTTGATGATGATGATGACTATGACGATGACGACTCTACTCAGCATTACTCCACACAAGAGTTTGATTCGATGAGCGGGCTTGATATTATGTCGAATTCAATGCAAGATTTGAATATTGAGTTTGGATATGATAGTGAGGACAATGAAGCAGGATCTAGCAAAGACCAGAACGGCAACGGCGGTCACAACACGGTATCTAATTTAGGTGTTGTTCAAGGTCTTGGTCAAAGACGGTCGAACAGTACAACACAATATGTGCGCAGTACGTTGTTTATCCAGATGGAGTACTGCGAGAAGCACACGCTCTACGATTTGATAAAGGACAATCTGTATCAAACGCCTGATGAGTATTGGCGTCTCTTTAGGCAAATCCTTGAAGCTCTTAATCATATTCATAGTCTCGGAATCATTCATCGCGATCTCAAGCCAACGAATATTTTCATTGACCAGGCACAAAATGTTAAGATTGGAGATTTTGGTCTTGCCAAGAACGCGCATACTGAGAAAATATCAAGCAGTACTGCTCTAGCTGGAGATGACCTAACATCTGACGTTGGCACGACTTTGTACGTTGCGACTGAGGCAATCGGTGATGGCAGCTACAATGAGAAAGTTGACATGTACTCTCTGGGAATCATCTTTTTCGAAATGTGTTATCCTATGCGGACAGGTATGGAGCGCGTCCAGGTACTTCTTCGTCTTCGCAGAAAAACAGTTGTTTTTCCCACAGATTTTCCGATTGACAGAACACTTGAAGAAAGCATAATAACGAGTCTCCTCAATCATGAGCCATCGCAACGGCCTAGCGCCGCAGATTTGCTTCAGTCCGGTCAATTACCTGTTCGGATAGAGGATGAAATGATCCAGCAAACTCTGCGCAGTCTTACAGACCCTGGTTCTCCCTGGCTGTCGCAAGTCCGTGATGCGTTGTTCTCCAGACCACATGATCACGTCAAGGACGCTTTGTACGACAAAGCTCCGAGGTTTCAGAACGTCAGCGAGCTTGTTCTTCGCAGCAAGATTAAGGCTAAACTAACTGCAATTTTTCGTCATCATGGTGCAGTAGAGGTGCCTAGTCAGTCTGTTGTGTTCCCAAAGTCACCTGTATATAATATGCCGAATCGCCACCTGCTTCTCGACGTTTCTGGAACTGTTCTACAGCTTCCATTTGACATGACTCTTCCAAACGCAAGAATGCTTGCTCGCGCTCGCCCTCCTTACCGCAGGAGCTTCACCTTCGGTAATGTTTACCGAACAGAAGATCCCTCTGGTGGTGGTGAGCCGCGAGGATTTGGCGAGGCTGACTTTGATGTGTTGTCTACTGATCAGTCTGATTTCGCTATTGCTGAAGCTGAGGTTATGAAAGTACTTGACGAGATCGTTGATGAGTTTTTCTCAGCCAAGAAATCTTTAGCCTGTTTTTCTATCAATCATGCTGATTTGCTGTATGTTTTACTTTTACTGAAAATGTTGATTTCGAAGCTAACTAGAACTTAGGGATATGATTTTGGATGCATGCCGAATCAATCAAGCTCAGAGACCCGGCTTACTTACGTTGCTAAGCAAGGTCGGTGTTTCAATAACCATGAAAGACTTTAAGAATGAGTTGAAGCAGAAGTCTACGATCTCTTCTGCTGCGTTATCTGATCTCGAAAGATTTAATTTTAGAGGTACATTGTTATATAATGTGCGTAACTGCGAATAATTTATTAACTATTTATCATAGAACACATTGATCGGGGTTTATCACACCTGGAAGCATTGTTCCAGTCATCAAACTACTCAAACGATCGCTTCAGTTACGTCGCTGGTCATATTCGTCGTGTGGGACAGTTCATGAAATGCTTTGGAATTGATAAAAAGATTTACCTAGCTCCTCTCAGTAACTACAACGAGCGCTATTATCGCCATGGTCTGATGTTCCAGGTGACTATTGAAGAGCTGAAAAACAGAGTTGTTGCTTGCGGCGGGCGATACGATAGCTTGATTAAATTCTATCATCACTCATTGATGCACGATCGGCAAATCGGTGCGGTTGGATTCAATCTTGCCTGGGAATACCTAGCAGATGTAGACCCTCACAGTCGGTCTGTAGTGGCTCGCTACAAAGGTCGCGAAGTAACAGGTGCCGATACTAATTCTTCTGTTTTTGGTGGACATACTTTGTCGACGTCGGTGTGCGATGTGCTTGTGGGTGTTAGTTCGCCTGACACTGTGACGCGGAAATTTGCAGTCGAGGCTATCAGCGATCTTTGGGCGAATGGCGTTAGCGCCGAGTTGGCACCTGTTGGATCGTCCACAGAGAGTTTGCTTTCTTTGGCGAGGACTTCAGGCATGAACTGGGTTGTTATTGTCAGGTCGCAAGCTAGTAGTTCACCGACATTCAAACCGCTCAAAGTTAAGAATATGCTACGTGCACGCGACGACGAGGATCTCGACACTGGTGATCTAGCGTCGTATTTACAGCATGAGATTCAGGCTCATGAACGCGAACGCGGTGGAAGTACTACCCGCGGTGTTGCAAATAGCGCCAACGGTGCGAGGCATGGGAATGGTATGATTCAAGATGTGACGATTATCACGAATGATCTCGAAAAATACGAAAAGAACGCGAAACAGAACAAAGGCGGACAGAGAAAGTTGAATAAGCGACTAATCGACGAGAAAGCGCATGAGATAGTCTCGAGCATGATCTCGTCGCTAGGCGACGCGCCTGTGTTTGCCGTCGACTTTAAGAGTGAACTTATGTCGTTAATTCCGTCATGTCCATTAACACACCCCGAAGGCTGGCGCAAGATTGTGAGTTCAGCTCCGGCGTCGCAAAGACAGTATATGACACGACTGTTTGATGCACTTATTGCCGAAGCGGATAAGGGAGCTAAGCAGGCTATTGTATTTTCGTTCCGGACTGAGAAGGTTATTGTTTTGGATTTGCAGAGATGAGTTTCTTGAACTTGTTTCGTTTTCACATAAATCATTGTACATGTTTTTTTTAATTCTTCGTTTCCTTCGTTTTATAAACTCCTGCATACTGTGAAATAATACATATAACAAACTTGATATTTTTAATATACACAATCATAAACGCCAATAATTAAATACATTTTGCACCTTTTGTCCTTCATGCGATGATGCTATTACAATCACTGGTAAGCGTTGATATAAGTGTTTACAGCTTACGACGCTTAGCAGGTTGTAAAGCATTACTCTGCAGCTGTTCAAGGAAATCCGGCGGCAGCAACTTCCTCACCGCCTCGGCAGCCTGTTCCTCTAGTCTTCGTTGCTCTCGCGCTTTGGCGAGCGGGTTTGGATCGACGCTTGCCCAGCGGACGTTGAGGATTTCGTCGTGATCGAGGGATTGGGAGGACATTGCTTCTTTGGCGAATTGAGCGTTGGCTTCGTTAAGGTAGGTGACGAAGGCTACACCTCTTGAATTGAGAACGCGGACTAGGATGGAGTGTTAGTATGCATGTAGGTAGTCAAACAAATAGTAGCACGCACTTCTTTCAATGTCACCCCATTCTGCGAAATGGCGGGCGACAACTTCTTCAATGTCGTCAGAGACAAAGATCCGGCCGATGTAGATTGTTCTGTTTGGTCTCTGGAAACTACCAACTCCGTCCATATCATCTCTGTAGTCGGAGTGCTTGTCTCGACCAAAGCAGTCTACGCTCGTGTCAAAAATATCAGTGACGGTAGGCAGCCTGTGAAGATAGTTACAGTTCTTGCCGTTTGGACAAACGCCACGGGCGAAGAATACACAAAAGTATGATCCGGGCACACCGTCAGCTTTCGTGTATCCTGAGTCTCTGGCGACGTTACAGCGACCCTCTGCTTTTGCTCGGCTAGCGTATTTATCTTCTCGGTCGCCACCGCTCCATTTGTGATACCAGATGTTGAAAACAGTACCGGTTTGTTGTGGCGGGCGATCTCTCATTGATGCCAGATCAGCCTGGGGCCGCGCCGGTCGCGGTTTGTTTTTATCTTTCTTTTTCTTTTTCTTGTCTTTATGGCTTTTGACTAATGCTGTTGATTCATCTGGCTGTGCTGCAGGATGATCGCCGTCACCAGCAGCAGAGGGGTCCTGGTCCAGCTCGAGGATGTTGACGACCTCTTCGCCATCCTCGTCGCGTGGCAGCGCAGGACGGCGCTCTGCCGCGGCAGCAGCAGCAGCATCGGGCGATGCGGTGTCTGCTACCTCAAAAACCTCTGGCCCCTCCTCCTGCTCAGCAGGAAGCTGTGGACCTGGCTCGGGAGAGGACGACATTGCTCTTTGTGTGCACGCTTCTGCAGTCTGTACATTTTTGTTTTCTGATGCGAGCAGGGTTAGAGTAAGTCAATTGGTTTAGGGTTTTGTTGACTACGGGTTAAAGCACGACTCGGGACGGATTAGATTGCGGTGAATAAGTAGGCTGAAGGAAAGAACGATAAAAAGAGGGACCGAATTGCAGTTTATAGAAATAGAATAAGAGTGCAGAAACACGGTCGGAAAAGTTTCAGGCAGTTGCACGGTCAGCAAGCCAGAAACGGAAAAAACATTAAAAGCAGCCGAAAATCAGGAATTAAATCACTTTTTCTGAGTCTGCCCAAAACTAACAAAAATAAGCGCACGATTTCAGTGCAAAAGCGTCAAAACGCAAATCCGCCGTAAATCGCACGCTGTTGAATCTGCTTTGCTTTCCTGTCTCTCTCCTTTTTTCCCTCCTTCTTCCAATCACCGCTTCTTCGTCGCTGTCGCCCATCTCCGCCGGCTTCTCTATTACATGAGCTCTGACCGGCGTGGTTATCTTGTTGGCTGTCTTGCTCGCGGCCACGGTTCGCTCTACAAACGCGTGAGTATCTTCGCTGTACCAGTTGCTAAGGGGAACACCGGGCACACTCTCGCGCTGCGCTCTTCGTCGCAAATCCGTCGCATCCAGCGCTCTGCTGTGTGTGCCATATTGCACTGTCTGTTCAGCGGCGTTCCTACTTGATCCTTCTTCAAGTGCCTGCTACTGCTGCTGCTGCATCCGCTGCTCTTCATGTCATATCAGTCGCCCGCAAAAGCAACGCGTAATCCGCAACACGTGTCTACGCTGATCCTTAACACGCACAGTCATATGCTTTGCTTTCTTCTTTATCCGTTCTTCTTTCGCGGCCGCAATCGTGCCGGGTTTCCTCTGCAGCAATTATTGGATCCTCTCGCTTCTGCTAACTCGCATCCCCTTCTAGCGACCCACTTAATTGAGCAGCTCTTTGTATCTCTCGTGTCTGTCAATCCAGTCTTCCCTTTTCACTCTTAACGCGCCCTGTCGTCAGAACGCGTCGTCCTCCCGACCGCTCTCCCGACGCGACGCTGCCGTCGACCACAATCCCTCCTAGCATGTCTTCCTCGGGCTTCGACGAAAGCGAAGAGTCGCTTTCGCCTCCATCTGAATCATTAGCAGCCCCGCCCGCTGCTGCCTTAAAGAAAAGGCAGACTACTCTCAAGGTCAAACGAGTTCCTGTCGCGCCAAATCCAGCCCCTGCATCTGCCAACCGGCCACGCGATGAAGATATCTTCGCCGCCGCTGTAGCGGCCTCAACATCTGGAACTCCTTCGACTACCCCTGCTCCTGCGTCCAAAAAACTACAGTCATCTTTACCCTCTGTTCTTGACGAAATCATGTCTGAAGACGACGACTTTAGTTTACCCGCAAAGAAGCCCACCAGAGCTCCCGTCCAGAAACAGCGCAGAAAGCCCGGTCCTAAAGCAAAATCAACATCGAAAGTCTTAAAATCTGTGGCGCCGTCTGTGGCACCCTCGCTTGACGTGTCAAGCTCGGCCGTGAGCAGTAAGCGTGAATCTCCCTCTGTCTCGTCTCCTGTGGCTGCCAGCTTTAGCGACATGTCGTCTCCGGTGCCTGAAGCAAAGTCGTTCATAGTCATGAACGAATCCGATTTAGATGACGAAGGTGATGACGAGGATGAAGAAAACGATACTGCCGCCGTCACCGCGCCTGAAACTGTGCCCAAGCCTGATGCACAAATAAAGACTGAAGATGCTGCTAAACAGCCAAAGGCTGAGCGCAAACGTTTAATTCCCCATCCTCGCGAGCCAAAATATACTCCAGAGATATCATTCCTAGTCATGTTTCGCTCTCGCTTTGCCGAATTATACACCGGATACCCGGATTTGGGCCCTCAAGATTTTGAAGAAGGTCTCGTCTCCACTCCACCTGGAATTGACGTCGAGAGTTTCCTCTGTCGCACCCTTAGTCTTGTGCTTAACCGCAAGAAGAACATCGAGCCAGGTCACTTTGGTCGACCGATGGACGAGGCCGTCAGCGCAAACGGTCCTGCTTATTGGGGACTGCTGAACCCCACTGGTCCGTTTATTGGAGATTTGAATTTCTACAAAATGGACTGGGAGGCACGGCTTGAAGTTCTGGTAGCGCTCGTGCATTGGTCGTTGACCACTAGCGACGGCGTGCGGCAAATTCTTGTCAATGGATATGCTCAGCAAAGATTAGAAGACGACCGCAATTGCCATCTTGCCGTTGCACCTATCGGCCTTGACAGTGAGCGTCGTCGCTACTACCTTATTGAAGGGCGCAGTATGTTATAATATGATGTTTTACTGACTCTCTGACAAACGCTGACTTATTTAATAGATGATACGCGATTCCGCTTATTTTGCGAAACAAATCCACGAAAACGACTGGTTAATTGGACTCCTATTGCCAGCAGCCACGCCGAAGTCAAAGAGTTTGTTGATAAACTAGCTGAAACCGATACTTCGCGTCACGGCAAGCTTCTCGTCGAACGACTGAACAATCAACTTCCACGGATCGAATCTAGCGAACTGAAACGAAAGAAACGGGATCAACGAGTTACCAAGCGATATTACGATGAGCTTAACGCTGCTGCTGCAGACCCAGCCGCATACATTGGCCGAACCCGCGGCAAACGCGTTAATTACGGCAACACAGACGATGAATTGGATTTCGAAGAGGACGGTACCCCGAAGAAACGAGCTATCAAGAGTCCTGCTGAAGAAAAGAAAGTGTATACGACAGCTTCGGGACGCGCGAGCCGCAAACCTGCTCCAACTGGCGCGTTTGTCGATCTTGACGGCCAGGGGAATAGCGGTGAGGATTACGATCTGGATGATGGGGAAGCGAATGCATCTGCATCTAGCGAAACTCGGAAAGTCGCTGTAGCAGGTTCCGGCGGACGACAGCGATACGTTGGATATGCCTACATCAGCGATGAAGAAGGTGATGACTACGAAGACGATTCGGCAGAACCTCGATCTCTCAGAGTCGTTCTCCGGTATGGCAAAAACCGAGCCATCCAAGACGTACTCATGAGCGATGCACCTCCGCAGCCAATTCAACAGCAGTCGTCTGTGGCCTGGTCCGCCTAGCTGATTCACGCTTTATTGTATCACAGCGATAACGATTTTTTTGTATAGTATTGGATGGATGTGATATTGTTGTATGATAGCCTAAATAATTTTTGCAAATAGTTTTCTCTATTGCCATGACTTGAAAGCACGCTCGTAATTGTTTATATACGTATATGAATTGAATGTACACATATCGTAAGGAAAAGACAAGCAAGCAAATTGCTCGTTTGGTTTGCACGCTTTCGTACTCTATAAAAAAAGACATTCGACCAAAAAAGAACCCACTCCGCTCATACAGTCAAGCCAGCGTTGATCGCCCAACACACTTGACAAACCCTCCACATGATAAAACAAAAAAAAGACATCAGGAAAGGTTTATGAATATTCAATACAAGAAAAAAAACACAAAAAAGGTAAAGCAATAAAAACATAAAAGAAGTTTGATAATATCGAACAAATGAGTGTCAGACAGAGAAACCAAGGATACACCAGCGCATCTGGCCATCTCTATCCTAAAACACATAATCCAAGACCCATCAACGGATTCTTTTCTTCTATTTTCCCCGTTATTCAAATCCATTCGCTCACGACGCAGTCGTTAATTGCAAAATGAAAAAAAAACGGATAAATAAAAAGAAAAACTAAGCCGTTTACAACAGATCGTTCTTGACAAACTCCTCGTACAAGGTCTTGCCAAGACGAGCAGGGGACTTCTCAACCGCAACACCAGCAGCAGTCAAAGAAGCAATCTTGGAATCGGCACCGCCCTTACCTCCAGAGATAATGGCACCGGCGTGACCCATACGACGTCCAGGGGGAGCGGATACACCAGCGATGAACGAGCAAACTGGCTTGGGAATAGCACGGGTCAAGTTGTACTGCTTGAGGTACTCGGCAGCGTCTTCCTCAGCCGAACCACCGATCTCACCGATCATGATGATACCATCGGTCTCCTCATCCTCAAGGAAAATCTTTAGGGCGTCGATGAAGCTAGTTCCCGAGAAGGGATCACCACCGATACCGATGACGAGGGACTGGCCGAGACCAACGTTGGTGGTCTGGTTGACGGCCTCGTAGGTGAGAGTGCCGGAACGGGAAACGATACCAATGCGCCCGCGCTTGTGAATGTAAGAAGGCATGATTCCGATCTTGCACTGCTCAGGAGCACTAGATGAGTTTTGTAAGCAAATGTTCTGTTACTTGTGAAAGGAAAAATGACGTACATAATACCAGGGCAGTTGGGTCCGACGAGACGAGTCTTGCTCTGAGTCTTCAACATGTCGACAACGCGAACCATGTCGTGTCTATATGAATTGGTGTGAGAAAAAGAATGTAGAGTGATCTGTGAAGTAGGATACGCACTGAGGAATTCCCTCGGTGATACAAACGACCAGCGGAAGCTCAGCAGCAATCGCCTCCTCGATGGAGGCAGCGGCAAGAGGGGGCGGAACGAAGATGGCAGAGGCCGAAGCTGGAGAAAAGGACTTTGGTTAGCACATGATGATGAAAATGAAAGCACCGAGAGAGTAGACATACCACCAGTCTCCTTAATGGCCTCCTCGACAGTTCCAAAGATAGGAAGGCCCAAGTGAGTCTGGCCTGCCTTCTTGGGGTTGGTTCCACCGATAACCTTGGTGCCGTATTCTAAGGCCTGGGTGGCATGGAAGGTACCCTGTTTACCGGTGAAACGTAAAGAATAAAGTCAACACCGCTGCTATAATAATATATATGTAATACATGAAGAAGAAAACAACCACACAACAGTTCAGCCTGAATAAACAAAGAACAATAGCACAATCAATTGTACATAATACAACTGATTGGACAATTGGCTGAGGACGACACTGGTTTCGATACTAAGTCGGATAATTTCCAGACCTCGGATGTGGGGAGGGACCCCTCATCCGCCCGAGCAAACAACGCGGTGCGTGCAGTGTTTTGAGAGCAAAGCAGAAAGAAGAGAGGCGTGGTTGGATTCAACTAGAAAGAAGCAGAAGGGCACTTATCTTGGAAAAGAACCTTTGTGTCGCCGTTAATTCTGAGGTTCTTGACGGTGTCTTCGTAACCAGCACGAACGGTAGAGGATGAGAAGGCGCGGCGAGGCACGCTGTTGGCGATGCTGCGGGAGGTCAGCGAGCTGATGCAGGGAACGGACAACGGCGGATCAGAAGCAAACACTTACGAGGCACCCTGGCGCACAGCACGAAGGAAATGCATTGTGAGGTGGAGATAGAGAGACGACGGAGGAGGTGTTGTTTGGGGAAGAGGACAGGTTGGTTGTGTGGGATGAAGGACAAGAGCGCGAGAGCGCCGGGTCTTATTGGAACTGGGCGGAAGTCTGTCTGGGACGTCTTGCCGTCGGAACGAGGCCCTTGGAAGGCGTCAGCGCGGACAGGCCCCCGCCGAGCTCCCACTGCGCCCTGAGAGCGCGCTGCGGGCGCGCTGCGGTGTGTGGGTGGGCGAGTAGATCGCAGCGGACGCAGCAGCAGCAGCGCTGCGCTGCAACTGCTGCTGCTGGACTGGATCCCGGCTGCGGTTCTCTGCGTCCACAGACTCCGCCTCAGACAAATCGTCAATCGCAAGACCGCGAGTCCGAGCAACGTCCTGCGTGAGCGGATGGTTGGGCGCACCCAGCACGCTTCCGACATGCCTCGAGTCCCTCGGGCAGCAGTCTCACTGCTCGCGAACTACTGCTACTCCTACTACTGCTTAAACTACTCATCTGCCTCTGCTCCCCCACAATTTAATAGCTAACAGGCCAAAACTTTTATTTTATCTCGTGTATACTATCCTTACACACAGCGTATGTACCAGAAGGCGTCTCTGCTTGCTCAATCATATCATAATTACCTTCCCAAAATAAAAAAAATCGCACACCTCATACTCGCCCTGTACTAATCACTCGGGCTCAACAAAACTGCGCACTCAATATACACAAACTCGCAGCTTGTCTAGTACAACAGACGCGTCAAGATCTTGAACGGCGTCCTCTCCAACTTGTTGTACAGCTCGCGGATATCGTCCGAGTTGACGTCAGAAATATCGGCCATCAGGTACGCAATGTCGCCTCGCGAGTCTGAATACTGCTTGTCGATATTATGCTCGGCAAAAATCTCGTTCACAGTTCTAAGCACACCCGGCACATTCGAGTGGATGTACAGCACGCGGACGTGGTTCTCCTCCTCGAGTGTCAGCGAGCGCAGAGAAACCTCGGGGAAGTTCACCGCTCCAATAGTAGTTCCCTCGTTGATGTACTTGATCAGCGCCTGTCCAACCTCAATTCCGATAGCCAGCTGCGCTTCCTCGGTACTACCACCAATGTGAGGTGTCAAGATCAAGTTCTTGAGCTGCGAAAGAGACTCGGACCACTCGTTAAGAGCAGCGTCAAAGTACGGGCCGTTCTTAGCAGGCTCGTTGGGGTACACATCAAGAGATGCACCAGCAATCTTGCCCGAACGCATCGCGTCAATAAGCGCTGGTATATCGACAACAGTGCCGCGTGAGCAGTTGATCAGGTAACTTCCGTTCTTCATCGCCGCCAATTGAGGAGCACTAATCATGTTCTTCGTCTCTGGCAGAGCAGGAACGTGCAGAGTCACAAAGTCAGCGTCTCGCAAAAGGTCGTCAAGGGTGGCAACCTGCTTGGCCATACCGAGAGACATGATTGGCAAAATGTCGAAGTAAATGACCGACATACCCATCGACTCAGCCAAAACCGAAAGCTGAGCACCGATGTGACCATATCCAACAATTCCAAGAGTTTTACCACGAATCTCCCAGCATCCAGCGCTAACCTTGTTCCAGATGCCCTGGTGGAGCTCGTTCGAGCGATCGGTGAACTGACGCGCAAGAGCAATAATCTCACCAATAACAAGCTCAGCAACCGATCGCGAGTTGGAGAACGGCGAGTTGAAGACCGCAATACCATGCTTGGCAGCATACTCAGTGTCAACCTGGTTGACACCAATGCAGAAGCATCCAATAACAACCAGGTTACGGGCCTCAGCCATGACCTTGGCTGTCAGCTTGGTCTTTGAGCGAATACCAATAGCATGAACGTCTCTGAACAACACAAGCGATTGTTAGTCTCATATAAACAAACTAATGAAATAATCACACAAAAAAGCGCAAAATCACAAAACATACTTGATCTTCTCAATTAGCTCCTCCTCGCCCAACGAGGTCTTGTGAAACTCAACCTGGTATCCCTGGGCCTGGAGCATCTCAACCGCGGTCGAGTTGACATTCTCGAGCAACAGGATCTTGATATCCTCGGTCGCAAAGGGCTTCAGCTGCTTAGGAGCAGGAATCTTCATGGAAGCGCGACGGCCACTCGCAGACATGGGGAAGTACGACGAAGGCGGCGAGCCGGAGAAATGGCTAGGCGACGCGGCAGGCATGAAGGAGTTCGTCGGCGACGTGCTCAGCTTTACTGCGTTTTGCAGCTGCTTCGAAAGCTCTGAGTTAATAAACTGCGGCGAAGTCATGGTTGATGAGATTGGTTATTGCAAATGACGTGCTTGGAAGAAAGTCAGAAACGATCCAGAGAAAGGTGTGGGCTTTCTAGAAAAACTCGCGATGATCTGGATATTTTTTTGCGCCTCGAAAGTTGAAATCGAGTCATCGCCTAAGCCACCGTGGCAGTGCTAAATTGCGCCATAATTGTCACGTGATCGGGATTGAAGGGAGTTTGGATTGGAAGTTGTGGTTTTTGTCGGAGTAATTTACTGGAAAGAAGACAGATTAATGAGCTAGTGATGATAGCTGCATAGTTAGTGAGCAGGGTGTTTCAGAGCCAGAGTGCACAATGCAGGTGTACTTCATTCGTACTTCATTCGTACTACGGGCCAGGCAACCCAGGGCCAGACTGTCCAGAAAACATGCACCGAACAGAACAAGTCTCCTCACAAGTGAATCTGAGCAACTGTAATTGAAATTATATCAGAACAATGGATACAAAAAAGCAGAAATATATAAGATGAACAGAGTTCTTACACAAATAAACACACTCCCATTAAATTCATGTAAGTTTATACAGCATACAACCAGCACACAAAACTGTCGTATTTAATTCCCATTCTTCTCCTCTTTTTTTGTATATCAATGGCCTTACACACTTTCTTAATGAACTGATAAACAAATGACTACCTGATTTAGGACTGCTTGCACTCAGCAGCCTCCTGCTTGGGCTTAGCATCTCCATCCTCATCATCATCGTCATCATCATCGTCCTCATCGTCATCAATCTCATCGTCATCATCAAAGTCTTCAAAATCTTCTCCATCAAAATCCTCAAAATCAAAATCAAGAGCCTCGCCAGTGTACCAGTCAATGGCTCGGGGAATAAGCTTGTCCTTGATCTCCTCTCCGAGCTGATAATCGAGCTGTAATCTCTCCTCAATATCCTCTGGGATATCCTCGTCTTCCTCGTCCTCAGGAGCAATTGGCGGGCTAAAGAAGTTGAAAAAACTATCGGTGGGAATAACCTTCTCGACAGTGCGAGTGGCCTTGGTGTGCTTGTTTCTTTGCTTCTTCTTCTCAACCTTGACAGTCAGGTTCTTGTCACCCTTCCACTCAATCTCGTCACCATCGGCATGATCGTAAATGTAATCACCGTCAGGGGTGGTCTCGTCTTGATAGTAGTAGGTCTTGGTCAGAGTCTTGTTGGTGAAGAACTCGTTCTCAGCAAAGTCAAACAACAGCTTGAAGCCAGGCTGGTCAATGAACTCAGAACGAATGTCAACGAGGTATTTAAGAGCCTCCTCATCCTTGTCAGTGATAGTATCGGCAAGCGAAGGGATGTTCTTGATAGCAGTAAGCCAGAACTCGGGAATACCCTTGGCGTCAGCGGGAATTGGCGACTTGAAATCATCCTCGGCCTCTTCCTCGGCCTCCTTCTCTTCCTCATCTTCTTCCTCTTCTTCTTCCTCCTCCTCCTTACCAGCCTCAATCTCTTCCTCAGTGGGCTCGACGTCACCGGCGATGATTTTGGCACGCTTCTCAAACAGAGGCTTGTACTTAGCGGCATACTTCTTCTCGAGCTCGAGACTCTCTTTCCTGAACTCGTTCTCAAGGTCGGCGTACGACTTCTGGATACCCTTCAGGCCAGAGACACGGTTGCGGACTGGAGCGGGGAGGGTCTCGATGTAGCCCGACGAGCGGCCAACTAGGCCACCAAGTTTTCCTTGAATCATGGAGATCAGAGCAGGGTTGTTGAGTCCAGCGACGACAGCAGCCTTATCTAAAAGCAGACAGCAAGTATTAGTATGTATTAAAGGCAAAGACAAGTGTCTTTTTAATAGCTACGCTGTCTTGTATGGGTGTCCAGGAAGTGGGTAGACGGCTCCTGTTTATATATGACCACGCATTGCTCCCAACAAAAAATTATTTGGCGCTCTGCCGCCACACAGAGCCCGCACTCGCAAAAATTAATCAGAACCGCAGCAACAGGAAACACAGTAAAATGATTCAGATTGATCCCTCTTGCAAAATATACGCAATTCCATTTTGACGGCCAGTGAAAGAGCGGGCTCGGGTGCAGAACAGATTGCGATTGCTGAGTTGTGTGCGGCCGCGCGATATAGACGCGCCACACGTGTAATAGCGATAGTTGTATGATTTTGACCCTCAGCGGTTCTGAACAAACTGAATAACACAAATATCAAGTCCAGACAACACTGGATCACAAAGACACATCCATTCCGGACAGCGCAGCAGACTTGGAGCAGGATTATAGCATACCTTCTTCCTGGATGGTAGAGATCGAGGGCAAGGAGGCGTGCGAGTCGATGTACGAGTTTGTCGCCGTCGCCGGGGTGTTCTGGGGCGTCGGAGCACCTGCAGCAAGATCGTTCAAGCGCTTGTTTCTGATCGGCTCGGCCATCGTAGATATGAATAGAGAAACTGGGGGACTAAGCGGGCCAGGATCGGTCAATACAGCTGGAAGGAATGGTCGTGGAGGCGTGGTTGGGAAGGCGAAAATTCAGCACCGTGCAATTGTTGGGCGCCCTAAACCTGAATATAGGCGCTTGTGCTGGGGACAAAGAGACAAAGCTCTAGGCTGGATGACATCGGGTGTTGCGCACCCAGCACAGCTGGCTACGTGGCGCCAACGCGTGACAGTTATGGCTCTAATCGTCACAGCAGCGTGCGCACAGGGTCGGCGCGTCGCGAATGCGTGCCCCTGTTGTCGTCCGTCGTCGCTCGCGCTCACCCTGTTCTCGCCAGCCGCGTCCACTGTGTTTTCATTCCAGTTCTCAGTGGATTCTCCTCGCTCCCGTCTTTCTTTTCAGCAGCAATGGTTTCGCACTACGAGATCGGAACGTGAGTAGTCTACCGTTTCCGTGTTTTCTGGCCGTCGCTGTGATCAAAACGCGTCGTTCGAATGGATTTTGAAGCTAACTGGTGTAATCTCTCAGGCGCTGCTGGCAGCCAGACGACAACGAAGGCTGGATTTCCGCCGAAATCACATCTAAGGATGTCGATGGTGATACCGTCGTCTTAGTGCTCACTCTTGAAAATGGAAATGTATGTATCTAGTTCTGGCTGCCTACGGGCTCCCTTGGATAGTACTCACACCGTTGCCAGCACACCACTATTACGACTACCCTTAAAGAGATCGAGGACGAGAACAATTCCAAACTTCCTCCATTGTCTAACCCTCCTATCCTTGAGGCCAGTGAAGATTTGACCAATCTTTCGTATCTTAATGAACCTGCTGGTGAGTCCAATCATACAATTGAGTTTCTGAGTTTCCAATGTAACACGTCTTCCCAAGTTCTCCATGGTATCAAAATGCGCTATCAGCAGCTCAACATCTACACTTACTCTGGAATTGTCCTCATCGCTACTAATCCCTTCCAGCGAGTTGATAACCTATACTCTCCAGACATTATCCAAATGTACTCTGGCAAACGACGTGGCGATTTAGAGCCGCATCTCTTTGCTATCGCGGAGGATGCCTACAGGTACTATTCACACAGCCATAGGTGCTTGGCAATATTACGAATCAGAAGTTAACTTCATTTATCTTAGATGCATGATTCGAGATGGCAAGAATCAGACAATCGTTGTTTCGGGTGAATCTGGTGCCGGTAAGACGGTTAGCGCAAAGTTCGTGATGCGATACTTCGCGACAGTCGAGGATACCGACAAGCCAAATAGCAAACGTTCCAAATCGACCGCCTTGAGTAAAACCGAAGAGCAGATTCTCGCTACTAACCCAATCATGGAAGCATTTGGTAACGCTAAGACAACGCGAAACGACAACTCTTCTCGATTTGGAAAGTATATCGAAATTCTGTTCGACCATACTCCTGATATTATCGGTGCAAAGATCAGAACCTATCTGCTTGAGCGTTCAAGATTAGTGTTTCAGCCTGCTACCGAGCGAAACTATCATATTTTCTATCAGTTGTGCGCCGGCGCTACTGATGAAGAACGAGAGGCCCTTGCCCTGAAGCCGGTCGGCGACTTTCAATATCTCAACCAGGGTGGTGATCCTGTCATTCCCAATGTTGATGATGCAGAGGAGTTTGAGGCCACAAAGGCCGCACTTTCTACTGTTGGCATTGACTCCGAAACTCAGGCTCATATCTTCAAGATTCTTGCTGCCCTGCTGCATATCGGTAACATCGAGATCACGGCTGGTCGCACAGATTCAAACTTGTCTTCGACAGAACCGTCTTTGGTTCGTGTTTGCGAATTTTTGGGCATCGACGCGTTCTCGTTCGCCAAGTGGATCACTAAGCGTCAAATTGTTACTCGCAGCGAGAAGATCGTCACAAACATGAACTACAAGCAGGCCGTTGTGGTACGCGACTCTGTTGCTAAATACATCTACTCAGCTCTCTTTGATTGGCTTGTTTTCGTCACTAACCAAAGTTTGGCTTCAAAAGAAGTCGAAGCGTCAGCAAAGACGTTTATTGGGGTTTTGGATATTTATGGCTTCGAACATTTCCAGCGCAACTCATTCGAGCAGTTTTGTATCAATTATGCCAACGAAAAGCTCCAACAAGAGTTTACTCAGCATGTGTTCAAGCTTGAGCAGGATGAATATATGCGCGAGGAGATCGAGTGGACTTTTATCGAATTCTCAGATAACCAGCCATGTATTGATCTCATTGAGGCGCGTATTGGTATTCTCTCGCTCTTGGACGAAGAGTCGCGTTTACCAGCTGGTTCAGACAACTCTTGGATCCAAAAGCTCTATACCAATTTCGACACGGACATGCACAAAACCTACTTCAAGAAGCCCAGATTTGGCAAGACATCGTTCACCGTCCACCATTATGCTATGGATGTCAACTACGAATCTGAAGGTTTCATTGAGAAGAATAGGGATACAGTGCCTGATGAGCATCTTGATCTGCTAATGTCCTCTACCAACACATTCCTTAAGGATCTCATTCAGGCATCTCTTGATTTAGCCAAGGCGGAGACCCCAACTGCCAGCACTCCGGCTAAGCCTGGACCAGCCAAGCGTGGTGGTGCTCTTACGAACCGCAAGCCAACTCTTGGTGGTATTTTCAAGAGCTCTTTGATTGAACTCATGGGCACGATCAATTCTACAAATGTTCATTACATTCGCTGCATCAAGCCCAACGAGGCGAAGGAGGCGTGGAAGTTTGACGGCCCAATGGTACTTAATCAATTACGTGCCTGTGGTGTGTTGGAGACAATTAGAATCAGTTGTGAGGGATTTCCCACCCGTTCCACATTTGAGGAGTTTGTGAACCGATATTACATGATCGTTCACTCTTCTTACTGGGACAAGCCTATTCAGGAAATTGCGCATGCTATTCTGTCCAAGTCGATCACTCAAGATAACAAGTATCAGCTGGGTAAGACTAAAATTTTTTTCCGTGCTGGTATGCTTGCATTGCTTGAGAATATGCGCTCTTCACGATTGAACGAATGTGCTATCCTGCTGCAGAAGAACCTTCGCCGGTTGTATTACCGTAATCAGTACCTCCGAACTCGCAAGGCTATTATTGCGGCCCAAGCTGCATTTAGAGGTTATATCACTAGACAGAGAATGGAGAAGATCAGACTCGATACCGCTGCTACCAAGATCCAGAGCGCGTGGCGTGGATATAGCGGCCGCACTGAATACCTTGCCGCTCGTAATGCCATTATTCGAGTTCAAGCCATCATGCGAGGATACAGCACCCGCAAGAATCTCCTTAAAGATAGACAGGAGAATGCAGCTCTTACTATTCAGAGATCTTATCGTGGATTTATGGCTCGTAAAGCATACAAGGCCGATTTACGTAATGTTGTTATCGTCCAGAGCTTGTGGCGAAGGCGCGTCGCTAAGCAAGAGTTAGAGCAGTTGAAGGTTGAAGCTCGTTCAGTGAATCATTTCAAAGAGGTCTCTTATCATCTCGAGAACAAGGTTGTCGAACTTACTCAGACGCTTTCTACTCGGACGCAGGAGAACAAGAAGCTTAGCCTGCAAATGGATCAACTCGAGTCGCAATTGGCCGCGTGGCAGGCAAAGCATGACTCTTTGCAGACACTTGCTACGGAACTTGAGACTGAAGCAGCTGGCGCCAATGAGCATTCGAAGCGTGCTGATCTATTAGAGAGCAAGCTGGGCGAGCTCAAGCAGAAATATGATGAGTCTAGTAACAAGTATCAGACCAAGGAGCTTGAAGCTGAGGAGCTCCGCAAAAACTTGGCTGAGAAGAACGAGAAACTCGAAGTGGCGCTGCAAGAGCTACAGAAGGAGAAGGAAGAGAGCGAGGCAAACTTGAACAAAGAGATTGAGCAATTGAAGAAAGAGATTGAAAAGCTGGCTGCTCGTCCTCCTGTTGCAAATGGAACGCCTGTGCATGTTAATGACGACTCTCGTGAGATTAATGGAACTCCTGTTTCCAACAACCTTCTTAACCCTCGGGGATCGAAATCTAAGCCAATAAAGCGTCACAGTATGGCTGGTAACAGTCCATTGAGAGAGCGTGAGATGTACTCTCCCCGCGATTTCACTTCTCGTCCGATCTCCTTGAACGAGACACCTGGCCACATTCCTGGCTTGACTGAAAATGATCAGTTTTATACTGAGGAATCCATCGACATGGAGATTGAGAAGATCCTTGACAACATGGATAACATTCAGATTGAGATTTTGCGTGGATTGATCCAGAACCTCAAAATCCCCGTGCCTTCTGCTGAGAATCCGGCCACCGAGAAGGAGATACTATTCCCAGCTCATATCATCAACTTGATTACCTCAGAGATGTGGCGATTGGGATTTGTTAAGGAGTCGGAATTGCTTCTTGCCGGGGCGATGCAGACTATCCAGGAACAGGTTATGTCCTACCAGGGTGAGGACATTATCATGCCTGGTGCTTTCTGGCTTTCGAACGTCCACGAAATGCTTTCTTTTGTATTCTTGGCGGAGATGAACATTGTTGAGAATGAAAGAAGCAATGAGATGGATGAGCTGGAATTCCAGGAATACGAACGCCTGGTCGGTCTGGTCAAGCACGATTTGGAAAACCTTGAGTTTAATATTTATCACACTTGGATGAAGGAACTCAAGCGTCTGATGTTTAAGATGATTCTTCCTGCCGTTATTGAGTCGCAGTCATTGCCTGGATTTATCACCAACGAAGGCAATCGATTTCTCAGTAAAGTTTTGGGCCAGTCTTCGCCTCATTACAAGATGGACGACTTGCTGGACTTCTTGAACCGCATTCAAAAGGCTCTTAAGGGCTACTATTTGGAACCTGATGTTATTCGACAGGCTGTATTGGAGCTGCTCAAGCTTGTTGGTGTCACTGCATTCAACGACCTGCTTTCCCGACGAAACTTCTTGTCGTGGAAACGCGGTTTACAGATCAGCTACAACATCACTCGCATTGAGGAGTGGTGTAAGAGCAATGAGGTTCCCGAGGGTACCCTCAAGCTTGAGCATTTGATGCAAGCGACTAAGCTATTACAGCTGAAAAAGGCTACTTTAAGCGATATCGCTATTATTTACGATATCTGCTGGACCTTGACGCCGTCTCAGATCCACAAGCTCATCAGTCAGTATCATGTTGCTGACTACGAGGTTCCAATTAGCTCTGAAATTTTGAAAGAGATTGCGAAGCGCGCAATCGCTAACGATCAAGACCCATTGCTCCTCGAAGCTGTACCTTTAGATGATAGTGGTCCATTTGAAATTGCTGAACCTAGAGAGCTAGTTGTTTTAGAAACCTATATTCCTGGCTGTAAGTGCTCTTCAATTTATTTTCGCATCTGGTAGTGATCTAACCTTTAATTATTAGGGCTCAAAGTACCTACGCTTCAGAAGCTGGCAACATTGACCGCCCGCAACTCTGGCGTGTAATCGTTCCACTGCTGTACTTTACATCTATAAAAGTGCTGCGTAGGAATTTTCGTGTGTTTTGGCCCGAGTGAAATTTCTTTTTCCGCCACTTATATAACGACGGACTTTTTTATTATATTAAATTTGTATTTATTTTTTTCTTCTTGAGCTCTTTGTGTTTTTATGACAGAAATACTAGCATTTTGTGGGGCGCTATCGAAGAGTTTGTTAATGGATTTATGCCCGTTTGATAGCCTCTATGATGATTTTCTATAATGATGAACCTTTTTTTTGATAATTCTATATTGCTACTTTATATATTATTGTACAAGAATATGACTTTTATATTATGTAGCTAAGCCATCAAGAGCTCCAAGTCTACAGTGAGTAAATTGGTGCAGTTGATTGATCACAGTCGTATATAACCCAGTTCTGGATCGGCTGCTGGCGCTGGCCAAGGACGTTCAAAATATCCTGGGCAAGTCCACCTCCAATAATTGCTGCAACAGGGGACAACTCAGTACCGACGTTAGAGAGAAATGATGAGACAAACTTTAGGTTGATAATGCCAACTGGAAGACCAAGTTTTCGAGTCTCTTCGAGGACTAGCTCGTTGAAGGCCGTCAAGTCGTCCGAACTTGGATTGCACGAGAATTTGCTTTGGAATTCCCACATAGCTAAAAGGGCAGTTAGCATCAAGAAAAACAGCACTTATTGAGAAGACTAACCTCGCAAAGCTGGTACCACAGGGGACACTTTCAGCTTACTCCGTGTGTTTAGTTTCGAAAAGTAATCAGACTTAAGAGACGACGCAAGTGATTTGAAAATCTCCTCCTTGGTTACAATCTCCTTCATCAGCTTGCCTGAGCCTGTCTTGACTGTAACTTCTACAACCCGGCGAGTGCTGGTCTCTGGTCCGAGTTTGGTAACATAGTTGGATTGATCTCGCTCTCTGTAAAATTGTAAGCGTCTGGTCGTGCAAAAAGGCAGTAATAGATACTCACATTGCGAATTTATGTACGTTAAGATCAGAAAATATATAACCGTAAAATCCCATCATTCCTCCGGCGTAGAATGCTGTTGATGATTTTCGGCACTCTTCGTTGATTGCGATCTAGAATCAAATCACCGAGTTAGACGTCACCCTTTTTCAGAAAGCGTAGATTTTTCATACCATATCTGATAAATGAAGCTCAGTCGCCACAATTGTATCAAATTTTGAATAGTATTCAACATTTTTGCCTTCTATACCAGATGGGTCGGCGGTTACAGTTACACGCGGATTCAATTTTTGTATCCGGGGTATAGATGCCTCAGCTCTCTGAAATATAAATCAGCAATCCAGCTCATAAATAAACAAAAACAGATAAATTTCTCACATTTTTACCAATATCTGACTCGTCTATAAAGAACTGTGCCCCCAAATCTGGTGGAGTAACAGTGGCGCAATCCAACACCGTGAGTGATCCAATGCCTGCTAGGACCAGGTTTTTTGCTACCTCGTTTGCTAATGCGCCAATTTTAATCAAAAGCACATTTGAATCGCGCATACTAGATTGCAGCAAGGCATTAGCTTTGATCTTTCATCAGATAACTCAAGTCGCGTACCGCTTCTGAGCATCGATTCCCCATAATCGGATCTGCCGGTCATAGAGTGCGATTTCGTCTAAAACAATCAATGTTAATACTGAAAATCCCACGAAAATTCATATTTGCTTCCTACCAGCTGAAATCGTCTTATCCTCAGCCATGGTTGTGTGATTGTTGATTTCGCGTCTGAGATGAGCAGAGTCGGCCTTTCCAACTCCTCGGAGTTTCGTAAAATAGGCTGCTGGTCCACGCCCCGGCGATGCGTGCTCCCCAGGGCGAGGGCAACTATAACCCAAAATGACATATATCGCAAGGCCATTCCACCAGCAATTGTCAAACAAATGCAAATAATCCTCTGAAAATGAGCTCAGAAATTCCAATAAATGCATCAAGAGTATCTCTACCGCTTCCACAGGTTTCATCTGCGTAGGTTGTTCTGAATTGATTGGGTTTCGATGTCCCAAGTGCTGGTGGTGGTCAGCCTACAAGGGACGGTGATCCCACCGCTGCTGCTCTCCTCAGGCATGAAACAGCATTGATTTTTGAATGTTTGCTAATTATGGATTTTCTTGACTACAGTGGTGATGCACAAATGAGCAGCTTGTCTACTGGACTGGCGACAGCGAACGTCAATCGACTACAGCGTCTCCTACAGTCGCATTCACAGAATGGTGTGCGCTATCGTGAATCGTACTCCGAGGCAGGCGACGACCTGTACGACGCTCACTCGGCCACAGCCAATGGATCTTCTGCTACGCCAAATTCATCGTCGATAGAGCCAGGCATGCTTCTCAGCAGCCCTGAAACGCCAGCGGTGCTTGTCCCGCACAACCAATTTGCTCGCAATTCACTGAGGCGAAGTAATAGTATTCGCAGACGAGAGAACTCGTATCTTGAAAACATAGCGAAGCGAAGGAAAAAAGATACCAGAATTTCGGAATCTATCTGGTCTGAGAAGCCGGCTTCTCTCTCGATGAAGATGATCTATTGTGACGGCGGGTGGCACGGCGAGAACTATCGACCTGAGAAGTAAGTAGTCCTACGAGCTAGTTGCCATGGCTAAATTATTGTCAGCTACTGACATATTATCTAGCGTTCTTCTTAGAGACTCTTCAGTCTATTGTGCGCAAAAATCAAAATGCAACATGATTTTGAGGCATACGTCTGGTAGACCATTCGCCTTATGTTCCATCACCATCAAGGCACCCACATCAGGTTACACCTGCCCCGTACAGCAAGGTACTCTGAAATTATTTCATGTTTCTAGATTTTCTCAATTCTGACAAACTATAGGCCTGATTTTCGTGTCTATGAGTAAAGACGATTTACTCCCTCGTACAAAGTATCACGACCAACAGATTGATAATTTCGCAGACTCGCAGTCACAATTACATGTCCCCAGCAATGTCGAATATTCTACTATGCCACGGTCACCTCGGATGCCACGATACGACTTTGGTCACACCAATCCAGCTTTTGATTTTTACTGGGGACGCACGGCTCCGAATCCCTATTCTGTCGAATCTAGTGACTTGCCTGCTGCGGTTGATTTGATTGACGACAATCAAATTGATTTCGAACGGTTGCATGGTTTGAATTCATCTGACGATCTACCATATTCAGAGTCCGCTTACCCGCCCGGCAGATCATCGTTTCGACCTTATGCTCAATATCGACAGAGTCTAGCACGCTCAACTTTGCACAATTCTCACGAACCCGTAGACGAAGACCGTCAGCGTCGTCGAAATACCCATCGTGATCACTCTGCCGCTCAAGAGATTCGCGTCATCAACACAGAAAATATTTCTTTACTTTCAGATGATCTGCAGCGCAACGACTCTAGAAGCAGCGAAACCGGTCGGTCTAATTTACGGTCAACTTCGTCCTCTTCAGCCGATGACAACGCTGCAACCACGTCTCTACCGCACACAGATTCATTGATTTTAGAACCAATTGCAAGGTTTAGAATTCCGGATAACAGATCTCGCTGCATCATTACATTCGATTCGCCGATATCAGCTTGCTATCTTTATATCAAATTTTACAGCTCTGACGCTAGACCAGACATCGATATTCAGGGAGTTTACATGAACGGGTTTATCGGTCCTCGGTGTTTTCCTACAGTCAACTTACGGTGAAATCGAACTCGTCTATATAAATATCTCTACTCATTATCGGTCGTTATTACCAGATTTTATTGTTTTTTTTGAGCTCTTTCACAATTGTGAATCGAGCAAGTTCATACCTTTGGAGTTTTTTATGCATTTAATTGGTTATCTGCAGTTTATTTAAAGTGACGGAATGTGGTTTACAGTTCGTTTTTGGAAATGGTGAATGATTATTATGGTTTGTTTTGTTTTGTCCTGGGATGGGAGTTGGAGTGAGTTCTTCTGTTGTTTTAAGAGAAATGAAAATATGATGATTTTACTGCATCAAGAACATTACTATATTAACTTCATAGTTATGCATTTTTTGTACAATGTTGGAATAAATATCTAAAATTAAAATTAAACAAAATGTTTCTCCCTATCAGCCATTTCGATTATTTCTCCGCCTATTTTTCCGGCGATTACCACCACCGCCGCCAAATTCGTTACCGTTTCGAGATTCTCTGTCTCTCTGTTCATTAGAGCCTGACTCTGACTGTCCTGAATTAACACGCTGACCACGAGACGCTGCAGTAGGTGCAATACCTGTACGAGCGGCAAAATCAGCACCAGACTTGGCAGGCTGCCGAGTTCGTTCGCGGAAATCAGGTTCCGCTCCTCCGCTGGCTCCCCGATCACGGGAACGGTCTCGGTCGTTGTTGCTATCAGACGAGCGCGATGAGTCTGCGGGCTTCGCCATGGAGAGCTGCGATGCCACAGAATTCTGAGCCGGACGCTCTTCTTGCTGCCGACTGACTGGTTCTCTCCAATCACCACCACGTTTTTCACGGTCAGACATACTCGATGGCGCTCGACTTGATGAATCTCTCGAGGGTTGGTCACGGTCGCGGTCGTGTCCACGGTCACGTATGCCGTTGTGGCGATCACGCTGATGATCTTGCTCACGCTGATCTCGCGGAGGCTGCTGTTGCTGTTGTTGCTGTGACGGTGCAGACTCACGGCTTCTCTTAAGCCGGTCTTCAAGCGATAAAGGCCGGTCACGGTTCCTATCACGTTCAGACAAGCGATTCCTGTCGTGGTCCATCATGCGCCGATCATCATCAGTCTCGCGTCGCCGCTTCCGGTCTAACGAAGAAGAAGAAGAATTGAGGTTAGGAGCTGGTCGAGATATCCCCGATTTCATGTCATGAGGACGCGTTGGTGGCGGCTGACGCGAACCAGAGCTCACAGAACGAGGACCAGATGGAGGAGCCACTGTGCTCGTTTTGTATACCTCAGGAATCGAAACTGGTTCAGGAGCTTCGTTGACCTCAAGTTCACTAGCCTGCGCAGGCTTCTCGACATATTTTGATATATCAATATCCATTTCATCTTCTTCATCTTCAAATCCACCAATGTCAATTCCAAAATCATTGTAATCGTTCTCGGGTGGCACATCGTGGATAGGCTCAGCAGTAGAGTCTGGGATGGGTGAGTGCTTGAATTCTTCGTCTGCTTCTGATGCCGCAGAACTATTCTTCGAGTTGTGCGATGGGGACGACTCGCGAATTTCGTATGATCGGGCTGGCGATGGAGCATTTGATTCTGGATCCATGTCTGAAGATGCACGAGAGTCCATACCAGCAGACTCTTCTCTCCTTTCATCCTCAGGCTCGTTGCTCACGCTAGTGCTATTTTCTGCACGATCGTCATTATTTGAGGGATCTGGATGAGCAGCAATCTCAGGCGCTTTGCTTGATCGAGTGGGGATGTTCTGTTCTTGGGTATTTTGCTCGCTGTCATGTAAATTAGACATACACCGCTCTCACAGGCACAAATATCGACAAAACATACCTTCTTGAAGAGCCACGGCTATGACTACTATAACCTCCTTCTTTTTGATTTTGAAAACGCAATGCTGTTTGTGGTGGAAGTGGCTGTCGAGCGGATGGATTGAAATTTAATGGCTGTGTAGAAGCACCTCCTCGGGCGTTTGAAGAAAATTGCTGTTTCCCACGAGTATCTTGACCACCACGGTTAGAAGGTCTGCTTCCTCGAGGCCCAGATGGTGCATTTAATAGCTCAACAGGGATATCTGCAGCTCTAGCCCGAGCTGTCGATGCATTTTGCTGCTCAGAAGTAAATTGTGATGTTTTATCAGTTGTCACGGAAGAACTGATTGACTGTTGAGAGCTCTGAGTAAGATCTTTAATATCAGAAGATGAAGTTTGCTGCTGAGACTCTTCCACCTCATAGGTGTCTTCTCCTGCGGCCACGACAACTGCTGAAGACTGATAGTCGTTTGAGCTTAAACCATAGTAATCAAACTGCTGGAAATTACCACGACCGCTATTCCCAGTAGGTCCAACCTGACCATTATAATTCCTATTATACATGTCAAAGTTTCTGTTACCTCGATTTTCATATCCGCCACGATTAGAATATCCATCATTGCCTCGTCCATATCCGTAGTTGTTCATCCCAGGACCGGCATTGGGAAATGCTCCAGAGGTTTCGCCATACCGTTCGGGGGATATATTTTGTCGAGCAGGACCATTCATTCGGCTATTAACAGGCAGTGGCACTGGCTGCCGCTGATTCCAATATTGATAAGGAGGTGCGCCAACATTGCTTGGGTCTGGGGTTTTCATCGGATAGCCTTTGGAAAAATAGGTTTGTAAGTTGCTGTAACTCATAATATAAAAAAAAATAAAAAGGCTGACATGAATTGAAAGTGATTCGAACAATGATCTGTTGCAAATTCGTAGCCAGTTCAACTCAAAAGATCCCAAATGATGCATCAAATAAACACTCACCATTATTTTGACTATTGTTCCACATTTTACCACGAGGTCCATAATTTGATCCAGCACCAGGAGGTAATTGACTATTCATCATCGCATCATACTGCGATGGCAGAGATTTGGTGTTTTCTCCTTGTAATTGTCCTGTGGCGGCCTTCTTCTTAGACTCAAGCTCTGCCCTGCTGATACCGATATCGTCACCACTGGCCGCCGAATTGCTGAGAGGTTTTTCTGACTTTTGTGATTCGGTAATATCAGCTGCAGACGTCTGTCTTATCGGCGTGATAGGCACTGCGGGTTGAGAACGAGAAACTTCTTGAGTTCGAGTCGACGCCTCGCGAGCATACTTCTCGGCGTGCTTGAGAAATACGCCAATGGTTGTGCGCAAGGACTTGTTTTCGCTAATGACAGAGGAATTTAAAAGAGAATGACCACATAATGGACACGAGGGAGGTAGATCTCCGCGACCTAGAGCAATCAGCAATGAACGGATCAGATTTTGTGGTTTAACAAGGACAATTGAGGATAACAACAAGAAATACGTACATGATCCGCAGATATTAGTATTGCAGCATGTCAACTTGGCAGGATCTCGAGCTAGCTCTTTGCATATCCCACATTTCAACTTCTCAGGGATTCTGTGAATACAGTTAGTGACTTACTATAAGAGGATACACTGTAGTTAACTCGAGGAGAGTAAACATACACGAGAGTCGATCTGGTCGACGCCATGACCCACAATTAAACCAGGCAAACCCTTGCAGTATTCACTATTGCAAAGATATACCAGATCCAATCCTTCGTAGTATTTCACAATTGCCTCAGTGTGCAATAAATATATTCACCAAAACTTCCAGATAAATACTATTCTCCCACCGCGATCAATTAGATGTGCAAGCAAGAACGGCGGGCTTATGCTTTAGTCACGTGCAAAATTGACAAGTGGGCTGCTAACCCGTCAGCCTGTTTGAATTGAACGCTTCGCGGCTGCGCTGCGGAGAAACTGCTGTACGCTATATACCTGCTTGCGAAATGGATTGCCCGGGAAATACAGTCGCTGATATTACAGCTTACTCTAGCGTGCTATCTTCTGAAGCAAAGACGGCCACGAGCGAGAAAGCTGTTGAGTCGAGCCGGACCAATCTCAGTCCGAATGAAGACCAGCACCGGTTCTGGTCAGTAGTATCTCAGTTTCGAGCAGCAACCAGATGTCTGTCTATGTCGACTGATTCTCGTTCTCGTAGAGCTTTGCGACTTGAAAAGTTGCTACCCAGTTCAGCTAATGCCGAGGAATCTGATCTTCGTCTCTCGTCGTCTCAGGAAAATCAGCCCTTGAGTGTTGTATCAGCAGCCCTTGGTCAGTTCTCTACGGAAAGCAAGGAAGTACTACAGTCTTCAAGAGTTTCACATTTAGTTTCATCAACTCCGCCGGCTAGAGTGTCGTTTTCGGCAAGTGAGAGCGGTAGATGCGCGGTCATAGGCAATCCTCCTTACACCTATAGTCACGATTTGATCAAATTGGAGGCACTATATGATCAATATAGAATCCAGAATGGAGCATATCCCAAACTTCTTCGACTTCGAAAACATTTGAAGGCGGTATCAGAATCAGAGCAATATCCTCTTACAATTGCAGCTTTGAGAACATATGCTGCTGTGTCGAAAATTCTACACGCCAATTACAAATTTACAGATTTGGACTCTTCCGACAGCGATTGCCATAATGATCCACAAGTTGACGAAGACGAGGATGGAGATCTTACTATGTCTCCCGAAGAGATCGCTTTGTCTGCTCAATTTGCACGAGTATTAAGCAAAGCTGCGCTTGATACAAACTTGTACGCAGAGGATGGGACGAGTATTTATCACCAGAGTATTTTTCGAGCCGGCACAGCGAGAGATGTGGAGAGTGATGCAACTAGGGCGATCAGAGCCGATATTATCATTAGAGAGACCAAGCTGGCTTTTTTCAGTGGTTTGAATAATAACGTCGAAAGCGAAACGTCCAGCGCTAATGGCGATGTTTACCCGAAGCCAGCTACCACACATTCACCTTCTGTGGCTCATCTAGAGCCATCGTTTTGCGTCCACTGTGATACCATGAAAGAGAGAAAAACAGCTACAGCAAAAACTGTACGAAAACGCGTCGATTTGGCATTTGCATTAGACGAAGAAATTGCTGGTGCTGGAAAGAAATATACCGTTCCTCAAAGAGTATCTGACTTGCCTCATAACGATCTTAGTCTAAGAGTACGAGATGAGTTTCAGCTAATGAAAGCTGAAGGATTCAAATTTTCAAAGAATATTTCTAATGTCGACGATTGTGAGCAAGTGGTAGTCCGTTTATACGCTAGACCTCACATGTCAGACATCATTGCAATTGTCAGAGCCAGGCTGCGTAGCATGTTCTACGCCAGAGAAGTCTGACTACTCTTTATCAGCTATACCAAAAGTTTTATGATTCCCATTGTTTTGCCATTGTGACAACTGTTTTTCTGTATAGACTGTATTCTCGTCTATTCTTTTATATTATTATTATGATTAGACCAGTTATTTTATAATTCAGAAAATAAATTACCCGGGACTAAAATTAATTTATTAAGCAGTAAATTAATTCGAAAGAAATGCTATATAACATGTAGATTTACAAAGAAACCGAGGAATTATGTACGAGAACATGAGCCAACGTCCGCGCTGATTAAAGGGCTTAGAACAAATCTTGGTAGTTTTGTCCCCGGTTAGCAGTACGGGGCCTGGCGCGGATGATATTGTCAACACGCAACAACAACTCTGCAGCTTCGGAAGCACTGGACACGACGGCGCGCTTAAGCTTGTAACTCTCAACGATTCCAGCCTCGCTCACATCAATAATACGACCATTGTCGAGATCTAAGCCCGAGGTAGTCATACCGTTGTAAATAGCGGAACGCAATTTTGAAACCAGTTCGCTCGAATCGAGACCAGCGTTATCGACCAAAATGGTAGGAAGCTGACGAAGGGCGCGTCCAAAAGCCTCAACCGCAAGAGCACGCTTACCGCTCTCATTTTGAGCAGCACTGTCGACTGCCTTGGACATAATCATCTCTGAGCATCCACCACCGAGAACAGTTCGTGTCTCAACAACAGTCTGAGACAGAACCGACAAAGCATCGTGAAGAGATCGGTCAGCCTCGTCTAGAAGACTTTCAGTGGCACCACGAAGGACAATAGTACAGGCCTCCCCGGCAGCAACTCCTGAAAATTTTAGCAGCTATAAGAAAGTTCTGCATTAGAAACAGGCACGTTATAGACCAGTAGAACAAGTAATACTCACAGTATCTTCACCAATCATGATTTCTTCAATCAAATCACAGTGTCCAAGCTTAACCAACTCTGGATGGTCGAATGTTGAAGTAATCTCACCACCGGTAACAAGAGCTAACCGCTCAATTCCGTCGAAATCAGCATGCTCGATTGAGACGACACCTGATTCAGCAAAGAGCTGTTCGGGGTAGTTGTAAATCAGCTGTCTGTTGATGAAGCAGTTGATACCATGGGCCTTGATCTTCTCGACCTTGGCTTTCATCTTTTCCTATTGAATATGGGTTAGTAACTATGTCATGCATCTTTCAAAAATGAATTGAGCTTACCCTCTCTGCTCTTTCTAATTCTGCAAGTTTGCTGGTAGCATCGACCTTGACTCGTGCACCAAAAATCTTGACCTTATCAGTATCCATGGCTGTGATATGTAATTAGTTAAACTGAAACCCATAGACATGCTAAAAAATTCATACGTGTGTTTGCAATAAGAATCTTAGCATTTTCCAACCTCTTTGGCTGGTTAACACCGATCTTCTTGTCCATGATGAATCCCTCGTCAAGATAGGAGTCAATCAATCGACCACCGGCTTTCTTGATAATTTGAATGTGATCTAAATTTGTGCTACCGTTCAATCTTAAAACCGCGTCGACAGCCAATTCTGCGAAATGATCCTTGTCTTGACTGAGAACTTTTGAGCTGAGGGTTGTCTTTGCGATGGCAATCAGATCTTTTCTGAACATGACAGGATTCTTGCCGTTATCAACAGCACTCTTTTTGAGAGCCTCCAATGCAGCACTACTAGCAACACGGTATCCTTCGATGATTGTCTGGGGGTGAATCTTGTGGTCGACAAGCTTCTCAGCTTCTCTCAACAACTCTGCGGCAAGAACGGTGACTGAAGTTGTACCATCTCCGACCTCATCGTCCTGGACTTTTGAAATGTTGACAAGGACCTTGGCGGCAGCGTTGTCGAGAGCAATTGATTTCAGGATTGTAGCACCGTCGTTGGTGACCATAACTTCGCCAGTAGACGCAGACTGTAAAAGCTTGTCCATACCCTTCGGTCCCAGAGTGGTCTTGACCAGATCTCCGACCGCGATAGCGCCAACAAAAGCAGAGAGGCCTAATAGCAATATATATTAGTGTCGTCATTTGATGCAGACATGGAACAGAATGCGAGCAGTATTCGGTTTGATAAGCTAAGGGGGATCTCTTACGCGCATTCTCAGCCCTCTCCTCGGTGACTTGATCTCCAAAGATCTGAACAGACTAGATAGGGAATAAGAATCAAAACAAAAAAAATACAGAGTTGACCAGGATAATGTAGAAACATACCATTTTAGATGTAGGATGTATGTGACTGGAGCACTGATTGACCTCGGACGCGTTGGAAGAGAAGCACCAAGAAATTTGTGCGCGTCGTGTTGTTGATTTAAGGTTTCAGGAAATGGGAAGGGTAATTTGTAGACACCTTTGCATATTATTTGGTCAATGTTTCTAGCTACGATGTAGTGTATTGGAAGGATTATACGGAACTGACTACTGAAGGGTTTAAAGAAGAGTAGAGAATGAAAAAGGAGTGAAGTGGACACTAAAGCGTGGAATACGGGCGTCATTCACTGATAGAGACTTCGTGAACGAACTTAGCAATCACCTTTCTTCCTTTCGGTTTTCGGTTTTGCTTTTGCGTGTATTTTGCATTCGTGATTGTTGAGACAGCAAGAAAATCCAAACAAAGACGTAGATTGAGGTTCGAAATATATCGACATTAACTAATAACGTACATCAAGATGATTCGCCCATTTTGCTATTTAACTTTTAACAATCCCACACTGAATACTGCAGAAAACATTTAGATGTTAAGCTTAGTTCGGCGCCATTGTCTTCTCTTGTAGTTGTATCTGCGGACGTAAGTTAGCAAGAAAGAGGATCGCGACGGATTGGATTGACGCATACCTGATCGTGTTGTTGGTCTTGAGTCTGAACCACTGGGGAACACGGCCGTTGGTGTTGTGGGCCTTGGCAAGCTTGACCTTAGTTCTGAATGATTTGTTGCTCTAGAAAGGAGGAGTTAGTGGTGACTCGATAAGGAGCGGAAGTGGCTGCTGAGCATCGTTGAAGTTGGGTAGCACGACGATTGATCGAATAGCTGACGCTATAGTTGACGAGAACTTGCAGGATGAAAGATACACAACTAACAAACGTATATTCGCACAATCACACGATAGCAGAGGGGTTCAGGGCAACATACCGGCATTATGATGACGCTCAATAGTTCGATGTGCGGACAGGAAAGCTGGGACGACGATGCAAACACTTAGACGTAGTGTGGACTGCGACTCACAGCGCAGCGGCACTCGCTGGCAAGAGACAGGGCCAGGATGGGAGTTGCGCGTGACTGCTTTTGTTTTAGCCCTAATTTGTCAGCAGCCCTATAGCGTGTAAGCAAAAAGGGGCACGTAGAGTTTCAGCAGAAACCTTAATAAGAACTTTGCGCATTGCTGACATTGCTGAGAACTGAGTAGTGCGGCTTTGTTTGAGACAAAGAGGATTGTTGTAGTTGCGTCCATTGTTTTGTGAGGAGATGATAGTGAGCTATAGTGACACAGTAGTGCAGTATAATCCACAGAAGAGATACTGCAGAACTGCCCAGCTACAGAGCTGCAACAGGCGCGACAGCAGAATGCGACAGAATCGGCAGCAATAGTCAATGTAGCGCTCAGCAGCGCCATTTTACTCTAACAGCTCCAACACACCCAATATCTCTTCTATCGACTCGCTATCCTTTCATGCTTACAACGCTTTATCTCGCTATTATCCTCGCTTCAACTATTACTCTGAACATTTCCCAAGTTTCCTTTTTCCGCTGCTGACTCTGCGGCTCACCGCTACGCTAGCGTTTTTAGGAAATGAATGCGGCTTATGGTCGGGTATTGGTAGACACACTCGCGTTGCCTCGCGTGCTGTAGATTCTGATTAGAATACAATGTAATTTGCATATTATTTTTGTTTAAAAAATGCGAAAACAATGACATCAGTAATACGTAAATGCGAGCTATATTGCGTCCTCCAGACCCTGAAAACAGCGTCCTGCTGCTCTGGCCGATTCCCCCAACCGCCAGCGCGCCGCTCGCTTGCTGCTGATTGCCATGAAAACACGGGCCTTGGTCATCTCGCATTCTCACCATTCTTCCTCCTCATATATATATCCTCTCTCTTATCATCTTCTTTGTTTCACATTTCTTCTTTCTTTTCTCATCCCAGCTACTGCTCTTTAATAGTATAGTACACCGCAGTCCCTCTGCATCCCCCCTGCCCTCTTACCTCCGCCACATCATGTCCTCATCGGCAGACAGTACCTACGAGAAAGTCGACGAGGCCAAGGCCGAGGCCGTCATCGCTGTCCCTGCCACAGCTCAAGACCCCTTCGCTCACTTGCCTGAACACGAAGCCTCTATCTTGCGCGCCCAAGTCGAAGTCAATCCCGTCAAAGTCTCTTTCTTCAAGCTCTACAGATATGCTACTGCTTTCGACATCATGCTCCTTTTCATTGCAGTCCTCTTTTCCATTTGTTCCGGTGCTGCTATGCCTCTCATGACCATCGTCATGGGTAATCTCACCAAGACATTCACCGACTTCTTTGCCTACAATGGGTCTGACGCGGATTTTACACATGCCATTAGTAAAAATACTCTCTACCTAGTCTATATAGGTATCGCAAATATTTTCGTTGTCACAGTCGAAACCGCGATCTTTATTGACCGGGGTGAAGTTCTCTCCTCCCGCATTCGTGAAAAGTATCTTGCCGCTACTCTTAGTCAAAATGTTGGTTTCTTCGACCAGCTTGGTTCGGGTGAGATCACCACCCGTATTACGGCTGATACAAACCTCATCCAAGAGGGCATGTCCGAGAAGGTAGGTCTCATCCTCATCGGTCTATCAACCTTCTTCTCCGCTATCATCGTTGGTTTCATCAAGTCATGGAAGCTTACCCTTATCATGCTTTCCATCGTCATTGCCGTCTTTATTGGAATGAGCGTCATATCGCGTTTCATGGTCAAATTCTCTCTACGCGCCCTCAGCGGTGCATCCGTTGGTGGAACAATGGTTGAAGAAGCCTTTTCCAGCGTGCGTAATGTGCAAGCTTTTAACTTGCAAGATCGTCTTGCTGGCTCCTATGACAAATATCTCTCGATTACCGAAAATGCTGCCTTCAAGCAAGGTGCTTGTCTTGTATGTTCATCTTCTTTTTCATCTTCCCTTATCAGATCCAACTAATCCATTTTTTAGGGCTTCATGATGGCCTTTCTCTGGTTTTGTGTCTTTTCCAACTACGCCCTCGGCTTTTGGCAAGGTGCTCGTTTTGTTACCGATGGTTCCATTGGAGTCAACAGTGTCATCACTGTTCTCATGTCTATGCTTCTCGGTGCCTTTTCTCTTGGTCAGGTCGGACCCAACGTCCGTAACATCACCGAAGGTGTCACCGCAGCTTCCAAGCTTTACGCTACAATCGATCGCAAGCCTGTTATCAATGGCCTGTCTGAGGGTGGCGACAAGCTTGACACCCTCAGAGGCGATATTGAACTCAAAGACGTCAAGTTCATCTACCCTTCGCGTCCTGATGTGACTGTTCTTGAAAAAATGAACCTCAAGATTCCTGCTGGTAGTACTGTTGCCCTTGTTGGTGCCAGTGGCTCTGGAAAGTCCACCATCATTGGTATTATTGAGCGCTTTTACCAAATCTTAGCCGGCGAGGTCACCCTTGACGGACATGATATCACCACGCTTAACACCAAATGGCTTCGTCAGCAAATCTCATTGGTTTCCCAAGAGCCTACCCTTTTTGGATGCTCCGTTTACGAGAACGTTGCTCATGGATTGATTGGTACTGAGTATGAGCATGCTTCTGATGAAGTGAAGCGCAAGCTTGTCATTGAGGCTTGCGAAGCCGCTAATGCCTGGTCATTTATTCAGACCCTTCCTGAGGGATTGGAAACCAATGTCGGAGAGCGTGGATTTTTGATGTCTGGTGGTCAGAAGCAGAGAATTGCTATTGCGCGTGCCATGGTCAGCAACCCCAAAATTTTGCTCCTCGACGAGGCCACGTCTGCTCTTGATACCAAAAGTGAGGGTATCGTTCAGGATGCTCTTGATCGCGCAGCGAAGGACCGAACCACTATCGTTATCGCTCACAGATTGTCAACTATCAAAGATGCCGATCTTATTGTTGTCATGTCAAAGGGTGAAATTGTTGAACAAGGAACGCACAACGAGCTTTTAGACAAGAACGGAATGTACGCCTCTCTTGTAGAGAATCAGAAGATTGAGAAGTTTAAGGGCGAATCTGGTGCAAGCGAGGAGACGAAGTTGGAGATGCACGAGGACACTAGAATTCTTGACATCACCCGAACCAAGACTGCTCAGTCAATATCCAGCGCCAAAGCCAAATCCCTCGAGGTTAATAACGAGGAGTATTCGCTTTTTTCTCTTATTAAGATGGTATATATCTCCATGTTTATGATGTGATATTTATGGTGGAATGTACACTAACGCGACACTGCAGATTTTGAAATTCAACCGTCCCGAGTCTGCTGCTATTACCGGTGGTGTATTGATGGCCATTATTAACGGCTTGAGTTATCCTGTTCAATCTGTTTTTTTTGCTAAATGTGTGAGCGCGTTCCAGTCTCCTCCTGATGAGTACGATCACTTGCGTTCTCAGGTTAATCTTTTCGCTGGCTTGTTTTTCATGCTTGCAGTTGTCGAAGGTATTGCCTATGCTATTTCCTTGAGTTTACTCTCGTTTGCTTCGCAGAGACTAGTGCGCCGCATTCGCTATGAGAGCTTCCGACAGATGATGCGTCAGGATATCTCCTTCTTTGATAGAGATGAGAACACAACTGGTGCTCTTACTACTACTCTCTCCACCGATGCTCAGAGTGTGGAAGGTCTGAGTGGTGCTACTGCTGGGCAGATTCTGAATTCTGGCGTAACTGTTGTTGTCGGTATTATTCTGGCAATTTCTGTTGGTTGGAAGTTGGGACTTGTTTCGGCTTCTTGTGTTCCTATTCTTGTCGGCTGTGGATATTTCCGATTCCACTTGCTTGCCAAATTCCAGCAGCGTGCAAAGAAAGCATACGAGAAATCTGCTTCTTTTGCTTGCGAGGCTACCTCTGCCATTAAAACTGTTTCATCGCTCACTCGGGAGACCGATGTGTTCACCAGATACAAGTCCGAGTTAGATGTGCAAGTGAAGGAAGGACGTATTTCAAGTTATCGTTCTGCTTTTCTCTACGGGTTGTCGCAAGGTCTCACCTTCTTTATTATTGCTCTTGGCTTCTGGTATGGAAGTACTCTCCTGAAGGCTGGCGAGTATGATACTTTGCACTTTTTCATCATTTTCATCAGTGTCACTTTTGGATCTCAATCAGCTGGTGTTATTTTCTCGTTTGCTCCTGATATGGGTAAGGCCAAACAGGCTGCTGGAAACATTCGCCGCCTCTTTGAATCAATCCCAGTTGTTGACTCATGGAATACCGAGGGCGCGATTCCCAAGGATGTCGTTGGCGATATTGAATTCAGAGATGTTCACTTCCGCTACCCTACCCGTGTTGAAGTTCCTGTCCTGCGTGGTCTTGATTTGAAGATCGAGAGCGGACAATACGTTGCTTTGGTTGGTTCCTCTGGATGCGGTAAGAGTACTACTATTGGCCTTATTGAATCGTTTTATTTGCCACTCCACGGACAGATTTTGCTTGATGGACAAAGCATTCACGACTTCAATATCAATGCTTACCGAGAGCATATTGCTCTTGTTCAGCAAGAGCCTGTGTTGTACGCTGGCTCTGTGAAGTACAACATCAGCCTTGGTAGCACCAGAGATGTTACCGACGAGGAGATTTACCAAGCTGCCCGGGAAGCTAACATCCACAATTTCATTATGTCTCTTCCTGACGGCTATGAAACTCTTTGCGGATCAAAGGGTGCCTTGCTGAGTGGTGGTCAAAAGCAGCGGATTGCTATTGCTCGTGCTCTTATCCGTCAACCCAAGATTCTTTTGCTTGATGAGGCCACATCGGCTCTTGATAGTGAATCTGAGAAGGTTGTACAGGAGGCACTTGATAAGGCCGCTAAGGGTCGTACTACTATCGCTGTTGCTCACAGACTTAGTACTATTCAGAATGTAAGTTGTCCTGATCTTTTCCCGTTTATTTGCTGCAGTTTAAGAAATTAACTTTTTATTTAATAGGCCGATATTATCTACGTTATTGAGGGCGGAAAAGTTTTGGAATCTGGTACTCACCAGCAGCTTCTTGCTAACCGTTCGAAGTACTACGAGCTTGTACAGTTGCAGGCTTTGGAGCGCAACTAGACGTTTTACTTCGCAGTTCCAGTTTTTTATGTAGTTGTTTTTTTTATAATTTTTGATATTTCTCTCTCTCTACTCTTGTCTCTGATGTGTTGTATGCTTAGTCGTGATTGTGTTCCTTCAAATAGGTATTCTTTGGGATTTGTGTAAGTTGATGGAGTTTAATAATGTTATTTTATTTAGCATTGGCAGGTCAATGCATCTGGTTTTTGGAGCTACATGATTTTATACATAGTGTTTAATTATTAGTAATCATAGTATTACAATGATACTCTCATAAAAACAAACGCCATTTTGTGACACAGCCCAGTATCAAAGATTCTTTTGCGAAATAAATTTCTTTCCAAAATCAGAGAGTCCTCTCACTCTATTTATGTACAATTTCTTCTTCCCCAATGTCGAGATCGATTCTCAACTTATATACTGTAGTCAACGTCTCTAAAAGTTCATCTGGAGGTGTAATTTTCTTGAGCCAATTAAAGGTTAATTTCATCAAATCGGGCCAAGTAATAGGTCCTGGATGGCCATTTCCGCGTAAGCAGTTTATCTCAAGTAAGTCTTGAGCCAAAACGCTCTTCAGTTGTGCGATTAACGTTGTACCTCTCATTTCATTCTGTGTATGTACTGGTACATATTCTCTTGGGATAGCTGGAGATAGAAGCATTTTGATATCCTGTGACCGCTCTTTGTTCTTATTCAGTGTCACCACTGCGATATTGTGAACAATGAGCTCGGTAAGATCATCTTTGAGAGGTAATGATAAATATTGCTCGCAATACTCCATCAGAGGTAAGCAAGTAGCCACATCATTGCTATAAAGAAAAGTCGCGAAAACATGACGAATCAACTCGGCATCACTCTCCCATGTGCCACTTGTAAGCATCTGCAAAAACATATTTCGCAGTTGAGATGCGGAAAACTTCGGAGTACGTGCCATTTCTTTCTTTTGCTTTGAATCAAGTGACATTGCTGACTGGAGCCTTGAATGGAAACGTTGAATACGACTCAATGTGTTCCAGATTAGTATGTAAGTTAGCTTGTTTGGATATATCCCCACTGAGGCCAAATCGTTAATCATTCTGTAAATACTAAGCACTCGATTGTAAGCATGATCATGTAGCGCATCAGATAGCAATAGATTGAACATTGCAATTGTCGGTTTGAGTTGATACTTTTGAAGTCTGACAAGAAATTGAGATGCAATTTCATCCGCACCTCTAATCAGATGATATTTCATAAACAAAACGTAATGCTCAGTGGCAAGAGGGATATTATTGACTCTGTTGCCATCGTCCAGCTGCGCTTTTTTGTCCGCTTCAAGACCTTCTAATATTTTCAACGCATCGTTGTAATCTCCGTTCCACAGATTGGCTCGAAGAACGTAATACATCATGTACGAAGTAGGAGTTAATCCTAACTGGCGCACTCTGTGGAAATAAGAAGTAGTTTCTTCAGCGCGCCCTAGAGAACAAAATCGTTTCATAGCCAGCTCGTAAAATCGCAGAGAAGTCTTTTCGTTTGCAGTAAAATTACTAGCCAAATCAAGGGCACGAACAACGTTATCAATATTAGCGGTTCGTTTGATGCCTTTGCTTCTAGGATGAACTCCCTGCGCAACGAAGACTCTATCAACTTCCTCCTTCGATATCCCATCAACCAAAAGAAGAGCAAGCTCTCCATCTAACTCACCTCCAAGGAGTTCATAGTCTTGCACGATTGCTTCACTGAAGTGCGTGTCTCCTACATCCAACGCAGCTTTTCCGCATTTGATAAGATTCCAGTGCATCAGCTCTCTAGCTCGACGAACTTCTGCCTCATTGCTTATTTCCATTTCACTCATCACAAAGGTTTGGACCATTTCTTTGTAAACCTGCTTCGCCGCTTCCATATTTCCCACCTGACAAAGCTTGACAACAAATTTTCTCCGGATCCTTGAAGAAAGATATCCTGAAAACTTCTGTAGAGACCGTGCCCCTTGAGCAGCTAACTCAAGTTTTCCTTGATTGATATATAAAGCGATTCCAAGCTCTCTCCATAAGATCTGTCTCTTGAACGAATCCTCCCCTTTTTCCGCCAAGAAATAAAATTGTTCCCATAGCTTGAATGCTTCTTTATATTTATTGATATGTCCCAAAGCTGAAATATAAACGTTTAATGCTTCAAATGACAACGTGTCATTTCTTTCATGTAGAAGACACAAATCCGCAATCAATGTAGCAATTTTATATCGTCGCTGGCCTTTAATAAAGCGAGTCTGGTCGATCAGCGTACTGAAACACGCCGTTGATATGCGTGATGATAGCTGTCGTCTTGTCGCGTCAGTTGTACCACGACTCATCGCACGTCGAATAATTTTCCATATTTCTTCTCGGTTCACGAAATTTGAATGATCAAGCTCATTTTGCCAGGATTGAATAGATTCGGAAATATATGCGCCCAGATCATCAGGGTTGAATTCGGACATCAGCACTTTGAGGTCTGTTGTATGTTTTGGTCTCAATTCGCTGGCAGATAATGCTCCGGAATTATCTGAACTAGCTAAACAAGAGTTTCCTGAAATAAGTTCTTGATTTTTTTCATCGATACTAGTCGCTGAGGCACATGCAAATGTCAGAATCATGCTATTACAATATTGGAGCTGTAATCATACCTGTTTCTTCTAGCTCCGGCTCTCTGCTAAAGTCTACTAATGTAGCAGACTCTGTACCAGGATACAGTGGAGGTAATACAAATATATTGTCAGATTTTGAAAATAACTTTGAGCTGGTAGATCCAAGAGGTGTTGTGAAATCTGACTCGCCGTGGTCGTTATGTTTTAAGTGATCTGGCTTCTGACTGACAGAGCGAACAAATAAGTTAACCGGCAACCGGTTCACTGTATCCAGACAATACCCAACACGACGATTCGTAGCAAAACTGGCCCCACTCACTGAGCGGTGTCGCCACACGCCATGCAACCAGTATGGCCGTAATGGTGTCACTATCCGCATCTTTGCCGCGTAGTACTCGGACTACCTCTCCCTCACCAGGCAGCCGTAGACATTGCTGTTCCAAAATGTAACTTTTTAATTAATCAAAAGCGTCTTTCTATCTTTTCATTCACAAATAAGGCCGCTTGTGGTCGTCTGATTAGAACCGTCCTGTATGCATGTGCAGACCTCAAATTCTTTTTGGGAAGCTTACACTTCCTGGATCTCCCAACGACGATGAGATGACTTTGTGTAAACTGCGGGTTTGGTGTTATGCGGCTCGATACTACGCATGTGAGCGTCATGCTGCTACGACTTCGAGGAGCAGTGCTTACTCCAAGTTGTTGATTCAATTGGCATGCTGTATCTACGTGGTCTACAATGAGCGGCGAGATGAAGGAATCTCTAAAGGAAATTTTACCAGATATTGCTATCACTGATGCAGCTTCGCAGACCCGTGCTGTGGCAGTTCTACGATTAGCTGCACTTCTCCAAAGCGACCAGTCTGGCAAGACAGAATCGGATCTCAAGCTTCATCTCAGCAATCTTTGCAAAAATGGCGATAAAAAGTCTTTGGTTTCAGCGTTTGTGACGATGGCTACGCTCTTTCATATTGATACGCGACTTGCAAGTGAAATCTTTATCAACACTTCAAAGGCGGAGATTGAGCAACAACTATCCGCAAAGCTATTAGCTGATTCTGAAGTGCAAGAGCAGCTGCTCGGTATGCTTTCGGCGGCATGCGTTGATAAAAAATGCAGAAGTGAGATAGAAACCAAATATGCAAAGGCTGTTACTTCTGCGCTTGAACTGTCATCGGCCACTCCACCTGCACAAGCGCTTGCTGCCTCTATATTAGTCAAGCTAGCCACAACCCCGCGACCACCTTCTACGACCGACGACAACAAACAAGAAGAACAGCTTCAGTCAGATCTTGCTGTTTTGACAGATTTGCTGCGATATATCCTCATCTCTTCGAAGGGGGAAGACACAAGCTTTACATATGCTCTGGAAGGTTTAACATATTCGAGTCTCAACATCTCAGCCAAGAAAACTTTAGCAGGCGATATTCAGTGCCTTAAGATTCTTTTACAAGTCTTGAAGGATAAATCACCTATTACAGCGCCTCCATCTGTTATTTTTGGGGCCTTGACAATATTACAAAATTTGACTGCGTATCCCGAAGTTTTGACGAAGGAGAAAGAGCAAATCGAGAAACTGAAAAAATACGCCAACAACGGCAAACGCTCACAACCTGAAGATGAAATACCTGCGGATATTGCAAAAAGGTGTAAGACATTATTGGAGCTTGGTGTAATATCATCGCTAGCTTCATGTGCGCCAAATGCGACTTCGAATGGGCAGAAAGTGATTGGAGCGATCATGAAGGGCTTAGTTACCGACAAATCACACCGGTCGCTGATCATGCAGCAAGGAGGAATTTCAATTCTGCTTATGGTTTTGAGCCCTGCGAAAAGAGCGATTACATCAAGCGTAGCAGGCGATTTCAAATTGAAATCTGATGAGCGGCCAAATTTCGCAGCCGCTTGTGCTCTATCGCGGTTACTGATCTCGGTGAATCCTTCACTTGCTTTTTCGTCGCGAAACTCTCCAATAGCAGCAGTTAATCCCTTACTTGACCAGCTTGATATGACTAAGGAAGGAACAACGCTGTTGGACACTTTTGAAGCTTTGCTTGCTCTCACCAATTTAGCCTCTATGGAGACAGGCTCTGTTGGCGATCTCATTGCATCGAGAGGTTGGGATAAAATTGAAGCGTGTCTGTTGGCAGATAACATGATGATTCAACGGGCTACGAGTGAACTTGTATGCAATCTTTCAGGATCTCCCGAAGCAGCCGCAAAATACCTTGACAAAGATGATAAAGCCCACTCAAATCGACTGAGAATTCTGATTGCTCTGTCTGACTCAGAAGACCAGAAAACTCGCAGCGGAGCGGCCGGTGCATTAGCTATACTCTCACAATGGGCGCCAGCTGGTGATGTATTTTTGGAAAATGAGAAGAATCTCAGAGGAATCTTACATATATTACAAGACAATGACCAGGATGTTTTGATCAGAGGCGCTGTTTGCGTAAATAATTTGCTCTGTGGCGCACAAGGAAATGCAACTGTTGTTCCTGCCGCGAAGCAGATCAAGAGGGTGGGAGGTTTAGAAGTGATTGAAGAGACTCTTAAGAGGAGTAATCTAAGTGAGGAAGTGAGGGCCGCACTTGAAGACTGCAAAAGGCGTATTTTGTCGATTTCATGAGTGAGTAACGGTTTGAATTATGATGCATACTCGATCAAACATTTGTAAATACCGAATTTTGAACTAGGCCAATAGTAGAATGTATTCAGTTCCTAATTCAACGCATTACTGAGCGTGGACGGAAGCCGCTGCTGCGTGGCAATTCTTTTAGACGTGTGGCAAGAGAACAACTTTCTCGATGCGGCTCTGAAAAGTTTCTAGATTGGGCAGTAGCTGTCGCATGAGGTCTCTGACGCTTTACAATAGTGATCCAAGTAGAACACCAATATACCAATAGATCCAGGAAATCCTGCTCTTTCCACACCATCTCCAGCTACTGTTCTCGCCAGCTGCTGCCCTCACTCTGGTGGCGCAGACAATCTCATTCAGCTCGTTACGCGGCGAGACGCGCCCTAATTGGATTTGAGTTTGCTGTCCGCGGCGCGTCCCTTCCTTAAAAACCAAACACCTAAGCGCGATCAATATAATCCTCCTCCTCTCTTTCCTACGTTCTTCGTACTCGCACGCGTTTCTCATTCTATATAATATTTTATATCGTATTTGAAAATGTCTGGATCTACTTTTTTCACTACTATGAAGCGATCCTTCGCCGACGTCTCGGTCGTGGACGGCAAGGTCAATACCACCGAGTTCCTCGAGGCTGCCGAGTCGCTCGTCTCTCTATTTGGTGTGTTCATTGTTCACAATCTTTGGTTTTGGTGGCTCAATGCATTCTAACTTTGCCTTTTATTGTAGATCTCTTGGGCTCGGCTGCATTCAATGTTGTGCAGAAGGATATGACTGGCAATATTAAGGTACGTGTAGCTTGATTTTCTTTGGTGCCAGGTTTGTTGCAAGAGAATTGCTTCTGATATGTATTCTAGAAAATCAGAGATAGACAGACCGCCCAACCGGTGACTTCTGAGTCATTACAGGACATCGTTTTGTCCGAAAAAGTTGAAAAATCCAAGACTGCTACCCAAGGACTGCTGTGGCTCACTCGGTAAGTGCCCGCGCTCGCACTGGCTACATATCATTCGCTAATAGTAAATTCACTATCAGGGGCCTTCAATTCACTGCAGTAGCGCTGAGAAAGAACATTGACTCTAACGAAGAGCTCACCGAGAGCTTTACCAACGCATACAGTGAGACACTGATCAAATTCCACAATATCATGGTTCGTCCCGTGTTCAAGGTATGCTGCTAGATGATCATGATGATTTAAGTGGATCAACAATTCAACTTTGTACTGACTTGCACACTTAGCTTGCTATGAAAGCTACACCATACAGAAAAGATTTCTACGCTAAGCTCGGAAGTGACTTCGCCGTTGTCAAGGAGCAATTGCTCGTGTGGCTTGCTGCACTCGAAAACATTGTCAAGATTATCCAGGACTTCTACGCCTCTGGAAACTACGGAAAGGGCTTATAAGTAAATTTATTTCGATTGACGGTAGATTCTGTTACACGCAGTCACAAAATTTTTGAAACGAAGATTGGTCATATAGTCATACATGTATCCTCGTCTCCCTAGATATTCCAATATATATATATATATTATTCATAGATCTGTATGATTTTGACTACTTTCGGATAGTCTTCTTAGGCTTGTAAATGTATAGCTCACGTAAACGTTCAACCCGCAATTTGCGGTCCTTATCGAGTTCATCCCGGGCCTCGTCAACATCATCAGTATCTGTAGGAGTTTCAGACGCTCCGTCGATCACTCCGTGATCAGGTAGAGCATTGTCCCCTTCTTCGGAAATATCTCTCAAGATGGCAGCAAGTAGTTTCCATGCATGATCTGGTCCCAAATCTGAAGATACCCAGGGGCAATAATCGCGATGCTGACCTATTGGATCAAATACTATACTGTCAGATTCAGGTACGTTGACGGCTGAGAAGCACTCGCTGCATTTAATGCTCCTGTTTTCTACGTTCCAGCCCAACAGGGCCAAGAAAAAAGAGACACCATCTGGATGAGCATTATTTTGCTCCTCAGCACTATATATGTTCTTCTCTAACTTGGCGCAATAATATGATAAGAGATTAGAATCAACAGCAAGAACATCTGACAGCACTCGAAGGCGACTGGACCAGCGAGTTAAAGCAGCCTTCTTGAATCTGGTCATAAAATCCTGTTCAACACGGCGCAAATTGAGTGAAAGAGATAGATCATATATAATTTCTGCACGATTGTAAACATTAGTAAAAGGCAAATACTATAGCTGCTCGAATCTCATACCATCACAAACACGCCGCCGCCATAGACATGTGGCTGTGTGTTCACGCCTTGCCCGCGTAATCTCCGAAGCAGGTCGTGAGCTTTCGCTCTTGATAAAATCTATATCTAGATAATATCTTTGCTTGCACAGTAGACATTGCACCACATAACTCTCATCTTCACAACATTGCCAACCAGCTCGTGCCCAAATGAGCGGCGAAGTAGCTGGTTCTGAAGGGTCGTAGTTCCAGCTACTGTCGTTCTTTGAAAATGTTGCTAGACGTGCCAGAAGTGCAGATCGATTGTATGGCGCATATGCTACATATTTTGTATGTTTTTCGACAATGCTGCTGTTTATTGAGCCATCGCTGGCAAATAGTGACCTTATTGGCGTTTGTTGACTTTTTGATCCACGGTCTGTGACCGCTAGTGGAGACTGTTTCTGCTTTTTCCGTTCCTTCTCAGCGCGTTGCCTTTTGAATCTCCTTGATGGAGAAAATGGAGGCGTCTGTGGTAAGCTTGGACTTTTGGTTTGGCTTGTCGACCGAAACGATGTATTGTAAGGATCGATAAGATTCAAGATATTTGCAACCCTGCGCTTCAATTCAGACGTTGACTGGGCAGCAGAAAAGGATTCTTCTCCAACATTAGCTGGAGACACTGGCAATGGTGAGATTGTCATGAATATATTTTGCCTTGGGCTCTGGTGGTTGCTCGCACAGTGTGTAGATATCTGGATTTAACGTTGAAGTTGGTCTCAGTGAGCGTGAGGCTCAAGCGCAAAGATAAATTCTAAAGTAAAAATATCAGCATGGTCAGGCAGTCGATGTCTTCTATATGCAGCAGTATCGTGGACTACTCTTTTTTCTGCTCAGTATAATTAGTTGTATGCTACTTGGTTCGATACTTCATTCTCAAAATATTTTATATTTCACTCAACGACTCGGTCAAACTTCTTCATATCCACTACTATCATATTTCCGGGGCCGACTATTACCTGGCACTTCAACGAAATATCCTTGCGTGACACAATTTTCTACAATCCCAGAAACAAAGATGGCATACGAAAAAGAGTTCAGAATTGCTCAGCTTGCTGTTGAGCGTGCGTGCAAATTGACTAAACTTGTGGCGGATTCGCACCAAAGCGGAAGTGTATCAAAGAGTGATCATTCTCCGGTGACTGGTGAGTTAATATTTCCTTGTGACGAATTATATAAATTGGTCTATGAAACTGACAATTATTTGTTGATAGTTGCTGATTTTGGGGCGCAGGCAGTTATAATTGGCGCTTTACAGCATGTATTTCCCAATGATCCTGTCGTCGGCGAGGAGGACTCTTCCATTCTACGCGGTGATTCTGCCCTCAGAGAGAGAGTTTGGTCCTTGGTGAACGAGAGCTCTTCTGCTGATACTTATGATGACGAAATTTCGACTATCGAGAGCGATGAAAAAATGCTCGAATACATTGACTGGGGAAAGTTCGAGGGCGGCTCTGTTCCTCGCATGTGGACTGTGGATCCCGTTGATGGAACCAAAGGATTCTTAAGAGGAGGGCAGTTTGCGGTCTGCCTAGCTCTTATCGTCGATGGAAAGGTTGTTGTTGGTGTCATTGGTTGTCCTAATCTTGCGGTTGATCCTGCGGACACCAGCAAAGGATCCGGCGTAGTGTTCTCTACTATTAAGGGAGAGGGCGCTTACTGCGTAAGTAGTTTTCTTTTTGAATCGTTTCCATGGAAAATTGTTGTTTTCAATCTAATCAGTTATTACAGCGGGCAATTGGCTCTTCGTTGGACTCGGTCACTAAGATCGAGATGGCTAGCATCCAGGACACCGAATCAGCATCATTCTGCGAGAGTGTAGAGGCTGGCCATAGCTCTCACGGACAGCAAGCTGAGATTGCCAAATTGCTTGGAATTAGCAAGCCTTCGGTGCGCATGGACTCGCAGGCCAAGTATGCTAGTATCTCTCGAGGAGACGGAGACATTTACTTGCGTCTGCCTGTGAGTGCAACTTATGAGGAGAAGATTTGGGTAAGTAGTTCCAATATGCATATAAACGAACTACGGAAAGCTAATAATCATTTTACAGGACCATGCGTCAGGAGAGCTGCTTGTTGCAGAGGCTGGCGGTATCGTTACTGATATGTATGGAAACTCGCTGGATTTCACCAAGGGTCGCACATTGAAGAATAACAAAGGTATTGTTGCGGCCTCCAAGGAGATTCATGCGAAGGTTTTGGAAGCGGTACAGAAAGTTCTAGGGGAAAAGAACTGATCCAGGAGCTATTTGTATATACGACGGGTTACGCATGTTTGTGCTACACGAAAGAGAATGCAGAACGCTTGAAATAAAGATGCACGTATTTACAATTAAATAACCATGACAGAAAATATATATATACAAAATGAATTTGAAGATGCCAGTCTATTTGGCAGCCTTGCTCTTTAGTTTGATTGTTTCGTTGTTCATGTAAATACCCTATCATAATATCAGTAAAGATGGCCACGAGCAATTGAAAAGGAACAATTGTACTCACCTTTCCCTTGTAAGGCTCTGGAGGCTTAAGAGCACGAATTGTAGCAGCAAATTGAGAAACAGAGTGCTTGTCTGCGCCCTCGAAGAGTAAACGCGTAGGCTGAGGGCAAAGGGCAGTGATACCCTCGGGAATATCAAACACAGTCGCACCAGTCTGACCGACTTTGACACTGACCTGGCGGCCACCGGACAGTAGCTCAGCACGATAACCAGTACCAGAAAAAGTGAGGATTACTGAGTGGCCGAGAGTGACGCCAGTAACATGATTTTGAATGAGTGAGCGCAGGGTACCCCACATCTGTCGCTGTCTCTTCTCTGTTGAATCTTCGACACGAACTTCGAGCGTACGCCCCCCATCTATCAGTTCAAGACGCGCAAATTCGGGCACCTGAACTATACCCGTGCCCCTAGGGCCCTTAATCTGTAGTGCGGTCGTGTAGAAGCCTGGCTCGCCGCTGAATAGGTCGAGAGCAAAGGTAACCTCCTCGGGAACGAAGATAGGTGCCGAGCCCACATGTGAGGCCGCGATTGCGGATGTGGAGAAGTTTCGCCGCAGCGCAGGCAGAGCGGTCCTTCGCAAGCACTGCATTGTAGTCGTTTTCAGTCTGTTGCCGACCGCGTAGTCTGTTCGTCCGACTGTCTGTCCGTTCTCGTGGTCGACGATAGCCGGTCGCTCTTAGCGGTGTAAAATTCTACGAACTGCACAAATGCAACGCCGCGCTGTTCTGAGGCTGTGCATGGAAGGGAGCGCAGTTTGTGGCGGTGCCGAAGGGGACGACCACTCGCCGCTCTTCTCTTGCTGTTCCACCTCTCTCACGCTCAGAAGTTTCATCCAGCTTCCTCATCTTGCCCTCTTCTACTCCCCTCTGAAAGGAATCATCCTTTTCTAGAGCTTTCACAATGACCAAGCCGATCAGCGACATTCGCCGCAAGCTCGTCATCGTTGGTGACGGTGCCTGCGGAAAGACCTGTCTTCTCATGTGCGTACTTTCTTCGTTTGTTTTCATGCCTTCCCCCGCGTGTCTCTTCTCGCTCGCCGGATTACCTTTGGCAGCCTGTCTTTTGGGGCCCTTTTTTTCATGGCTTTTAGCACTTGTTCCAAGATCTGTATTTGGTGTCCGGATATTGTTGTACGATGGACATGGTGGCAAGCATGCAGATGAACGCGTGGCACCTCACATATACTCCTTCGCCCAATCGATCGCGTTCACGGCGAAGTGTTTTTGCACATCAACTATCTCATTGCACTTGAATCGCCTCGTCTTTTTGTACACAGTCTACGCTTTTATATCACTTCAGCGCGTTGTTGGATCTTTTTTCTGCTGACAAGTTTTGGATGTGTCTGTGACTTGTTGACGCCGCACTGAATATGGGCACGGGTGTAGTACACGGCACTGCAAGTGCGGCACTGGCTCGTGGACGAGTTTTCTGATACGCGGGGAGCGGCACTGATTTGCTGATGGACAAGAGTATTAACGGTTTGGATTATTTAGTGTTTTCTCTAAGGGCACTTTCCCTGAAGTACGTTCTCCATCGATGTCATCACACCCATCATCGAGCCGCTAGAAACCTGTTTCATGTTTCAAAACAAGTTCCTCAAAATATGGTACTAACTTGCGCTAGGTCTACGTTCCTACTGTTTTTGAGAACTACGTTGCTGATGTCGAAGTCGACGGCAGACACGTTGAATTAGCCCTTTGGGATACTGCTGGTCAGGAAGACTACGATCGTCTTCGTCCTCTTTCGTACCCTGATGCGAATGTTATCCTCATCTGCTTCTCCATCGACTCCCCTGACTCCCTTGACAACGTTCAGGAGAAGGTTCGTTTTTCCGATTGATGATTAAGAGCTGTAACAGTTTACTGATGATATCAATATATAGTGGATCTCTGAAGTTTTACATTTCTGCCAGAACATCCCTGTTATCCTCGTCGGATGCAAGAAGGATCTGCGGTTCGATAGCAAGACCATCGAGGAGCTCCAGAAGACCTCGCAGCGACCAGTTAGCACCGAGGAGGTATGTGAATTTGTTGTCGTCATATGAACTGCACAGTGCTAACTACTGTAATGCTATAGGGCCAGGCTGTCGCCGACAAGATCAACGCCATCAAGTACCTCGAGTGCTCTGCGCGAACACAGGAGGGTGTTGCCCAAGTCTTTGAGCATGCCACCCGTGCTGCTCTTCTTGAGCGTCCCACCAGAAAGAAGCCCAAATGCCGCATCTTGTAATATAATTATGCGTGTTAGAGATCATTTGCGGATTGGGTTATGTAGTGCCGTCTTTTGACAAGGCTTGATCGCACGAGACGGAGGTATCAAAAAATTTCAGGCTTCTTCTCGTATGAACCACCGTTTATGTCTTAATAGGGTACATGAAATCGTTTTTAATTTTTTTAATCTGCAGAGTATTAGTTTATGTTTTGTTATTTTATTTGTACACTGTTTGAATTGCTGTTTCTATGAGCTAAATATTTATTGTTGCTATTTTATCATATATGAAGAACTACGTACACGAACTATATAAATAGGATAAACCGAGCTACATTTGTTACTCAACTAGTTTGCTGATCATTATTGGGCTGTAGCAGGGTAGTGATCTGAATTGAATCATAATTGATGAACAGAGTACATTGATTATCCTCCTGGCGCTCATTGTTGGCGCAGGTTGGCTCTTCGTGGTGTTACCCGCCCCAGAACTGCCATACCATTTTCACAACCTTAGCATCCAACGCTCAACTGTGCCAGAATCCTCGTCTCAACAACCTGTTCACTGCTTTGCACGGTTCGGCTCCAAAAATGGAAGAACGAGGGCCCCCGAGGGTGAAAAACAAGGCAGCGGCTCCGCTGCAAATCAGCGCAGAGCAGATTCTACACGAAGCCTACGAAAGTCGAGAATCATCATTGCAAGCTCCCAAACAGCGGATCGCGGACCTTGAAGAGGTATTAAATATTCTTCTGTGTTTTCTGCGGGTACTTTACTGACTTTTGATAGCTTCATGAATTTCAAGGACGTAAGCGGAAGGAATACGAAGATGCTCTTCGACGAAATCGCCTCAACATCAACCAATGGGTTCGCTACGCCAGATGGGAACTCGAACAGAAGGAATATGCACGAGCACGTTCTATCTTTGAACGAGCACTTGAAATCGAGCCAACAGACGTTCCATTATGGCTAAGATACATTGAATCCGAAATCAAAGAGCGCAACATCAACCATGCCAGGAATTTATTTGACAGAGCTGTGACTATGCTTCCTCGCATCGACAAACTATGGTACAAGTACGTGTCGATGGAAGAAGCCTTAACGAATGTTAGCGGAACAAGACAGGTGTTTGAACGATGGATGGAATGGGAACCAGAGCCACAAGCTTGGCTGAGCTATATCAACATGGAGAAGAGATACGGCGAGGTCGACAAAGCGCGTTCGATCTTCGAGCGATTCACGATTGTCCATCCTCAGTCGGAAAACTGGATCAAATGGGCCCGATTCGAAGATGAGTACGGTACTCAAGACACTGTCAGAGAGGTATATGCGACAGCAGTTGACTCTCTGAGAGCTGCTGGAGACGAATTCGTCGATGAAATATTGCTCGGAAGTTGGGCCAAGTGGGAAACGCGAATGAAAAACTTTGAGAAAGCAAGAGAAATTTACAAGCTCGGATTGGATACTCTTAGTCGTGCGAAGAGTATGAGACTATATAACGAATACAGTGCGTTTGAGAAACAACACGGAGAGAAAGAAGGAATCGAGGATGTGGTCTTCAAAAAACGAAAAGTCAAATACGAGGAAGAAGTGCATGAGAATCCTCGAGATTATGATATTTGGTTTGCATATCTCAACATGATGGAGGAGTCCTCAAAAGAAAACGATGAAATTAGAGATCTTTACGAGAGGGCAATAGCAAATGTGCCTCCTACAAAAGAGAAGAGACATTGGCGACGATATATCTTCTTGTGGATAAAATATGCCGTATTTGAGGAATTGGTTACTAAGGATTTTGAACAGACACGAGATGTATACAAAGCCTGTTTGAATCTCATTCCTCATAAGCAATTTACTTTCGCTAAGATTTGGTACATGTACGCTTGTTTTGAAATCAGGAGGAATAATCTTGCTGTGGCCCGAAAGCAGCTTGGAATGGCTCTAGGCATGTGTCCCAAACCCAAGCTATTCAAAAACTACATCGAGCTTGAAATGAAACTGCGAGAATTTGACCGATGTCGCAAACTGTATGAGAAGTTTCTACAGACATTCCCCAAGTATTCACAAGCATGGCTAGACTACGCTGAGCTGGAGCAAATGCTCGGAGACGAGGATCGAGCAAGAGCTATTTTAGAGCTTGCTATGTCTATACCTGGTGTCAATCTCGAACAAGGAAACGAGGACGAGGACGAGGACGATGAGGAGCAGAATGACGAGACGGAAGAATAGCAATCTTCTATGTTCAGTTGTACAATAGATTGTATTTCTTCTAGTATTTCTATATCCTTAACGCTTTCCCGCTTTCCCATTATTTATGTAGTGTTAAACCAAATAACTTAACCTTTCTCTCGTGCAGTTGTATATATATCGAATCTAATGTTCTATACAAATTGTTCCCAGAGACAGCAAGTCCCAAAGAAATGCACGGATGTCTAACCTATTTCAATTCCACATAAAGAGCACTTATACATAACGAAAATTTATCTCAATCCCCTTCTATGCTTCTTCAGGTTTCGCCAAATTACGCTGTGCTTCTTCGTACCGTTTCATAGCGGCCTCGGCCTCGAGGAAAGCATCGTCCGTTAGGATACCGTCCATCTTACTTTCGATGTTGTCAAGCATTGCTTCCAGAGCCTACATTATATGTTGATCTGAGCATTTGCTGACCTTTCATGACGCAAAACAATGACCATACCTTAGCAGCACTTTCTGCCTTTCTAATCTCCTCGTACGCCTTAGCCAAGTCGGTTTTGCTGCTTCCGGGAGCAGACGCGCCGCTCGATGACATTGACTCCTCGGATGTCATTGTGTATAAATATCGCTACTGACCAGCAGGTAGAAACTTATATTCCAGATACTGAAATATCGAGAGACAGGGGACCTCTCGAGTAGCTACCGCGATAAGTTCACTGTTGATGCTTTCGACAGGTGTAGATTGTCCCTTAAGTAGGATAAGAATCAATCAGCGAATCGCATTGTAACCAAAACAGCGCCCATCGTAGCTTATACTCATGATAAAATAGTTCTGGGTACTATTATACCAGTAGCCAAAATAAACATGTCATATATAACTTAAGTGTCCGCATAATATTGGATACATTAGTGCAATTAGTCAGCGTCCTGCTTCTGCCTCGGCACTAGGTCACGTGTAGATCAACTTGTCCAACCCCACATTAGATTTCAGATCAGGCGGATCATATGCCAGTTCTTCGCAAATACTTTTGTTAGTAAAGAGTATTTAATCTGCTCACCTCTTCTGTTACTCTTGCGGCGAATTTACTATTGCTATTTTCTGAAAGGCGGCTTGTACCATTGCATAGCTTCTTCGATATATTGCCGAGTAGCTCGGATTTGATCGGCACCTATTTCTCGTGATTATCAATACGGACTGCCACCTCACGAGCAACACATTCCCTTAATCTCTTCCATCGGCATTTTAATCTAGTTTTCTCACACAATATGTCGGGGGCTAATTGTTCTGTCGGACGGAATCCGCTTGCGCAGTTCACCAAGCATGTGGGCGAGGATCGCTCGTTGCAGCGGGATAGGCTGGCACCGGGTGGCATGGGATCATCAGCGCCAGGAGCGGGCATGCGAACAGAGCAAATGCGACCTCTCACGGAATCTGACAGAGAAGTAAGAATTTAAAGAATAACTGATTTTTTTGACCTGTTGCTAAGTTGCCTTTGTTAATGCAGCTGATGACACGATTTGACGCATTAAACATTGACAATGCTCTGCGAAATTCACCTGCCAATCTGGAGTTGAACATGCAAGCCCACCAGGCTGCAAGAGAAGCAGCTTTTGCGCAGGCAGGTCCATCCCGACTTCACTTCCCTAATCCAACTGTGTCTCGAAACCGATCTGCTTCACCCGCTGCACGAGAATGGACATCCGAATTTAGTCAAGCACATAATCAGAGATGGCAGCCCTCTCCCCAGCCATCAACCAGCGGCTGGGCTCTCGAGTATTCGACTCCGGATACTGCTACTGCTGGTTCTGTCTTAAATACCTACAACGGAGAAACACAGTGGTATGGCAATGCTGGAAATCTACGGGCTGGACTCATGGGCGGAATGTATACTCCCATGATGATAGGTAATCCGGCGCTGTCAATGATGAATCAGCCAATGACCAACATGCAACAGCAAGACAAAGGCAAAGGAAAGATAGTCGAGCTGGACTCGGCTGAGTGGGATGAACAATTTCAGTCTTTTGAAGATCAGAATATTTCCGAGTCAAATAATGCAGATCCTGTCGAAACGGAGCAAAAAGATAACGAACATGTTTTGCGCGATGCCTACAGTGGTGAGACTATGGATGAAACATATGAAGGTGATTTTGAAAACATTTGGCGTGGCATTCAGCAACAACACATTAATGATGGAACTGCATCGCAAGTCGGTAATAAAAATAACCTTGACCCAACAGTGGAGAACCTTTTTGGAAACGACCGGTTTTTAGATGCAACTGAAATTGATAATCCGTTTTCCAATCAGGAAGATTCGGAACTGGTTATGCCATGGGACAAAGATTTTCAGCAATATGCTACAGCTAGATCCGATTCTGGAGATTATCAATATGAGACTGAGAACCACTATTTAGAGGAAGATACATCAGATCCATTCCAGGAAGGTGTGCGCATAATGGAATCAGGGGGAAATTTAAGTGAAGCAGCTTTGGCTTTTGAGGCAGCAGTGCAAAAAGATCCCCAGCATATACGGGCTTGGAGTTTGTTAGGTGCAGTGCAGTCGCAAAATGAAAAGGAGGATCCTGCTATTCGTGCATTGGAACGAGCTGTCCAATTAGACTCTGAAAACGAGGCGGCGCTCATGGACCTTGCTGTCGCGTATATCAACGAAGGATATGAGAATGCAGCTTATGCGACTTTGGAGAAATGGATTGCTACCAAGTTTCCAGATATTGTATCCCAGGCGCGTGGCCAAACTCCGCAACTGGCTAATCTGGACATTTTCAGACTGCATGAGCGAGTGACGGAGTTATTTATTCGTGCAGCTCAGCTATCTCCGGAGGGTATGTCTATGGATGCTGATGTTCAGGTTGGTCTTGGAGTTCTATTTTATGGTAGCGAGGAGTATGACAAGGCTGTCGACTGCTTCAATGCTGCTCTGAGTGTCCGTCCAGATGATCCCTTGCTGTGGAATCGGTTGGGGGCTACCCTGGCGAATTCACGGAGATCTGAAGAGGCGATTGAAGCTTATTATAAAGCTTTAGAGCTTCGTCCTTCGTTTGTACGGGCTCGATACAACCTGGGTGCGTCGTGCATCAATATTGGCTGCTACAAGGAAGCCGCACAGCACTTGCTTACTGCTCTTGAGATGCACAGAGTTCCGAACGGGCACACCAATAACTTTGACGAGGAGGTCATGGCGAACCAGAGTACTACATTGTATGACACTTTACGACGAGTGTTCCTGGCCATGGATAGGAGAGATTTGGCTGACAAGGTTGTCTCTGGAGTTGATCCATCGGTATTCAAAGATGCATTTTAGTGGTAATTCAAGATTGGCAGATGATACTGGGTTTAATAGTAATGGGTGGATTCGCTGCATTTTGGTTAGTGTAACAAACTATGAAACAGCTTTAATAGGCAAATAAATAGAGTTTGTCAGATTATCTGCGAGAATCGGAGAGTATAGCGTAATCTGTATATCGGCCGAACTACGTCTTAACTACGGAGTTTGGAGAATCCCCGCCACTCTTTGTTTCCGGCGCCCTGAGATACCGGTGCGGCTGCGTTATCATATAAAGTCGCTGAGGTCAGACCTGCTAGCATTATTCCTGGTATTCTGCCAATTCTATTGCAGCTGATATTAATTCACTTCTCAGATATGTCGTATCCTACTACTATTCTTGGCTCGACCGGCGAGGCGGTTACAGCCCTTGGATTTGGCGCTATGGTGAGTTCAGCTCTGTATTAATCGCAGCTGTCATCTCCACACTATCTTCCAATTGCTGACCGTGATTCGAGGGCTTCACTGCGTTCTACGGCGACCAGCCTTCGGAAGAAGATGCTTTCAAGGTCCTCGACAAGGCTCTTGAGCAAGGTGTCACTTTCTGGGATACCGCTCACATCTACGGAGAGAACGAGGCTCTTCTCGGCCGATACTTCGCTTCGCGCAAGAACCGCGACCAGATCTTTCTCTGCACCAAGGGCGGTGTCCATCAGTCGAACTTCATGCCTGATGGAAGTGCTGAGTTTGTGAGAGAGGTCATCAATGAGTCGTTCAAGCGATTGGGTGTAAGCCAGGTCGACTTGTTCTACCAGCACCGCGTTGATCCCAAGACCCCAATTGAGGTCACCGTCGGTGCCATGGCTGAGCTCGTGAAGGAGGGCAAGGTCAAGTACCTCGGATTGTCTGAGTGCTCCGCGGCCACTCTTCGTCGAGCTTACAAAGTTCACCCCATCGCCGCTGTTCAGATTGAGTACTCACCTTTCGCCCTCGAGGCCGAGCACAACGGTCTGATTGAAGCCTGCCGTGAGCTCGGTGTTACCGTCGTCGGTTACTCGCCATTGTCGCGAGGCTTTTTGACTGGCGCTATCAAGTCGGTCGATGATCTCCCAGAGCAGGACTTCCGACGCTCTGCTCCTCGTTTCCAGCCTGAGAGCTTCGGTGCCAATTTGGAACTTGTTGACAAGCTCGCTGCGTTTGCTAAGAAGAAGGACTGCACCGTTGGTCAGCTCACATTAGCTTGGGAGATTGCAAACAATATTTTGCCTATCCCTGGTACCACCAAGCTTGCCCGTGTCGAGGAGAACATCAAGGCTGGCTTTGTCAAGCTTTCTGATGACGAAGTTAAAGAGCTGAGAGAGATGATCAGCAAGGCTGATGTTGTCGGAACACGCTACTCTGAGGCTATCATGAAGTCTGGACTTCTGTACGGTGACACTCCTGAGCTCTCGGCTTGAATGCAATGTATGTATACTGCTATAATGACAGATGAGGAGCTGGAAGGGAACTCTCTATTATGAAAATTACTGTATATCTATTAAAAAGCATATATATAACACACAAAAAATGAATCTAGATTTAACGCTTTTGTAGCTCTAAAATGTAATGTAAAAAGCAAAATTATTAGCAAACTCCCAAATACCTGTAATATTTTTGTAACCAGCTCTAAAGCTTTGATTATCTATATTAGTGCGAGCTCAATTTGTTGGAACACGCGCCATCATATTATTATCTATATCTCCAGGCATCGATATGCTCAGCATGGGTTTACCGCTCAATACCGAAGACTTAATTGCTGACAAGCGATATTTGATGTCTTGCAGTGCCTTTGTATCTGGATCCCACTCATCGAATTTGTTCATGATGGTCTTCATCTCATCCAGTAAATGCTCTCGAACTACACACTACTATTAGCACATAATTAATAAAGCAGGATACACAAAGTGACATACCGAATTCTTGCTCAAACATTCCGCGAACACTCCAAGGTAAATTATAAGGATTAAAATTCGCAGGAGTTGGAACCTGGAACTTCTCATCAACTGCAACAGGTACGCCTGGCATGACCGTAGTTTCAAGAGTCTGTCGCAGAGCAAGATCATAGACCGCATGTTCGTTGTAGATGATTGAATGTCCTCCGCCAGTAAGTGTGCCAGCCATTGCATCACTGATATCTCGCAGAATGCCATGATCGGTGTAGCCAAAGTTTCGTAGTTTAACGAGTAGCTCGATGAAATAAATGATGAAGGTTGGAGCGTGTGTCTTGCCATCGACGAAAATCGCTCGGAAAATATAAGGATGTGTGACATGCGCACACAATGATGAATAAAGAGGAACAAGTTGATCGTTGACAGAGCCAACAAACGTCATCTTAACCCCGTGTTGAATAACAGTTCGCAAGCCGCTGATATAGCGTCGACCCTGGAGACAGTTCGGATTTTGAAATGCAAATAGCTCCTTCAATGAATCATTCTCAATGGAGCCGTAGGCACGCATGAGAAGCTTCTGATCCAGACCATAGAAGGGGCCCAAAGAGATACCAGCCATACCCAAAATTCCCATGATTTTGTTATCAGCGTACCCCTCCTCAATCAATCTCGCTATAAGCTGAACAGCCACAGGAGTACCCTGAGAATGCGCAGCAACAAAGATAAAGTCCGCTTCTTGAATTGCTCTCATTGAGTTCGACAATGATCGATACAGCATCTCAATTCTATCACTGACAATTCCCTCAAAAACTAATGGAATCTCCACAACAGAAACATTTGCGATATCATGAGCGGCAGCATATCGTTTGATAGCTAGTGCAGCTTCACTTGCAAACTTGGCTGACGTTCCAGTAGGTTCTCCAATTAGACTGCGCACCATTTTATGTGGGAAAAACCCATGGATACCAATAGCTACCGCTTTGCTGAACTTTTGTGATGCAGTGAGTTGTAAGCGGAGATGACTATCCTCATTTTGCGCCTTTTGATCCTCGAATATCTTTGACATTCGTTCGCTTAATGAGTTCCATAATGCACCTCGAGGACGTTCCGGCTCTAAACAGTCTTCGTGCTTGGGAGTAACCAAGTTTGGAAAGTTAATTGGGCTTGCCTTCGTCTTCTTGTTCTTTTTCTTCTTTTCTGTAACAAGCAGCTGCGGGTCTTCTTTTGTGAAGGCTGGATCCGTAAAGGCTGACATTTTAGATGCGTCTTTAGAGCTGTTAAAAGATTTGGCTGCGTTCAGACTAGGCTTCGGCTTGCCTATGGTCTCAATGGTTCTTACTGAGCGAGTATCCATGTTCTTATCAGTCCGTCCCAGCTTCTTGCCAGTAGGCGAGCCATTATAAATGTCGTACCCATTTAGATCTGCTGTTGAGCCACTATACATACTTGGTGGGTAACTTCCGTTTCCTTCATTTACTGATACGCGAGACTGGTTCCTTGGTAGTTTTCGTGCGTTGTTGGGTACAGCAGGCGTTCGAGGTGGTCCAGGATTGACTAGAACTGTATCCGAAGTCAAGACGCTCACGTTATCAGTATCGCGACGGCGTTGCATCTGTGCAAACCCTTGATTGTTTAAGCCAGAAAATGTTGTATCTTCCTTATTTTGCTTAGCCTTGGAAGTTCGCGAGAAGAGGGACCATGAGCTATTAGTGGTAACACTGCTACCTGTGATGGTAGATGCTGAAGAGCTAATAGAAGCAATTGGAGAGACACTCCGACTTTCGGCATAAGATCCTCTGCGATCCAGAGTTCGCGAAGAGCGAGCTAGGCTCACTGAACTCTCGCTTCGTTGATTGACATTTGAACGCAAGGTTGAAGTGGTTGACCGCAAAGAGGTTGGTGGAGATGGCGGTCCGTTGCTAGCATAAAGTACAGGAGCACTCTCTTTCTCGGCTTGCAGCTTATCTGACGACTGTTTGGACAAAAGATTTCCGAGCCATGATTTCTTTGGAGCAACCGGGGGCGAAAATGCATCCGAGGAGTCGTCCGAATCCGGCGGCGAGAACGCAGATTGTGGAAATTGCTCATATCCGCTGCCTCCACCTAAAGATGAAGGCTGATTTCCCCGTGCAAAATAGCCAGATGTGCTCATCTTCTGGCATTTGGGTTCAACATCAGGGTGGTGTGTTTGTGTTCTTCCGCTGACCAGGAGGCAATACGTATCGCAGAGTGCTAGCGCGTTCGGCTACCTATCTCGTATTCGCTAACGCTTATCGCTAACTCGCTGGGAGTAACAAATGTATCTGCCCACATTGATCTACGATATAATCACATAGCAATTTGTAATACTTTAATGCATCAAATATAAGTTTATTTATGTTTAGTCGGACTGTTGAGTAGAATGTCGCGGTTTCTTTAATATCTCTTGTTTGGCGCAGCGTAGTTGGCTGACAGTTGGATCTTTCGGTCTTTCAACGGGCAACCTGACCATTTTACGTGTGTCGCGTCTAGTGCATATTGACTGAGCTAGAAATCCAAACTAGATGTTACTGTATTGTGACAGCATACTTGCTTCACGCTCATGTATATCCGCAGGAAATGACTCCTGATCAGCTTTCCATAGTGAAATTACGTGATTTCGCCAGCCATGATTAGCCATGTCAGTTTGTTAGAGAGTTTCGGTATTGTATAGTCATATATGGTATAAATATTGATAGTGTCGATATGCGTTCAATATGGCAAATACCGAAATAATCTCGTACATACAGTAGTTAGATGTGCTAGTAGTATTTGATGGGATGACGATGTTCAAACGGATCTCTGCGCTGGTCTCAAACAGCATCACTCCTGAACCCATATCAAAAAATCTTTCTGACTCTCTGGACAGCATCATTATAACGTACAATAATCATCAGAACCCTCTTGATAAAAATCAGATTTCAACAGAGAATACAATTCATTCAGCTTCGTTAGCTTCGTTAGCTGCGCGTAGTTGACGAACAGTGTGTAGGGTTTAACCCTACGGAATGAGAGAAATAACCTTGCCCTAGCTGCCTACATATATAAGTAAATTACGATCCCCTTACTTTCATTTGCCTTTTTTTTTTCTTTTCTCTATCCTTATGCTAGGGCATTACAAGTATTAATGAGGATTCGTCCGAGATCTTGTATTTGCTGGTTGAAAACTTTAACCTATGACCGCTCCTGAGTGTCTTCGGATGTTCAGGGAATTTTTGGAAAATTCACAGCATATAACAGATAGAGTGAGAGATTGAGATTTGTACTGGTGCTGGCTGTCTAGGCCAGCCCGTGCAGTATGCTCTAGAGCTGGGTGGCCTCATGGGCTACTTTTTGTTATTTGGAGCTTTAATTCATTTAGTAGCTGTATTCTTCAATAAAGGATTCGTTCAACAGCTTTTGAATGATCTATTGATATGGTGTGCAATTAGTAGACGGGAGCGTTAGAATGCATGTTCTATGTCATGGTGTCTGTGCAGTGCTATTATTGGCAAAGTAGCAAGTCGTAGCTGCGAATAGATTTCATGGCCTAACGCTGTGTGCTGCTTACTCCCGAGTATCAGAAGTGCATAGTTCCTGAAAAATTGATTCGGTTTATGACGTTATTTAAGAACACGTCTTGTACTGTCAGTGAGAATACTGTTTTGCGGGCAGTGGAAACCGCGCTGAATATCCTTGCGCAGTTACATCCCATCTCTCCGTTTCACTCGCTCTATCGCCCTTTTGCAATGCAAATCCAGACCTAAATATAACTGCAACCATTTACCGCCAACTATCCTCCGCTCAGGGGCGATCCTTCCTCAGTCTAAAATTAAACAGTGCCAGCGTGTTAGACCACATTCACGTGATTCTTGGTTTAGGGTGAAGCCGCATGCACAGATTTCACGCACGGCAGAAACAATAACAGCCAAACGAGACCCAAACTGTGGGAAACACAACAACGGGGTTGCAGTCCTCCGTTGCCATAATATCTTTTTCCTTTCTTGCCTACGCATTCAAGCCTGTGGCCCAGACAATCCAGCGTCTGCTACCGCCATTTCGGTGTATAGCAGCAGTCTACTCGCTCCTGGCCAGATCATCCTGCGCGCAAATCCTGCCGACCGCGGTATTTCAACTCCTGTTTTTGTCTTGCCTTCGCTGGCAATCACTCGCTCTCATCTGCATCTGATTTTATTTTTGGTTTACATCACATATGAAGGATAAAGACGACTACCTTTTCTCGCCTGCCTCCCCGGCTTCGCGAATGCTCTACCGTGTGCGCAGATTCTCAACGCGCACGCGGCAGCTTATAATTCGCCGCCGTGTCCTCTTCATGCTAATTGTCTTTGCATTACTATATCACTACCTTTCAGACTCTGGTCTTCCTTTCTTACCGAAATTTAGATGGGGCTCAAGCAGGTTCGTCATTATTTTAGCCGTCAACCAAGGTGGCGGTGTAATGCAGTGGAAAGGTGCCAAGGAATGGGCAGTAGAGCGTACAAGTATTGCAAACAAGAAGGCTTATGCGGATCGTCATGGTTAGTTAGTAGGTTTCTTTATTTGTGATGTATGCTGATTATTCTAGGCTATGATCTTGCAATTCAAGATATGTCGATTAAAAAGCGATACGCTCATGTATGTTTACTTCGCTCTATTCCAAACGGTCTCAGGCTAATCACAATAACATCAGGAATGGCGAGAGTCGTGGGAGAAAGTGGATGTTATCCGCTCAACAATGAAGCAGTACCCCAAAGCTGAATGGTTTTGGTGGTTAGATCTCCACACATATATCATGGAGCCTGATATTTCGCTTGAGCGTCTTGTGTTCAACAAAATTGAAAATAATACCTATCGCAGTTTATCAGTCTACAACCCAATGAATCTTCCTGTCAGTCTTCCCTTTGTTGATAACACTCATGATATCAATCTAGTTGTTCCACAAGACTGCGGTGGGTTCAACCTCGGCAGTTTTTTCATTCGACGAAGTGAATGGACTGATTTCTTATTGGATATCTGGTGGGATCCAGTTTTTTACGAGCAGAGACATATGCAGTGGGAGCATAAGGAGCAAGATGCTTTGGTATGCCGTCTTTTGGAATTGTTACGAGTGTTTTCTAACTCTTTACTTTGTAGGAGCATATGTATTCGAACCAGCCTTGGATCCGAAGCGGAGTTTCGTTCATTCCTCAACGGCTAATCAACTCTTTCCCGCCTGGTGCATGTGCCGAGCAAGCGGGTGATCCTCGCATCTTTTATGACGAAAAGGACCGCGACTTTGTTGTCAACATGGCGGGATGTGAATGGGGCCGAGACTGTTTCGGCGAGATGGAGCACTTTCAAAAGCTGTCTGCTTCTTTACAAAGACAAAACAAAAAGTGGCTATTTTGGTAAGCTCATGAAGCAGCAAAGAAGTTTGCTAGCAGAGAGTTTGCGATCATTTGCATTTGTTCAACTATAGACGGGTAGTTGGGCATGACAACGTTTTGACGTCCCCCAAATTTTTGCCTATATTGTTTTTATACCGTCAGCTTCTTATTAGTGTTTTGCACTGCATTTATTGCAGTTGGAATCGGGAGATCAGTGATTCGTTCTTTGAGGTGGGTGTTGCGGCAATATATGTACAGTACTATTTGACATGGAGCAGTCATAATGAATTCTATAGCAATGTTCGTTTGGGTATAATTAATATCGTTTTTGTGAACATTTATTGGCATTATATAGTTAACGACATTTGCTAATATATATTAATATTCTCTATGTTCTATCAGATATCTAGTGATCAGGCGCAATCTTGTCGTAAACACCGTACGTAAGTGAGCCATCAGGCTTCTCGGCAGGCCTCTCCTTTGAAATCTTAATGGCACTTCTCAGCGCCTGTTTAAGCTTCTCAATAGCTTCAGTAGAGATCTGATGATGAATGGCGACTCGCGCTCCAACAACAGTGATGCCGAGTTTCGTGCCCTCCTCGATAAATACCGCAGGATCAATGCCCGCCTTTTCAAGATCAAGAAAGATGAAGTTGGTCTCTACCGGAATCTGGAAGGTCAAGCCCATCTCCTCGTGAAGCTCCTTGGCTAGCTTCTTTGTAACCTCGTGCGTTACTTTCAGCTTTTCAGGGAACATCTCGCTCAGAGCAACATCGGCAGCAGCGGCAAGCAAACCAGCTTGTCTAATACCACCACCAACCTGCTTTCTAAACCAGTTGGCGGTCTGAATAAAATCAGGCTCTCCGACAATCACGGTACCTACAGGGGCACCGATACCTTTGGACAAGCAAAGAGACATGGAATCGAAGTATTTACCATACTCTGAAATAGGTACACCAGTTTCAGCGGAAGCGTTCCACAGACGAGCACCGTCAAGATGGAGCTTAAGATTGTGCTTCTTGGCTAAAGCAGAGATTTTTGCAATCTCTTCGATTGGCATAATTGTTCCACCCAAAGTGTTCTCCAGTGAGATAATACGAGTAGGTGCAGTATGAATATCACTGCCCACTGCAAATGACCTCTCGTTAGTAACCTGCTTGTTTTTTAAATGATGGTTTGATATTGGAAAACTTACAAATTAAATTTTCCTGGATATCTTCAGCAGTGATATAGGTAGTTTTTCTGGGGTGAACGGGGGTCACCATCGCCTGCGATAGCATAGCTAAACCTGCAGCCTCGTGGGTATACACGTGCGCACGATAGTCGCAAAGAATCGAGTACGGCGGCTGGTGTAAATGAGCACGAAGACATATTTGATTGCCCATAGTACCAGAGACCACAAATAAGGCGGCGGGTTTGCCGGCCATCTTTGCTACTCGATCTTGGAGATCGTTGGTGGTTTTGTCCTCCTTATAGACATCGTCACCGTGAGTTGCGGTCAACATAGCCTGCAACATTGAGTCTGTAGGCGTAGTCACAGTGTCACCTGTAAGAGAGAATAGTCAGCCATAGAGCTTCCCGATATTTGAAGAGAGCACACTCTTCTCCAATAACTAGACAACATTTCGAGGTGCGTACTCTTGAAGTCAGTGGCGGCCATGCTTGTTGATTGTGTCATGATGAGCGCAGATTGGGAGAATTGTCTAACGGTACGGAAATAATGGGGCCTTAGAGTAGATCTCCACAGTAAACCAAAAGGCATGAGCAGCAGTGCAAACTAAACAGCAGAACTATCTATCGTTTGACCACGAAGGAAACAATAGCAAGACAACTGAAAAAAAAAAGTTGTTTAAAACGACGGCAGCTTCGGGCGCTGAACAATTTGTGACTCTGATTTTGGATTTCGGGCAGCGGTTCTTTAATAAGCGGTTGCGGCTCATTTCTTCCACCGCTTTCAGTGCGATGAGCTAAGTAAGGTTTGTGATAAAGTGATTCAACGCGTGCTGTGACTCAATGTGTTCGCCAAGGACTGCAACGCGATTGACGCGATTAGAGTGGCAGACTCTAATGAGGAGTGGCTAACCAGAAGTCGCCTGCTTCCACGACTGACTGACAAATGAATAGCGCCAATGGATATTATGCTGTTGTCTTCGCCACTGGCTGGATCAGTTGCAAGTAATAGCGCTTTCCAGCCTCGTGACGAATGGGCAGGTTTGCTGCCTCGAAAGAGATGCAACGATATGTCGTCCTCAGGGTCTACACTTTCGACGCTTGAAGATACACAGCAAATGTCGTCTATATAATTGGTGTCAAGTCCATCGCATCATGCAAAAAGAAGGCAGCTGAATCATACGAGGTCAGAGGTGCCCCTTTCTCATTCTAGTGAACACTCGGGCTCCGCATCTCCTACAGTCTCTGATCAAAGCAGTACATTACTGGATACTACTCCTTATAGCGTGATTTCCTCCTCACAGGACAGGAATCATTTACTGGCTTTGGCCTCGGCCAATTTTGCTACAGCGCGTCGTTTCCTGGTTCATCGTGCTGTGCTCAACCTGCAAATTGTTGCAAGAGAAGAATCTGAGCCCTCATTGAACCATCTTCAGAATCGTGAGTGTACAAACAAAGAATGTACATTGGAAGACGAAATTCAAGAGAGCACTGTCAGGGATTTGCAATCTGTTCTGAACTCCCAAAACCTAATAGGGTTCTCGAATACCAATTCCTCTTTGATCACTAGTAAAATTTGGTTAACGGCCATGAAAGGACAAACCGAGCACTTTGGAAGAGACGATGGACACAGTGAATCTGATGGGTTTTCTAAGCAGATGCTTGACAGTTCATCTATAAAAAGCTGTTTTACTTCACATACTACTTCTCAAGATGGAAGAGCGAATATGGAACGCACATCAGCGCCAAGTTACATGACGCAAAGTGATCTGCAACTAGGCATCAACCTTGGTATGAGCTTTATGTTTGCTACACCACCCCCAAAAAGATCAGATTTAGAATCTGCTAAGCCACATCGTGTTTCAAAGAAAATCGGCATGAGTGCGAATTCAGCGCCAGTTAGTACCATTGAGGCTGTTGAGCAATCTCCCGAGGTTTTGTCTGATAAGCGCAATGCTCTAAGTCCTCAGACAAATTCTTCATCAGAATCAACTTTTACATCTCCAAACACTCGAGCAGAAAAATTTCCTGTGTTCAGTGCGAGCTTAACTCTAGCACAGCTACTGGGAGATAAATCAAAAAGAGAGATTTATTTTCATCTGGTGGCTGGTAATACTTCTTTGACTAGCATGGACTTTGAACATGAGTGGAGCCAGGTCCGTTATGAAGAACTTGGCCACCAAATTTTGACGAGCACCTTAGTTTCACAGCTGAAGGCTGCATTCAGAAACTCCGATTATTATAAACCACGGGCAAAATGTGTTCGAACCAAGAGAGTGATTCTCGACACATCAAAAGAAGCAGACGAGTCTTCTTTTCTTGATATCGAGTGGCCTCCACAGCACGATGAACGCGGCTATTGGAGAATTGATGTGTCAACTTGGGATGCAGATGAGAAAGTGAGATTTGGGGAGAGCGTGTCGAATGTAATCAAATCTGGGCGAATAGGTCTAGTGCGAATGCATGTCGAGGAAGATAATATCATTAAATTCTACTGCTTCGGCAGTGTCGTTGTACATATATGGGTATTTTTGTTTATTATGAGCGACAGGCGTTTGGTGAAGAGTGAGGTTTCTTGGATAGATAGCAGTGACAGACTAGTTATCAAGATGGCATGTACATAATTATGGGATAGCAATCAAATAATAGCAGCTCAGTATAAATGACTGTTACGAAGAGATGAAAGCTTGAATGCCAGTTAAAATGAGCAAAGGAAGCTCACCAAACAACTCGTAGAGGTTAATTATTGTAATGTGTGATAAAACCAGATTATAGTGATAGCCGGTAGCAAACCGAGTTATAGAAAAAAAGCACAAAGACAAACGAAAAACAATTAATCTCAAGTTCCAGTTTCGCCCGCCCATAGTATCCGAGATGTAACAAAAGTCCTAGTAAAAAAATTTATACACACAAAAGCACACAAAAGCACCCAAATCAAATTCAAACACAAACGCCAGAAAATCTCAGTGTGATTCTGTATCCGTAATATGCTTATACTTCCAACATACGATGACGCGAGCGTCTGTCGAAGCATAGAGACTTCTCGCGGCGGCGCATAGTGTAGTTCTTACGCTCCGCAAACAAGAGACGTTCCTGGTCAAACTCGTCAATGCAGGAAACAGCCTCTCTGCTCCATGCACCTGTTCCAAGCTTATACATCTTAAGCTCAAACTTTCTGGAAGAAAGTGGGATTGAGCTGGTGTTGGGCGACGGAAGAGAAGCGACGTCCGACAGCGCTGGGGATAGCGGAGGAGCACCGGAAGTACGTGAAGTGCTTCCAATCGTATACACTTTGGCTCCAGATGACGGTAGTCCCTGTCTGAATGCCTCAGCATATGTGAGTTGGCGCACCTGCAAGCCAACGTACTCTTCCTCGGGGTAAGAATGGCCCATAGCTGTCTCAACGTCGGTTGATTCAGCGTTTCCAGCTGTCATTGGTGAGTTAATGTCAACAATAATATGACCAGGCGATGCAGCATCAATCATTTCCGCATCCTGCGCGTCGACAATAACGAAATCACTGAGAGACTCGAGATAGTCATTGGGGGAAGCGTTGGTCGCGTTGCTGGCCGGCAAGGTGCCTGAGCCAACAGAGGAGAAAAAGAATCGGGTCAATAACGACATTGGAATATACTTGCTTGGATTTCAAGGTAAAAATCAAATAAAACAGGCAGATACCAGAGGTTGGATGCAAGGGTAGCGGATAGATCGGCTAGAGGGTTGGCAAGCAGGCGGGGCTATTAATGGAAGCAGCAGACGCGAGACGGTCCCTGACGGACGGACTGAACAGTCTAAGAACGACTAAATATGTATGTAGGTTGCGTTCGGTAACTTGACTTTCCAAGTCTTCAGGTCTGGTGATAGTTGTAAGATATCCAAGTGATATTAATGGGCAGGGCGCGGGAGACAGAGAGGAGAGGAAGGGATAAGGTGCGGCCGCTTGGCCGGGGAGGGACGGAGCGGTTGGGAGTTCTCCGTCAACAAACGAACTCCCAACTGTCCCAATTTGGTGATCAGCTTCAGCCGCACTAAGCCGCTTTGGAGAGCTGGTACACGGTTGCGCTGTTAATGGGTAATGCGACGATAAGATACGCGTCGGATACTGCGCTGATACCTTGTTGTCATAGCAATCCAGCGTGTTTCGGTTGTAATGTGCCGGTATATTGCTTAGTATGTCTACTGGGCTTGGAGGAAATTATTCCGATTGTTGTTTTGATCGTTACGACCAGCAATCAGCTGCTGGACGCAGTTGCAACTGTGGATCACCCGTCGGCTAGTTACCATAATGTAGTCTCTGTAGTGATCCTATATACAGCAAGTTAAACTACACCTGAATACTTCAAAACTAGATTATACACTGTTGCTACTTAGAGCTGGTCAAATATCATCGGCTGAGCTCTAGCTTCTATTCACTCAGACGATGCCTTATAGTTGTCCTCCATCCAATTTACAAACGTTTGCACATCGCTCACTAAGAGGCCAGGAACAGAGTAATTCTGCAGCCATCTGGGAAGATTTCCTTTCATATCGCTCTTAAATAGAAGTTAGCTAGAATGTCTTTTAATAGTATAATGAACACACATACAGTTGATCCCAAGACCCACTCGACATTTCCATCCTCGAGCTTTCTAACGCGGTGAAAAAAAGCATAAACTCCTCTTGTTGTCGCATCCTCAGGCAATGGAATATCTGCCGGCATTGCAATCACGAAGAACTCATCTTTGGTCTCGTCTGGCAGAATAGGTAACAGCCAAGTCGCAAGATCGCGCTGTGCAAAGGGTGCTGGGAGAGTATATTTCAAATTATAACCCTGCCATCCCTGGCCCTTCTCAACAGACAATTTGTATTCTTTGATAACATCAAAATATCCCATCATGTTCTTGAATAGATCGTCGTATAATGTGCGTTTGAACCAATCATAAGGGTGCACATTTCCGTCGTGCAACGTGGTGCGCGAGTACCATAACTCTGGTCCAATCTTCTTGTAGTAAACCTTTGTATCATAATCTGTACCAGCTTTTGTAAACGTCCAATCCTGAGGTAACGTTTCGATGATTTCCTTCACGAGATCCAGTGTAGAAGATGCACTGGGTGGATGAGGGATTGGCTCCAAGGAAATCTCCTTGATTGTGTAAAATTTGTCTTCCTCTGCCATCTATTGCCTGTACCCGTTCAATTGATAAAAAAAATCACAATGGGCGTATGATCAAAGTTCTTTCGATTTGATATGCAATTGATATGCTGTAGTTATCAAACGAGAGACGAGTGTTGTATCTGATGTTTTGCGGGGCTCGGACTCGATAACGGCGTAACGTGTTCACCGATCGTGATCCCAAACCAACTGATCGCCCAGATTTAACAGCAGCAATGCCAACAGTTTGTATCCCACATCCGATGACAACATGCACATCACAAAAGAGAAATAAACGAAAAATCAAAGATAGGAAATCTAATTAATTTGAATTTTTTGTGATAGGTAAATCGTGGTATCCATTATTGCAGTGCAGATGTGGTTATGTTTGCTATTTTGAAAGCACAAATACTACATTCAATAGATGACACAGCATCACTTTCTTCACGATCGACTGATAAATTCGCGTAAAATATTTCTTTTATTTAATTATCTAACATTTACTATCTGTTCTGCGTCTATTATTCCGTCTCCGCCTCCGCCTGTGCCTCGTCACTCGCCGTATTGTCGCCATATTTGTCTTCCATCCACTTCATAATATCAGGAAGGTCAGAAATTAACACACCAGGGATCGAATAGTTCTGCACCCATCGAGGAAGGTTGCCTCTCATGTCACTCTAAAACAGAAGTTAGTTGCACGGTCAGTTAATAGTACGCAGACTGAAGCACGTACCGTTTGTCCCATAATCCACTCTATTCTGTCTTCGTCGAGTTTCCGTATCCTGTTGAAAAACGAGTAAACACCTCGTGTTGTCGCAGCATCTAATTGAGGCAAGTCTGCAGGAAGAGCGACTACGTAAAGAATGTTCTCGTCGTCTTCTGGCCTAAAAGACAAGGACCAAGAGGCAATATCACGCTCCGCGAATGGAGGCGGCAAAAGGTAAGTCAACCGAAAGGATTTCCAGCCTTGATCTTTTTCATCAACCACGTTAGCCTCCTTAACCATTTCGTAGTAATCCATCATGTTTTCAAAATGAGTTTCGTCGAATGTGCGCTTGAACCACTCAAAGGGATGCGTTTTGGCGTCGTGGATAGTGGTACGTGTGTACCACAGCTCATTATCGACATATTTCCAATATACATTAGCTTCATAAGCCGGATCTGACTTTGACAGCTTCCATCCCTTATGAGGAATTGTCTCGATAATGCTTTCGACGAGGGCAACCGTAGACTGGGTAGTTGGCGGGTGCGGCAGGGGGTCAAGACCAAACTTCTTCACCTCAAAAAACCCTGACTCGTCTTCCGACATTGTAAAAGGCTAAAACAGCAAATTAGTATATTTCCTAGCAAAAGAACGCTATATCAAGCACAGAGATGCACAATTGGCGGTTTGAAAGGTAAAAAATAGTGCTCTCGTGCTGCATCTGGGCACTTACATTTTGGCTTTCGGTTTAGGTCTCGAAAAGTGTGTGAGACTTGGTGTCCTGCGAGCAATTACGCAAAAAAATAAGTGATAATCCTCAAACAGTGAGCTCTAGAGATCCCCTGTGTATTTATCTGCTCCAACAAGTGTTTCAGAATACGCGCAGAGTAGACGCATCCGCTTATCGCCGCAAGTTCCTTTGCGAAAGAGAACTTCTGCGATAGAGATCCAAGCCGCACAGCGCCCTGAATTGGGTAGCTCACCTTTTTTTGAAAACCCACGCGTCGAGCCCCTTTCCCGAAGAGGAGGTTCAATTGCTTTCTGTTCTGATCTCACTCCACATTCGCTACTATTCGCAGCAAAAATTATAGCAATTCGTGACTGGAAGTCACACATAGCTATTATTGGTTTTTGTAATCCAGCATTGCAGAAATTGATATGGTCCGATTAGCTGATCGCGGCGAACTCAGCAGTGCTACGCGTGATCGAGCTGCCGATGAATCACCAAAAACACGTTCTTCGGCCAGGTCTGCGGAGAAAATGGCAATTAGGAGATCTGCTTGTAACGAATTGGATAGTGATAAGGAGGACAGTTTGCCTGTGTCTCCAACACCTAAATCACGGCATTCCAGATCAATGAATCTACCAAGCTCTCAGCGATCGAACGACAATTTTGCACCAACGAAGTCAGCACTTGGCACACAACCAGAAAAAAAGGATGTTGGTTTTTCCAATCATGACGACGTGGACGAACTGTCATTTATTTTAACGCCTACAAAGATCACCCGCAAGCGCCGCCATGAAGAGATCAGCAGCGATGTTGGTCCCGATACTCTGTCAAACAGCAAGGAGCCGGCTAAACAAGATGAAATCGACCGATCTATTCTTTCTGTTGTAAAAAGCTCTGTTGAACAAGGAAGACGAATTTTCAGCTCGATAGCGGACGCAATCTCACCCAAGAAATCAAAAACCACTCATCAATTATCATTAGAAGAGACAACAATGATTGCAGATATTGCAGACGATATAGAGAGCGCAGAGTCAGGTAGTAGGAAATTTGAAGATGGTACAATCAATGTTTCCAATGAAAATTATAACAGCGAAAACGCTGATGGATCATCCAATGAACGATTTGACTCTGCATCGTCTGAAGTAGCGGAAATCACTGTGGGATCAGCTGAGGTCAATGCAAAATCTCCTATGACCACCAATAATACTATATCTTTGGACTTAATCCAACTGGATGAGCTGAAAAGCATTAAGCGAAAGATATTGGGCCAGCTGCATGGTAGGCTTCGTCCCCAGCTGGTGGGACTCGAAGACGCATATGGGTAATTATTCACGTCGACATTTTTCTTCTAGATGCAAACAACGTATGACTTACACGGTCTAACTTAGGAAAATTTACCATCTCATGGAGCAGACGATTTTAGCACCGCTACATGCAGCTGCAATGTCTAAATCAAATAATGCCGCAGCTGCGTCGGCTTCCGTCTCCCTTGCATCGTTTCACGGTGGCAACTCAGCTCTGGTTCTTGGCCCGCGAGGAAGTGGAAAATCCTTGGTTATAGACACAGTACTGCGTGATCTACGAGAGCGATATAAAGGACAATTTATTACAGTGCGCCTGTCGGGATTGGCGCAGACAGACGATAAACTAGCTTTACACGAGATTTCCGCGCAAATTGACCGCGGCAGAAGAGAAATCGAGGAAGGAGAGAGGGCCGAAGGAGAGACAAAGGTATATCAACGCCAAAGCGCCAATCGCACACTCTCTAAGCTAGTTACCATGCTATCGGGTCGCTCTGGACTGGAAGAATTATCTAAAGACGAAGAAGGATCAATTGACGACGACGACGGAGCTGTTGTCTCGGTAGTCATAGTTTTAGATGAGTTTGAGCGGTTTGCAACTATGCAGAATCGTCAGACATTGCTGTATAATTTGCTAGACGCCGCGCAATCTCCTCGCTACTCTGCAACCTCGAGCAGCAAAAACAGAGCGCCAAGCATGTGTGTTGTGGGCATTAGCAGCCGAATGACTGCCCCGGAAATGCTAGAGAAACGGGTGCGCAGTAGATTTAGTCATCGAGTTGTTGTAATACCTCATGCGGCAGATTTAGATATGTTTTCCCATCTGTGTGCATCTGCAGCCACATTAGAGTCAGGCACGTCGGCCTCGGTGTCTGAGGAAGCTGCGCAGATATGGAACACGCAAGTAGGGAAATTTTTTCGATCAACGTCCATTCAACGGCTAGTCAAACGGGTTTTCGCAACGACGCGAGACCCAAGACAAGTTCACTTACAGCTGATTGCAAGCGTGAGAGAAGTGGGGGCGTCTGTATCGCTCTCGGAATGCGTTTCTCACATAAATTTGGGTACCGTCGAAGGAGCGGGTGCCTTGGAGCGCGTCACAGGTACACATGGCAACCTTATTTCATTTGACTTTATGAGAAATAACATATTCATAATTTAGGTCTGTCTGAGATGGCACTGATGTTGCTCGTTTGTGCGGCTAGAGCAGAGATCAAGTACGGACGCGCGGAGGCGGGCATCGGTGAAGATGATACAATGCGCTCAGGTACAGCGCGTCCTCAAAGCGCCATCGCGATTGGGTCTATTAATTTTGCCATAGCATACAGCGAATACCTTCTTAAAGCGGGAGAAGCACGGCTAGCAGAGGCTGCTGCAGGAGCAGTCGTGGCCATGCCGTTTCGAGTGTGGTCCCGGGAACAGGCGGCAGCGGCGTGGGAGGGACTGGAGCGAGCTGGACTCATACAGGGAGCAGGTGTCCCGGGTGGAATGTGTACGATTGAAGTGTCCTTGCGTGAGCTGGCAACGGTGGCACGAGGTTCTATGGTGCGGCAGTGGTGTAAGGTCCTATAATCTAGTGCAGAGACTCGTACCTCGGTCCGCCTTAAACAACCTTGTAACAAATCACTTTTAGTGTTCATATTAACAAAGAACAAACACCCTGCATTAAGTTAGCTCTCATATTTCATGAAATCTGATGAACCGCTACCGCCATATGATCGGATCTAGCAGTAATTTAACCGCGTCAAATATGAAACAGATGGCGAGGGCAGAACTAGGCAGTCCGTCTTCCATTGTGCACAAGGTTGCAATAAGGTTTAACTATTTGCGTGTACGAGCCCGACGGCCTCATTCTGTGCGAGCTGGGGCCTCACCCAGCTTGCTCGCGTGGCAGCCACGCGAGCCGCTAAATCGCTTGCCTCTATAGTGATTTCAGCACTTCAGACGATAAATCGCGAGCCTACAAATCGGAGCGGGACCCCAGCCAGGTTGCTCCGTCGCCAGCATTTGTTCGCTCCATGATGAACCCAGACGACGACTAGATGTCTGAGCGTCCGCCTACTGGGACATCATATTCGTCTGTTGTCCCACTAGCTGAATTTCTGAAATCGACTGCCCCGCCTGTGTTTGCCGGCTCATCGTCTTCCATGCCTGCAGATTCTCACTCATCTCCAGAATCAACAGCAGCAACGACAAAAACAGCAGCAAGACCAAAGCATCAGCCTTTGGTGCCTGAGTCCACTTTGAAAAACTATGAGCAGCGACCGTCGACGCCGAGAACGCTCATTCGGGCTGAGCGCGTATTCAAGTACACCGAAGATCGCCGGCCTTTCTACGATGACCTTTCCTCGATCTTTGCTACGCTCGCAATTTCTTTGTCGTTGAAAGACCATTATATTGGGGTGTTTTCATCCGCTTATACATTCTCTTTTACCTCAGAGGAGGCTATCCAGAATCTCATGAACTTGAAGATGCGTCAGAATATCGAGAACATTGACGAGCACGGCCGCAAAACCTCATCAACAACAATCACCACATATCAAGTCGACCGAGCCGGATGTATGGAGCTCATGCAAACCTTCTTATCCGCGCATTTCATGAAGTGTGCGAACAATCCGGAGAACACAAGGTTTCGCAACATGCTACTTCTTCAGTTGACACCAAAAGCTATTGCCATTCTGGAGATATTTGTGCAGCGGAACAAAATTCCATTTTCAACGGTGACACACCTTTTCAAGAAGCATCCACATAGTTCTATGCGCCTGGTTTTTTTGGAGCGCGATCCGACCACGGATTACATCTCTGCGTCTGAACATCTCATTAAGATTGTGTTTCAGCGATTTGCTGGTTCTCGGCCCAACTATACCAATTTTTCAACATTTGCAAATACAAGCTCACAAAATAGCAGCAATTCTGCATTCCTATCAAGTACGAGCGATGCTGGAATTCCTTACACCGGAGGATCATCGTCTAAATCGACTATTGTTGTTTCACGCAGTCAACCTTCGCGGTCCTCTAAGAATTCGAGCACCTCTACGAAGTCCTCAAACGCACATGATGAAAGCGCTTCGAGCTCTACTGACGTTGGTACAGCAGATTTATATACAGATTCGTCAATTGGAGTGTTAATACAGGACTATAAACGTGTCCATTTGAAAGAATATCGAAACAGTTTTTCCGGACTCGAAGCAAAGCGATGGATCTTGGATTGCACCTCAGCAATCAGCGACAAGGAAGCACAAACAATTCTAAATGCTTTTTTAACTTGGGAGCTAATTGTGGGACTTGACACAAAGTCTCAAGCGTCTAAGGATGTCTTCATTGCAGAGAAAAGCTCGTATTACACCCTAACCGATATGGGCAAACGTCTTGCTGGCTGGAAAATGAGACCTACTGTTTCTACATCAAGAGCTGCAGTACGTTCTAATTCTCCGATTCCGAGGGTCTCTTCGCCTGGAAACGACAAGAAGCATAGTTTACAAAGAATTCTCGATGACCCAGCTTTACGACTTGTCTTCAGAGAGCATCTAGAGGATAATATCTGCGCAGAGAATTTGGCATTTTATGTGGAGACCAACAAGCTTATTGCGCAGTATGATGAGCTTGAGAAGAATGGGTTCAGCCAGGCAGATCGAAAGAAAGTGAACCTTTGCATCACTGAAGCATGGTGCGTCTATCATCTATACCTTGCTGAAGGATCCGCTTCGGAGGTTAATATCGACTACGATTTACGAAGTCGAGTGCAGAAGGGCATGTCTGCAATAGAGCCGCAGAATTCAGCTGATGATGACGAAACAAAAACACCGTATGAACTTTCAGTGGAGACACTAAAGCAGATTGCAGCTTTATTTGAAGAGGTCCGGTTGCAGGTGTTCCGATTAATGGCTTCAGATTCAGTTCCTAAGTTCATGAAGAGTAGAAAATTCTTGGAATTGAACATAGATATCTAATTATTTAGTGTCTTCTTTAAATAGCTAAAATATCATATATTAGTGATGCATTGTACCATATGTAACTGTATTCGATGCAAAAATCTGAAATATTCCATGCCTGGGTCTAACAATTATCACAATCTCAATTAGGGAACGCATCTGAGGAGGTTAAACAGTTGAAAAATTACCCTAATCTCATAGCTCCCAACGACGCCAGCTGACACAGGCACCGAATGGCTCAATAAAACTCAAAACTATCTACTGCTTGGGTAGAAAGGTTTATGGTAATTATATAGCATTGCTATAGCGCTGATTTGTTGTGAGTGTATTTGTGCTCTGCCTTGTTAGCTACAGACCGGCTAATTGCTCATGAATCAGGCGCGGGCATGGCAAAGAAACAGAGACAGAATGGGCCTCATTCCACGACAACTGGACCAGAATCAGAACCATTTTCGACAATTGAGTCGTCCAATTCAGATGCAGGTCTGGTATCAATGTCAAATGCACATGGTCGGGATCCTGCGCACTATCTCTATCGTGATAACTTTGTTGCGATCATGTACTACCTCGACACATTCGAGATCGCGCAACTAGAGAGCGTAAGCAAGCTTTGGAGAGATTATCTTATTAGCACTCCCGAATTATGGAGGACGCTAGATCTTAGAAGGACAAAAAGTTCTGTCTCTTTTCCTTTTGTGAAGGCAATGGTCAAGCGTGCAGGCGACACCCTTGCAGAAGTGTATCTGCACAACGTATCGGTCGAAGACGCGAAGAAATCTTTGAATTTGATTCTTAGGTCTGGTGAATACAAGGAAGCAGATAATAAGAAAGGCGATCTTGTGATTTTCCGTAGCCGGTTGCGCAAATTGTACGTCGAAGGATATACAAAGTTTCTGGAACCACCATACAAAGACTTCTCGTCTACGACATGGTCTATCTTGTACGGATTACGTGAAGTCCAGCTTACGCTGGATGATTTATCCTCTTTCATGAAATTATTTCTCGACGAAAAGCTTCAAAATGTCACTCACCTGACGTTCTACTCCGAACAGCATAGTATTCCTATGGATCAAAGATTACCATACACACTTGATTTCTTGCGTCCAGTGTCACATCCAAACTTCAGAATGTTTCCGCGCGTGAGAAGTCTCTGTCTTGGTGGAAAATCGATTATGTCACCAAATCAGCGCGCATGGTATGCTGAGATAGGTGCTCGTACTCTCCAGCGTTTGGTATGGCTTTTTCCAGGTCTCACAGTATTTAAAATGACAAATATACTGTTGGTCACAAATGCGGATCTCAACTTTGAGACGCTTGATCCGCCGAATCCTTTCAGGTTAGATTTCCGCGTGTGCTCAGAGTTAAAGGAATTCAACATCGCTGGAAGCACGCTGAGCACGACGATTTCATTCCCGATTTTGCCTTCGTCGGTCGAAAAGCTGATTTTACACAAGTGTAGCAATGGAGCGATTCCACGCACTACAGTTACTGAGGATGGGTTTGTGGAATACACTGACAATGCTAATACCGAAGTAATGGCGGTGATTGCCGATGAATACAAAAATCTTAGGGAGGTGGATTTGGGTGGAGTTGGAATTTCTGGTCCTCAGCTGATTGACTTCCTTTCTCGATGTGACAGCAACAAATTGCAGACATTATCCATAGATAACTGCTACGATATTAAATTCATGACAAGTGCCAAGTACAGGGAGAATGATTACACATTCTATAATATTCTTGAGGATTCAGATTATATTCGAAGAAACTATGATGAGTCTCTATGGCAGTCGCAACTACTTGCGACGGTGTTGGTCGATCTTGTCCCCAAACTTAAGCGACTTCGCATTGGGCTAAATTACAACATCGACGAAACAACAGTTAAAGAGCTATATCGGCTGAGAGAGCTGGAATACTTGGATATCTCAGGAACGCAGATTTCTCTGGAAGATTTAATAGATTTAATTGCAAAGATGTCGCCGCGTGATAGCCGTTTACCGGCATCAAGGGTGTTGGAAGCGACTGAACGAAGACGACGGTATGAAGTTGAATTGAAAAGGCGGAGATATAATATAAAGGGTACCAAGACACCAGAGGTTGTACCATGGCAGGTAATGGGTCGGATGAGCAGTTTAAAGACATTGGTGCTGAACAACTGTGAGCATATACAGGAAAATGACGCGAAAATGCTTCATCGCGCGTATAATCTCAACGTCAAATGGAATGGTCTATATCTGAAAGCTGATACTGTGCAGCCAGATTCAGAAGCAGTGAGCCAGCTCAGACAGTGTTTTGAGCGACATGTGAGGCATATTCTGGAAGACGAAAGCTTTAGATTGGAGGGAAATGAGCATTTGGTAGAAGATGAGTGGATACGGTTTGTGGAGAGAGGTTACGTCATCGCTGCAAGCACATCTGAGGTGCTCGAGGATGACTATACAGATATGATCAGCTTCTATCACTAAACTTGATTTGTATACCAGCCGTGTATGAATAAACAGTTTTGGCTTACGATGATTACAAGTTGTATTTTTCTGCTGAATGCACGCGTAGGATACTTAGTTGGAGAGTAGAGCATCGAATGCGGCTTTAAAATGCTTTAAAATAGACCTGGATGAGTCGATTTGCTATTTACAGGTATACTTTTACAGGATGAAAAATTTCTCATGTTGGGCAAGTCGCGCGTGTATTAAGGGATGGATAAACCCCTGCAATACAGTAGCGAAAGCGATAGCATTCTTGCCGACAGCCGTGGGGAATCATGCGGCGGTCTGGCCTTATTCTGACATGTGTGAGTCGAGGTCGCAGGGGAAATAGACAGTTGGAAGGAGTTCAAGAGCACAGCCGAGAGAGGAATCGAGAACTGAAGAAGGAAGGAGCAAGGGGCCCAAGCAGCGCGGGGCTTCGCACATTGCTTTTGCAGCACAGGAGGATCATTTGACGGCTGTGTCGGCTGTGTTTAATTGAGAGCAAAGAGTGTCCGAAACCTGACAACAGGACTTGCCGAGAATCGAGTTTCGCGTCAGTGACGCGTCCGCGCTGCAGAGCTTCCCAGATCTCTGCCACGCTTTCCAAGAGGAGTTCTGAGCAGCGACTATCTTCCCGCTTCGCCGTCTCAGCTACTCCACAGCATTTCTCTTGCACTCCCACACGCTTCTCTCTCTTCTCGCCCCGTGCCTGGTCCACAAACACAACCTCGGCCACCGCGAAAAGGCGGGTGGCGCAGCGCGACCAAATCTGGCTGAGCCAGCGCGCATTGGGCGCATTCCGTCGACGCGCGTTCGGGCGCGGATTACAGGGGCAACTGGGTGATCCGTTGTGACCCAGCTGTGACCCACTATGAGATGGCGCTCATACAAGTATTCTCTGCCCTCGCGTTCTGCCTGTCTCGCTCCTGACCGCTCTCCATCAGTTTCGTGCCTCTCTTTCCCTTGTTTTGTCGCTCGCTCTTGTTTGTGTGCTACTATAATATGCGTTTCTTCTCTGTAGCCTCCACTGCCGCGGCAGTTGCTTCGTCGCTCTTTCTCTCCGCCCACGCTGCTACGATCAGCACCAAGGAGATCTCCGGCAGATACTTCGTCGACTCGGACTCGGGTGAAGCTGTAAGGCGATTCGCATTCTCTGGCTTGTTTTCGCACCTACTGACATTTCTTTGCTTGCAGTTCTTCCTGAAGGGTGTCGACTATCAGCCCGGCGGCGCGGCTGCCTTCGCGGACGGCAGTGATCCTCTGTCTTCTGCTGAGGCCTGCACTCGCGACATTGTGTTGTTCGAAAAGCTTGGTATTAACGTAAGTTGTCCTACGCCCAGCAGTTCTTTCTTCTCTTCTTTCGCTCGCCAATTCTGTGCTCTTTTGCGCCCATTCTATCTAGTATCTACATGGCCAATGGCCGAACACACAGCACTGCTTTCCTTTTATTTCTCTGCATGGAGAACTCGTCGAGGTTGTGCAAGGAGTTTCTCCACTGCTGACCGATTGGTGTCGCTTTTATTATATCACGCACACAAACACTGGCGTGCTATTTTTGGCTCACTTGCACAACAACCTTTTTCCTGTTGTGCGTGTTCCGGCACTGCCGCCAGTGTTTTAGGGTTTCAGAGCGTGGCGCACGAAAGTTGGTGGTTTTGGTCAACGTGCTAACCTAACCCTTTTATTCACACAGGTCATCCGTATTTACGCTGTCGACCCTACTCTTGACCACGACGAGTGCATGACCAAGCTTGCTGCTGCTGGAATCTACCTTCTTCTTGACGTTAACACTCCTATCTACACTCAGAGCTTGAACAGAAACGAGCCATGGACTACCTACACCGAGGGCTACCTTACCCACGTCTTTGAGGTCATTGAGGCCTTCGCTGGATACAACAACACCCTTGGTTTCTTTGCTGGAAACGAAGTTATCAACAACGTTACCTCGGCTGATGTCTCTCCTCACTATGTCAAGGCCGTTGTTCGTGACATGAAGAACTACATGGCCAACAATATCATCCGTCAGATCCCTGTTGGTTATTCCGCTGCCGATGATTTGAGATACCGCGTCTCACTCGCCAACTATTTCGAGGCTGGCCCGGCCGACGAGGCTGTCGACTTCTACGGTGTCAACTCTTACGAGTGGTGCGGTGAGAACACTTTCGAGGGTTCTCTCTACAATGAGCTTGTTGAGGATTTCTCCAACTACACCATCCCTGTCTTCCTTTCTGAGTTTGGCTGTAACCTTGTGGAGCCCCGTATCTTCCAGGAAGTTGAGTCTATCTTCTCCAACAACATGTCAACTGTTTTCTCTGGTGGTTTGGTCTACGAGTACTCTCAGGAGTCTTCCGACTACGGTCTGGTCAGCATTGCTGATGATGGTAGTGTCACTATGCTGGCCGACTTCACCGCTCTCTCTTCGCGATACGCGGCTGCCCCTACCACCAGTCTCTCTACCGAGGAGGCTAGCGCTCGTCCCACTACTTACCTCAGCTACTACAACAACATTGTCGCCAACACCACTCTTCCTGACACTGTCGCTTCCACCATTATTGCCAACGGATTGAACTCTACCTACAACCGTGGTGCTTACGTTGCTTTAGGCGACCTTACCTCCAACTACTCGATCTACGATGTCTCTTCCGCTGCTGTTAGCGCCAGCATGACCACTGCTATTGATATCACCATCCCTACTGATTCGGCTATTGAGCAGACTGACTCCGACGTCAGCGACTCTAGCGACTCTGGCGACTCTGGCGACTCTAGCAGTTCGTCCTCTTCCACTGGCTCGTCCGCCACTTCGACCTCGTCGTCTTCGGCTGCCACTTCTTCGTCTGCTTCGCTCTCTAACTTCGTCTCCAGCTCGGAGAAGATGGGTGTTGCTGCCTTGTTGGCCGTTGCCGTTGGTGTTGCTGTCATTTAAAGAAAGTTAGGATATGGTATGTGAGTGCTAGGGACTTTCTAGTCGCTGTAAGTCTGAAAGATTTAGTTGTTTTTGGTTTTTTAGGTGTTTTGTTTCCCGGTAAATAACTTTGTTTTGTGGGATATGTTGTAGTTATTACGTTGGATAGGTTTCTTGGTGACTTCAGTAGCATACAAGAATTAGATGCGAATAAAATCAACATTTTAAAGTTATTACTGAATGCATTGGCATTACTATCGATGATAATAACCATTAATTAGAAATCATAAAAATTAGTACTTAACTAACTCGCATATTTCTTTGTCCATTCACGAGCAGTTCTCTGGAACTTGTCTTGATTGGTTTTCCACACATCAGCCACGTCCCCTTCGACTGCGTCATCCAAATTAGGATCTGAGAGGAGAGAAATAGCGCAGTCTATGATTGTGACAAGTTTGCACGCTGGCTTCCATTGATCGGTCTTGAGCTGGGCGATGCATACTGTGCCGTCGTGGAGGATGTTGGGATGGTATATCTTTGTGGAGAATGTGAGGGTTGGTGGGCTAAAAGGATATGCTGGCGGGAGGACAAGGTCTAGTTTGAAAATACCCGACTAGACAAATATAACTGTTAATTGCGCCTAGTAAGAATGCCACAGTAAGTAAGCTCTTGATACCTCGTAAGGAGTGCCCTTTGGTCCGTAGATCTCGACTTCCCAATTTAGCAGATCAGAATCTGATTTCGGACCAGCCTTGAACGCTGGAGAGTTCAATTGCTTAATATCCACCATTTCCTATGATCCAAAAAATTGTCAGACCTATCCAGATCACGATTGAGGTAACCAGGTAAAGCTCGAGTATACCCTTGTTATCCGGCGCATAGCCTGTGCTGAAACCATGATTACTCTTTGCTAAATCGTCTCTGATAATTTGATCGTACAAAAAAAAAAACTGAGCTAGCGTATTAAGCGATTGTTTTATTTCTCGCCAGTAAGCTCGAGTGAATTGTGGCAAGCTTGCGAGAACTTCAAGAGGTGCTGGCTTGTTCGCGGGACGTTCGCGGTGAGCGGTGGTAAATGATACAGGGAATGGGTGAGCCGCCCGTCCGTCACGAGTCTGAGCAGGCGCGAACTTAGTCAATTGGCACCTGCCTGGCTAACTCCTCGTATTCAACTTGAAAATCTAATTCAGTACGAGTTGATCTTATTATGAGAAATATAGAATTACACATAGAGAATCTGTAAGCTCTATTTTCAAAGATTGTAAGATGCCAATGGAAATCATGTCTTAATCTATTATACAGCTACATCAAACTCGTCTCTAACCACGAACGAGTACATGTAAATAATCTACTACTCTCTTTGGAACATCGCAAGCAGACCCATACCACCCAACAATGCATATTTCGCCCAAACATTCTCACTTAGTAAGATTGTGACATATCCGATATAGGGGATATATCCTTTAACCGAGCCAACGACCTCTGAATCGCGATCCAGATAGTATTGCCTGTAGGCATACAGATCCACATCGTCCATTGCGTTGTTATCACCTTTTGTCAGAAGCAGTTGTTTCTTCTGTCTAGATATCGTATATGTCAGCACAAGAAGAAAGCTAAGGCTGCTCAAGCCAGGTGCAACTTACGAGACATGATTCCGAACCACGCGATGCACAATTGGAATATCCCGCCCTTTAACATTATAAACAACCACATCTCCTACTTTAACTCTTGCGTCACGATTCCACAAAAACAAGATATCGCCGCGCTGGAATGCAGGCTCCATGGATCCGGACAGTACGACGACAATTGGCGATGGTGAATCGGACACGACACTCAAACCTTTCCAAAACATGTAAGCTGTAGTCAGAACGAGACAGAAGTTCAGAGCCTGGGTGAGCGTCTGCCTTAGATGCAGACCAGATAGCTGAGGAAGCATTGCTTGCTATTTCCAGAGCAGGATCTGTTCACAGAGAAGGAGTGCTCCTGTGGCCAGCAGAGGGTGTTCACCGACACAGCGGCCCCATCTTCGCCTTGAAAATGCGCGGTACGTCTACACCCAAAATAAGCATTGGCGAGGCAAAGTCAGGGGCGCAAACTGAGATGTGGTAAAACAGCTGACGGATATAATGGCAGTCGAGGGAAGCACTCGCTACTTATAATGGAATACAATATTGCACTTTTGAAATGATTTAAACACGCGTAGACTGTTCAGAAGCACCAAACTCCGGCGGAACTGCTTGCTGTACGCACAGCTATTAAATGCGGGACTTGAGCCATAGCACCGTAAATGAAAGTACACTACACTTCTTCGAAGCTGCTTACGTCTCCAGAACACGCGAGTATATTAGCAGTCCAGCACTCTATCCGCCTCGTGTACTTCAGAGTAAAGATCAGAGCCAGTTGTCTTCTGTGTACTGCATCACTGCATGCAAAAACATGCACTGGGTAGCACCTCACGATGCACGGATGTGACCGGGAACTCGGCGGCAAGTATGCTGATCGGAGGGTTGCAAATGCCGGCATGCACACTTTTTATCGTGCCAGACTTGGCGGTCATTTCAAACGACACAGCGGAATACCTTGAGCGGTTCAAGGAGCTCGATAACCGGTCAGACAAATGGGGCATTATCGTGAATGCCGCCTTCGCAGCAAAGCAGCGGATGGCTGCTGCGCCTACTGCTGTATCCCCACCGTTCTCGGCCAGCTCTGGCTCGTCTTCAGATTCTCCTATGCTCTCCGAGATGTTACCACGGTCTTCAGAAGCTAGTGCGTCTGGCACCTCCGAAGGTGCGGCGAAATCAGGCAGAAAATTGGAGGCGTACTACCTCGGCTCCAAGAAACACATTGACAAACGGGTAGTACGAAGTCCTTCTGTGCCTCTCGAGCAGGATGACGATCCGGGAATTGATCTTGATCGACTTTTAAGTGGTGATCATTATGAGCTGCTGCCAGACTCACCTGGTAAACATCTAGATGAGAACGAAAACCACAGGGTTGAGCGGCTAGACAGCTCAGACGAGGACACTGCTCCGCCCAAAGAAAGCATGTCCGTTATTTCCATGCTTCCTGTTAATAATCCAGTGAATTTGATAACTTCAAGAGCACCAACTATCATTAAGCCTCCTATAGCAAAGGATATTGCCAATAAAACAATCACAGAACTTACTCGATCTCGAAATCAGCTATCTGCAATCGAATCTCTTATACTCTACCAAAAGACTTGTGAGACTATGATTGGGCCGTTTGACTCTTGCCCTTACACAACCAGCGTCACAATTGAAATATGGGATGCCTTCCTGTCCAGTCCCTCGTCGCGCCGATTCTGGCGTAAGAAAGACGAGCGGTCTGTGCCGATTGAAGAGGAAGAAAAAGGAGCCGATGAATTCTCAAGCACAAAGAGAAAACGAAAATTTGAATGGACGCATATTTATGTATGCGCTCACGCAGGTCTACCTCGTGATCGTCACGACCCATCAAAACCACGACGGCGATCTTCAAAAGTGAGCATGAAGTGTGGCTGCAAGGCTAGAATCACGTTCGGGAAACTTCTTGATTCAAAAGAGATTGTAGTCAGATGGTCTTGGGAACACAACGGCCACAATGATTATTATTTTCCAACGATGCATGATCTTATGGGCGACGCAGAATTTGTCCCAGAGCAGCTTGTAGGGCCAGGCGAGGTTCCTGAGGAGGTTTTGGAGTCTCCCGAGGTTGTTACGAGTCATCTGCGGAAGCTCATATCTGGCGAAGTTGGACCGACAGACCAGTTGACGAGACTTCGTGAGATGATGAACGCATTATCACTGCGAAATCGGTAACACAATTTTGAAAATTCTAGTAGGGTTGGTGCGGTATAAAATGGAGACAAAGTGTTTATATGCATTTTTAGATTATGGGTCCAATGTGACCTTGAATTATGAATTGGCGCTATGGATTGCGTTTTTGGTTTGAGTGGAGTTGGACTGTCAATTGTACTAAAAGTTACCAAGTAAATAAGTTTTTTATTATGTGATATTGTTGTGTATTCTAACATTGCCTGAGTACGATATTGGAGAGTATTTTGGGAAAATTTTATAATGAGTTGATTAGAAATTAAATTATTATTGCTCTAAAATTACCGAAATGATCCTCTTTCCTATAATCGATCATTAACCATAAAGGCCGTTCTTCAAATCTAAGACTCGCTAGTGCTCCTTACTTCTCCATTACGCTTCCTTCTCGGAAGTCGGCACTTCCTCTGCAGCATTTGCAACTGCCTCTAAAGGCTCCGTAGGAGTGGGAATAAGAAAACCTTCGGGAAGTGAAATGGAATCATAAACATTCTGCTCCTTGAGAGACTTGCCCTTTCCACCGTAAGTCTCAGGGACCTCAGGGTTCATGTACTGCACCAGCTGGTTGGCGTAACTCAAGACAACAAACTTGGCCAAAGTCTCCTTAGCGACAAGCAGCTTCATCGCAGAAAACATCCATCCCATGAGCAATGGGACATTGACAAAGTACTTCTTGCCGAGGAGTTCGGGATAGTGGCTGGAGAAGATGGCGACTGCGGCCCTTGAAGCACGCTTAGCGTTAGGATCCATCCTGAGGAAACTGACATTCATGTAGTCATGCACTTGATCGATTTTAGTTCTTGGGCTGGCGAAATCAATCAATTGTAATCCGCGCTCCATAACGCCGACACGCCATCTCAAAAACTGGTCTGTGTCACCAAACACAACCTCTGGCTTGCCGGCAGCCTGGCCGTACAAGTTCCATGTGATAATATCGCCTTCAGGCTTAGATGTATCTTCAGTAATAAATCCAAGACCGTCGAATTTCGAATCGTGGCTCTCTTCAAACGCAGCAGAAAGTGGCTTGAACTCCTTGCGCCATTTGAGAGTATCCAGGATCTGCGCCCGCGCAGCGGGGACATCATATGTATTCGCAACCAAGAACTTTAGAAGAATCGAGTCAACACCGGCAGACTCAGTGTCGAGAATGTTGTGTGCGTAGATCTCGCTATAGTCGGCTTCCTTTGCAACAGCGGGAATGGCTGACTTGAAGTCGTTGAAACCCTGCAATTGCTCAGCAGTCAAGGCCGAAAGAAACGCGGGAAGTTTGTCAGACATGATTTCATCTAAAGATAAAGATTGCGATTGAGCTGGAATCAAAGACGTAATATTCGCGAGGAAGAGAAGAAAAATGCTGACCTGAGCCTGTCCAAATAAATATAAGGAGCACGAGAACAGAGGAATCTCGACCAAGTCGATCTGATAATCTTGTTACCCGGCTTCGCTTCACTGCCCTCCTTGAAACCAGCCCATGTTGGTCAAAGCAGGAGATAAGGTGATTAGTCTAGGTGTATTAGAGTATTCGGTACATATATATAGCATTATGTTGGTAAATAGTGATGCGAGCATAGCGTGAAGCTCTTTGTGGTTGTGTTCAAACATACTTAACATTTTACCTACGGCCTATGCTCATCACAATAAGCAGGAATTAGTGACTCAGTCGTGAAGTAAGCACTTGTTCTTGCTCATTTGCTGATAAAGCGGGCTGACAACTACCAGCATGTATATCTTCAGCAAAAGACTAGGGTCCAGGTTCCAATAGCACCTGTAGAGCGTACAGTCTGAATATACTGGGTACTTTAAGGATGAAATTTGAGATTGATGGACAATCATTGATAGGAGGCGGTGATGACGGTGCTTCGGTGAACATCCAGTTCGAAAACATCCTAGCAGTGACACATGATCTAGTTTTATCGCTATCTTCTGAGGCAATTCCTTCTCTTGATGTCTACAAACATGAAGACTTAACTATCACTAGTGACTTGCAAAAGTATGTCTTGGACGGTCTGCCCTCGTATCTAGATCCTAAATCAACAAGAGTCTCAGTCATCAACTCCACAAAAGCAGGAAAACAGCTAGGCGATCAGATTTATACAAACGTTGTGCGCCCTTTGTTCAGAGAATTAGGGATTTCACATGATTATATATCTACGCTATCCAAATCTTCTATCCCGGAGTTTGCACAGTCATTAAGCGCAGATTCAGGGCCGCAGACTGTTGTCATCTTATCTGGCGATACTTCAATTCACGAGCTCATCAACTCCCTGCAGCCCGTATCTGAAAGTTTGGATCTGGTGTTGTTGCCAATTTCTACCGGTTCTGGAAACGCATTAATGACCTCTCTCGGTCTTGCTACCCCAAATGTTGCTATCTTCTCACTTCTGCGTGGCTCTACGCGTCCTCTAAATCCTTTCTACGCCGCATTTCCAGAAGGAAGCAAAGAGGCAATCCCTCCCACAGACGAAGCGCCTGATGGAAAGGTAGTTGCCCTCAAGGTTCCCGGTACAGGTATCGGGATTCAGAAAATCTTTGCATTGGTAGTGGTGTCTTGGGCTATTCACGCCGCGTTAGTTGGCGATAGTGATTCTCCAGAGTATCGAAAGCTGGGCAATGATAGGTTCAAGATTGCTGCAAGGGAGAATTTACAGAGAGGAGTACCATGGAATGGGAAACTGAGCTACGTTGTTCCCCCGAAAGGTGACGACGATGCTGATGGAAAGACAATCACTCTAGACGAAACGGAGCATTCGTATCTCTTGACAACCAGCATCTCAAGCTTAGAGCCTGGATTTGAAATTGCTCCTTCAGCCAAACCACTCTCAGGAAAATTAGAGCTGGTTCGTCTTCCTTTTTTGAAAGGAGATGATATCATGCGGTTGCTCATGCTCGCCTATCATGGCGGCGCACATATCAAGGAACCCGAGGTTACATATACGGAAATCCAGTGTTTGAATCTGGAAGTAGACGACGAAGAGGAGAGGATGAGACGCTGGTGTGTAGATGGTCGGATTATTCTTGTTCCTCGGGGAAGTGTTGTTGAAGTGCATAAAGGAGTAGTTGATGTGCGAGGATGGAGGGTCATGATTGCGATATAGATTCCGGACCCTAAATTCAGGACCCGAGGACTATCAAATGCTCCTACACTGCTTTTCTCGACCACCTCTGCGCTAGATGTATGTAATGGCTTATCATATAGATTTTATTCATATTATTATATCAATGTGAGCCTCTATCTTACACTACACTAGCATACAACCACCATCCAGCCCGCCTCCACAGTGGCTGGGCAGCTATCTCAGTTAGGCTCTCAAACCCCGCCGCTGCGGCATCCATCTGTGTATACCCTAACCCTCTAAGAACCGGGCTGCTCGTTTAAGTTGTTCGCCTGATCCACTTTTTTCTTCTTCTTTTCCTCACCCCCTTTGGCCTTCATATAACACTTACGGACTTTTTGATATACTACAGCGCTCAACAATGTTTTAAATCTCTCAGGCAATATCATCGGCAGTACGGCAATTAAAAATGGCATCCTTGAAATTATTATACCATTCTTTTTTCTCAGAACGGTTTTCCATCCGAGAAGTTTTAGTAAACATTGATCGCGAATAAAGAAAAAGAAATACAGCTACTACAACTACAAAGACTGAACCATGTTGAACGACTACTTTGCTTCGGATTTGGCTAGACCTCCTAGCTCCCCTCACATAAGTGGCAACAACATGAATCGACACCACCAGCCCGCTGGATATCCGCACGTGCAGATGTGGTCAAACGCAATGTCGCAAGACTCAGCGATGGATATGGACGACAGACCGCTATGTCCGTACATGAACGCCGGCGTTCCCGATTTATACGGTAGTGACTTTGAGGACGACGATGACGACTACGATGAGTTTGGCGTCGGCGATGTATTGCTTGACGATAGCGCCGCGGTTTGTCGTGCTGGTCGAACGAGTCACACGCCTGCAAATCCGGATGGGAATCAGCACGCGATGGCTATTGATGACCCGATGCCCTGGCAAAATGCCGCGGCTATGAACCAACAGTTCACGGCGCCGTTTGTCAGCCACGGCTCTATGACTCCTGACGAGCTCAACTACGTGTACATGAACCTGCAATACCAGCGCCATCTACAAATGCGCAGTCAGAATAGAAGTTCTGGGCCGGTTTTTGATTCCATGGTTCCTCCTCCCGAATGCCCTTTCTCTCAGACCATGGCAATGTCTTCTTCAGGCCTGCCTAACAGGAGAAAGCGACGGACGAGCTCTTACCAGAGAGATTCTTCTTCTTCTCAGAGACAGCGGTTTGAAAATTCCATTGAGCTCGAGATCAGCGGTTTTTAAATGCAAATTGTTTTATGCGTCGAGATAAAATTAGGTTTGAAATAGAAAAAATGTTTGGATTTATAGATTTTATATATCTCAGGGTGGGCTATGATCCTGATTATAGACCTGAAGATAGAATATGTGTTTTTGATTTATATATACTAAAATAAATACCGCTTAAATAATTTGTGATCTATTTTGTCTTATCAGACTCCGTTGGCATCGTTCGGTCTGTAACATCGCTCTTTGCCGCAGCAGGTTTAGAGTCTCCCCATGCGCCAGGGAGCTTAGCAGCGCCAATAACCGAAGTAAACCCTTCTCCAGAAACAATTGCTCCCGAAAGCATCTTTTCTCGTTTGTTCCACTTTGTCTGAGTCTCAGTCCATTCCGCTACATAGGCAGGTGGTGGAGGAGGGTCGGTGACTTTAGTGACAAGGTATGCCGCTGATGCTTCGGCGATCCCATACATCAGCACACCAACATATGGCAATTTCAGCATAAAGTAAAACCCAACGCCAAAGCCAAAAAGTACACCTTCTCGAGCGCGATACCATTTCTCGCGCTGCTCAGAGGTGAATGGGATACGAGCGAAATACGGGATCAGCAGTTCGCGGCACAAGCTCCTGCCGCCCCAATAAGCGGCTATGAACCGTGTTAGCAACTTGCGAGGGAAAAAAAGACCTGATCCAAAAACTACTAATGCTGCTGTAGCGCCGACAGTTTTTCGGAACGATAGAAATGACACGACAGGCAAGACTATTGTTCCCAGGTACGGAACTGAGGAGCCAAAATATATCGCCATCGAGAGAACTGATCGACGAATGTAGCGCGCGATAAACCTGGCTGCATTGTTATTAGGAAGCGTCGAGATAAAATGCAGCTTGGATTTCGGATTTTGTCCGTTTGAAGAGCGCGCCGACTTTATCGGCGTAGGGATCTTTGAAGAAACTGAATACTGTGATATTGGCGCGTGGAATCTCGATGGCCCTGGAGTATATGTGCCATCAGGTAACTCGACTGGGACGGCTTTCTCTGGATGCATGCTGAAATAAACTTGATCAATAAAATTGAGCGATTCTATAAACATATCATCCATTTCAGGGCGAAGATAGCGCATAAGACCAATTAGCAGTCCACTCAGATTGATCACATGCTCCTCCACAAACTCCACATTCTGAACAACAGACTGAGCGCGCGCACTGGCGTCGTAGTTATCTGCGCTCGCGAGCAACCATGAGAAAATTCTCACAGCAAATTTAAATATCCATAAGGGAATAGAGATCACAAACTGGATCCCCAGCGAGATCAGGACGGCGTATAAGGCCTGCTTGTAGTACTTTGCCCTTAACAAGTCTGGGTTCTGCAGCGCGCGGTACGCCCCGAGCAACGTGAGCTGAAATCCTCTCACTATCGATAACACAGAAAACCCATCCGGCGGCTTTGCTATATAGTCCGGAGACGGCATCGCGTCTTGTGGTGCTGCCTACTTCGCTGCTGATAGTGACGGGGATGATTCGTGTAGTTCATCGAGGCGGTGAGACTGCGGCTCAGATTGAAACCAGCCCGCTAAAACCTTAAACCGAGAATCTCAGTTGGCTCTACGTCATGTCTAGTCGAAGAAGAGAAGGCACAGAAGGCAAATTGCAGACAGTTCGTTAGTGTATCGAGGCTGAGCAGCCAATCTTTGGGATGAAGAAGCTAATATTTCTCAAAAACCCGAGTCCAGACACGACTTCAGACGTGTACGCTGCCGCAGCGACATCCAACTCGTGCAGCTCGTCTTTCGTGCCTATTCTGTCGCATGTCTTTGTCGACCAGGCAGACTTGATTGCCTACCTCCAAGATCTCAAAGCAGAGTCGAACACAAATCCAGTTGATTCTTTGATAATAACATCACAAAGAGCAGTTGAGGCTATTGCGGCGGCTTTACAATCTATTCAGGATAGTACGTCATGAATTCATCAAACGAAAAAGTTCTGCGCTGATTCTGAATACTATAGCATCTGTCCACCAATACATTCGATCGCTGCCTGTATTTACAGTCGGCCCAGCGACCGCATCTCTCATAGCCTCCCACGGCTTCACAAACATCCTTGGCGGTGCTGACGCTGGAAATGGAACAATACTTGCATCAATCATCTCATCTAGCAAACCGACATATTCGCGCTGTGTATTTTTCACTGGCGAAACACATCGAATGATTATACCAAAACACTTACGAGAAAATGACATTCAGTGCATAGAAAAGGTTGTCTACACGTCTGCCGAAGTGGCCGGTGCTGCTTTGCAAGTCCAAAGCTTACTACAAAAGCACGATGAAAGCGAAGAAGATCTTTGGATCGTCTTCTTCTCGCCATCCGGAGCTTCAGGTATTGCCGGCAGTATAGCTCAACTCCGAGAGGACGGTGCAAAAAATCTAAAGGTTGCAGCTATCGGACCGACTACTGAAGAGTTTTTACTCAAGAATCGTATAGTCCCGGATGCGATCGCAAAGAAACCAGATCCTACGAGTTTGCTTAGTGAAATTTTACAACACTAAAGATTCTACCTTTGGAAATGTTTATTAGACCAATATTTGATCATTTCAGTATTTATTCCATTCAAAGCAGCAAATAATCATGTCACAGAGCTTACCAAAGATAACAACTTATTGATATTCTATGAAAACAAGACTTTTTTTATATAATTAACACAAGCAGAGTTATTACCTAAAACCAATAATAAATGAACGCAGTAAACTATCATAAAATTTCCGAAAACCCCCCATTATTCCATCATGAGCTGACAAAAGCAAAATTTATATATGACGCAGAATGAAAGAAAGTAATTAATAAACACGCGCTACAAAGAGCCTTTCCAATTTACAAAGAAGAAGCAGAAGCGACAGCAGGCTCAGCGGCACCAGCAGTGGTGGATCCAACGCTGACGAGATCAGACTCGGCTTTGTACTTCTTGATGTTGTCCAAGAAACGATCGAACAGGAACGAGGAGTCCAATGGGCCACCCTTAGCCTCGGGATGGAACTGAGTGCTGAAAATGGGTCTGTATTTGTGGAACATTCCTTCGTTAGAGCGGTCGTTGAGGTTGATGAAGTACTCGCCAAACTCCTCAGGAAGGGTGCTGGCGTCAACGGCATAACCGTGATTCTGGGAGGTGATGTGGCACATGCCAGTGGTCACGTCGAGAGTAGGGATGTTATGGGCACGGTTACCGTATTTCAACTTGATAGTCTGAGCGCCAACAGCAAGAGCAAGAAGTTGGTGTCCGAGGCAGATACCGAAGATAGGACCGGCGTACGTGTCCATGGTCTGCTGAAGGTTGTAGATGGTGTTGGAGCAGTGAGTAGGATCACCGGGTCCGTTGGAGATGAAGATTCCATCAAACTGACTGGCAACCTCTTGGATGGGGAAGTCGTGAGGGAAAACGGTAGCGGTAGCGCCACGGCTGACAAGGCAGCGGATGATGTTCTCCTTGACACCGCAGTCAATAACAGCAATCTTGATATCCTGGCCGGGGTTGATGGTGTACGGCTCGGGAGTTGAGACCTGAGCAACCATGTGCACTTTACCAGGATCAACGAAGTCGCTGTTGTTCTCACCCTCGCCCACGGTGATCTTTGCCAGACTTGAGCCCTGCTCTCTGAGATATGTAACAATGGCACGGGTATCGACACCAGTGACGGCAGCAACACCTTCACGCTTGCACCAGTCTCCTAGAGACTCAACAGCGGTCCAGTGCGAGTACTGGGCAGCGAAATCCGAAACAACAATACCGGAGCACTGGATCTTTGGAGACTCAAAGTAGCGAAGTAAGTTGAACTCATCGCGGGTGCTGCCTGGGACACCGTAGTTTCCAATTAGGGGTTGAGTGAAGACAACTGCAATCATACGTTAGCGAACAAGGCGAACTTGCTAACCGACGACAATTTTCCATGACAACATACGAATTTGACCACGATAAGAGGGATCAGTCATCGACTCTGGGTATCCGACAAGGGAAGTGGTGAAAACAGCCTCTCCGGAAGTGTTGGAATCGGCACCGAAAGACTTGCCCGTGTAGACAGGGCCATCTTTAAGAGTCAGAGTAGCCTTGGGGAGGGAGCTGGAACCAAGGTAGCGAGCGACAGCAGGAGTGAGACGGAAGGCAGCTGTTTGCGATCGGGCAGTCTGCTTAAGAGAGGAGGGGAGGGAAAATGGGCGGTAGAAACGAGGCAGCATGGTTTTGGGATTATTTGTTCGAAGTTTTCCAAATATGGTCTAATTGGGCAATGCAGTAAATTAGCAAGCAGCACAAAGAAGGCCTGGACGCGAAACGCAGCTCAAAAGCACGAAGATGGATGAGTGAACAAGAGAGGAGGAAGATGTACCCGATAAGTAGTCCTGAAAAAAGAGCGAGAAAAAGTTAGCAATTGTTGGAGGGAGCTGGTGGGCGCCTTTGTTCGAGCGCGGGCGCATCGTTGAGAGACAGCACGGCAGTCGAGGACGCCAATGCGGCCTCAAAGCAGCAAAACAGCAGACAGTCATACCTGGCAAGTGAACAGTGAAAACAATCTCATAAACACTGTCTGAATGAGCACGATTGCGTACTGAAACGAGTCGATGTCCAGCGGGCGTTCTTGGTTGAAGCAAAATCTTCTGCAGATGCGGCGAGAAGAAAAAAATGTTTAGAGTTTTCGACTGAGTAATTCTGGCGAGCCAATCTGAGTCGCGACACTAAACCCTCTGTAAATGTCAGCGCACGTGAGTCCGGACCCCTCACACGCGACGGTCACACGTAGAGTTAGTTAACTCGACGCACACCACCACCAGACAACAACACCAACTCCACCAACAATGATCGGATCATCGTTCTTGCGCCCTGTTTTCAGATCCGCCAGTGCTGCTGCCAGCTCTGCTCGCAACTTCTCTGCATCTGCCGCCCGCGCTAACATTGCGCGTCTTACCCTGGTCGGTCGTCTCGGCGCTGACCTAGAGAAGCTCACGTCTACCAGTGGACGCGAATACACGCGTTATACGGTTGCAGTGAGGCCCTCGCGCAACAGCGAGACTTCCTGGTACCATGTTGTTTGTTTCGACTCCAATATCGACTATATGGTCGACAATTACAAGAAGGGGTGAGTGATCGATGAGTGTGCACGGCGATTCGCGTCGTGGTTTCCATGACCCATGATTAATGATTGAATGCTTACTTTTGACTCTTTCAGTTCCCTCGTGTATGTTGAAGCCAGTGCGTCATTGCAGCAGTTTGAGGCCTCCGATGGCCGTCGTCTTGGCTCATTACAGCTCGTTCAGAGTACGTATACATTTCTTCGATCCCTGCCAGCAGATTTTCGTCTGTCGCTAATTGATCGCGCTCTTACATTCGTCTACTACAGGAAACATCACCAAACTTCAAAATCCTCACCGATCTGAGGCAGAATCGGCATCGCACGACGATAGCGAGTCTGCGGCCGAGTCTGCGGCCGAGCGTTAAAGTGCAGAGTCCAATGCTGTCTTATAACACAACTTCTTGTTCTTATAGTACACATCTCCAAACGGCCCAATGTGCTTCTCGCGAGCCAGAGCTTCAGACTTAATGCTTCAGATTTAAAAGCAAACTGAAGAAAAAAGCTAGCAATGTATCAGTAGCAGAGCCACCAATTTCAATATATTTGATTATCTCCTCTCTCCGCTAGTTTGCAACCCATGGACGAAGTATGCGGACTGGTAATTGGCACAAACTTTATCCATACCAATAGTCCTGCTAACATCTTCTGAAAGCAAACGAGCTATGACACTACAACCTATCTAAAGTCTACTCTTTTATAACATAAAACTATTTATTAAATACCAAACTTACAGTATTTCCAATGATAACAATTGAGACCTCTACGCCGACGACCTAAATTTGTTAATACAGCCTAAGGATTATTTTTCGACGCAAATTTCGTATTTAACCCTGACGGCGCCATGTGGATAGTGGTCTGAGCCCTGGTTCTGCTCTTCGGATGAGTTCTCAGTGCTAGTCGCGTACCCTATCGTGTTTTGGCTGATCTCGAGTCTCTTCTCGCCAAATTTTTCAAGATCCATGTCATCATACGGCGAGTCCCAGTCGTATTGCTCGCGTCCATTGAAAGTCGTACTGGTCAATGTTGTCGCATTTGTAGATCCCTTGGTAGTGGAAGAATTCATCACGTCCGAGCCGTAAGAGACAGCACCAGAATGATTGAAGTTGCTTCCTTTGTTAAGCCACTTTGATTTGGGAAACAACTTGGCCAGACCGATTTTCACTAGCCATTGGCGGTACATAACTAGTGCATCAGCGCCGAGGCCGAAGTAGACGAAAAGAAATAGAGCAACTACAGGATACATAAAGAAGTCAAATCGAGGTTCATTACGAGCCAGGATTTGGATTATACCCCAAGTCTCCGGGTTGTGGGTTGTAGACCAGGAATATGGCCTAACGCCCTGTTGAAAATTTCTCGCCAAAATGTACATCGCCAAAGGCAACGCGATGAGAATGATCGACCAACTGAAGAACAGAAGACGCGCAAATCTGGCTACCGTCAGGCCGGAATGACTAGACTGCAGGATTTCCCGGAATTCGTTGCGTCGCTTGCGGTAATAGTACATAGTAATAACTATATTTCGTATTAGCAATTGCTATTTCACTACTAAATTATTACGATCACGTACTTGAATAATAAGATGCAATCAGTACCAAAATTGGGCACCAGAGGACATAGATAAATAGGTTGACGTAAGTGCCATCCAACGCAGGAGCACAACCAGTATATTCAAAAATATAATAGCGATTGCTCTGGACGATGTAGTACAGCGACAGCTCCAACAAAGGAAGGAATACTGAATAGAATAGCTGCATCGCAAGTTCGAAACGTTTTTCAGCCTTAGTCGGCGCCATCGTGGCCTTGCTCGACATAATACGTGCCAGACTTCTAGCAATCGATGTAATAGCTCCTAGGCATCCAATGCTGGCCACTAGATGTAGTCTTGAGGTGATATCGCAAAAGACCTTGCCGTCCCAGTATGTGGTGACATCTGGGTTCCCGAACGGAATCGAATTCAGAAACACGCATAGATTTCCAATGAAAGTCCAAAAAACAAGAAACAAAGCTGAGAGATTTTTCTGGCGCCAATGCCAAAATAAAGGCGTGATACACATAAAAAGCGCAAGCAGCGATGTAACGAAAAGAGGTGGATAGATCATGATGTATCTGCAGCGAAGGCAATCAAAGACGTGACAACTGCGGTGAAGTGTGCAGTCAGCTAATCGGCAATAATCAAAAACAAAAGAGCAGTTTCAACTTCATATATAGCCGTGATAGTCTATCATATAAATCAATCAACCGATGTACTGCCCCTATTCAACATACCTCTACGGGATAGGTATCGATTTTTGGTGTAGCTAGAGACAAGCGGGAGGATTAGGAGACTTTGTCTCACCCAGTTCAAAACGGTACGGGAATCCGAGATCGAAGCTATTCCAATGGCATCATTGATGTACCTCTGTTGTTAAACCGCACCACAGTGGGTATCGATAACTAGTCATTCCCATAGATGTCCCGATTAGGCAAGTACGCGCTGTTGTTCTGCTATGTCCCAGCAAGTATTGCCAGTATCAGATTCTCTCCTATAGTCTAATGTCATAATTGCAGTGAAAATATAGTACCCTCCTATAAATCTATAGTTTTTTGACATGTTGCTCCGAATTTGTTGCAGTCTATATTGCTCGACCAGGGCGCGCGCAACAAGACCAAAGAATTCCCCACTGTACGAACGGCTCATTGACCAGCAGCTCGCAGAATGAAATATCCCCAACGCAAGTTCTTTTCAGATACTATAAGTCCGCTGTATAAATCATTGATCTTCTCAAAATCAGAATCTTGAATATCTTGGATGAACTTTAAGAAAAAATCTTTCCAAGGCCACGCTAAATAAACACAAAGTAGTCTTGCACATTGACAACACAAACAGTTCCAAGTTCTGCTTTGAGGCAAAGCAATATGCCAACAGGTCAGGGTAATTGGTATTAGTGATTCATGGGCCTTAGAAATTCTTGCTGTTTGTATCAAATTTCTTGGAGTTCATCGCATTCCTACAAATAGTTCTTCTGAAAGCTAGCATCAGCTAGCGCGACCTTCAAGCTGCTGCTGCCATTTTCCAAGTGAAAGACGGAATATCACTTCAATTATTGCAAAACACAGCATACACAGACTGCCAGCACAAGTATACATTAAATGGTAGTATTGAATCACAGGCATGTTTGAGCTCCAAGTACACACCATTTTGCTGATCTAAAACGTGACAGATTCACTCTGATCGTCAATATGCGCGTACGAACAGTCTTCACCACTAACCACCACTTGAGTCCAGTAACTCCAGTTAGTGTCGAATCATAAAATCATTTTTTCAAAAATCACTAGAGAAGAGCAGACGGGTTTATATATCTATCATAATCGAGGTACTATTGTTCTTAGTATTGTGCCCTTAATTGTACTAGCCAAGCCCCTGACTTTACTACGCCTCAATTAATGCGGCGGCGTCGATGAGTGCTCACCGCTGACTGCATATCTACTCACATCTTACGAGCTTTGCTCGAATTTACAGAATATATACGATCAAAGAGGGTGGGCTTCGTATAAATCTACTTGAATATGAGAAAAAGCCGCTTATTTATGCACAAAATAAAACCCATGATAAAAACAATCTCATTTTGGGGTTCCGGCACCGCTTGAGGACTGTGACGATGCACTTTCAGCTGGAGCATCAAGGAAGACCGGTTTTAAAACCTGAACGCAAATGTTAGTAACAAAATCCAAAAGTACAAGGCATAATTTTTAAAATCTTACATGTTCGTCAAAATCCTGAAACCACCGCGCATGGTCTTCAGCTGTCCTTTGTAATAATCCTGGAAGAGCACTGGCCGTTCCCCCTGAACTTCCACCGCCAGATGGGTCCATTGATGTTGTTCTTGAAAAAGATGGCGCACGTTCACCATCAGTACTAACCTCGCTAGTAGAGAGCCTTGCAGGAAATACCGCTGCGTCAGGGCTTAGTCCGTTGAACTGCGCAGTTGTAGAAGTTTCTGGTGATCTCCTGGTCTTACTGTCTGACAATCGAGATAGCGTGCTTCGTTTCGAGCCAATTCCAGAATTTCCATCTGAAAATCCAGCCCCTTGTCCCATAGAATTACCTTTTCTACCAATCTCAATATCCAATTCATCGTCTGAATCAGGCTCTGCCTCGACGCCCGTTTGGATTCCCAAAATCTCAAGCATTCGCGCTGTAGTACCGCCAAACACAATAACTGTAAGCACAACGACAACCAAAACGGTTGCTCTCAAAGCATTCACATCTTCGCCTTCCAATCCAGCGGCAAGAGCGACACCAACAGCGCCTCGCAGGCCTGCCCAGAACAACATCATCTGATACTCTTTCGGTAACTCTTCCGGCACTGGACGACGTGAAGCTCGTGCCCGCACCCTCTGGACAAAGTTGATTAATTTGGAAAGAGGAAAGACAGCTGCCCATCTTGAAATGCAAATTCCCAGCGCTGTCACAATGATTAAAGTAGGCTTGTACACAAGCTTGACTTCAGTAAACATTGAAAGACCCAAGTAAATGAAAATGAAGTTTTCTGATAGTTGGGCTAGAGTCTGAAAAATGAGTTTTGTTGCAACCTGAGATCTGCTGGACATATTGTAATATGCGTAGTGCTTCAGTGTAATTCCACAGAAGAGGAGAGATACAATTCCTAGCAGTCTATTAATAAAACTTCAAAGGCTTAAACTTAAGTTTACATACCAGACATATGACATCCATTAGAGAAGAAATAGGACGCATAAGCAAAAAGTAAAATCAGACAGGTCTCCAGAGATTGGAACTGTCTGATTTGCGAGTGCTTGAGAATGAGAGCTGTCATGACTCCGACGATAGCGCCGATCAATAAAGAAATGGTGAATGTCACAAGGAAAATACCGATACCACGGAAGAGATCAGAAAATGTGGCGGATTCTCCGTGGAATTGCTTCGTGGTCCTATACTTGTTCAGTACACAAATGCATTAGTATGCAACCGGCAGGATAGACTTACTCAAACATAACGATACAAACCGCATCATTAAGAATACTCTCTCCAAAAATGATCGTATAAAGCTTAGGATCGACCATGTATGCATTAAAAATCGAGAGAATAGTGACAGGATCGGTAGCTGAGAGAGTAGCGCCGAATCCAAGCGCGGTTACAAATGGGATTTTAAGGCCCTCAAGACCCAAAAATGCCCAAATATAAACAATGCATCCCAGAACCACGGCCGAAATGAATGTGCCTGCAAACGCAAAAGTTAGGATAGTGCCGATATTGCGAAAGAAATTGGCCTTGTTACAGGAGTCAATAAGTTAGCTATTGTGGATTTGTATGTGATGTCTATGGGTTGAGCATACCTGGTGCAGTTCATAGCCGCAATTTAGAATAATTGGCGGTAGAAGCATATTGAAAAAATAAGAGTAGTTGAAGGATACCGCATCTTGAATGTAATGTCCCGGTAGAGTCCGAATGATCAATCCAATAAGCATTCCTGGCAATTATGTTAAATTCCGAGATATGCGGAAACATGAAACACGCAGATAGCGTACCGGAAAAAATAGACACGACCGTCTCATGGACAGCCTGAATTCGTCTAACTTGGAGGTAATAACTGGTCCATAACGATCCGATCAAGAGTAAAATGAGAATCAGCAATGCCCAGGATGAATAGAGCTCTTGCTGAGAGGGATCATTCACATCATCTGGAACTGATCAGTCATGATAATAAGAGCATTACGCATTAAATAATACTCACCATCGGGGATTCCCTCAAAATCTGTATCACCATCTCGCTTGACTGTTTTGAGAAACCAGTTAGACTGTTGCTGCCATAGATCATTCAATGTATGTCACGAACCCAACAGACTGGTCACTGCCTCTAGAGCGGAGGAAATCATTTGATATATGTAGAAGTGCGATTAAGCCCAAGCAAAGCGATAACAATAAAAGTTGGCGATAGCACAATCGTCTAGAATATTCAGATAATATCCAGGCAGTGCAATGGGACAATTAGACGAGCATTCAAGATGAAACGGCTGTACCAAGTAGGCTTCTGGATGGCCGTTGGACGAATTTCCAAGCTGCGGACGTCGATGCGATATTGATCTAAACTAAAGCCAAAATAATACAGAATTCAGTGCAACGAGGTGACTGCTGCGATAAAGAATTGACCTTCAGCTGTTCACGCAAGGACTGCTTGTTCGGGAATCCTTCGCTGCGCGCGCGTTATATATTTGGATGCGGCGTCACACGGCTTTGGATTCGTGCGGCTTTTTGTGAAGCCAACCTTTTCTTGGGCGGCAGCAGAAAACGGGACGGACGCAGACCCCAGTGCTGGCTCCAAACTGGCAGTCAATGCCGGTGTAAATTCCAGGTGGCCGGATTTGGTCTAATATATGGCTTATTGATCTCGATAAGGACGGGCTTGGCTTCGGCGCCTAATATAGTGCTTTTAGATTCACAGCGCATATGAGCACTGAGTCGCTTATTATTCCCTCTGAAACTGAACAAATTATTGTCATTAAATCATTAAGTAAAGCTATAACTAGTCTTCAAACTTCTACAATAACACCTTACATGGCATCACCTCACACTTCTGACGGTGCTGGTATCACTGTGCTGCCGTCTGCTGCATCCTCGTTTACTCCTCTTGTTCGTGAAGAGCTGTCCGACATGCCGCGTGCATCAACAAAAGAATTCGGCAGCCCAAGACCTAAATGCGACAAAAGCTCTTCATCGTCATCTTCTTCAGGTGGAACTCCAGTTGCAATGCCCAGAATCTCCAACATTCGCGCGGTCGTTCCTCCAAATACAATCACAGTCAACACCACCACAACGAGAACAGTGGCTCGCAGCGCATCTGCGTCTTCGCCCTCAAGACCAACTGCAAGCGCAACACCGACTGCACCTCGTAAGCCTGCCCAAAAAAGCATGATCTGATACTTCTGAGAAAGCTGCTCCGGCGCCGCTCCTCCTGTTGCCCTGGCTCGTGTCTGTAGAATGAAGTTGATCAAGCGGGAAAGCGGGAATACAGCAGCCCATCTTGCGACACAAATTCCAAACTACAAAATACACATTCAGTCAGTATATCTCATCTATATCAAAGGCTGAGCGACTTACCATAGTGACGACAATCAAAACTGGCTTGTAAACCAATGTCACCTCAGTGAATAACGACAATCCCAAATAGATGAAAATGAAGTTCTCAGATAGCTGAGCAAGTGTTTGAAATAGTAGTTTGACACCGACTTGAGTCCTCCTGGACATGTTATAGTAGGCATAGTGTTTCAACGTGACACCACAAAATAGCAGAGATACAATGCCAGACATGTGGCATCCATTTGAAAAGAAATAGGATCCATACGCAAACAAAATTATCAGACATGTTTCCACAGACGGCATAGTATTGACTTTCGAGTATCGAAGTACCAGAGCTGTCAAAACTCCAACGATCGCACCAATCAAAAGGGAAATAGTGAATGTCATCAAAAAGATTCCGATACCTTTGAACACGCCGCTTATTCCTGTCGTTTCGCCGTGCAGTTGCTGGGTTGTTCTGAGTAACGGTTAGTGACTGACACAATACAGAGTTCATCGGAGACTTACTCAAACATAACGATTGATACAGCATCGTTTAGCATACTCTCTCCGAAAATAATAGTATACAGCTTTGGATCTACCTGATAGGCATTGAATATTGACAAGATTGTAACAGGATCGGTAGCAGATAATGTAGCGCCAACGCCCAGAGCAGTTACAAACGGAATATTAAGGCCCTCTAACCCCAAAAATGCCCATATATATAATATACATCTATGAATGAAACAGGTTAGAGTGCATTGATTGTGAAAAAATAGAACAGATGAGTATACCCAAGAACCACCGCAGATACGAATGTACCTGCAAATGCAAATGTCAAAATTGTACCTATGTTGCGTGAAAAATTTCCCTATAAAAAATGAGATACAAGCACTGTATAGATAACGTAGACGGTACATACAAGATGCAGTTCATAACCGCAATTGAGAATAATGGGAGGTAGCAGCATGTTGAAGAAGAAAGAGGATTTGAATGATACGGCGTCGCGAATATATTGATTCGCCGAAAAGCGGATAACCAGGCCAACAAACATTCCTAAATTCAAATCAGTGCGATCCTAGAGATTGGTAAAAGTAAAGCTGTACTAACCAGAGAAGATTGATACCACTGTCTCGTGCACGCTTTGAATCTTACGCACCTGTAGGTAGTAACTCGTCCACAACGATCCGATCAAGAGCACGATAAGAATAAAAAGTGCCCATGACGAGTATTGCTCTTGTTGAGTCGGATCATTGACTTCATCATCTAACGCATGTGTTAGCGGTCTATCGTATGGATCCCTATTGTGTGAGGTGTACCATCAGGATTGCCTTCAAAATCAGTATTTTGGCGTTTGCCTGTATGTAAATTAGCATCTCAATGTAGCAATCACAACAATCAAATTAACAAGTATTCCATACTCAAAAAATGAACAGCTTCTTCCAACAGCCACAACTGCATTTTGATTGATCAAGGTGAAGATAGATGCGGTGTAAGAATGAAAGTCTGTTTGCGGGAAGACCAGCACGACTAACAACTACGTATCTGATATCAGCAAAACCACTGATTAACAAAGACCTTCGCAATGCAGCATCTGGTTTCTTATAAAAATAGACTGTAGTCAATGACCAATAAGGAGCAACAGTCTTTAGCAGCGTGTCTTTTTCGACGGCAACGACCGAGCTGCGGCGTGGAGATAGCGCGCGCGGCTTCTGGTAGCGCGTGAAGACGCACGCCCCACTGTCGCGGATCATTACTGCGCTTCACCAGCCATCAGTTGGCTTGCTACTGATATTGATTTGTTTATGATACACAGCTGTTTTCATACTATATATGTGTCTTTTAACTCTTCCGTGCTCCGGATGTATGAAGTAAACTTTCTAACGCCAAATACTCCCTCTCACTCGAGTCTTCGTAAACTATAGTACACTACTCAACTTCATATCCAATAATACCTATCAGCTATTGTCGCCTGAAAAGATCTTGCGCCTGTCGCTGACGCTGCATCATAAGACCATAAGCACTTGGAATCTCATCCAGAACATCGCGCCCAAGAAGCTGCATATTCATCTCAAGCTCCTCCTCCGATATACTACACAGCGGTATTCCAAATTCGCCTCTCTTTCTTCGACTTTCCGCACCATTTATCCCGTCAGCAATTTCATACTGAACTATTTTATCGTATTCAGTCAAAGTCAGAAAAGGACTCCGTAAATATGCGCACAACTCATGGCAGAATATTGAGGCGTTAACAGGTCCCAAGTAGTCTGATAGAATCTCGCCTACCAATTTTGATCCTCTTGCGGACTGAATATCTATTAGCTGTAGCAAGTAACAGATTCGTCTAGACACATCTATTTCCACAGAAACTTTAACTGAATACGAGTTTCCACAAGGGTAATCGGAAAGAAGAAAGGGAAAAACCGAGAGCTCACGCCGAATGAACGATCGAGCTCGATTCGATAAATTTGAAGATCCACGAAACCGAGTAGGTGAAATTACTGAAAACCCCGTGTACTTATTCGTACCGATATGGCATGCTCGTAATGAATTACGATAAACAAAACGTCGACGCATAATTTCAAGTTTATGTTCAGTATTGCCAAATTCTCCCGCGCGGCGACGTCCGCTTCGAGATCGTCTTTGCTCTGCGAAGGATGTCGGGTCACTCAAAGTATCTTCAGCAACATCTGATAGAATTGCTATACTCTCAGTAGCAATCCCTTCATGCTCAAAATCAATTTTGTCCACCTTGTTCTTGCATAGCGGACAGGACTTATCCGGGGAGATCTCAAGCCATTGCAGAATACATGGAAGATCCCATATGTGTCGACAGGGAATTGTGCGGGCTAATTTACCAGAAGGGATATCCGAGAGACATATGGCACAGCGATAGGCATCTTCCTCTAAATCATTTGACATATGAATAGTCTTATTGCTAAAACATGATAACATGTGCGAGAACTGCTGGTTCTTGCCCAAGTCGCAGTGAGCATCGAAGGGTCTGGTGTCAGCCTTCATATTCAATTACTATGACCCGGATCATGCATCATATCCTATCAGCATTGATCGAAGATCTTGAATACAAAATGTCCGTAAACGCATCCTGCTTATTTTGTCGTATTATCAAGGGTAAGTTGATAATGGAATCGCGTCAGATAATCCATTGCTCATCGAGCGCTTTCAGGTGAAATTCCCTCTTTCAAAGTCTTCGAATCGTCTAAGGTCTACGCTTTCTTGGATATCAATCCGCTATCCGAAGGACACACTTTGATTATTCCCAAATATCACGGAGAGAAAGTTCATCAGATTCCCGATGATTACCTCTCAGAGATCCTTCCTGTTGCAAAGAAGATCTCTCTGGCACTAGGTGCCACGCCCGATGATGCCTTCCAATACAATCTACTTCAGAATAACGGCACCATGGCCCACCAGGTCTGAAGCCAATTGTTTACAAGTTAGACTATTAGTATGACTAACCAGCTTTCAGGTTGTCCAACACGTGCATTTTCATGTGATTCCCAAGCCTACGGAGGAGGAGGGCTTGATCGTTGGATGGCCACAACAGCCTACTGACTTTGATGCGCTCAAGAAGACACACGAGGACCTTATTAAGAAAATCGAGGCGTTGTGAATTTGAAAGTAAGACTGGACAAGAGTTTACGTTATGGCGATTTTCTACGATTATCAATTTGATTCATTATACTACTATACAAAGTACACCTATGCCACTCTAGAAACCATCATACATTTCCTGACTTCCAACGAGATTGCGCTTTCGTACTAGTCGGTATTGATCGGTTGGAATTTGATAATGCTGTACGGGGCTGCTGTGTTGGCTTGCTGGCAGCTGCTGCCTTGGGTCCCGTAGCTCGTCCTCTTGGTCGTGTTGTAGATGATGCGTTTGATACATTTCGAGATTCCGATCCGAGCGGAACTCGTTTCTTAGGCATAACAGTACGTGACTTGGCTATCATGTTGATATGCTCTTTGGAGTCCTCGCCTGTGTCTGATTCCTGCTCTACAGAGATCTCTTCAGGTAATACGTGGCTCTGCTCTGTCACGCGTAAAGGATCAAGTCAGCAAGGTGATAAAAAGATGCTAGATACAAGGGAAGACTCACGTAAAAGAATATCGTGCTCGTTTGCTCTCTCGAATGAGTCCGAAGTAGGAGCCTATAAAGTTAGCTATCGCGAGACCAAGTACATGCGACAAAGGTAGAGCAAATACCTCTTGAAAATCAACGCACCACGCGTTAATTTCGAGCCCATACAAAAACGCTGCAAAGCTTTCGCTAAACCGAGCCAGATTCTCATGGACTATATCGAGATACTGAAAATTTGTATCCAGATCTGCGAGTGAGTCGCTGAGCTCTGAAAGCTGTGGCTTGAGAGCCTCGAGTGGGAACGCGGTGGAGAGAGGGTTCGTCGAACGTGAAACTGATCGTCGGAGGGGAGTTGTGGGACGTGATGCCCGATGAGATCTCTGAACTGACATTATCGTAGTTGGTCAGGATACTGATTGCGTTGTTTTGCCGTTGGAAGTCAGGTATATAGTCTGTGGAGCAGAAGGCGAAAGCGCGTTGTTTACCTTGGGTAGGGACTACTGAACTCTAAAATAGACGCGCTCTGTCAACAATGAACAGTCAATCTATACATTTTACATCTCGCCAGCTCAGATTTAGCCTGTAAATGTCTATTATGTATTAGATCTAGTGAATCACAAGTTCTCACAAAACTTATGCAGACTATATAAAGCCTGTGCAATTGAGCACTTCATCTCTAAAATATACAACTACGACTAGAACGAGCCGATATGCCATGTAAACTCTTAATGCATCATACAACCAGCAGTTTCTAAAAGTCTCTAATTGTTTCATCAAAGCAGCTGACCTTACAAGTAGTATCTATGTCTCATTTCTAGCTGATAAGGACCCTTTTTTGTTAGTCATAAGTTGTACTAACGGAGGGAACGCCAATTGGGCTGATGGCTGAACAGAAGCATTCAGTTCAATGAAGCGGCCAAATAACGCCTTTTTGGGGCTCGGACCAGAAAGCAACTCCTCTGAGCCGTCTTTGCAAGCTTTTGCTCGAGGAGGCTCATACGCAAGCTGCTCGCCCTTATGTCTCTTTGGTGATCTGTTTTCATTTCTTGACGTCATACTTGAGCCGATAACTGGACTTCTTCGCAACATGTTAGCAGTGTCTTCTTGGTCAAGAGATCGTGCGGATACGTTTGGAGAAGAGAAAATTACTGCAGAATCATCTCCCAAGTCTTGTTCTGACGAATGTGTGCTTATTCCTGATCCAGCAGTTGCTTTACCGCTATTTTTGGAGGCTGGCTGGTTCTTCTCTACCGGTGGATCTAGCGCGAACGGATTTCCAACAAGGCGATTTGGAGAGTTGGATCGTTTTCTGTTGCTCTTAGCTTTGTTGTTGACCATCGCCTGAATGGAAAGTAAGGGCCTCTTTAGTCCTAATGACAGTATCTTATTGCTTGATGAATGACTCCGATTGCCAATGCCAGGCATGTGGAGAACTGAGGTTTCATCAACTGCCGGAGAACAGGAGCGCTCTAATTCACCTTCAGAATCGGTTTGAAAATTCATCTGTTCATCATCTTCAAAATATCTCTTCACTGCCATATTTAATGCATCTCTTTGCTCTTCTTCTCTTTGGCCATTTCGAGAATCTGCTCCAGTCTCATTCAGGAAACTCCGCGTAGGAGACGACTGAGGTGGTTCGGTTGGAGGCGCCGAAGATGACTGTTTCTGTGGATCTACGTCAACGGACGAGTCTAGTTCGGAACTCGTATTAGGTAACGCCAGCCGGAGCTTCTCTAAATTCTCGGGAAGTACCAGTGAGCTTCTTCGTCTAAGGATTCGTCGTGTAGGTTTTGGTAAAGATCCTCGATTGATGGCAACGGTAGGTATTTGGAGATCAAGCTTGGGAGAAAGGTTGCTGGCTTTAAGATCGCCTGTTGAAGCCAAAGCTGAATGACCTGCGGGAATACCTCGTGCCTTATGAATATCCAGTCTATTTTCTTGTTCTTGTCTTCCGTTGTCTAATTGATTGTGTAGGGATACATGATCCGACGCAGGGGCGCTTCTGTAATTCTTGGTTGATGAAGAGGATCCGAGCCATCGTCTGACTTCGCCATTTGTATCGGGCAAAGGGGTACGGTTTGTATACACTTCAATGGATTTGGGAGTCTGTGCTGCAGGTATATGATCTGACGATAAAACAGCGTGTATGATGCTGCCATGGTCTAAGACGCCGGATACAATATAATCTGGATCAAGGTCACAGGAATTTTGGTCAGTCAAGTTGAACTGATCCAAGTCACTATGCAGACAAATAACGCTCGTTAGCAAATAATAGTCGATGATACACTAAATAACAGACTTTTTATAAATACGCCGGTATCTTTCGCTGATTTCCTCTTCAAGCTGTTTGATTGTGGAAGTAGGCGTCGTGAGGTGCACAAACTTCTGATCTGTCTCCACAACAGGCTCCTCTATATTTCCATCATCATCTGGTTTACCACTGTGACTTCTTTCACGGGTTCCATGACTTAGTGACGGACTTCGTATACCCAGATCAAGCGACGCCTGATGGTATTCAACATCAGTCGGGGGCCGACGGGCAGGTTTTGATCCGCGAAGTGTGGTTGCTCGGACGACCTTAACGTGCAACAACAGCACACTGTCTGTCCCCATTGACATCGGCTCACCTCAGTTATCGCCCGTAGCTGCAATTACACGCGATAAGAGGACAATAGTTCCGTTTGCTGTGCACTTTACGCGTCTTGATCCACGCGAATCCGAGCAGTGGTTCGGTCGCGTCCGATATGGTTCGATTAAGGTTTGAGTATGACTCAGCGCGCCGGTTTCGCTCCCCGGTTTTTCTGTGGTGAGAGCAGGCAGTTCACCGGCAGCTTTTTTCCTTTGGATACAGTTATATACAGGTTGGCCTCATTTTACTCAACTATCGCGATACGATGACTACAGTTGTATCTCAAGACGAGGACCAGAAACGCAGGGATGCGCTGCAAGGTGCGCAGCCGAGGATGAAAAGTATCAATGAGTATACTTCTTCTGCGGTGGCCAGCAGCCCGCTCTCCTACAAGTCAGTTCCAGAGTCACTGCTCCTGCCTGACGGGACTCCTGACTACATCCGACTTATTCTCACTTCGCGGGTGTACGATGTCGTCAAAGAGACACCAGTCACGACAGGTATAAATCTCAGCTCCAAGACTGGTGTGAATGTCGCGCTTAAGCGCGAGGACCTGCAGCCAGTGTTCAGTTTCAAGCTTCGAGGCGCCTACAACAAGATTGCTCAATTGTCAAGCGAAGACCGCTGGAAAGGTGTAATTGCATGTTCAGCAGGAAATCACGCACAAGGAGTGGCATATTCTGCTAAGCATCTGGGTATTCCAGCCACTATTGTCATGCCTGTAGCGACCCCAGCTATCAAGCATACAAACGTCACACGTATGGGATCAAAGGTTGTTCTTTATGGCGAGGATTTTGATTCTGCGAAAGCTGAATGTGAAAGACTTACAGCTAAACACGGACTTACAAACATCCCGCCTTTTGATGATCCTTACGTTATTGCTGGTCAAGGAACGATAGGAATGGAGCTGTTGAGACAGATCGATGTCCAGAGCCTGCAGGCTGTTTTTGCCTGCGTCGGAGGCGGTGGTCTTATCTCTGGCGTTGCTGTTTATATCAAGCGTATTGCTCCTCATGTTAAAATCATCGGTGTCGAAACATACGACGCAGACGCTCTCTATCAATCCTTGATTGCCTCAGAGAGAAAGACCTTGAAAGAAGTTGGTTTGTTTGCTGATGGTGCTGCTGTCAAAGTTGTTGGAGAAGAGACATTTAGACTGTGCTCACAACATGTTGATGAGGTTATTCGTGTCAACACCGATGAAATCTGTGCTGCCATGAAGGATATTTTTGAAGGTATGTGTATCTAATTTCTAGTTATAAATTATTGCTAATAATAGGTAGATACCCGATCTATTGTTGAGCCATCTGGAGCCTTATCAGTAGCTGGAATCAAGCGCTATGTAGCTGAGCACCCTGAATTAGACAAGTCTGGTGTTTATTGTGCAATTCTTTCTGGTGCAAACATGAACTTCGATCGATTGCGATTTGTCGCTGAACGTGCCCAGCTTGGAGAGGGACGCGAGGTGTTTATGATGGTCACTATTAAAGAAACTCCTGGTAGTTTCCGAAAGCTTCAGGATATTATTTTCCCTCGTTCTATTACAGAATTTTCGTATAGATATTCAGGCGGCTCTGACGCTTACATCTACATTTCTTTCACTGTGGCCAACCGTGACGAGGAAGTACCGGCCATGATTGAGAAACTAGCCGAAAATGACATGCTCGGCGTTGATATCAGTGATAATGAGCTTGCTAAGAGTCATGCTCGCTATCTTGTTGGAGGCAGAGCTGAAGTTGCGAACGAGCGTATCTATCGCTTTGAGTTCCCAGAGCGTCCCGGTGCTTTGAAGAAGTTCTTGGATGGTCTCAAGATTGGATGGAATATTACACTATTCCATTATCGTAATAACGGAGCAGGTGCGTTGTTCTCAAATTGTTACTGTATTGGCGTAAAGTTTTTGACTGAAGTTTTACTAATTATTTTTGAATAGATATCGGTCAAGTACTTGCTGCCCTTTCGGTTCCACCAGAGGAGTATGATGACCTTTCAAATTTCCTCGAAGATCTCGGATATCCGTTCGTCGATGAGACAGAAAATGACGTCTACAAGAAGTTCATGAAGTCATAAAGGGTTGCTCGCATTTGTACAGTTTCGTGTCATAGCAAGCGAGAGGTCAGTAGATAATCCGCAAAATTACTAACGGTCTGTCTCATGTGTGTATGAAGCATACAGGATGAGTTCAGAGTCTCTCTATGCTTGATTAAAGATACCTGTATTGTTCCTACGTATATGTACATATGATGCATCTACTTCTTTACATCTCCTTTCCAACCCATTCCCCGTAGTAATGCAAATCCAAAATCCTCAACCGGCACAGCCTCATAAGCATCCATATCAGGCTCGTCGGGACGAGAAGCAATGTCCATTCTATATGCTTCCTCCTCTGACATAGTCTGTCTAAGTTGTTCAGCCGACATTGTCGTCGAGGTGGAGGCTAATTTGATAACCAGGTCTGCCTTGACTTCGTCCTCTTCTGTAAACTCAGACGCGAGTTTTCTGATCGCTCGTTCTTCTTCAGTTTCCGGCTTTTTTGAATTTCCGTTAGTCTGTGTCTGATCTTCATTGTCGTCATCTTTCGCCTCTATCTTCATTCCAAGCACATCACTTCGCACATCATTTTTCAATTCGGTTTGAGCCTCTTGCCTCTTGTCTTTAACTGTTAATCCATAGTTTTGTTTTCGCTTGCTCATCTGCTCCTGCTCATTTGCTTGACGATCTCTCTCAGCATCAATAACTGACCCCACCGGCATATACACAGCCCTCTTCTTCTTTGCTTCTTCAATCCAGTTTTTGTTCTTTGGAGGAACAATCACCAATGGAGCCTTTTCTTCTTTCTGTTGAACGGAAATCGCACTACCACTCTGCGCGTCAAATCCAGTGATCAACTCAGTTGGTGACGGTGACCTCTGCCGTTTATGACCGCGTCCTTGTAATGTTGAAGGCTTTCCTTTAGATCCCAGCTGTAAAGAAACCTTGCTTCCATTTGATTTTGATTGCGTAATCTTACTACCACCTCCTAGTGAAAACGAGAAGGAGGGCTTCGGTGAGCTGCCGCTGACCTGTGTCGAAGTCTGTTTGTCATCTAAAACACCAGTCCCTAACGGTTTGGCTAGTGTTGGCTTGGGAGCTAATTTTGAACTGTTCGCTAAAGGTTTCTTGAACCCAGACATGCTTCTAAAAGACACGCTGCTGTTCGCTGTGGATATATAGGTGTAGTATTTGTATAGATCAAATTCAATGAGGATGTTTACTGAAGTGTTATCCCTAACCCAAAGTGATGCGGATTAGGGCAGCTTGTCAGGCAAGATCAGAGGCAAAAAGTGTACAAGGCTGAGATTGTTTTTTGATAACATTAGTATCACTAAGAGATAACTGGTGTATCGTCTATCTTGCTAATACACATAAAATATGCCCTCAAAACGGGGTAATAAGGCTAGTGCCAAATCTACAGAGCAGGTTACTTCTGAGCCTGCGAAGACTCCTGATGAGAATGTGTCGTCTACTGTTGAGGAACAGGATCACGATGCTGAAGATAGCAAACGGGTGACCGAGAGCGAGAGCAATGCCACTGTCGCTGATAGTAAGGTAGATTTGAAAGATATGGGGGACAAAGAGATGCAGATAAGTGAACAACAGAGGAACAAGGCGGATAAACCAGACAGGAATGACACAGAAAATACCGATGATTCCACCGTCAGTGGCACGAGTCCCACAACTGAAGATCCTGCTGCAAAAGCTAAGGCACGCAGTGAGAAATTTAGACAGCTTAAAATGCGCATGGTGAGTATTCTGATATAGCTCGCCTGAGTCGACCAGTGTGGAATTTACTAACTATCTTTTCCCAGAATCAATCGAGCAGCCAGAATAAAAAAGAGCTCTTCGCGGAATATCGACGACAAAAAGCGGATCCGGTTGCCTTAGCACGGTTAGAACGCAAGAAAGCCGATGCTGAAGTTGAGCTTTCTAAAATGGAGTCTCAAGAATCCGGCGAGGACTTTGAGCGGAAGCGAGCTTGGGACTGGACTATCGAAGAGTCGGAGAAATGGGACGAACGAACGGAAAGAAAGAAACAGTCAAAGAAGAATTCGGTTTCTGCTGGTACGTTTCAGCGATCTGTAGCTTTTTTTGCTTTTGCTAACTAGACGTGATAGATTATTCTCTATCGGCGGATCGCGCATATCAGCGTGAACTACGAGACATGAAACCCGATTTAGAGGCTTACTTACGGCAAAAAACCAAATCTCTCGAGAAAAGCGGTCAGATCATCGAAGAAGACGGGAAACTGGTGGCTGTCGAAGAAGATCAGTTTGATGGTACACAGTCACTTGATTTCGCAAATCGCAAGCCACCAAAGGACGCAGTCGATAGGTTGGTGAATAATATCAAGAAGGCTGATGAGCAACGAATGAGGAAGAGTCGGAAGACGAACGATGAAGAAGACATCATGGCTATTAACGACAAGAACAAGCAATTCAACCAAAAGCTATCGCGGTACTATGATAAGTACACTCAGGAAATTAGAGATTCTTTTGAGCGCGGGACTGCGCTGTGATCGATGATGTACTTTTACGTGTATACAAGAAATTTTTAGTCATTTACAGATGAGTCGATATGGATCCAATCAATTATGTACAGTTAAATGAGAGTGAAGATTTAAGAGTTAAATGATGCTTTTCTAGCAAGGTCGACCATGTCGTCTCGCTTGATAATGCCGTGCACGCTTTCGTCTTCTATCGCTTGCATTGCTGCCCCGGCGACAATAGATGTAGAGAGCGGCTTTAGCACATCCCGTGAGATTATTGGAACGTGGCCTCCAAGCATGCCGTTCACCGTTCCAATTGCTCTGAGACCCATCGCCATAGTCATGGTCATTGAGTGAGCGGGATCAAACATGAATCCTGATGTAATAAGTCAATAAGTTGTAGTATTTAGTGGCACAGACGTGTATTACCTGGTCTTAAAAATATAGGGCGCAAAGATCTGATTGCTGAAATGCTGTTTTCAGCTTGCTCCTTGGTTTTGAAATATGCTTGCGGGATTCCAGGAAACTCGCCGGCGGCTGATATGTATACAAATGGTTTTGTATTCGTTGCAGATTCTGAGGTTGCCTCTGCTACTCTCACCGCTATACCAATGAATTAGATCTGTGATCAGTATTTCGAATAATTCTACGCGTAACTTACCCAGGTCGCGATTCATCAGCTCGTAAGTGATTTCATCATCGATTCGGTGCTTTAATGGATTCCGATTCCATTTTTGAAGGACATTGCTGATTCCTTTAAGAGGAGATTGGCTCTTAGCAAAAGTCTTGTAGTAATTAGACTCCAGGAGGATTCCTAGCGAGTATACGACCGCATCGGAAGACTCTACTAATGGCCAGAGTCCTTCCTTTGATGCAGTAACTAGGTCGACTGACTCGAATTTGACTGAGTTTGCCCATTTAGGGATCTTTCCTTGGAATGCGTTGATTCCGGATCGACTGTAGAATATAACTTGATCAGATTTGTTCTTGAATCAAAAGTACATACTGTTATGGGCATACCTGATAGAGGTTACAGCCCATCCGTGGGCAGTTGCCTGCTCGCAGATCCGTCGACCTAGTTAGATCATCCAGATTAGACGCTTGGATCAATAATGTATGATGAATGCTTTGAGCAAAAAATACCTAAAAATCCAGTGCCACCACAAACCAACAGTCTTTTCGTAGATGACATCTTCTGGTTGTCAATCAATGGTCAATTGATGCTGAATAGTGAGCGGATTCGGAAAGTGCGTGGTAGGCGATGTGAGCCGCAGATCAATTTGAATCAAGAGGTCATCTCTGACATTCACTGCCGAGCTCTTTTACATCATCTCCTACTGATTACTGGTGAATACTAGTATTTGAGATAATAGCGGCTATATCAGTCGAAGCATGTCCTGGAATATCGGTGGTGACATTCCATCTTTCCCTATCGTGCGCTATTCCTATTGCACAGTGGGCGTGGACAACCCACTACCTGCAAGCCAGCTGCCATGGATTCATCCACCATATGGAGATTCACTCGCTATCTGGTTCGATTTGAAAGGGGACTGCTTTAAAGTTAAAATACTTTGGCGAACAGACGTTCTTGTTTGTAAAGAGAGGTAGATGTATATTTGGGCGTATCTAATTTTGATCATTAGGAGTGCCTGGACTTTGCGAATACAACAAATTATACTGACTCTGTAGCTACTGTGGTTGCTAGCTCTCCTAGAATTGCAATTAAAACGGTGTTTGTTGATTCTGGAGGAAAGATGATGGTTAATAATATTCCATTCCATTTTGTGAACACTTTGGCTCAGTGCTGACTTATTCAGTCCCGTCGTATACAGATTCGATTCGAGAATGAGGAGACATTCTCGAACTGTCTTGCTCAATTTGAAAAGATCAACTGCATTATTAAGAAAGTCACCGGCCCCAGCGGCGTCTTAACAGGTTTTCAGCCGTCTTACAATCAATCTGATGTTGCATCATCGCAGAATGTTTTGTCCCAGCCGCTATCTCAGCCCGCATTTTCTCCATTAATGATACGCACCCAGCAAATTAAAAACGCATCTGCTTCAGCTATCAATACTCTAGATGCATCAAAATCGCTGAATCAGCAGTCGCTTCGGGCAAACACACATACGAATTCACATACTGTCCCTCTTGATCTCTCGCTAGCCGATGTACATATCGGGAATTATGATAGTATGGAATTGCTGAGACATATTCGGCAGTGTCTGTGCGATCCACAGTTTGCAAAACTAGTAAATAAAGCCACCTTGGGTGATAATGATATCGTGAACTGACTCTTATAGTGCGAAGTAATCGATCGATTGTGGGCAACTTTGGACGCTGACAACAGAAACTGAGAATACCAGAGCAGCAGCTAACAACACCTTATCAATGCCTATACATAAACTGCATTACATTACGTTATGTAACTAGCTAACAATACACAATATCATTTGCAGCTGTCTCACGCTGCGCAATGCTGATACAAACCCCTTCAAAAGTAAATTCCGGTGGTGATGTTACGTCATCGATTTCGAACAAATAAAATTCTGAGTAGCCCAGACGCGATGAGCTCGTAAAAATCCCAATCTGTTGGTCGGTAATATGATAGTTGTGCGATAAGTGAGAACAAACCATTCCGAGGTACCGCAATACTAGAAGAATGGCTCCAACAAGAGAACTACTCAGTTTACTTGAGTATTACATTAACGGCGAAGATGGGACGACAATCATATCAGATGAGATCAAATGTGAGCAGTTTCGAGCCAAAGTCTGCGATATCCGGCTCGATGATTCCACCAGGTGAGACTCATTACCTTTCTAGCTAAAAATTTATCAACTAATGTATGGTTCTTGTTTTAGATTGTGTATTGGTGAAAATGCGGAAGTTTGGCAGACAATGAGCATTACGATTCGGAAACTTCGCGAGACCCTAGTAGAATCTACAGCCGAGCAGAAACTCTTGAATGCTCTGATTCAGACTATGATGTCACTAATTATGAATTTGCTTGCTGGTGGAGATACTGTGCAGAATCAGGCGTACGTTTGTGAAATTTCCTTGATATTCTGGACCGCGGTTAACGTATTATAGGTATACTCATATTAAATCTGAGCTGTTCAACACTTTGGATGATGAGAGAGTGACTGAGAGTACGTGATTCTTTACCTTTTTCTGATTAAACTACTAATGATGTAAATTAGACGAACTGGATATTTATTGTCTTCGAGCTCTCGTGAATTTGGGTGCGTCCAACGACGCTCTGAAAGATAAGCTGTGGCCGGAATTCCTTTCGCGTTTCAAGCCAGAATCTATCGAAAGGATATGCAGTCACCTTGATCACGACGGTTATTCAGCATTTTTAATATTTATTGTGGGATTCATTGGTCCTTCAGAAGATCGAGCGTAAGATCCTGGTTAGGTTTGAATTGTTCTTGACAATCAGTCATCTAACACATCTAATTATCTAGAGCCGCGTTCATGAAATCCGCCACAGGTCGCACTATCTACACGAAACTTGTTGCAATGGCTGATTCATGGATGCAAAATACTGGCGATCAAAATTTTGAGCTCATGTACTCTGTCACGCAAGCTCTTATCAAATACGGGTTCTTCCCCGAGCTGTTTACTCTTTGCAGCGACCCAGACCAAATACCATCTGAGTGCCAATTAGTTACGCTAAAGCTTCTCGATGGATACTTGTCGTCACCTAAAACTATCACTACGATTAACTGTGTCGAGCTGTCGCAATTTCTTTACAAGGATATGTTTGTTGAAATAAGCAAGCCATTAAGTATCCAGGTTATGAGCAAAAAAATCGACAATGAGTATAGTGAGCGAATTGCAGCATTTGCATTACTAGTTATGGAGTGTATGATTAGCTTGTCCTCATTATCACAAGAAGTCAAAAATTTATTGATAGAGCATGGGTCCGTCGCTGAATTTATCGATCTGTTGAGAAGAGCAGACGAGCTGATTCCCCGACAAACCTTGAAGACCAGGCAAGACGACGTGATTACCTCAAAATCTTACGAGTTTCCTACGCTCAAACGGCAGATTGTGGGTTTGCTTTCATTTTTAGTCGAAGATAACAAAACCGTTCAGGATCAGATTCGAAGCTGTGGTGGTCTTGCTGTTATTCTCTCGCAGTGCAATATTGACGACAACAATCCATGTCAGTATTATACTTTGATTTTCTAATAAAATTGGTATACTAATTTCTATCCAGATATTCGTGAATATGCGATTCTGCTGATCAAAAATCTTTTAGCAAACAATCCAGAAAACCAAAAATTTGTTGCCAGTCTGGAAGCTCGAGAATCTGTAAGCTCTGACGCTCTCCATGAGGCGGGCTATGAGACTTCAATAATCGACGGCAAAGTGTCTCTTCGACGCCGATAGTGTCAATCTCGCGAATGGGTTTTAGCGGGAATTAATGTGAATAATGTGAATTGTATATAGATCCATGTCTATCTTAATGAACTCTCTTTAATGCTCATGTGTAGTAATGCATCGCATATAATCACAATTCAGAAGCAGTATTGCAATCTATCAAATACGACTTTTCGCTTAATACAAAAAAAATCCAAATGAAACGATGCCACAATCCAAAAACACTAGCTCTACTTGTATCACTTATCGACAACTCCCTCAGTTGAGTGCACATTCGGTCGATTCCATGTGCGGATATGACCTGTATGGCATGTGATAATCAGACAGTCCTCTCTAAAATGAACGCTTGACAACGGATCCGGATCAACTTGCTTAGACTGGCAAATGAAATTTAATTAGCGGACGTTCAAATGTAGTGAATTACAGAATCTTACCATGACGGGCGGAATAATCGGTATACTAGCCTTCGGGGCAATCGAGTGATAAATATCCTCATCTTCAGCGGCAATGGCATTCGAATCAGAACGAGCACGTCCCCCTCTGAGAGACTGAAGGTCATTCGTATGCTTGCTGTTCGTGCTATAACGCGAAGACACACTACCACGATGGGCACCCTAAAAAAGTATTAGATCCATGAATAACGAAAATATAAGTTATGATGACGCACTCCTCTGGGTCGTAGAGATTTTACAGAAAAATCCCAAAGCAAAAGACGACAGTCATCACCCACGCTTCCCAATCTATACACTCGGTCGTCGCATCGCCAAGGGTCAAACGCAACCGATCTCACAAACGATTGGTGGCCCTGACAACGAGCAACAAGTGAGCGATTATTGAACGACCAGATGGACACCAAGTCGTCTTGCCCGCCAGTCTATGCAAAATGCCAGTTAGTAACAGCAAAATTACAAATTGAATGGCACATACCAGGATATAGCGTCCATCGGGTGACCAGCACACACAGAGTAATCCACCATAGTAGCTGCTAAATACGTCGACCAACCTGTAACACTTGGAGTTAGCAACAACTCTCAACAAAGAAGGCTGCATGCAATTTAACTAACTTTTCTTTCAGAAAATTTATAATCTTCAAATAGCCGTCCTCTGACACAACGGCGACGTGAGTGCAATCAGGCGAAAATGCGAATGCAGTTATAGGCTTTCGTGAAACATTCCAGTAAGCAACCGGATTTTGCTTCTGCATCCGTTGATTACCGTGTATACTCTTGACAACTTGAAAGCCATCCTTTGACTCTTTGCGCTCAGCATCGGGAGCTATTCCGTTGAGATCGTCCTGAAAGTTTGAGTCGTCTTTCTCCTTATCGTAGATCACTATTGACCCATCCATGTGTCCTGCCATCATTAAATTTTCTGATCCAGGAATCCACTGGATATCAACGCAAGCTGAGTTATTGATGGCGCCCTATGGAATTACTGTTAGCACTACCAGCCAGAGAGCATCAAGGCATACGCACTCACATTTTTATTCAACCTGTTATAGCGAGTGCTCATCGGATCGTACCAAATAATGTCAGAAGATGAAAAGCCCATAGCAACATCGATATGCTGAGAGCTTCTCGTAAGCTGGTTAATATCGTGGCATATGGGGTGAGCACTAGTGAACAAGATTTTGCTCAACGGTTCGTGCTATCAGAGTTAGCAAAGTCCACGAATAATGAAATATACTACAGCCTACCTTCAGAGTAGCAGAAGCAAAATCCATCCAATTGAATGATCGATTAATGTTTGCGAAGTAATACAAATCCTCAGAATGTCGTTCACTTAATCTCTTGGCGAGGTGCTCATGAGGAGTAATTCGAGACACAAATGAACTGTTGCTCTTCGCCATGTTATTTTTCGGCTTTCTCTTCTTTGCATCTTTAGCTGAAGAGGGAGGAGCTGCGACTGCGTTTGCAAGAACCGCGCTGATAGCGTTGGCATTGGCGCTATTTTCGGATTCCACATACGATCCAAATTGGGATTGAGAAGCCAATGATGAAGACATGGCATTGCTCATTCTCGACATACCGCCTGCCGACATTCTATCGCTGATGGAGTCGTCATGATCGCCTCCAGAGCCCATCGATGAGCGAGTGTCAGTAACTGAGAGCTGGTTGGTTGGCACTGGATACATCCCCGGTACAGAATCATTGCGATATTTGATGCTGCAAAGCGAAAGCTTGACGCCAGAAGTGACAGGAACAGGGGCGGTTGATAAAGGGTTTGGATTGAGGATAGGAACCTCCGAAGGATGCGGAGGCGGGGTAGCAAGATGTATGTCCTCACGTAGAGTGTACTGGCCTGTCAGATAACAATGTGAGCAAATGAAACAGCGATCACAACAGCAAAGCTCTACATATTCGAGCATCAGCAAGTAAATTCAAGGCAAAACTTACCTTCGCCAGCCGTGAACACATAGTCCTCTCCAGTGGGAAACTTGAGAGTGTTGTGGGTATCGAGATTATTGTCTCTCATCTGCGATAGGGCTGCAGCGTAGGCCGGGCTGCCTACCGGGAACTTCGGGGGCGGAGGAAGAACAAACATCTTCTAATACTTAGAAAATACAAAACAAACAGTGAAGCTCTTTCCAAGAATATCTGCTGTGGCTGGTTTAGAGAATTCTCGGAGACAGGCTCGTTGGTTGCGTGGACAGGCGATCGCACGCTGCGGAGAAGTCGCAGTAAGACCTGGGGTTGAGCTCGTCTGGCCCCCAGACCTACGATCACTGACGGCACGTGAGTAATTACAAATAGATTATGTCATTGACTCTGACGATTACTTCATTGTGTGGTTCGATGAGCACTCGATATACACCGGACTGGTAACGATTTTGCCCTGGATTCTAGTTGTCGAAAATAAACAGCAATGTCTTCAGATGTACGGCTTGTGTTGTGTGGCGATGAAGGTGAGAATTGTCTGATTCACTAGATTTCTGGAGAGCAGCACTGACGCAGGATGGGATCTAGGCGTCGGGAAGTCGAGGTTTGTAGCGTTTGGAGTTTGATTTCCTTTGATTAAGAGATTAACAGCAGAATATAGTCTGATTACTTCTTTTGTGAAGGAAACCTTTGTGCCGAATCTCCAATCTGTCTTGCCCCCTGTCTCAATCCCTCCAGAGTTCATGGCAACGGTGAGTAACATGACCATGACTATAGTCGATACGCCGTCGATGCCGCAGGACAGACAGTCATTAAATAGGGAAATCAGACGTGCAAATGCAATTTTGCTGGTCTATTCGGATCATTACTCTTCAGAGCGAATTCCTCTATTCTGGCTTCCCTATTTCAGATCCTTGGGAGTTAACGTATGTCCTGATTTAAGTATTGTCTACCCTACTTGGACTAACATGAATTTTCAGGTGCCGATTGTGTTGTGCGCAAACAAATGTGATCTTGCTCCGGATGAGGATTCGAATGAGCTTATTACGGAGGAGATGATTCCAATCATGGAGGAGTTTAAAGAAATTGAGTCGTGCATTAGAGCCAGTGCTAAAGAGCATTACAATGTGAATCAGGTATCATCTAGCCTTGTACAGTTTTTACACGATTGATCCAGGAATCTCACATTAGTATAGGCTTTTTACTTATGTCAGAAATCTATTGTACATCCGATCGCTCCTTTATTTGACTCTAAAGAACAAAATTTAAAGCCGGCTGCAGCTGCAGCCCTCCAGAGAATCTTCTGTACGCCAACGAGTATTGCACGACTTGCATATGCTTTTCACTAACAATATCACAGTTTTGAGTGATCACGATCAGGATGGCTATTTGAATGACAAAGAGATGAGCGATCTACAGCTGAAATGTTTTGGAAAAAATCTAGATCCATTTGATTTACAGGAAATCAAGTCGATAATAGAAAAAGCTGAACCAGCAGGCGCTACTGACGAGGGTATAGCTAAAGATGGGTTCATTGCTCTTAACAAGATATTTGCTATTAAGGGACGTCATGAGACAACATGGGGTATACTTCGAGCTTTTCATTATACTGATAGTTTATCTTTAAGTGATAAGTTTCTGTATCCAAGATTTGACGTACCTCAGTACGCAAGTGTTGAGCTTAGCCCGGCAGGATACCGCTTTTTTGTTGATTTGTTTTTGCTGTTTGACAAAGATAATGATGGTGGATTAAACTCCAAGGAGCTGAACTCCTTATTTGCTCCAACACCAGGAACCCCCGAGTCGTGGGCCAAATCTCAATTTCCAATGACGACTTTGTGCAACGAAGAAGGCTACGTGACACTGCAGGGATGGCTAGCACAATGGAGCATGACTACATTCCAAGATCATAAGACGACACTGGCATACCTCGCATGGCTAGGGTATGAGTCTTCTAAGGGGACAAAAGGAGCGACAACGGATGCATTGAAAGTTACAAAGCCTCGACGGCGGCGCAATGCACGGCCGAAAGTTGGTAGGGTAGATCGCAACGTGTTCAGTTGTTATGTTTTGGGGGCTTCAGACTCGGGAAAGGTAAGGTTCATAAGATGAAATATGCGGAGAGCTTTACTGATGAATAGTAAATAGAGCTCGCTGCTCGATAGGTTTCTGAATCGACCTTTTTATCCTTTGTATATGCCGACGATCAAGCCTAGAATTGCAGTTAACAGTGTAGAGATGCAGGGAGGCAAACAGTGCTATCTTATAGTGAGTGAAAACTTGTTATTTTTAACTTGAATCATGAAAACTCACTAGTATGACGTCTTGTAGCTTGAGGAGTTAGGAGAACTTGAACCAGCAGTACTTGAAAATCCTACAAAACTTGACGAATGTGACGTGATCTGCTATACATATGACTCGTCTAACCCCGAGAGTTTTCAGTATATAGTAGATTTACGGGTATGATTTACTAAATGCTGAAGTTGAATACTTGCTAAGACAGAATTTTACTGACATGATTTGCGTATGTAGAAGCGTTATCCGCAGCTGGATCGACTTCCAGTGGTATTTGCTGCATTAAAGGCCGATTTGGACAAACAGCAGCAGAGATGCGATGTACAGCCTGATGCGTATACTCGTGAACTTGGACTTTCGGCACCGCTTCATGTTAGTTCTGCGTGGACGTCATCGCTCTCTGAGCTGTTTGTTCAATTGGCCGAAGCAGCGCAGTCTCCGAGTACGGCGACACCGATGTAAGTTTGATGCTGTACTGAGGATGATTTCGTTGAGTGATGAAAGCTAACTATTTGATACAGTCTGGAGCCGGAGGAGAAGGAGAGCCAGGTTGTGCCGATTGTGATCGCGTCTACTGCGTTTGCGGTTGGTATGGCGGTACTGGCGTGGATGTTTCGGACGAGCAATCGCGATCCGTCGTAGATGTACATGTGTGTATGTGTGTATGTGCGTGTGTGCGCGTGTGCGCGTGTGTATGTGGTTTCGGATAATTACTGGTATTGCATTGTAGATATTTAATTTAAGACTCGCTTAGTTGTCCTATTCCAGGAGACGTCTGAGTAGTTGATCCAGATGCTGAGGCGCTCGCCACCTAGTGCACAGCACAAGCAGACTAGACCGCAGCCCACTCGCGGTGTAAGCCTGGAATTCGGAAGAGCACACGTCCCGGCATCCACAGTCATCGCCCCTGATCTACGATGACCTGTCGGTGCGCAGTTGCCCAGCAGCGCTCGTTCCCCGGGTGGGCAGCTTGTCTGAGAGGACCGGGAGCGTGCGGCGGGGACAGACGCTCTGAATCAACAGATCTGCTCCGAGTCGCCCGCACGCGTGCGCGATGCCCATCGCGAGAGCCGCTGTTTGTCCGAGCCAGACCGAGTCTGAGGACACCAGCCGGGCCCGCGGGTCGTCGTGGACTACAGTTCCCGGACTGCCCCCGAAGAAGGCGAGGTCCGGGGCGAGCGATGCCCACTGACGGAGCAGCAGCTCAGGCTCGCGACATGCTGAAGCTCCTCCTCGCGCCTCTCCCCGCCAGACACCCCGCTGCTGCCTGGCTTCTCTGCTCTATCTTCGTCTAACGCGTGCTCCTCCCTCTCGCACTCAGCCGCGGTTCTCTTGCTCAGGGCCAGGAACCCAAATCAAGACGAGTCCGTGGTTAGGGCGTGGCTTCGCTGGGACGCGATTTGACTCCTCAGAGCACGGAGACCGTTCTCCACCGTCCTGACGTGCTATCGATCCTCTCCCCTCAATCAGATAGGACTCCTTCCGGCTCTTTCTTTGCTCGCCAGTTGCTGCTGAGGCTGTTTGCCATCTTCGACTCTTTAAACTGTTGGTCTGGATCACGACACAGATCATAATCTCACACTCACTGTCTTCGCACTCTGATTTCGATCACCTCTCTGAAGGCTTGGCTCACTCGGCACTCTCGCCGTCTCCTGAAGAACCAAAGTCTCTTCTTTTTGCTTAGACCTGTCTCTTTCGATCCTACATCATGAGTTTCTTACAGCGCACGAGCAGTTCACTCTCTTTTTTTGACATTCGGTATGTTTGCTGATTTGTTCTGAGTTGCCTCTCCTTGACTCCGCCTACCTTGATCTGTGCTCACTTGCAAGAGTCACTGTTGGATATCGCCATCTCCCGGCGCAGATTCAATACAAGTCATGCTCTGTATCATTTAGCTAATACCGCAATAACAGATTATATTCTGCCGATCGAGATGTTATTATCGTTCGGGGTAATCCGGACGAATCCGCTGGTGTGCTTCTGAAAGGCGCAGTCGTCCTCAGCTTACTAGAGAGCGTCTCTGTCAAAAGGATCTCTCTGCGCCTTTACGGCACGATCCGCATGAAGTACGTATTTTTAGCAGTTTTTAGTATTGCGTGAAGTGAAATTCTAACCATCAACCGTAGTTGGCAAGACACCGTACAGAGCGCACGTGGTCTAACTCAACGCAGCAACCGATATGATAAGGTCATATATGAACACACTTGGAACTTCCTCGACTGGGAAGGCACCAAAAGTACCAGCCATACTATCGGACAAGGTAGATCTAATTCTCGAGCAGTTTTGGGAGTGCTGGCCAGAGATCATACTAACCATCGCAATCAGGCAATTATGAATATCCATTTGAAGTAATCTTACCTGGTGGTGCGTTTCATTTAGTATCTATATTTTAAAATCTTCTCTAACTCCGTTCGCAGCTCTCATGGAGTCCATCGAAGGTTTAGAAGGCGCCTCAGTAATCTACAAGATGAAAGCTGTAGTTGAACGTGGTCGATTCGCCAATAACCTGATCAAGAAGAAGGTACTCATCGTTTTGTCTCAACTCTTATCGTATATTCGCTAACTTTAATAACAGCATATTCGCGTCGTGCGAACTTTGGGACCAGAAGCGCTAGAGCTTTCGCAAACAATGGTATGCCTAGAAACTGTTTGCGTTACATTATATTTGCTAACGTTTATATCTCGCAGTCTATAGAAAACGTCTGGCCAAACAAAGTTGACTACTCAATAAGTATTCCTTCGAAAGCAGTTGCTATTGGTTCATCTACTCCCATCCATCTTCTTCTACAGCCTTTATTAAAGGGTCTACAGCTTGGACAGATTGTTATTGTTCTTAAAGAATATTACACATTACACATTCCAAACGGTGCAGGCCACGCGGGCGTGCGCACTGTCTCCCAGGTTACGATTCCAGCGCCTACTATACCAGAAGGAGATCTTCCTGAATCTGTCTGGACTATTGATGATATGTTTCCGATTCCACCTAACCTCACCAAATGTACCCAAGACTGCGATGTTCCTGGTTACATCGAAGTTCGCCATAAGCTTAAGTTTGCAGTCAGTCTTAAAAATCCTGATGGACATGTCTCTGAATTGCGTGCTTCGCTTCCAATTGCTCTGTTTATTTCTCCTAATGTTCCTGTCACTGAAGATGGCGAGCAGATTAATATGGTACCAATGGGAGAAGATAACGAGAACTCGGCACCACCTCGCTACGACGACCATATTTATGACAGACTATGGGAAGATATTTCAACTTCAGGATGGAATACTCCAAGCGCGAGTGGAGCGAACACACCTCACCCCCGCAGTCGACGCAACTCTGGCGAAAACGCTGATGCTCTTGGAATGGTTTCGTTGGATACACAACGCGCTCAGCTTCAGGCTGGACTCAGTGCTTTGGCGTTAAGTCAGGCAAACGCTGCGAGCTCGAACGGCCACAGTGCATCATCTTCATATGCTAGCCCAAATGCTACGGATTCATATTTCCCGTCAAGACATTCTGGTTCAGTTACTCCGCTGGGTTCAATGACACCGCTTCCCAGCGCGAATGCAGACGGAACAGTTGGATTCACCGGTTTGGATCAGGCACAGAATTGGCATTTATCCCGAGGCGCGTCGCCAATGGATTCGCCTTTACATACCCCTGCTGACCCAGAGGATAAACGAATGACCTTGGAGCTTAACTTTAGTGATCTCTCAAAGGTTCCATCGTATATCACTGCCATTCGCACCCCACTGCCGGAGGATGGACCCTCAGGTCTGCCTTCCTATGCGGACGATCAGGCACTCAGCACTCCGTCATCAGCTCGCTCATCAGGGCCACCTTCAAGAGCGTCGTCGCCGCCGCCTAGCAATTTATCGCGCAGCTCATCAGCGGTGCAGCTCAACAGTAACTCAAGATCACGCTCTCATTTTTTCGATGACGCAGCCAGAAGGCTCAAGATGTTACAAGATAAAGATAAACAAAAATAGATTTTGCTTTCGAACTTTGTTTTTTTGAACGACACAGGATTGATTGATTTTACTTAGCGTGGTGGTTCTTTACATATCTCAACTATTCCAGGCGAGTATGCGAATTAAGATATTTGATTGCGCAGGCGTTTGTTGGTTGTCAGGTACAGGTTTGATTGCTTTCTATATCTTTATATAAAGAGCTCCTGGGGGTTTCCATTATTGATATTAGTAATGCAGCAGGGCTAGCGGAGGGGGCCGGGTGGAGTGAGTCGAGCGATATATATACAAGGTGATGCCTAGGGCGGTATATAAAATTTATGTGATATAGAGGTTTAAGTACAATAAATATCTTTAATCAATGCCAACAGTTGCGATTCTAGTCCATAATAATGGCCAATGCCGCGAGCTGGAATCGCTGTTCCAACCGGGAAAGCGATTAAGGTTTCGATGCCCCAGCCAAAATTATTTTCGAGCCGTTAACACCGGCCAGTCGGCTGGGTTCATCGCCGGCGAAGTTATCGTCCACACGGTATTTCTGCAGCAGAACCAGCACATGAAGGCCGCCGCTTTATGATATGACATTCTTTGATCTTGGAAGTCATGCATAAGTTATCGAATATTTCAAACCATCGGCTTGCAAAGGCAGCCAATTCCTACTTGCGCGCTGTAACACGCCGGGTTGTTCCGCCTTCGACGAACCTGAGATCTCACCGCCTACTGAAGGGAGCTCGACAGACCATACTCAGCAGCTCATGCGCTGCAGAATTGTATATAAGCAGGAGAGGCTACGTTACGGAGGCAGTGGACGTGCAGCTTGGCTTTGGACAGCCGACGTTCGAAACTCGACCACACATGCTGAAGCAGGGTGAATGTAGGAGCCAATGGGAGTTACATCACTTTGCAAAGAGTAGCTGACAGGAATTGTAGTAACACCTGGTATAACTGCACTGGAATATCATTTGCGACGCGCAAAGTTCATTGAGAAGTTATCCGTCGGCAGTGCCGCAATCCTTGTAGGAAACGAAATCAAATATCGTTCTGGCGCGGTCTTTTACGAATTCCACCAAAACCCGGACTTTTTCTATCTTACCGGATTCAATGAGCCTTTAGCTGTTGCTGTGATTGAAAAAGCGGTTGAGGATGATTACGTGTTTCATATGTTTGTGCAGCCCAAGGATGAAAAGAAGGAGCTGTGGGAAGGTCCACGAACAGGCGTGCAAGGCGTTATTGATGTCTTCAACGCAGATGAGGTAACTAATTCTTATTGATAGTATTGATTTACACATTTACAACAATCTAACGATAATCTAGGCTGGAGATATTGCACACGTGCGCAGCTTCCTTGAGAAAATTATCAAACGTTCAAGCACTATCTATTTAGATATCCCAACCTCAGCATCTCATGTTTCAACATTTTTCGCTCCTCCTGCCAAGCGCGCAACAACAGAGTCAACGGTTTTGGAAATGATCAAAAGTAGTGGAAAGAAGGCTCATCAAGTCAAACCATTGACGCCCATAGTCCAAGAACTCCGATCTGTAAAGTCAGAGGCTGAGTTCAAGGTCATGAGAGAAGCTGGCCGTATATCAGGACGAGCGATTACAAAAGCATATGGACAAAGATTTACAAAAGAAGCAGATCTAAGCGCCTACTTGGATTATGCGTTTAAAATTGGTGGATGTGAAAAGCCAGGATATGTCCCGGTTGTTGCGGGTGGCAAGGTAGGATCAAGCATACGACTAGCAATTGCTACATAAATGTTGACTGAATGTTAGAATGCACTGGGAATTCATTATACCAGAAACGATGACCTTTTGAAGTTAGTTACAACCGGCTTGTACTTTGCAGGATTTAATGCTAATTTTATTCAGTGATGGCGAGATGGTGTTAATCGATGCTGGCGGGGTAAGATTTTTCAGTATTTACCGGATTCTTCACTTTTACTAACCATACTATTAGCAATACGGAGGCTACTCTGCTGATATATCGCGGGCATGGCCGATTAATGGCAAGTTCACTGATCCTCAACGCGATCTATATCAAGCTATTTTGAACGTCGAGAAAGCATGTATCAAACTGTGCACACACTCACACTCTCTTGAGAGCATTCATCGTGCGTCAGTTGAGTACTTTGCCGTCGAACTCCGCAATATCGGGCTCAACACAAGCTTGCAGAATTTGCAGGCTATTCTCTACCCCCATTACGTTGGCCATCATCTAGGATTGGATGTGCACGATTGCCCCACAGTCTCTCGTCGTAGTCCATTGAAGACCGGTAACGTAGTGACAATCGAGCCAGGCATCTACGTTCCAGTGGGTGACGACCGATTCCCGCGACATTTTTGGGGCATTGGTATTCGCATAGAGGATAACGTGTTTGTGGACAGCGATGGGCTGCCTATCGTGACATCCGTGGAGGCTGCTAAAGAAGTTGTTGATGTAGAAGCTGCATGCCAGCGACTCCTTGAGTAGTTACCATTGTAAATTATGATTTTACTATCAATAAATCCTGCATTTTGCGAGTGCTTTTTTTTTTTTGGCCTATTAGAGCTATTTCGTAGCTCACATTCTCTTGACAGGCGCGGTAACGCGAATGTGGCGCGTGCGCACGGACGCAGGCGTGTTGACGCGTTAGCACGCTAACCTTATTTGGACCATCCAGAGCAATAGGAGCCACAAAATACTGCTCTCTGTCCGCCCTTCCACAGGCTTTCATGCTTATTGTTGTTTTGGCTCACCATTCCAAACAGCATCGAGCGCGATGGGCCTCAATTTGCGTATTAAGACGAAGCCCACGGCTGGTTTAAGCCTGTCGCCGCTGCTGGAGAAGGACAGTCAGTCTGCGGAGTCTGCGAAGAACGCGCTTCCGCGCTCTCCTGAGATCCCGGAGAACCTGGTATTCAGGGACCTTGACCGGTATCCTCGCATTCCTACTCAGCAGCAGCAGCAGCAGCAGTACGGAAAAGAAAAAGAGCAAGAAACCTTTGATATAATCCCCCCCCTGGCACAAAATGCTGTTCCTGCACAGAGCGCAAACCGCGCAATGCCTCAGTTTCCTCGTCGTCAGTCCTCCGTGCGAGCAGCGAACCCCTTCCTCCAACTTCGATCATATTCCGACTCTTCTGCAAGCTCATTCCATACTCCTGGCGCAAGTACTGCCTCTGATCGGTCGGTCACGGCTTCCCCTATATCGCCATCGGTTCCGATGTCAGCTACTTCCTCATCGTCGACTGAAGCAGTTGCTCTCGAAGCAGTCCAGGTCCGCGTCGCCACTCATGAGTCCTCTCCTCGAGCAATCCGTATCTCCACAGCATCGGTTAACTCTGCGTTTGTATCTCCAAAGTCAAACAGGTCTGCAGCGACGGCCTATAGTTCTGCGTCGTCTCCCATATCGGCTCGCTCTCTTCCCGACAACTCGTCAGATTCCTTACCAACCTCGCCTGCTCCTTTTGACGGCATAGTCACAGACGCAGATGTAGGTCGTCTGGATTTTTCTAATGAGCTTTACGTTGATGATGACGACGATACCGATGATATTTTCTTGCAGACCTCGAAGAACTCCAACCCTGCTATTTCGAGAGCCAAAAAGCTTGATGCATTCATTGATCGTACTCAGACTCAAATCAAGAAGATTCACATGCCATCAAACATAAAGCAAGTTTCAGCTGATACTATTTCTTCCATCAAATCGATTGCCCCCGCTGGAAAGCATTATCGATCCATGGCGCAGTATAATTACGATCTTGTGGAAACTTTACAAACTGAGCTCAGACAAGTCTCCGTTGAACTTGCTACCTCAATTAAACGCGAACTTGATCTTGAATCTCTCCTTGATCAATACGTAACTGTTCACGATGAACAGTCAGATGAGCCGGTAGCCGAACTTTCAGATGGAAGCTCCTCTATAGCCGAGGATGATGACTTTAGTGGTCTTCGACCGCAGTCTATACGGCAGCCTACTATGGCCATGGTTCAGGACTTGGAAAAGAAGCTACGACAAGAGCAACAGGAGAAAGCTGCAATGAGACTCGAATTCCAGAAATCTATTGAAATTGAGAGAGAGGGCCGTCGAGAAGCGGAGGAGAAGCGTAAGAAACTCGAAGAGCAGCTGAAGGTATTTTAATCCCTCTCATTCATGTCCAATTGCATATTGACTTTATTTTCAGAGCAAATCGAAATCCGGCAAAATGGATGCCCTTGTAACTGCTAACATTGAAGCAAACGAAACCATCAATGCTCTCGAAATCGCATTAGAAGGTTCCCAACGCAAGCTCTACAACGAGCGTATGAACGCCCAAAATCTCGAATGCATGCTCACAAGTATCCGTGAGGAGCTGCAGGATATCTCAAACAAAGGCCCGTCAGAGCAATCGACTCGCGCGCGTTTCTCAATTTCTAGCTTAAACTCAATGCAGAGATATCAGAGTATGCTGCATCGCTCGGTGTCTCAAACGAGCTCAAACAGTATTGGGGGACGAAGATCTCCTTTGGCAGCTCTGAGTGATCCAGAGGAGATGAGAGGTCGGATACAAGAACTTGAGGGTCAAAAGGATGCACTACAGAGCGCTCTTCGCTCACTCAGAGAGAGGCATGAACTTGAGCTTCAGCAGAATGCAAAGAGAGTAGGCTCTCTACAGACTCAGCTTTCTCGCCAGCGTGATCAATCCAAGGCATTCACAGTCCGAAGATTTTCTCATGAGAAGGATTTGATAGGATTGAGAGATCAAATTTCAACCATGAAGCGAAATCTTGCTGATGCACAGCTCGGAAAAGATTCTCTTCAGCAGGATTTGATGAAAATGAAGCAGCAGTTTGCATCTATTTCTTCCGAGCATGCAAGAGTTCAGTCCCGGGAAACGGAAGAATTATCGAGAAAACTTGATGCTGCAGAGTCTCAACGAAATCAAGCGAGCATGCTAGCAAGCCACTACAAGTCTATTCTCGAATCACTCGAATCGGAACGGCAGAAGATGAAGGATGAGCATACGCGTATGACCAGAACTCTGCATAACAATTCAACGCAATTGTTTGAGTTCTCAGCTCAGATACAAAAGCTGGTTGAGGATAACCGGTCGTTTGCATCATCACCTTATTTGGGCTCATCTCTGTTCGATCAAGTTAGTGCTCCGAACTTCAAAAACATTTCTTAGTTGATTTAGATTGTGACTATTTTTGGGTGTTTTGTTTTGGGTTTAGATTATTTCTTCTGATAGTTTGCTCTATTTAGTAATATAAAGCAAGAGGCGATATGTGCTCTCTATAACTTTGATAACTTCTGTCTAATGCCAAGTTCCTTTGTAAATAAATCCCCAAATTGGCTCGAATACCTGATTTGCTCTTCATCCAGCTTTCTAGTCTTTTTCCACTCGCTTGATATCTTTCCAAGAAACTTTGACGTGAAATCCGCTGTCTTATCAGGCTGTTCGAATGGTAGCAAATGATCAGCACGGTCAAGAACAACCAGTTCTGCATGCTTCACGATCTTCATTTTCTTGTGGAATCTGGATGCAACGTCCGATATTTCGCCGACAATGAAAAGAATAGGAATTTTTATCAGATGAAGTTCATTGAAAGCTTGGTAAGAATCCGGTCTGTGTAGAGGCTGTCCGTTAGGATCTTGGTTTGGCTGTACAAATACGTAAACCTCTTGGTACTTTGTGGTGGTCAGAGTAACTGCATCTTGCTGTGAATCTTGTACAGCTGGATAGGTGGGATATAGTTTAGTAGGAAGTTTCCTGAGGCCATATTTCTAGTAGCAAAGTTAGCAATTAGATGGAGGCAAACAGGTAGAGACCTCTTACCAGCCAGAGATCAAATACTCTGGGATCAAAGCGTCTGTACATCTCGCGTTTCAGAAAATAATCCTTTGCAACCTCCATTGACGGCCATATATCTTTCCGATGAGAGGATAGTGCTGCGGGAACTATGCACACTTTGTCTGCGTCTTCCTTCTCCTCCATTATAGGATCTAATCCCACCAATGCAGTGAAGAGAGATGGATACATGACTGATAAATGAAATAATATTGCTCCGCCAAAGGAATGGCCAATCCCTATAACAGGAGGTGGTGGCGCCAATATTTGAAGCATTAATCCGATATCTTTCGAAACATCAAACCAAGTAACTATGACGTAGATTAATCTCAAGTTGCGAGGAACTAGTATGATCTTCTAGTATACGCACAGTTGTCACCAAGTTTTGCCTCGTTTAAGATACCAGACTCTCCTTCGTTAGCCACGTCTGTAATAATAATGTATCTTATTTTAAACCCTTCTAGCTCTGAGCGAGCTAAAACCTCCATGAAGAAGACTTCGTAAAGCTCCTAATCAATATCAGTAATCACTCTTGGTTTCGCGGTGATTTCCGCTACCATACCTTTCCGAACCCGTTTGCATGAGCAGCAACAATAGTCAAATCTCCCACAATCGGATTCAAATTGTTCTTAGGACGATAAATATTCGCCGCAATATCCAGTCTATCAGAGCCGGGGTTTTTGACAGCACGTGTGCTGGTTCGCGGGGTCGCCCCAGGGAACACACGTTTCTCAACCACGAACAGGTCTGATGCTGTGGTCATGCTTCTTATGCCTTTGTATATTCGTTGAGATAAGTTTCTAACGACAAGTGGTAATGAGTTCTCATTGTGTTTTTATAGCGGGCGTGAAAGTTGCCGAGGATCAGACGGAACAGCGCTTGGTCATGAGTCGCGGTGAGCCTGCCCCGCGTTTTTGTCGGTTGGGAATTTGCCGACAGCCGCTTTGAGTTCACTTACCCGAAAAGGCAATAACTGCAACGATTTATGAAAGCTGTTCAGTTGGATTTCTATCACTACGCTTACAGTAATACAACTTGATGCACAGAGCCTCACTTATCTAAGATAATCTTTATCTTTGTGCCTTCATAGTGTATATCGTCTCCAATCTAATGTCCTCCAGTGGTCGGAAGACCAACGTATAACTTGAACGAGTCGTAAATCAACCACTGCATAGCAGTCAAAGTACCTATCATAACAATACGAACAGGCAAGCCATTCCAAAGTCCCATGAATCCAATATTTCCGTAGATTCTCTTGACTGCCGCGCCCATGGCCTCTCCAGGCTGTCTATCAGCATTAATCTTGGAGACCATGACATCCGAGGGATGCGACACGGCTGCGCAAAGAATTCCTGCAATGTATCCGCCCATGAATGAGACCCCTGTTTGTGCTAAAGTTGAGTACTCGCTCTTAGGCTTTGGAAGCGTGTCGTAGATCTTCTCGACTGTTCGCTCGAATGAAGCAAACTTGAGCATGGTATACGGCACTTGACGGAACCAAAGTGGGACCAAGCCTTTGTATAAACCGCTAACACCTTCTGCGGCGGTAATCTTTTTGTATCCATCAAATACAGAAGAAGCAAATGGCGGGATAGTGGTTTGAGTGCGAACTTTGATAGCTTCCCACGGACACAACAGGAAATCGGTGAAGAACTCTGCTGTAGCAGACGCAGCTAAGTACACAGATGTACGATACTCATATGCGTATTTTTCACCAACAATGTCGGTGTACTTCTTTTTGAAGACTTCATACAGTCCGTACTTGCCTGCACCTTGGAACTACAAATAGTGTCAGGATTAACTTTTCAATAGGACTTACAACTCCACATATTGCTTACCGAATATCCAATGAATGTAGCACCAATACCCGTGAAAATACCACCAAATCCCTCAGATTTAATAATCGACTTCCATCCTTGCACATTGCTGGTGTAAAGGCTTGGATCGACCTGTCTTCGGCACTATCTACTGTTAATATGAAACATACCCAAAGCAACGTTGTGTCTCTTGGCTTACCTTCACGAGATCAAGAGGCGTGACAGCGGAGTGCGTAGGTCCACAAGCTGCAAAATCAGTTTAGTATTAAACACTAGTGTCCTTACGCTCAAAATCTGTCAATCGCACCTAAAGCTCCTCCAAATGCGCAGGTCCAATAATATTCTGAAGAGAAAAGCTCAATGGTCTTCTTGGGCTTAACAATGGTAGCTGGAACCTCCGAGACTGACGAATGCACCCAATATAGTTTATGGTCTCGGGGAGTTTTTCCGGAAGCAGCGTGGATCCGAGAGTCGATAGTGTCAATTGAAGGGAATAGTGATGGCATGATGAATCTATTCGGAGCGGAGTAATGGATTAAAAGTGCTTTGGACGGCAAATAGCAGCAAGTATAGCGAAAAAACGAGATGTCCTGTCAATTCTGAGCGGACTACATGATGGATATATATAGTCCAGCTGAATTAGAGTAGCGCGGTGAAGCTAGTGAAGATCCGATCGTTCCGCCAACGGTGATTCACTCGCTACATTGAACTGTAGCTGTTTCAGTCTTTGTTGTAGAGGCATAATTACAGGCTGGATCTATCAGTATTGACCATTTTTTATTCTAATCGTGTCTTATTCATGCTTATCACGGCGATCTGCAGATATCCTCGCTGTGTTTGATAAGGCGTGCTAAACAACTGAGCCGCATGTGACGATGACGCAGTGTTGGAAAGTTAAATTTGAATGCCGGGGCAACCGCGATGGCAAAACTCTGTGATTACATGATTCCGGAATAGGACAGGTATCGGCGCTAGAACAGCGGATCATGTGCGGTCTAAAGAAAGCAATTACTTGGAGAAAAGCGATTTGTATTTATTTAATCATCAAACTAGCGCCATACGTTTAGCCAAGACTTGAGATTCGCAATCGTTACTAGCTACTGGAATCCGCTTAATCTCGTCGCGTCATCCCATATTTCTGCTGCTGTAGTCTTCATCTCGAGGCTCTTCCTTGATTTTTGTAACTCTGTGCAGTCTATATCTATTGGTTAGCTACTAATATCTGTAATTTGTGATATGAAATGCGTAAACAAGTGGATCGTACCTCACTCGCTGTCTTCGTCTCCTCATTTTCCAGAGAAAATCTATAAAAACAACGAAGCACGCCAAGATAGCAGCGCTTGCTAATGCAATATATGGGAACTGGTCAAGTATAAACCGGCTGTCGAAAGTCTCGCAATTTATATTTGATACTACTGGTAGAAATTGAAGATCCAGATTTAATAGAAGAGATTGACCTAGATGTAATCTACCCTTAAAAGTCATTATAAATGCCAGATATGCGCCAACTAGCCTAGTATCAGCAGAGTGAACATGATCACGTAAAAATCAGTACTTACTCAAAGCGATTAAGCGCCTTCTCCCCATCATTAGAAACATGATCACCACTAGCAAGCCAATAGCGTGCCCAGATGACTGAAAGGTAAGAAATTTGGATTCAGCTTCATCAATAGCTGTGCCAATTCTATTCATGGCGCCTTCAATTCGGTCAAACGTCAATCTCAGCTTCTCGCTTGATTGATCTGATTGTGACCCAAGTGATGAAATAGCTGCCTCAGCTGATAGGTGTAATCTTTGCAGAGCGTTTGCAGCATTACTTACCAGTAGTATGTTATCCTTTAAGCTGGCGGAGATAGCTTCGCTTTGTACAAATATTAATCTAAGTCGATCGAGTTCGCTCTTAGAGAGCAGTTCCAAATCATGCTATAACTACAGTTAAATAAATTCCACATCTTTGTACAATTATAACCGACCTTTAGATTCGCAATATCTGATGACTGTTCAGCAGCACCAGCCAACTCATTTGATAGTAAAAACATCGACCGGTAAATGGCTGATTCGGTTCGTTTCATGGTATCAGAAAAGGCAGTGATATCAGATATTAGTTTTGAAATGACTTCATTCGAGCGCTCCTCTGCTTGTGCCATTGAGCTATGCGTAGTTTGAGAAAGCTCAATCATATTCTGGGAATTCTATAAATATATTCTCAGCACAAAACATTTCAGGGTAGCGCCAGAAGTACCTACCTTTGTGAGTTTCTGAATCATGGCCGAGGTCAACAGATCCAAATCTCGCAACCTAGTAATCTCGTTTTCGAGCGATTGCTGAATTTCTTCTACCTTTTTTTGTAGCATCTCGGCTGATTCAAAGGACAACGTAGAGAATGAGAGATCTAGAGAGGTATACTTGGACTCAAGGTCTACAAAAATGCGAGTCAAGAATTCAACCACCTCAGAAACTGTGGTATTCGTCACAAGTATATCTGTCATCTGCTCTCGTAGAATACGTATTGAGTGAACTTGGATTTTCGTGATGTTTTGGTACAGCCGAATAATCTCATCTGTCGCATAAGTTAGATTATGGTCGAGCAATAAGCGACCACGCGCACCTTTTTCATGATTTTTTCTCTCAGCTAAACAGATCGTCGCAATAGACCTGAAATTTCCACTGAAAGATGTCCAAAACTGCGGAGAACTCTCCAGGTCCTTCAAGCAAGATCTTCGATTTCTTTCCGCTGAAATATCCGGTACACATGACTGAGGAGCTGAGATCTGAGCAGCTTCAAGTTCGCATATCGTCAGCTTCACTGCATAGATCACTCTGTCTTCGGTCGTAAGTCTTTCGCATGAAGAAAGGACAGAGGAAAGCATGTTTCGAAAGCATGACGGAGGCGGAGCAAGTTCACAAAACTTTGAGATCATCTCATTGAACTCATCCTCAGAGCGAGATAAATCATTAGAGTCGTCATGGCTTAAAAAGCAAGGAGAAAATGAATCGAGAAGTGACAAGACGGAGCTGTCGAAGCTGTAAACCTCACTGGAAGATACTTGAGTGATCTTTTGCGCATCGTTGTCTTTAGACCGGGATAAATGCAGTCCAAAAGCAGCGGCACTGTGAGATATACACAGACTTAGAGCAAGATTATACAGCAAATGCATATCGATATCGTAAAGATAGATCAAGAACAGAAAATTCAGGAAACAAAAGTCCGTAGTATTGTTTGTTTGCCTGATATTAAAGCAGTTTGATTTGCTTGAGCTGTACTACAAAACGCGTCCATTCTGAACACACGCACAAACATCTCCAGACCAGCTGTCGCTTTTTTCTGAACTATCCCTGGTATATGCCCGCTATTACTAAACACTTGCTTTTCAATGTTATGCCTATTCAATTTTATGCTCCCCAGAGTTGGCACTATTACTCTTATTCCATTCGAAACTGAGGTTCAGTTCACGTGTCTCGCCATAAAGCTATTGAGTCACGCCTTATAGCGGTTAGCGTGCGGCTGTATGACTCCAGCTTTTCTCTGATAATTAGCCATTATTTTAAGAAAGATTCCCTTTAGATTCTGTACGGACCAGAGAATATGTCAGAATCACCAAGAGCGTGGTCGGTTTCGGGAGAGTCTGCTGGTAAGTGGCCAATTATGGAGCTTCGTCTGCTTTTGTTGCAGAGTCTGTCAACACTAACTCGCTTCCCAGCCCCCTCGCGGATCTCCAGATTTGGACTGCTCAATTTTTCAAGGATCGCACCTGCTGGTCTACGTGAACAAATCATAGAAGTGACAAAGAAGCAATGGCATATGGGAATATCCTCTTTTGGAGGCCCGGTAGTACAGTGAGTGCGCAGTTGGGTTGTTCGCTGAGCTTTTTCACTAACTGCTGTACCTAGATTTGAAAACGTAATATTTCATTAGGCTTCTAACAGAACTGGTATTAACGCTTCAGTATAGTTTGACAGAATATTCGTTGAAAAATATGAATGGCTAAGCGAATCAACCTATCAAGAGTTATTTGCTCTTGCGCAAGCGTTGCCTGGATCAGCTTCAACAAAGCTGCTATTCATCATTACTCTCCTACACACCTCGTTCATCCCAGCACTGCTGTCGTTCCTTTACTGGTCGCTTCCGGGAGCTATTGCAATGTTCGCCCTTGCAGCAGGTGTGGGGCAGATCGGCGACACCCTTCCTGCTCCGGTCTACGCTCTACTAAGCGGTCTCAATTCTGCTATCGTTGGAGTAATTCTTGTGGCTGGAATCAGTCTATCCAATAAAGCTATCACTGATAAACTGAGCATGGTATTGATTTTTTTGGGTGGCGGCGCTGGTATTTGCTACACAGCTCTTTGGTATTTCCCGGTGCTGATGGGAATCGGTGGTTTCATAGCATTGATTTATGATTTGCGATTCATCCAACGTTGGTGGACGAGAAACACAATCAAAGTCCAACAAAGACTACGACGAAGAAGAGACTCAGAAGACCGACAAGAATCAGAAGTCATAGAGCTGAGAGATATGGAAGATGATAGTGTTTGGTTGCCTGAATCATATCGCGATGTGCAATCTAAGAGTGCTAGAATTCGTCCCCCTGAGGATACGACGAGTGCCTCTAAGCGTGTCAACACCAGACTGGATCAAGATGCCGGTAGTACTGCTAGCCTGCCAATGTCAGAAGCTGAAGCCTCTGCAGACGGAGGAGTTGATGCTAGTAATGTCCGAGCTGTTCCCGATCCTCAGCCTGAGGGACAGGAAAAGAAGTACCCCGTCTGGCTAGGTGTTGGAATTGTGTTTGCATTTCTTGCATCGTTTATAGTTGTTATGGTAATCCGCGCTACAGTGAAGAATTTGCCGGTTACCTTTCAGCTGTTTGCCAATTTGTATCTGGCGGGTGAGTATCCGAGCGTCACTTATATGTATATCTTAAGTGGACTGAACTAATACTTCTTAAAGGAACTATCATTTTTGGCGGAGGTCCGGTAGTTATTCCGCTTCTTCGAGAATATATTGTGTCAGAAGGATGGGTAACCTCTCGTGATTTCATCATTGGTCTTGCTCTTATCCAAGCGTTTCCAGGACCGAATTTCAATTTTGCCATTTACCTCGGGGCTCTTACATACCACAACTATGGCTCGTCCTTAATAGTGGGCGCTATCGTCTCGTTTGTTGCAATGTATGCCCCTGGAATGCTGGTAGCTGGTGGCATGTTCACATTCTGGAATAAGCTACGCCGTTTCCCCATGGTCCTCAGTGTTCTTCGAGGCGTCAACGCTTCAGCTGTCGGACTCGTATGGACAGCCATTTACCGAATTTGGGAGTCCGGCTATTTATCTCAGGATTCGCAAGATGGCGTCAGTCTGGGACTTGAGCCATGGTGGGTGGTTTGTGCTGCTGTAGCGTTTTTGGGTGGTCGTGGGTATAATGTTCCAGCTCCGATATCGATTCTCATTGGTGGTATAATGGGAATTCTATGGTGGGCTGTGACAAGTAGATCTTAAAAAGTGTAGATAGGATTGAAGATATGGTTGAATTGTAAATGAATGATCTAATGAAGTAGATATGCTGACGATATATTGGTGTGAGAATAATAAAAGTGAGGATTTGGGATGGTTATGATCAAATCGAATATGCATACAAGCCGTGTAAGTTACATGTATAGACGCGGTAATTTGCGGGTATTGTTTCTCGTGTTAATCTGTAGCTATAGGCGAGTAGCTAAAGAAGATTTTTCTGTAGTAGATGAAGGGGGTTTAAGATATATCTGGAATAGAAGACTACCATTTAAAAAAATTATCTAATAGAGTATTGCAGTGCAATACACACAACATCCCGCGGTGTTTACAACTCCCGCCAGAATGACGCGTTTCTGACAATGACGCGCGAAGGTTACGCGAGTAGAACTTTAAACCGCAGTATGACGATTAATTTGTAGGCAGCGGGCAGTCGTTAACTCAGCAATTTCACAACCGCACAGCTTGGACTTTCTTGCATATATTTGTATCTTGCTGCAGTACACTTCATTGAGGGCTTCTCTGGAGCTTTGGTTTTGGGCTTATTGAATGGCCAAGCGTAAGGCACAGTCCTCGCCTGCCAAACCGTCCTCGTCTACTCAACCTATCTCGGCGAGTTCCTCCCACTCGCAACAGCGGGGACGATTCAAGGATCCGCGAGGAGCTGTGTCGCCTTCATCTTCGTCACTTATTTACAAGAAAGTATTATCTAGCTCGAAAGAATCCGGTAGACAGGAAAGTGAAGCCGAGGAAGTTTACGATGTGTTATCTATAGAGAGTGATACACCGTCGGCGATTTCGATATCTTCTAGTGTTCCCAGCGCTGACCAAGAACAGAGCAAGGTGACTGAAACCAAGACAAAAAAGAGACAATTAAATGGCTCGACTATGGGGCGGAAGAGGAAGAGGAATGGTGGTGTTACGAACGGACAATCGTCTCGGGCAGCTGCTCCAGGGTCGTTAGCAAAGGCTCGAACGAAGGGAAAAGTACCTACCGAATATATCCAGATGGTGCAAGAAGTGGTGAAAGACGAAGATAGCGATAGTGAGCCGGCAGATATTGTTGAACGCAAGAGTGGGAAACGGCAATCATCATCAGGGCTCAAACAATCACAGACTACTCCAACTTGGAGTCAAAAAGGCAAGGAAAAGATCATCAACTTGGATTCTGATGAAGAGATGTCAGATAGCTTCTCACAGAAGCCTACGCAAATGGCTCCGATATCAAGCGAAAGTGCAGCCTATCTTGCAAGCTATTTTGCTGGAATATCAGACTCGGAAGCGAAGGATGGCTGGACGTCAAATAATGACGAACGTTCAGATAGATACGGTACAGCCGTGGAGACACATGACACAGGAAGCGATGAATTCGAGGATGACGATGACGACGATGATATGGAATGGGAAAATATCGAAATCGGAGGTGCTGGTACCAGCACCGAAAAACCAGAGCAGACAGTATCCGAAACTATAGAAGAGCCTAAAGCAGTTGAATTTACACTTGGCGAATTGGTGCCAACAAAGCCAAAACGCAAGAATCCTACGATATCAAGAGAAGAACGAGAACAGAGAATCGTTACACATTTGATTCATTTAGTTTGTTTAATTTGTCACGGATCGATCAGAAGCCGCTGGTGTAACGATGCGTCCGTTAAAGACACACTTTCTAAGTTTGTGCCGAGCAATATTGAAGACGAGTTGAAGCCAGATCCAACGTTCCCCGTCGTTCAACGGACCCGCAAATTTTTAGACGGATTACGGCATTTGATGGAATTTTGGAATAAACGCTATCATATCGTGTATCGCGGCATGCGCCGCAGAACATGGGAAGAGATCGGCCAGATGAAGAAAGAGAAAGATATAGAGCCATCGCTGGATATCCGTGACTTTCGGCGGTCTCTAGGTCGTCTAGAAGGGTCTCGAGATCTTGGAGCTCAGGGATTTTGCGCTCTCTTACGGTCCTTCAAAGTTCGCACTCGCTTGGTATTTTCCCTGCAACCTCTGCCGTTTAGTGTCTCGTCAAAGGGCGGGACTCCAAAGCCGAGTCGTGCGTCAAGGGCCATTGCCGCGAGAAGCGAGAAGAGTAGCGATGTGGATACAGAGTCGCCATCAACCAAACCCAAAAAACCTCCGGTGCGATTACGAAAACCGAGGATGAATGCGTCACAAATGGCGTACACTACAGCTGACTACGAATCAGCTAATTTGGACGAAGCGCCGTATCCTGTATTTTGGATTGAGGCTTGGGATGAAGCAGGATTACAATGGGTCTCAATTGATCCTATAGTTCTTAAACTTGTTGAAATCCCACGCACGAAGAGCAAATTCGAGCCTCCTCAGTCAGAAACGCGGAATGTTTTATCCTATGTTATTGCGTTTGATCAAGCTGGACATGCGAAGGATGTGACGAGAAGATACGCACATTATTATAATGCAAAGACTCGCAAATTGAGAATTACAAACACGCCAATCTGGCAAATATGGTACGATCAGATGCTTCGAACTTTTCAGACTGATTATGTGACGGTACGCAGTATACAATTTCCTTCATTCCAATGTGTTTATGCTAATAGCCTGTTTAGAGTATCGATCAGATGGAAGATGCTTCGCTTCTCAAGAAGGAGCTGTCTGAAGATATTCCAAATAACATTCAAGATTTTCGAGGGCATCCAGTGTAAGCAGCTGTTTCTTATTTATTTAAAGTTTTGGCATGTAAGATTCTGACTTGTGAGCTAGATATGTTCTTGAGCGTCATTTACGGCAGAATGAAATTATATACCCGAAGACTTCATGTGGAACAATTGCGGTCGGTCGCAGCAAAAATAGTGAGACAGAGCATATATATCGAAGGCGTGATGTCCAAACTCTCCGATCTGCTACACAATGGTATAAAATTGGACGTGTAGTTAAGATTGGAGAGCAGCCTTTAAAACACAACAAGAGACGAACTTTACCTAAATCTCGACCGTCGCTACTTGACAGTGATTACGAAAATGACGGAGGAGACGAGGAAGATGATGAAGTTGCATTGTACGCTAACTTTCAGACGGAATTATACATCCCGCCGCCTGTTATCGACGGCAAAGTTCCGAAAAATGACTATGGAAACCTTGACATATTTGTGCCTTCAATGGTGCCAAAAGGAGCAATACATTTACAGCAGCGCGGAATCATTAACGCGGTCAAGGTCCTTGGGATTGAATATGCCGAAGCCGTCGGCGGGTTCGATTTTTTGAATCGAAAAGCTACACCTAGATTAGACGGAGTGGTTGTGGCAGAAGAGTTTGAGGAGGCGGTTTTAGCTGTCTATAATGCTCAGCAAGAGCAGTTAGCGTTTGAACTGGATCAAAAGAAACAAACGATTGCTTTGCAGAGATGGAGAAGGTATCTGATTGCTTTAAGAGTTAGAGAACGAGTGGCTCAGAATCCAGCGTTCAGACACCTAGAAGCAGAGGAGAAGGCAAATACTTCATTTGATAATGCGGAATCATCTGAGTCCAAGAAGACGGTGATGGAGGAAGGCGGTGGGTTTATCGCAGATGAGTCTGTTGCAGTTCTTGATGCCAACGACGACGACGACGCCGGCGGTGGGTTTATAGCCGGAGTTGACGATGATAACGATGCTGTAGGTGGATTTATTGCTGATGCTGATGCTGAGTATGAGGGCGACGGTGGATTTGAGCCTGATATTGATGACTTTGAATTATACGATGCCTGAGCGAGTACGATCAGATAGTAATATAATCTCCCACTACTAAAGCGAGTGACAAATGGCGTTGCAGTTTTTTCAGACTCGAGCACTCTGTAACATAATGCCAAGGTCAAATGGCCGTAATAGCATCCAGAACGTGTAAACATATAAACCCCGTCGTGTTCTCTAATGGCAAAGAAACCAAGCCGAAGCAGCCACGTGAACAGTGACAGTGAAATGAGATGACGGGCGAGGGTAAGGGCGTTATTGCCGAGAATAAGCAGTGAGCGACTACGACGCACCCCGCCACCTCCTTCTCCTTCCTGTTAGTGACGTTTGAATCCTTTGGGTATCCAGAAGTTCACACACTGCGACTGCTGAGAGTTATTTCTGCGAAGAGCGTGTTGTTCTTAGAGACTGTTTGTTTAGCGATCGAGATATTGAACGCTGGTCTACCACAGCGATTGTCATTGGAACACGATCGATCGGATCTATCTTAGTTCAACATGGTTGGAATCAATAGTCCGCTCCCGAGCAGCTTGAAAAGCGAATGCAAGTAAGTATTTTCATCTACGTTTAAGTGACTGTGTTGGAGATGTATTCAGCAGTGTTATTTGAGGACGCAGAGCGCGCTACGAATGGAGTTGCTTACATTATTAAATAGAAAAGCTGCAAGAATTCTGTCTTCTTTTATCAAGCCCAATCAGGTTCTTGGCATGGATGTGGTATGTATTTCCAATGTCTTTTGGCTATTGAAAGCATTCAATGAATTGTTTATATGCGACTCATGGGATTGTGCAGATTAAAATATGGATTGTCTATTGTAATTGTTCAATGCTGATGTTAGATTGATTTATAGGTCATCCCACCGTCAGTGCTTGCGAATGCTAAAGGTCTAGCTATTATTACTGTGTTAAAAGCCGGCTTCCTGTTTTCTGGTCGTGCTGGTTCTGGTATTGTCATTGCGAAGTTGCCTGATGGAAGTAAGTACCGATGATATAAGCCGAAGCTGTGATCTTCTGCACGAGACCTTTATTTCTTCACTGTAGTGTTTAATATGCTGACGAACTATTCTAGCTTGGTCTGCTCCCTCCGCCATAGTTACGGCCGGTGCAGGTGTTGGTGGTCAAATCGGTGCCGAGTTAACTGATTTCGTGATGATTTTGAACACTAGGGCGGCCGTTCAGTCGTTCGCACAGCTTGGTTCGATTACATTGGGTGGAAATATCTCTGTCGCTGCGGGTCCGATTGGCCGAAATGCAGAGGCTGGTGGAACTGCCTCTCTCAAGTCTGTTGCCGCCGTTTTCTCTTATTCAAAGACTCGAGGTCTTTTTGCAGGTGTCTCGCTGGAAGGTTCTGCGCTTCTCGAGCGACGTGATGCTAACCGCAAGTTCTACGGTGGCTCGGTCACTGCGAAGCAACTGCTGTCCGGAACTGTTGATCCTCCTCCTGCTGCTGATCCGCTTTTGAGAGTACTTGATTCACGGGTATTCCGGGGAAATTTCCAGTCTGCGTTTGATGACGATATTTACAACGACATCCCTACGTTTGGTGACGACGATGATGGCTCGTCGATTGATTCAGGCGAGAGACGATATGGCTCTGGCTCGAGGCCACGTAGCGGTAGCTATGCTGATGGAGGACGACGCAATAGATACGATGACGAGGACGATAGGTATGACGACGAGGAGGATGAATACTCGTCAAGAAGGCGACAACAACGAAGCGGTACTAGTGGTGGTGGTAGTGGTGGTGGCAGCGGTGGCCGCCGGACTACATGGCAGGATGATGTCTACGATCGTGAGAGTTCGGGAAGCTCAGGTAGCCGCCGAAATTTCGAATCGACGTATAGCGACAGACCTAATCGCCCGACGGCCCCCAAGCCTGAGTACGGATCAAGCGGCGGATCAGGACGACGGATGAGAAGCGATAGCGGAGCAGATCGTCCAGATCGCCCTGATCGCCCGGCGAGACCACGCGGTACACAGGCTGTTGCACTGTTTACGTTTGAAGGCGAGCAAGGTGGAGATTTGAACTTTCGCAAGGGCGACATGATTACGATCACGAAGAAGAGTGATTCGAGGGACGACTGGTGGACAGGACGTAAGGATGGAAGGGAGGGAATATTCCCTGCCAACTATGTCGAGCTAGTCTGAGCAGATCAGAAGACAAAGTTGGATGTCTGTGTAAGTAACAAGTGAAGCGAAGCTGTGGAAAGGAGAAAGGGAGTGGGCGGAGGAAGTATTTTGGTATTTAGGCTGATATTTTGTTTATTGTATGTAATAAGATATGATGACGATCAGTTTCAATACGGGATATTGATTTGCCTTTTTGTTGTTCATGTTCCGGTAATAAGGATGTGAATGTGTGATGATAGAAATTAAAGTGAATTGCGCGGGAGGGTATTTGGTGTCTCTGGCGAGTCTTGCACGGCTGGCTGGCTCACTTGCTTTGGATGAGTGAGGGAGCGCAGAAAAACAAATTGATTGTGTTTTGTGTATTTAAGTAGTTACTATTGAGGTATGATCTTGAGTGTATTTGTCAATGCAATCTCAGATAGATCATTTTTTATGAAAGCATGGTAGTTGCAAAGTCAGCAGTACGAAGCGAGCAGTGAAGAAACCGCCAGGTGGAAAAGGCTGCCGGAGCAAACCGAGGGTTCACGTGGACTGAGGAGGACTGCGCACAGGCAAGCGCAGTGGACGCCGTTGGATTCAGATGGAGTGGCTTGGGATGCACTGCGCAGGTGGGATGCTCGGCTGCGAGATGTGTTCCCGTGGTCTGAAAGCAGGGCGGGTTGGTGAGCCAGCCATCTGGCGCTGAGGCAGCGCCTGAGGCAGCGCTGCCGCAGCACACCACACCACACCCGCCAGTCTATGACTGAACGAGTCATTAGTGAGCTCATTAACCGCTCACATACAGCCGTGCGATTGCAAAGATACAGATAAAACAGTGGCAAACGTCAGCAGTCGCGGTGTGATTCCACGGACTCACCGTCATTCCAGCAGCCAGATCAGAGAACGTTTGCGGCGCATTTGACTTTGAGCACTGCGCGTGTTTTCTTTTTTTGCGCGCTGCGCGGTGGTGCTCAAAATAGCAATCTGCACCGGCAAGGGTCCCTACACGCTGCTCTCGCCTCGTCTACCTCGCCTGTGGCGAGTTTCGGAGATCCCAGAAAGCCAATACGCACTGCTTCGCCAGCTCTGGTCAGCCGGTTGCGCCGGGCTGCCAAAGGATCCTCCTGGCTGCGGATGTTCCCTTCCGTCCCCTGCTGCTCTCCCGCTCTTCCTCCTCCGCTACCGCCTCAATTTCTGCATAAACCGCTTGAACAAGCACCTTCATCGTGCTCAGCTCCTTTTTCCGCCCATTTTGCCACCTCTTCCGCCACAATTCTTCCTCCGCCGCCTTCCCAGTCGTTCCCCGAGCCGCAGCAGTGGCGGCACCCGCGACCGTCACGCGCTCGCGCACGCCTGTTCCTTCCCGTCTCGTTCGCATCTGGGCTGCCAAAACAGGAAGCACACCCCACAAATGCCCATGCCCTCCCCCTTAACCAGCGGCTGCCACGGCCAGAGATAAATACTGCCCTCCTGCCTCCCTCTGCGCCTGCTCATTTCCACGTTTCTCGCTCAGTTTACGCGTTCTCTCCGTCTCCTCCCTCTTAGCACATCCTACCCACATCCTACGCATCAGCAATGACTTCCGTTCCTCCTGCCACTGCCCCTGCCATTCCCTTCCTGGACATCTGCAAGGAGTCCCCCGCTAAGGCTCCCGCTAAGCGCAACATCCTCGACACCTTCCGCCTCGACGGCAAGGTCGCGGTCGTTACCGGCGGTGCCCGTGGCCTCGGATACTCCATGGCAGAGGGTCTCTGTGGCGCTGGCCTCTCTGGCATCGCCATCCTCGACCTCCAGACTGATCTTGGCGACTCTGCCTGCGAGCAGCTCACCTCTGAGTTTGGCGTCAAGGCGCACTTCTACCGCCTGGACGTCCGCGACGAAGTCGCCGTCCAGGACGCCATGGACGCTGTCGTCCGTGAGTTTGGCAAAATCGACATCCTCATCTGCTCCGCTGGTGTTGCCGACCTCGTCCATGCCGAGGACTACTCGCCAGCAAAGTTCCGTCGCGTCATCGACATAAACCTCAACGGTTCCTTCGTCTGCGCCCAGGCCGCGGGCAAGCACATGATTGCTGCCGCTAATGGTGGTTCCATCATCTTCGTCGGTTCGATGTCTGGCTCCATCGTCAACTGGCCTCAGCCCCAGTCCGCCTACAACGCCTCCAAGGCTGGTGTCATTCATCTCATGAAGTCCCTCTCCGCCGAGTGGGCCCAGCACCGCATCCGCTGCAACTCCATCTCTCCTGGATACATGGACACTCCTCTCAACACTGCCTTTGAGGATACTCTCTTCGGTGAGTGGAAGAGCCGTACTCCTATGGGCCGTCTCGGACAGCCTGAGGAGCTTGCCGGCGCTGCGCTCTGGCTCGCGTCCGACGCCGGTTCTTTCTGCACCGGTAGTGACATTCGCATCGACGGTGGATACACTACTTTGTAAGCATTGGTTGTCTTTATCTAGAGTGTACTGGTCGATAGAATAGTCTATTTTTGCTATTTTCATTGTTAAAAAGGTTCTGCATTTGTTTCTTCTTTTCTGGGTTCTTTTTACGGTTTATGGGTTTCCTCCGGTTTGTTTGTTTGTTTAGTATATATTGTTGTTTTTATGGCTTTTGACATGAACGGATTTTTCATGCCAATTTAATACATGATCATTAATTATCTATCTATTGACCCTGTGGTGCACGAGATTGTAGCTTCGGACTGAAGTGGCCGCGTCAAGCACGTTCAAAACCCTCCACACGCGGCTAGAATTTTTGCAACCGTCTGCACAAACGTGGCACTCTAACCAAGCACCGAAAAACCTAATCAACCACTCTATTTCTTTATCAAATACGAGTCTAATTTCGTTGCTTTTCTGGCCATTTGATGCGCCACTTGAAAATTTTTCCTCTCGCTACTGTAACAGCGGAGATATGCTAATCCGATTTGAGGCGCTTTGTTCCGTGAAAGAAATCTTCTTGTGGCCAAGTCTCATCCTTCATCTCGGAACTTAAGAAGGTTTTTTTTTTCTTTTTTCTTCTTTTTCTTTTCATTTTACAAAACTGTGGCGATCATCAAGCACATCTTTGTACGCCAGCATCAAGACTGTCTGTACTCTACTTGTCATGTTTCAGGCTTCTGAGACGAGTAATGAGCTGTCTTACAAAATTCCTCACGCGTGGCGCAGACTGACTCTTCCTACCCTTTTCCGCTGTCTGAATATAGACTGCCCGTTTTGACTACAAAATGAAAAAAAGAAGGGTTTGGTTGCGATGGGGAAGGGGCTTTTCGCTTACCGGCAGTCCTTGGCCTTTGTACTTTTTGGTCTTCATCTGATAAGATCAACTTTATTGCAATCTAAGTTCTGACATGCATGTAGCCTAAAAATGTGCGCAGCGAGGGTTTAGTATACGTGTAAGCAAAGGGGTCAGTGGCGTCGGTTCATTCAAGGATCTCGGCGATAGAGCGGTCAGTCCTGGTAACTGCTTAGACTGTGAATTATCAACTACCCATCAACGTATTCACAATGCCTGTAGTCATAGTTACTGGTGCTTCGCGAGGTAAATTTGCAGCTTTTTGATTGCTGTCTATGCCATTGCTAATTGAATTCTAAGGCATGGGTGCTGCCATGGCCCGAAAGTTGCTATCCGCCCCGATTGCTGCCAAGGTTGTTCTTGTTGCCCGCACTGAGGAGCCTTTGAAAGCATTCGCAGACGAATTCCCCGGCCAGGTTGCGTATGTATCTGGCGACATCTCCAAGGATGAGATTAACATTGAGGCTGTCAAGCTTGCAATCTCGAAATTCGGCTCCCTAGATGGAATCGTTTTCAACGCTGCCATCCTCGATCCCATCGCCACTGTAGCGAAGGCTGATTCAGCTGAATGGAAGAAGCTGTACGACATCAACTTTTTCTCGATGTTGCCTGCGTTGAAGGAAGCTATTCCTTATCTTAAGGCGTCCAAGGGAAAGGTCATCTTCATTTCGTCTGGCGCAACCCATCACTACTTTGTAAGCTATCGCCAACCGCATATTGATTTGTTATAATCACCACTAACCGTTGCTTCTATTAGTATGGGTGGGGTGCCTACGGCTCGTCCAAGGCAGCCACTGACCACTTGGCTGCTACCCTCGCTGCCGAAGAGCCTGAGATCTTCACTTTCTCCCTCGATCCCGGTGTCATGGACACCAACATGCAGATTGCTCTGCGAGAGACTCGTATGTAGAATTTTATTTTTAGCTATAAGTTAATGGTTTTGTTGACTGTCTCCGTTAGATGGCACTGAGATGAAGCCCAGCGAGCATGAGCGCTTCCTGAACTTGAAGACAGACAACGCCCTGTCTCCTCCTTCACTCCCCGGAGGAGTTGCCATTAACTTGCTAATGAAGGCTCCTATGGAATTGAGCGGCCAGACTTTGAGGTGTGTATATTGATTAGAGTAATTTTTTGCGATTGAATGCTCTGACTGACTTTTCTGTGTAGATTTACCGACGAAAAGCTTGCTGAGTTTGTTGACAAATAAACTTCTATATATCTTATTTCTTGTACATAAATCTTTATCGTACAGTCATAAATCAATAATTGTGGTCATTTTCTAACTGTATCGAGAACGTGCGTGCCTATCTCGATGTCAGACCATCAAACTTAGTTTTAATAGATATTACCAGCATTATGGCAGCCCTCCTTCGTGGTTGCTAAAAAGGCACTGTAGCCAAAAACACTAAAAATAATGAGATATAAATTGATCTTTACTTTTGAATATCGCGAGCGCTACTGTGTCGGGAGAATATGGCCATGCTATTGTTGGTCGAACTCGAGCCTCAGCTGGGAGATAACCTTGCTGATGGGCTTTTGACCGGAGTTCTTAGCGATATCAGGAAATCATTCAACGAAGTCCAAGCCCTGTACTTCGCACACTCACCTAGTGTTCTCTTGTTTCCTTCGTTTGCTCAATTATCGATTTTTCACAATTGGTATGTATTTTTTTGTTATCTCACTTTGTCGTATTTTCTCTGCGGGTTTATACATACGAGATTGTACCAATTGCTTATCTATTAATCTAGAAAGCTATGTCTCCTGCTGCCCCCGTTTTCATTGTTACCGGCGCCTCGCGTGGTATGTACAGACAATTCCTTCAAATTCCAAAAAAAAAAATTGAAAAAAAAATACTAATATACTAAGGTCTCGGAAAAAACATTGCTGAGCTTTTGCTCGCTGCTCCTACGTCCGCCAATGTCGTCGCGGTTGCACGAACCGAGGCTGGTCTGAAAACTCTTGCGGAGCAGTTCCCTGGCCAAGTCGAGTAAGCAACGCAACCATTGGGTTGTTCTTACAAAAACATGTATTGATATTGGTTAGGATGGTCACCGGCGATATTTCCGACTACTCGACCGGCGAGAAGGCTGTTGAGGCTGCCATCTCCAAGTTTGGCAAGCTTGATGGCATTGTTTTCAATGCTGCTGTTATTGCTCCCGTCGCGCCCGTCGCTTCTCTTGACATCCTTGAGTTCAAGAAGCTCTTTGACATTAACTTCTTCTCGACCTTGGTCACAGTACGCTTTTCGTGGGTGGTTATTTAGAATAGTTTCTGGCTGACACTGTTTGCAGATGAAAGCTGCTATTCCTTATCTCCGAGAAACCAAGGGACATGTTGTCCTAGTCTCGTCTATCGCCTCCTACGAAGACCATTACGTATGTCATTTCTGCCAATAAACAGCAAAGCCCTCTTTTTTTTTATTCTGCGCGATCTGACATTCCTGAATGGCAGTACGGATGGGAAGCCTACGGTAGCTCAAAAGCTTGCGTGAATCACCTTGCGGCTACCCTTGCCGTCGAAGAGCCCGAGATTTTCTCTATCTCGGTTGACCCTGGTGTGATGGACTCTGACATGCAGAAGGAGATCCGCGAGAAGCGTATGTATAACCTTTATTAATAATCTAGAATCAGCGCATGCTAACCATAGTGCAGACCGCGAGAAGATGAAACCAGAGCACCACGAATACCTTATGAATGTCAAGAACAACGGATCGATTGCATCAACTGCTGGTCCCGCGACTGTGATTTCGAACCTTGTCGTCAAGGGCCCCATGGAGCTCAACGGAACCTACTACCAGTGAGTGCCTTGTTCGTGATGAATTAAAGTGATGTAAAAGCTAACAATGGTGCTATAGATTTGACTCTGAGACGTTGAGCCCGTATTTGAAGGCTTAAGCATTTGTTTGACGGATCGATATTTTTATGACTGGTTTTGTTCATAATGAACTATTTGATGATTTGAGAGTCGGGATAGCCCATACGGCCGAACGCTTACACGTCCACACACCTACACTACTGACTGACACCTTATAAAGACGCAGAATTTTGCTCTTACAGACTTCTCACGAACAATAACTCGATCCATTATACCGATCCAGTATGCCATAAACGAATGGAATATGGTATAGAAGAGCAGCATCATGCGATCTGAACCAGAAAGTGTAGTACCGCGTAGGCGACCTATTACTCTAAGCGGCAATAGACCTTCCGCAGTCATCCCATGGACTGCGAGAATATTTGGAGACCAGAGGAAGCTAATTTCGCATTTCAAACCCCGCCTGAAGCTGCTACTCCAACTCTTAACTCCAGCTTCTCTCTCCGCCTAAGCAGCACAGTACAACTTACGGAGCTCCACGCCAAAACCAGTGAGCCGCGTGCTGGCATCAATGACGCAAGCGCCGCGCTGGAGACAGGAAGCGGACTCAAGCACTGACTGGGATGTCTGGCTGTGATTAGCTGGCAAAGCGGTTCTTTGTCACATCTGTGCTGGGCACACAACGTGGTAATAGCCTGGCAATCTGAATAGTAGCAATAAAACGCATATCACATTATAATCTGCTTAAACAATCCCTTATTCAGCTTGTATCTTATCGCATACAGCCCGCAGCACCTCCGTCTAGTTGCAGACAGTCCTATCCCAGTCACCTTACCCTTTGACCCTCAACTGCAACACGCTACTCCCCGCACACCACGTCCTACACTCACCCGCTGTGTGTTTGCTGAATCTGGTGGAAATATCTGACTCCAAGGCGTTTAAGTGGTACGTATCGCGCTTACAGTGGCGGGTCCTTGTGCTATTGAGTGATCTTCAGCCTCCTCTCCAACCTTGCCGCTGACCACTTTAACCCATTCCAGTGCGTTCACCCGACAGCTATTCTCGCATTTGTGACAGCATTTTCGTTTTATTTGGCAATTACCCATATCGGAATGAACAATAACTTCTGAGACTTGCGAATCTTTTTGACAGTAAGAAACACAAAGTCAAGAATCCTCTATCCAAGTTCCTCGTCGCCTGCGCAGTGTCGCTGCACCACAACCGACCAGAGACTACACCCAACACGCGCGCAGATAGTCTTATGGAATCCAGATCTCGGAGAACCAAGCCTGCCACTAGACTATCCTTGAACTCAGCGTCGGTCTCATCCTTCCCTTCTAACAACAGCACTAGCGCCAATTCTTTCGCGTCTGAATCGTCAGCAAGTACAGTAGTGGATCCGACTACATCCGCTGCGATACAGAAAGAGTCACCTAAGCCTTCAAGCCGGCAACGTCGCAAGAGTTCGTCTACTAAGAGTTTGTTCAATACAGCTGATAGCGAACAATCTGTGCCTTCTGATACCCCTCCTCGTTCCACGTCTTTGCCTGCCAAGCCAGCATCTCAGAAAGAAGGAGCAGCATCCCCTACCTCTCCATCTCAGTCTACCAGGTAATTGACACAGCTCCGTTGCACGCGCAACAACGTGCTGATAATTCTCTGATAGGTCACGTACAGCTGGTCGTTCCTTTGATCGCTCATCTTTACTAGCCTCATCGAAACGCAAGCGATCCATACCCTCGATCTCAAGCCTATCCGAACTTTCTCAGGACTTATCAGCCAGTCGCGAAGAACCACTTGATTCAACTGTCTCAAAGCGATCTCGTCGATCTATTGATAATACAACTTCCAATAAAGGCTCTGAATTGACCGCTTCAACCTCTGACAAAAGCAAATCACATCGACATCAGAGAAACATGTCAAAGTCATCGTCATCAAGCTCCTCCAGAGGATCAAGCAGCAGCAGTAAGAACAAGACCAACCGATCATCTACTTCACATAACGGTCGCAGAGCACGAAGCCATCATGATCTAGAGGAAGAGCTGATGGATCTCGAAAGCGTGAGAGAAGCTGTGGCCGCCGAGGCCGCCGAAGCCACCGAGACAAGCGAACGGAGTAGACTATCTCCTCGTCATCGCACTCTTCTTGGACTAATGCAAGGTTTAGAGGATGATCTAGACGATCAAGATGATATGGGAGACTACGATGAGGAAGATGACGACAACGCTGATCTCGACCGTGAGCATTCAGATAGCCACCGAACCAGAGGTGGCAGTAGTCGCGCGACAGACAGTAATGATGACGACGAAGATGATGACGACGGAGCCGGTGAAGATGAAGATGAAGATGACGACGATAATGAAGATGAGTCGGATCGAGAATCATCCATCAACTCATTTGCCATGTCTGGCTCGGGTGGCGATGGTCCTGCCTCTATGATCTCGCGTGATATTTCGGGATCGATGTTTGGAATGGTTGGTATGACGTCCGAGCTCTCAATCCGCTTCCAAGATCTTTTTTCCAACCTCAAGCAACGTGATAACCCAGACATTCGCATGGCTGCTCTTCGTGAGCTTTCAATCTTGATTATTATGTGCACAGAGGATATGTTCTCAGCCGGATTCTCAGCCGATCAGATTATTCGCGAACTTGTCGATATACTGGCTAATCCTGTTTACGGAGAGAGCGATCCAGAGTCGCCAATGATTGCGTGTCGCTGCCTGACAAATATTATGGACGCGCTGCCTTCAAGTACAAGAGCTATTGCTTTCAATGGCGCAGTTCCTATCCTATGCCAGAAATTGCTGGAGATTGAGTATATCGACTTAGCTGAGCAAGCACTCATTGTAAGCATTTTTTATTCTATTATTTCACACTTCCTAACAGTTTTTTTCAGACTCTTCAGACTGTTTCAGCAGATTATCCGGTTATTGTTGTTCGCGAAGGGGGCCTCGCGGCATGTCTAATGTACCTCGACTTCTTTGCCATCACTATCCAACGAACTGCGGTCACTATAGCCGCCAACTGCAGTAGAAATATTCCGGTTGATTGTTTCGCAACTGTTCGCGACGTAATGCCAATCCTTCTTAATGTGTTGATGGGCACGGATCAGAAAGTTGTTGAACAAGGTTGTCTTAGTGTTGCTCGGATTATCGAAAGTTTCAGGCATCATCCCGCACAGCTCGAATCTCTTGTGAGCTCTGAGCTATTACAGAAGATGATGGATATGATTATTCCTGGTCCGACTAATGTTGTTGGAACAACCGTTGCCGCAGATTTCATTAAGGCTCTTTCTTTTTGCGCCAAGGCTTCCCCAAATCTGACCTCGGCATTGCTAAAGATGGGAATTGTCGACACTCTGTACACAATTTTGACTGGCGTCAGTTCACCCCCAGACTCCCACCCTGACGATCAGGTTAGCAGTATTTTTATTATGCAAGCAGTCATCCACTGTCCGAAAGATCAGATGCTTACTACACTGAACGTAGTTTGCGAGTTATTGCCTGGTATTCAAAGGAGTGATCTCTCAGAAAACCCTTCATACCTACAGACAATGGATACACTTGGCTTTTCGAATCCCGAAGCAAATGAACAGCGATTTAAAATTCTTCAGGAATGCCTGCCGCAAGTCCGACGTTTTGTCATTATTTTCTTACCTGTTTTGCTGGATATCTACTCTTGTACTATTGATTTAGCAATCAGACAGAAGGTAGTCATTGCTCTGTTGAAGATGGTGTTAAATATCGACACAGATATTCTTTACGAAGGCCTCAAAGCGGCTCAATTTTCCTCGCTTTTGGCGTCAATACTCGCACAAAATGACCAGCCAAGTATCATCGTCTCTGGTCTACAAATCGCCGAAGCTCTGCGTCGTCGACTTCCTGATATCTACGCTAAGCATTTTGAACGAGAAGGCGTTGTCGCTGAGATCGAGAGACTGGCGGCAGATTACGATACTCATCTTGCTGATAAGAGTCAGACCTCTGATGGCGAAGGTGAGATAGCGGAGCCAAGTAGTGGAGAAGATGCCGAATACAGTAATGATAACGAAGACGAGCTTATGGAAGACGAAGAAGACGAAGACGAGGATGAGGACGAAGAAGGGGAAGAAGAACAGGAAAAGGAAAAATCAGGATTGTCAGTATCCTCTTCGATGGACCCTCGTCCAACATTGCATATTTCGTTGAACTATAGCTCGTCTCTCAATGTTTGGATTGCCGAAGCCTCTAAATCCTTTTTGAAAAAATATCGACTTCCTGATTCAAAGTCCGGTGCCGATGCCGCTTCAGAGATGAACGAGCTTAGCGCTCTTGCGAATAGTATAAAGGCGGGCCCAAATCTTGCTCAAACATTTCAAAATATTGCAGCTCACTTTAATAACGAGTCGTTGACAAGTACATCAAGCTACGAACTTCTCAACTCTGGAATCGTCCAGGCACTTCTTCAGCTTTTATACGACAATGAGGATGAAGAAGTTAAATTCAACTCGAGCAAATTGTTTGTCAAGGCGTTTATGACGGCAAAGGATGCTTCTGTGTCCCCTTTTAGCGTTTTGATTGGCAAACTCCAAGAATCGCTGATGCGATCGGAGAGGTTTGAAGTGTTTACATGTGATAGCTCTGGTATGTTATTCTCTACTTTGTTTTGGGAGATGCTTTACTTACATATTTGACAGAAGCGAATGAGAATCCCATCGAAGCAATGTCTGAACCAATCCGCCTGAAACTCAGTGCCGAAGACTCAGATAGCCCTCGCTCAATGATGACAGTCTCCATCCCGGCGATCTCGACATTAAAAACACTTGAAGATTATCTGCGTGCGCGGTTGAGTGATAGAAGTATTGGAACACCGACGGGAATTTCGCGCAGGTTTGGCGGCTCTGGACTTTTCGGCAATAATTTTGAGTCCTTTGCGTCATTTGCAGCTTCTGCTATCAGCACCGAATCCGGTTCGGCTATTGCTGATGGCGATGAGACCGAGACTGGCGAAAGTTCCTCGGCAGCGAAGGCTCATTCTGCGACGACTCCTACAAAAGCGACTGGTAAAGCAAAGAGCTTGACTGCAGAAGACTCTAACAGGGACATCGCGACGTCTGAGTCTGTCATTAATCGGCTGGAGGATTATATGACCACCACTGGCGATGGATTGAAGGATGAGACTCCTGCAGCCGATTCTGGTCTAGGAACGCCGATCGCGGCTCAGATCAAGCCTATGAGCCGTCGGGCGAGCAGCATATCAGAACATTTACCTGGAACGACGACTCCGAAACAGTCATACTCTTCAGCGCTGCAATCTGCTCCTCAGAACTGGCATATTGAGTTTCGAGCCGGCGGAAAGGTTATTCCGAACGACATGATGATTTACGGAGCCTTGTACAAGTATGCTGGCGATCGCTCGATATTCTCAAGACACTCGTCAGATTTTCAGTGCGTTTTGAAATACAGAAAAGTTATGGGTCCCGCTCCAGTATCCGAGTCTGCTGCTTTGAAGTACGGCGAGCAGTTCAAGGAGGTTCCAGAATCGTTGAAAGATGACAAGATTACATTTTCGATTTTGCAATTGCTTCGAGTTCTTTACCTCTTAAATTCAAATATTAAGGAGATGTTTACGGCTGATGAAAGCGCTCATCTGCCTGCGTTGCCAATCTCTCAATTTATCAACAGCAAACTGACCTCTAAGCTCAACCGACAACTTGAAGAACCAATGATTGTGGCTAGCGGCTGTGTTCCGGATTGGAGCAGAGATTTGACACGCCACTATCCTTTCTTGTTTCCGTTTGAAACTCGCCGATTGCTCGTTCAGTCGACGTCATTCGGCCATTATCGATTCCTGACACGCTGGAGATCGCGAACAGAGAAGTCTAATCGTCGCGATAGTTCGAGCTATAGTAGCCGATCTCGAGTACCTATGTTGCGCAATATGCGACAGAAGGTTAGAATTTCGAGAACGCAGATCTTGCAGAGCGCTCTCCGAGTAATGGAACTCTATGGCTCGTCGGCGAATGTGCTCGAGGTTGAATATTTTAATGAGGTCGGTACGGGACTTGGACCTACGCTTGAGTTTTATGCGATTGTGTCTCGCGAGTTTTCAAAGAAGAAACTCCGGATGTGGCGCGAGAATGAGTCTGACGTTCAGAGCCCATACGCGTTTGGACGACACGGGTTGTACCCTATGCCTATGAGCAGTAGCTACCTTGAAACCGACAGCGGCAAGGAAGCTTTGCGGATGTTTAGTGCCTTGGGTCAATTCGTTGGCCGCGCTTTAATTGATTCGCGTCTACTGGATATCAAATTCAACTCGATGTTTTTTGTACCCAAAGATGAGAGTGCGGCAGCTTCGCCGACACCGCTTGCGATTATGGATACGGTTGACGAGCAACTTGCCAACTCACTTAGATTACTCGAACGATTTGCAAATGCTAATACTACTATCATGGAGGATGAGTCTATGTCAGCGGATGAAAAGAGGGATACTCTTCGCGAGTACAAGATTGACGATGTTTCTGTTGAAGATCTTACTCTTGACTTCACATTGCCAGGATATCCAGAATACGAGCTCGTTGAAGGCGGGGCGGACAAATACGTGACTATGGAGACTGTGGATGAGTATGTCCAACTTGTTGTTGAAGCAACGCTAGGATCCGGAGTCGAGAAGCAGATCGAGGCATTCCGCGAGGGATTTTCGACAGTGTTCCCGTTTGCGGCGATGAGTGCGTTTACTCCAGAGGAGATGGTGATTTTGTGTGGACAGGTCGAAGAGGACTGGTCTTTGTCGAGTAAGTTTTCTCTTTTTCTATGAGATGAGGCTATTATCTAACTTTGCAAACAGCTCTTCTTGATTCCGTTAAAGCAGATCATGGATTCACTATGAGCAGCCGAACCGTACAAAACTTAGTCGAAGTAATGTCAGAATTCACAGTCGACGAGCGTCGTGCCTTTTTACAGTTTGTCACTGGAAGTCCAAACCTGCCTATTGGTGGATTCAAAGCATTGCTGCCAACATTTACAATCGTCAATAAGCCTAATGAGCCACCGTATACACCAGACGATTATTTGCCTAGTGTGATGACTTGTGTGAATTACCTGAAGATGCCAGATTACAGTTCGAAAGAGATGCTACTTGAACGAGTAACGAAGGCCGTACAAGAAGGATCTGGATCGTTCTTCTTGTCGTAGGCATCAATTCGATTTGCGTTGATTTTCTTTGTGGACTTTTGCTTAATTGTGTCATGGGTGTTGTCCATCGATATTGGTGTTAACGTTTTTTGCTTGCTTTTGTTGCTTCTATCTTATTAGTTTGTGCGGATTTTGATAGTGTAATAATATATCATCATTATAGCGTACTAAATTATTGAAACAAAATAAATAAAAATTAGCAAATAAAAATTTACACAATAAACAAAAAAAGAAAAAATAAGCGATGTTGACAGGATTCGAACCTGCAGCCTTCGGAAACTTTGATTTCGATTGGAACCGAAATCCGATGCGCTCACCATTGCGCCACAACACCATCGCAGTTGACATTTCCCAGCTAACTATTCAATATATACCGTAAAAAGTGATTAGTGAGCGTGCTTTTTAGAATTGTGTCAGCATATTTGAGAAGAGGCATTGTTTCCTTTTTAATGTTTTCGTGTGGTTATGGAACGGCAAGTGGTTATCTGAATGGAGAATGAAAATTGATGTGGCTTACACACTTTTTTTGAATATGACAGGTAGACATTATGAAAGCGTTGTGTGTAAGAGACAGAGAAGGATTTTTGACGTAGAATGGATTTGCAGAGCATTCCTAAGATAGTCTCGTGCGGAATAAGGTTATTCAGGAAAATATTAAAAGACTGAGTTTTGAGATGGACTTTCTGGCCAGAGAGGGATGGATGACGAACGGTTGGAACTACGGATTTGAAACTTTTTGTTTAAAATAGACTCGTTTATCAGAACTGCAGTCAGTGGTTCTCAAGAGCTGACAGTGAGTAGGCGAAGAAGCCGCGGGAGCCGGACTGGATTGTGGCAGGAATTTAGAGCAACCAAGAGAGTAAATAGAGCGCGCCTGTGCGGCGTGCATTTTTCATGGAAATCAGCGACGGAGTTGAGAAGCAGCGAAGCAGCGATGGAGCTGTGAGAAGCGCACGCAGGAGAACAGTGACGGACTGCTGCCTGAGAGCAGCTACAGACCAGTGGCTATTCTGCAGCGTGCGAGAATACCCAGCTCTCGGCACTCTCTCTTCACCACCAAGAATACCAGCCCTGTGGCGTTTCGCCGTGAACGCAGATGACTGACTGCTTTGGGACTGTGTGCCACACTGCTCGTGGATCCCACGCGCTAAACGGCTGTTCGCTGTAGGCAGACATGAGTGCAGACACCGTCTGCGGCAAAGACGCCGCCAGTAGCGACCTCGACTGCCCTTGAAAACACCGAATATACACGTATGTGCAATTAAACTGACTAAAGTGTTCTCGACGTCCATCAGCGCGACTGTCACCGTCTCCAATCACAGAGTGATTCGCGCGTGAGTTGTGGCTTGATCCGATCCCCGCTTGGAATTTTGCCTGTCCGGTCGTGGTCGCTTTCCTCGCCCATCACGCGCCGAGCAAAAGGCATCTCTCTGCCTCCTCTATCCTGTTGTCACCACCGGCAGGCCAATTAACTAGGACAAGGCCCTTGTGCTGCATTTACCAGCCTGCCCGTCAATTACTATTGCGTCCTTGTACATACTTTGCTCGTCCGTCTTTTCTGTTTCTGGAGTTAAGCTGGCTTCCTGCATTCAGTAGCATACAGGCGCCGCGCTTCACGTCGGGCATTCCACTTCTCTCGCGCTGTCGTCAACTCAACTGGCGCGTCTGATTTTTTGTCCAGCGCGCAACCCGTGTGTCTGGGCCTTATCACGGCAAGAAGAATCGTTAGATGGAGGTTAGTAGTCTGTTTTATTATTTATTGGTGTTTTTATAAGGCACACAGAGCGCGACACGCTGCTGTCCTTTGGGCGCGTTGGGTGTTTGGCGCCCTGCTGTGCAGATTTTGCAATGCTCTCTCACAAACGCTTGACGAACTGGCGAGCTGACTTTGTATAAATAGGCTTCTTCACCGCGGCCATCCCGCGATGCAAGTTCTATCGTTGATCTCTATGTACGCGACAGCTTTATGTCAGCTCTATCGAGCACATCCGACGACTCTTCAGTAAGCGAGTACTACGACGACATGGATGATGGCCAACAGGGCTCTTCTTCGCCTCCTTCGCCTGCTTCTCCTCCACCCTTAAATATCACGAATACCGCTCGGAGCAGCAGTTTATCAGTGAAGCTGCCATCACTCAGTCCGCCGCCGCCGTCTATAATGATGTCTCCACCCTTTGGTGCGAGCATGCCCCTTGAAAACATCGATTTGGAAGAACCTTCGGCGGTTGTTGCTCAGGAGAGATACAGCATACAGGCTCTCAAACGGATTTCATTTGATGCATCTACGACCTCAGACCCCGACTTACCCGCAACTTCTCAGCGCTCGCCCTCGCAAGCACCAACTTCATTCTCATCTCCGCAGCAACTTCAACCGCAGCCACAACAGCTCATCATCCCTCGGGCAGTCTCACCAACCGGGAGCGACGACGGCGCTTCAATTTCATCAACCGGAAGCACAAATAGCGCTACCTCGGCGGCTGATCAGGCATTACTCTGGGTTCCAGCACACCTACACCCTGCGCTGGCACCGAAAGAATGGCGCACGTTTGTTCAAGAGCGAGTTAGCGAAATCCAGAAACTAGCAGATCGAACTGCGTCCGCGACATCGGCCTTGCGAAATTCGTCCTCAACAAGCGATCAACTATCCGTCCCGGGCTCGAGCGATTCGCAAAATGGTACAGCAAGAGTCGTGCGTCGTAAATCGAAGCTCTCGCGCGAAATTGATACTTCGGTCGATATGCCTTCGGGATACGAAGACGGCGCAGATACACTACAGGAGCGAAAGTCCCAGGTTGAGGTTACCGTCTCTGATTTGGAAATGCTAGAGACATATACGAGAAAAGCTCGCTCGTCCTCGTCTTGTTCTTCGTCCTCTTCGCACTCATCGCCTTCTCGACCACATTTTCACAGTACCGCGACGTCTACAGCGAATTCAGTAATCTCGCCTTTGAAAGGTCGAGGACTTCGAAGATCTACCGATACCTCACGAAAACTAAACAGCCGCGGCGGCTCCACAAACACTACTCACTCTGGTATCGAAGATGAGGAAGAGTATGAACGGGCAGTTGGCTCTATACAGCAAGATACAGTTACACTGGCGCCATCATTACAGGCATCTCAACCGCCACAGCCGTCGCAACATGTTACTGTCGAGGATGGGAAGCTCAAACTTGATTTTGACGATGATTTTTGGTTTTTTGATGATCTTGATGGATCTGCCAAACCTGGAACTCAAGAGATGAATATTAGTGCTAGTGATTTGAATACCGGCGAAAATACCGAAGCAAAATTTCAAAATCAGAATTATTTTGGGCGGCCTGTGTCGATGACAACTTCGCAATCAGGTGCTACACCCAGGTACACTGGTGGATCTGTACCAACCAGATCTGCGTCGATGACTCCAATGACACCAGCTACCCGGGAGCCCGTCATGAATAGAACGAGCACGCTTCCTGAGAGTTTTTCAAATAATCGGTATAGCCGCACTGACAGTCTTTTAACAATTCCGTTTATCAATGCCGAGGAGCTCGATTCACACAGAACCGGGAAGAAGAAGACAAAGACGACTATTAAAGCAAGTTTTGGAAGATTGTTCACGTCTGACAAAGAAAGTAATGGCGGATTGAAATCGTCGATAAACGACGCGGTAAAAGCTACTTCAAAGAAAGTCTCTAGTTTTTCTTCAGGACAGTTACGAAGCTCTATTGGGTCGGTTGAAAACGCATCAAAAGGATCTCGCAGTCGAGAGTCGCTTGATTCGTCGAGTACTGACTCGAGTACTGAGGAAAAGAAGAAGGATAGCAAACTCACGAATATATTCCGCAAGAGCAAGAAGAAAGACACACCGAAACTCCAAGCGCTGGCACCGAAGCAGGCACAAAGTATGCGGAATAGTACTTCATCGTCCTCGCTGTCATCGATGATTTCGGACTCTATGCTTTCAGGCACGGGTATTTTCAAACGACGGTCGGGTAGCGTTTCGCCTCCTGTATCATCCCCGCAACGACAGCAGGTCTCGCATCCTCTTACGTACAAAGTACCAGCGGAATACACCGACAGTGACGAAGAAATTGAAGAGGAGACTCAGGAAGTGCAACGGCCGTACTACTATACGCGATTTCCACTGCACGTTGAACGCGCTATTTATCGCCTATCGCATTTGAAGTTGGCGAATCCGAGACGACCATTGCGTCAGCAGGTTCTTTTGAGTAATTTCATGTACGGATATTTGGAGACAATCAACCAGGATAGCCTGTACTTCCAACAGCAACAGCAACAGCAACAGCAGCAGCTACAACAACAGTACTATCGAGAATATCCATCTCAGCAGTATGGATATTCAGATGCGGATCCTAACTATGTGATTGGAGATGATGATTATGTGGATGCAGATGAGGACGATGAGTTATACGGTGGCTACTATGATTCCATTGACGATGACGATGTGAGTCTATTTGCTTTTAATGATTTTAGTGGGCTTGATACTAATTTGTGGGAATAGTACGTGCTGCCGCCATCAGAGTACGAAGACGAAATTGCGGAGCGAACAGAAGCTGATCCGAGACCTCAACTGGTCGCGACTCGCGGAACATATCCAGCGCAGCAAGAAACGTATTTTGAAAAAATCGAGCGCACGCAACGTATGCAGCGAGAACAGAAGGAACAAGAATCGAATAGTACACGGGCAAAATTAGCAGGCATACCTCATCAGAAGCCAGAGCAATCAGAATACAGATCAATGAATCATCAGTGCCAGCAACAGCAGCATAGTCAACAATACGTTAGCCGCCAGGCGCTATCACAGCCTGCGCAGCCGCGACAACAATCAGGACGATATCATACTAACAGCAATGCTCGCGTGATTGCTCATGATTCTCGGCCAAGCCAGCAAATGTACCACGATTATTATGGACATGCTCAAACGGTAGGCGGAGATTTCAAAAGATGAACGGAAGAGGGAGCAAAAATCTAGTAAATAATTTATATTGAGGAACTGCAGAGTAAATAGATGCGAGGAATAGGGAATATTATGCCGGCGTATTTTGTGTGTTATTTTGTATAGTTTATGGTGTATAAATTGTATTATAGCATTATGTACGTATTATAATTATGTGACATGTTAAAAAGCAGAACCGAACGCCGTACGATGAGTAGGAATGAGAACTTTTAGCGCAAACAGCGTATAATGATAAGCTATTTTTGCAATGATAGAGCAGCCCAGACGCGCATGTCGGCACGACGGGCGAGAGCAGCATCAGCAGCAGCCGAATTTGCGCTATGCGACGGAGGATTGGCAGTGTTTACAGCGTGTTCGAGAACAGAGGAGACAGGAACAGAGGGCGCTGATGGGGCGAGAGAGGATAAAATAAGCTCCATGCGCTCGCATGCTTGTTTAGCAGCCTCCGTTTGGGCGCGTTTGCGGTCGAGTTGATCTTCCATCATAAGGATGAGAGATTCGCGAGCTTGATGGGGACGGTATTCGTTTAGGAGATGATGCATGTTTAAGAGGATGGTGCGGATATCTTCGATGAGCGGAGGGAAGCGTTCGGGAGAGGTGGAGAGCACGCCTAGGAGTTCGAGATATTTGATGAGGATGGATCTAGTGAGGGTCGAAAGCTCGGAGACTCTGTAGGAGGGGTCTGCTGGGTCTGCCGAGGTCGAAAACAGTTCTTGGATACCCGATGCAGCAAGGGGGGGCAATGCATCGGTAGTCTAGAGGAAGGTCAGTCGGTGAGTAGGAGGTATGCGTGGGGAGAGGTGTGGAGAAGAGGAGTAGATCCCACACGTGCGAGAATCCAAGGCAAGACGCAGCCAGAGAAAGCCAGAGCCAGGCGAAGGAAGGCAAAGAAAATGCAGGAAAGGGGAAAACATACTTCCCAAGTGAGACCAAAGGAACGATAGCGCGGGCCGGGGGTGGGCGGCGGCGGCGGGTGAGGAGCACCGGGGAGGAAGGAGGAGTAGGCGGCGGGGGGCGGGGGAAAGATTGAGGAGAGGGAGGACTGTTCCATGGTATTTGTGTGATGAGTGATGAGTTGAGTGAGGGAGGAGTTGAGGAGCACAATCAACTGGAGCTATCTGATGCTGATACTGCTGCTGGTGGTGTTGGTGATACTGATCTGGTGGTGGTTGGTTGTGCTGACACTGGTGATGGTGTTGTGCTGTTTGTTGTGTAGTAGCGTGCTAGACAGCCGGCAAGATGCGCCGGCTGCGGTGTGTCTCGTGTGTCTCGCGCGGCGCACTGTGTGTCTCCCAGCCGCCCGGCAAAGCACGTGCCTGTCGGAACCAATCAGGGCAGGGGCACGTGTGCGATAAGACTGCGCATTCCTGACGCCTCGCCTTGCACTCGTCCGCCGTCACCACTTCCGCATTATAAAGACCCAACCAAAGCGACCTGACAGCGCTCGTCCGAAAGCTCTAGACTGTCGCGATTGCATAAGCACTGAAATCCAGCTCCAGTTTGAACCGGTCTTTGCTCTCGTTTCGTGCGTGAAAAAACCAGCCTGCTAGATCGTATCTCATCTCCTTTCCCTATTTGGATCGTCTGATTGCTGAGAGCTCCCTCTCTACTCACCACCATGTACTCCGTCCACACCCTGCACCGTCATGTCGAGCGGTCCGCTTCCCTCCTCCACACGTCCTACTTCATGGACTGGGTGTTTATCTTTATGCTCCTCGCCGGCTTCATCATCCTCACTCACATGAACCCCTTCTTCAACCTTTTCACCCTCGACGATCCCTCCATCCAGCACCCCTATGCCACCACCGAGCGTGTGCCCTCCATAGTCGGCGTCATCTACACAACTGTCGTCTCCGTCGGCATCCTCGTCATCTTCACCCCCTTCCTCCATCGAAAGAACCCCGCCCGGCTCCATGTTCTCAACGTCTCCCTCCTGTCGCTCGCCCTCTCCGTCATCCTCACCGAGTTCATCACCGAGATGCTCAAGAACATGATCGGCCGTCTGCGCCCTGACTTCATCGCCCGCTGCATGCCCGCTCCTGGAACCCCCCTTCATGGCCTAGTCGGCATCGAGGTCTGCACAAACCCCAACCTAGGTGTCCTCTACGATGGCTTCCGCTCCACCCCCTCCGGCCACTCATCCAACGGCTGGGCTGGCTTCGGCTGGCTCGCTGCCTGGATTGCCGGCCAGCTCAAGGTCTTCCACCCTGGAACCGAGCTCTTCCGCGCTTTCCTTGCCATCCTTCCTCTCTTTGGCGCTTCCTTGATCGGCATCTCCCGTATCGAGGACTTCCGTCACCACGTCACCGACATCATCTTCGGTGCAGTCCTTGGTTCCCTTGTTGCCTGGTTCTCGTACCGCAAGTACTTTCCTCACCTCGGCAACGCTAACTGCAACATGCCCTTCCCTCCCCCCGCCTTGAACTCCGACTCTGGCATCGACACCGTTGTCGAGACTGACTACTACGACTCTCTTGACGAGATGGAGGCTGCTAAGCATGGCTACACTGACTAAAGCATCTTCTACTGCCCGCCTTTCTTGTATGAATATAATGATATAAATTGCGTTAGTTGTTTCTAAATGTTTTGTTTTTCTTTATTCTTTTCTATATTTTTTTTTTTTTCAATTTCTGCATATCGGACTGCTTTGGTTCTACGGTGATACACTTTTTGTTGAGTGGGTTTGATGAATAGTTTGGGTTAGTTTACTTAATGAATTGTCAATTGTAGGTGTTTTTCCCATTTTTTTATTTATCCCGTTTTCAGATACAGTAGGGCTTAACGAAATATATTGTCCTGTATTTTTTCGTTGATAGTTATTTTCTGCTTCTATTTTGGAAACTTTTTTTCTGTATTCGTACTGGATTATGCATATGACTATGAATATATATATATATATGCAGTTATAATTACGACTAATATTAACTATCATCTATATACATTTTTGGCGATATATATACAACCAACAAAAGAAATCCTTAGGCCAAGCCTTATGCTGAGATCTTCACGTTTGTACCCTCATATTGAACAGGGTCAATAAACAGCTTGGTGGCATATGGATTGTAAGGATCTTCCTGGAACAAGCCGTACTTCTCATGTGTCTTTGCTTCCTCCTTGTAATAATCCAACAAATATTTCACCGTCGTAGCCCTAGTGAACACAGCGTCTGGGATAGGACGTCCAGTCAATTGACTCAGTTTCTTTGCGACTGCAAATCTAGTGTTGAGATTTTCGAGCGAGAATTTTGCGACATCGATTGATGGAACACTTTCCAGCATCGCAATCTGCGCAAACTTGTCTTGAGCCTTGTAAGGCTTCGTGCGACGTGGGTTAACCATTCCGTTCGATTCCGGCCATTCGATCTTCACAAGACCCAACTCGACGCCTACTGCAAGCTGTGCTAATCTGTAGACGGCCTCGTCGCTGTACACCGGTGTCCTGCTTTGCCAGACACTGAACTTGAATCCATTCAGCTGCCTTCTCCAGTTGGGCTGTTTTGGCTTAAGTCCAATTTCAAACAAGGTTATGTTTTCGTATTCTTGAGGATTCATATTCGAAGCTCCCGTCACCGCAACAGGTCTGATCTTGGACACACGGTGCACGAATTCCGAAAGCTGTAGTGGGTCATATTCGCTGGGTTCCTCCACGGTCTCGCTCACGGCATTGGATTCTATCCCACCCTCTGGCGTAGTAGCGACTGCTTTCAGCTCCTCCTCTTCGGCCTCGTCAAATTCAACCTTTGGCGCATTCGTAGCAGGCGCTGCCGGACGCTTCACGAAGGGAATATATTTCAGGAAATCCATCGCCATTGCCGCCCGACTCGAGTGCAGCGCTCGTCGCGACACGTACTGCTGTGTAACCGTCCTCTGCTGCAGACAACGAGCAACATCTCTGCCCGCGCTCAAGCGCAGCGGTATCCGTGTCGCCATTGTGCTTTTGGTTCCTTGCTGGTGATGCAGTAAACCAATTGGACTTGGATATTGCTGTGTTGTCGGTTGACTGATGGGTGAGTTCCGTACAAATAATTTTCGTGCGTGTATTAACATTTGTATTTATGGCTTTAAATGCAGCGCTGTTGTGTGCATTAAATTTTCAACGCAGTCTGGAGATTTATCAGACTTTCCAGCAACCACTCCGAATATCGTCCTGCTTTAACGGCTTTTGCTGCCAATTTTGAACGTATTTCTAGTGACGGGAACTAGTTCATAAATATATTGCACAAGGAATGGCTTCTCCTCCTCGCACTCGTCCTATCCCGAATATGCGCCGGTCGGCGTATGTCAGACCGTGGTATGTCACCGCAGTCGATATCGCCCATCGCTGCACAGTATTGGCTCTTGTTGGTGGAACGGGTACATTTTCGAATTTGGCTTAGGTGTGTTGAAGAAGAATGGGGCGTTGACTTTTGTTTCTAGTTTACTATACTGCGTTTACCTTCCGTATGCTGTATATGAACCATAAATACCGACTAGCAGACGAGGCAGTAAGACAACAGATGGTACACATTACTCTATATTCTGCACGCTCGAGTTATTTTGCTAACAATACTTTATAGGAGGAAGAGAGATTAAATGCGACCGGAGCTTTACTGCCTCGCGCGCCCGAATCAAAAGAGTGATCTGAATTTCATGCATTCTACATCCAAGGGGGCAGAAGTTAGCAGAACATCGAGTAAAGATAAAGAAAGAGATGTGACTTGAAGATCAACTAAGGATCTGGGATTGAGCTAGGAAGGGAGGCGTCTTTGCTGCTGTTTTTTTTGTAATATATTTCTAAAATCTCCGCTTCAACTCGGGATTATATGTTTGGATCTTTGTTGAATGGTGCTTTGGCTGATTGATCAGGAAGATGATTCATTTTCAGATGCAGGGTGTTTACAAGGCATTTGCTCGTCATTGATTTACAGGATCTGTGATTATCAAACAGAGCGATTAGTTGACTGGTGTTTGCGCTTATCGACTGACGTTCTTTACATGCTCTCAATTCTCTGAACTATTTTTTTGTATATACTACGATATCTATCATACATACTAAATGCATTTATCAACTCATAACAAGTACACAACAACTCTCATACGCCTGCTGATTGCACAGTACGCTGCTTTCAAGAGCCAGCCGTGCGGCGGTAGTTCCTGGAGCCGAGAGACCGACGATCAACGTCACCAGAAATCATTCCCAACCGTCAACTTCCTACACTACACACAGACTCACTTCCGCAATCTTTTTCGCTGAGAACTGGTAATTTGTATAGGCAGAGCAGACCATATCCAGCTGCGAATGGCATTCCGAGGCTGCTACACTGCGCGGCTAGCGCTAGGATCAGCGAGGCCGTCATTCTTGGCCTCGTCGCTCTTGCTCAAGGAATCAGCAGCTGTAGCCCAGAGTCACGTACAACCGATGAGGAGGAGCCAGCGTGTTAGGAGTCTATTTAGTACTAGAGGATTGAGCCATGTAGCCTCAAACGCGCGTGCTGTTACGAGATCTAACTACAGTCGAGGCGCACAAACCGCTATGAGCGATGAAGAACCACAATCTCACAATCACAGTCGTTGCCGCAGAAGCATACTTGTCATCGCATTCATATCAATTCCAGCGCTGCTATTCACAGACAACAAAATTAAATGTGACAGTGAGGTTACTGTGAAGAATTTTCCGACACTCGAAGAAGTCGACCAGGTTTCGCGGGTTGAGCAGACTCGGGAAGAGTACTTGCTCTCAGTATCACAAGACATGAGCGAACAACGACACGAAAAGAAAATACCCCAAAATTCATTATTAAGACGGATCTACACCTTCTTTGAAAGTATTTACGATTCAGTCGCAACTTGGGTTCGTTTTGCGCATCTGGTCTCGCTATTCCTTCCCGTCGCATTAACAGCTCCCGCCATCTTCTTCGGATCCAAGGTCTCCGACTCTGATAGCGAGAGAACCGGAACGTTATGGTGGTATAGACTGCTGATTTATAGTATGGAACTAGCTGGACCGACATTTATTAAACTCGGCCAATGGGCTGCCAGTCGCACTGACATCTTCCCACGCCATTTCTGTATCGAGATGTCAAAACTCCATTCAAGCGTGAACAAGCATCCATTATCAGTCACTATCAGCGCCATAGAAGAGGCCTTTTTTGCTCAGAAGTTTGAAGATATTTTTGATGAATTTGAAGAGGAACCGCTGGGAATTGGAGCAATTGCTCAGGTTAGTACCCCGATACACTTTCAGCGCGTAAACACGACCTGACATCAATTAGGTATACCGAGCAAAACTGTCCCCTAAAGTTTTGGAGAACGTGCCTAATCCCAAGGATCGCGAAAATGCATGGGTGGCAGTGAAAGTGCTTCATCCGCACGTCGAATCAAGAGTCCATCGAGACCTACGAATCATGGCATTCTTCGCCGCAGTTCTTGACTACATCCCTACTATTGAGTGGCTGTCACTTCCCGGTGAGGTTGAACAGTTTGGAGTTATGATGAAGCTACAGATGGATCTGCGGATCGAGTCCACGAATCTTTCAATCTTTCAAGAAAATTTTTCTAATCGCGAGAACATTCATTTCCCAGTCTCGTACTCGGCTCTTCTGCCAAATATGAACACTAAGCGTGTCCTTATCGAAGAATACGTACCGGCCATTCCAATGGATCGTTTACTGAGTCTACCATCCCAAGGACGTGGACAAGTTGAGGAAGAGATTGCTGATATGGGACTGAACGCGTTTCTTACCATGCTTCTGATTGACAATTTTGTGCACGCGGATCTTCATCCTGGTAATATCATGGTGAGATTTGTGAAAATACCAAAGTTGCGCGAGAGTATAATGCAGAAGAACCAAAAATTTGGACAATTGTGGAACCGTGACGTTTCATTCGATATCGAGGCGACAAACGCTATCACCTCCAAACTTTTAGCAACTAGGGATCCGCAGAAATTCAGAGAAATTCTAAGCCAGCTTGACGAAGATGGATATCGTCCACAGGTAGTGTTTTTAGACGCTGGACTTGTGACTGAGTTGAACGCAGTCAACCGCAAGAATTTTATAGATCTGTTTACCTCGATTGCGACTTTTGACGGATACCGAGCCGGAGAGTTAATGATCGAGCGATCAAGAACACCGCAGACAGTCATTAATGCGGAGGTCTTTGCGCTTAGAATGCAGCGACTTCTCTTAGGCGTCAAGAGCAAGACTTTCGCGTTGGGAAACATGAAAATCGGAGATGTCTTACAAGAAGTTCTTACTATGATCCGTAAACATCACGTCCGCATGGAAAGCGACTTTATCAACGTCGTTCTCTCAGTTTTACTCCTGGAAGGTATCGGACGTCAATTAGATCCAAACCTCGATATCTTCAAAAGCTCGTTGCCAATCTTGCGCAGATTAGGCGCTATATCGGCGATGAGCGGCAGCGCTGGCTCAGTACAGTCTGTGTCTTCGATGGTGAAAGTGTGGGTTGCGCTTGAAGCGCGCGAGTTTGTCACTGCTTCTGCATCAGATGTAAGTTCATTTCATTATCCATACTGTGCATGTAATTTTGCTAACTCGATGATTTTAGATCAAACGACTTGTCAAGTACGATCTGCTCTGCCCGAATATTTAAAATGTCGTACACACGACAGCTATTTAGATTATATATAGATCTCTACTTGGACTTAATGAAAGCCTGCATATCTAACTAATTACTTGTTTAAATCAAAATCTATATCCATATAAGTCTATCTATTTACCTCTATACATTTCAACTATTTACAAACAATTGTGGCAAACTGAAGCTGTCAGCACACAACTAATCCTCGCAAGAAATGAGAATACCTCTCTTCTCGCAATCTCGAGCAGAGAAAAGCCACCCAATCTAATCTCACAACCTTTAGTAGTATCGCCGAGTATCATTCGCCTCAGACTCGAAAAGGAATATTAAACCGCGGATACAGTTCATCAACAGCTCGGATTCTTCGGCGCTCATGGAGTGGCGAGCGGTGATTTTCTTACATAATTCGGTAAACAGATATTGAAGAAGCTAAATAAAAGATGTTAGAGATTGAAAATCAAAAGGACTAAAAAAGATACGTACAGCTTCAAAGTTCTCTTTCAACGTAAGTACCATCGGTGCTGCAATTTCGGGCACCATCGTAAAAGTAACCCAATCGTCAATCAAAAGAGCTCCCTCTCTTATCTCTGCAGTATTGCTAGACAATATGTATGGTATCATTCCAGTTCTAGTAGTATCTCTCAGAATGACCTGGGTACTATTCGCATCGCGCTTGACTTTCTCTTCGAATGAAAAGAGAGTGCCGTACTTCATAATAGAAGATTCCTTAATCTGGCCTCTATATCTATTGGCTCCCTCGGTTTCAGGGAAATTGACAGAGGACGGGTGCATAGCCGCATTGTTATCGTTCTCTGTGCGCAAATTTCTGATCGAAGCTTGCACAGCAATATTTGGATAAGTTCCCGCCAACACAAGCATCTTTGTCAATTCAACATTGAGAGAGTTTGTATTCAACTCTGGAGCTCCATATTCGCCTTCATAGCGGTTGCTTGGAGGCGTTTTCGGAATGATATGTCGTTGCTCAAGAAGCTCGACAATTTGCTCTGCGGTAGCAGCAGTAGTACGTAATGCGCCAACATGCAGGAAATTGCTATCAGCAAAATGATTGGCACTTAAAGCTCCTTCAGTGGCTCGTAAGTATCTCCATCTGCGGAAAGCATTGAGAGCAGCGATATGATCACTATCCTCTGGGCCCGAAAGCTTGCGTTTAGCCGCCTCAGCGAGCGGTTGAACATCCTTCATTGGCGAAAGGAAGATACTACGATTGGAAGCCAAGGCAGCGAGAATGACGACGATATCAACACTGCGGAACAAAACACCAAAGAGCAGCATTCGCGAAAGACCTGGCGAGACAGGACTAGAAAAGAAGAAAATGTTAGAATGTTTGTTCAGTGCTAAGAATGACCAAATAAAACTTACAGTAAAGAGAAAAATCGACCGATGGGCGTGATGTCACCTTCCGAACTAAGCGCATGGATATGCTTCAAGGTATCAATTGCATACGACACAGCTGTATGGTGAGGCGGCTGCAGTGTGCTCTGCAAGAAATCTTCAATGCTCTCTTTAATTCCAAGAGCCTTAGCCTCCAGACAAATCTGACGCAAATCTGAACGTAAAATCTCTGGGGTCGGCGTCTTATTGAGTAGACTCATCCGCTTCCTTGAAAACACACCAAAGTAAATACCGTTACTCACACGACCAGCACGACCAGATCGTTGCTTGATATTAGATTCACTAACCCAGTCAACCATCAACGTCGTGATCCTCTGAGCGGCAACAAACTTCTTCTCACGTTCCTTTCCACTATCGATAACGTATCGCAGCTCGGGAATTGTCACGGAAGTTTCGGCAATGTTGGTCGAAAGAATGATCTTACGGCATCCTTCAGGTACGGTTTCGAATACAGTGCGCTGAGCATTTTGGATACTCGAATGGAGAATGTACAAACGAACCAGGCTCCGGTCCGCAAACAATGTGTGAGCCTTCTGCTTGAGCAGTTTCTCGACGGCCGTGATATCTGCAATACCAGGTAAGAAGGCAAGAACTGATCCCTCGGGCTCCTTGTGGATGATCTTAACAACAAGATCAGCAATAAGCTCATGAGGCACGTAACTTTCGTCTTCCGGAGAAGCGGATATGAGTCCGCTGTCACCAAAGATTCCTGTAGTTTGCCAATCAATGCCTGTAGACTCCTCTTCCTCTTCTTCCTCGCCTGCTAGTGGTTTCTTTTCTACCAAAGCCAGTTCCCGATTTACGTAATTCTTCTGTAACCGTTCAGTTCCATTTATCACCTCCGACGGAGTGCCATCACCTAGATATGTGGCAATATCTTCGAGGAAGTTCATCTCAACTGGGAAAGTACGTCCAGGAACCGAAATCGCAGGACAATCCTTTCCATCATTTCTAAAGTAGCGCGCAAAAAGCTTGGTGTCAAGGGTAGCACTCATCAGCACAATCTTCGGTACATAGACATTTTCGCCAGCCCATTTCTTGTGAAGACGCTGTTTGATCACGGCAAGCAAGAAATCAATCATCATGCTTCGCTCGTGGACTTCGTCAATAAGGATATGCGATACGTTATTGAAGGCCTGATCAATATCAGACTGGATCTGACGCAGTAAAACTCCAGTTGTCACAAACTGGATACTTCCACCGACTCTGGCCGGCCTTGAATCAAATCTGACGAGATAACCGACCTCAGTTCCGATTTTGACATGACGCTCACTTGCTACACGGTCAGCGACGGAGGAGGCAGCAATTCGACGCGGCTGAGTTACAAGAACGTTAGCGAGCGCACCATTGCCTTTCTGGATCAAGTCGTCGAGGATGATCTGAGGCACCTGTGTTGATTTACCACTACCAGTGGCACCAACAACAATACAAACGTCGTTGTCATTAATCATCTCAAGAACTTCTTTTTGATATTGGTTAAGAGGAAGCTCGTTTCTGAGATTACGCATTGCAGCAGTAGCATCAGAAGTCATATAATCCTCATGCTTCTTGAGTAACGCAGCATTCAGTTCGGAAATTTTCTCTTCAGTCAACGGTCTACGACGATTGAACACGTTTTTGACTTCCTCCGCGAGCTCTTCCTCCGCATCGATTCTGGAAGCAGCACTGCGGAGAAATTTCCCAATGTCATTAGATACCGCTCGCATGCACCCCATCATACCGGGGTCTAAACGCTTGAAGATCGGAGGCAGTCTCTTGAGCAAGACACCATGTCCGGTTCTAAGATCCTTTACAAAGGATTTCCAAAGATCTTCATTGCGCTGCTTGATCACATACGCAGAGATTAAATACGCCGCCTCCTTAGCATCGCTACGTGCGTGCATACCTCGTACTTGACCAGAAAGTGTTTCTCCAATGTAGAGTTCTGCGGAAAAAAACTTGTTCTTTGCAGATTCTTTGAGTTCAACAATGACGTTGTCCAACTCAGCCACGTAAGTGACAAAGAGCTGAGCATTTGCTAAACTCAGCTCGCTGAGATCGTTGATGTAAACCTTCTGGCCTTCAACATCTTTAAAATATTGCTCAGCCATGTACTTGAAAGCCTTGCATGCAGCACGTTCAGCAGAAATGGCATCTTGGCGCGCGGCTGTAACAGCGAGGTCCTTTTCGGGCCATCGGATAGTAACCTCGTAGTTGTTCTTACTTTGCTTCGCTTGAAACTGAGGAAGAGAGTTGTAACGTAGACAGAGACCGAGCACATGCAGCTTTGCTCTCGGATCTTGACGGAGAATCGAGCTAGGGATGCAACTTGCAAACGCATCCCAATTGCAAAATCTTCCTCCCGGAAGTAGATCAGCCAGATTTAGATGGGGATATACGCCATTCATCAGATTCTCAAGAACTTTTCGGTATGCGAGATCGCGAGCATCAGCCTAAAAAAATTTGTATGTCAGTTTAGAAGCACTAAAAACGCATCAATAACTTTTTCCTGCCGTACCTTACTTCTGTCGACAGCAGATTCCGTGATCGGGTTCAGATTGAAGCCTGCAGGGAAAGAGAAGGTCGCACTTGCTCTGAATCCATGCGCATCTGGATTTAGTTTGACGCTAACCGGATAGCCTATACATGAGCTGTAAATTTTTTCGGCCGTATTTAGTTGTACACCGGCCGCATTTGTCTTCAAGGGAAAAGGAAAATTTTGGGCCTTTATATATGGCACCAGATGTTTGGCTACCCATTGATCTCTGGCCAGATTAACAATCCTCTCTGATGAAGATGAGTTTTTGTTATTCTCCCTCCTATTGTGAGAACCATTTTTGGGGCCACTTATAAAACCAGTTTTAGAGCCAGTTTTTTGAACATTTTTCGAGACTCTGTTTTTTTTTTTAGTCTTCTGCACTTCTCCAGCAGCAAAGAGAGGTCGCGTGGTGTGGTAAAGGCGGCGTGCTGGTTGAGCCGCTCGGTCGGTCGACGGCGGGCCAGAGTTGACAATGAAATAGTGCTGGTTGGGTTGACAAGCGAGGAGGTTGAAAGAGCGCGAATACGCAAGCTCAAGCGAAGTGAGAGGTGGGTTCGGTCGCAGCCGGCTTTGGACGCGTAGCGCCTGCGAAGCCTATATTGACGATATCAGCATGCTTGAACTACAGCGATTGGACACGTCTGCCGATTGACCTGACAAGACAAGGCAAAAGAGCATAAATACATACCAAAGTACCAAATCTCTTCATGGTTTCCGAAAGCCGCTGGAAGGATACTGGCAAGCCCGTCCACACGGGTGCTGTGCTGCAGGCGTGTTCGTCCCAAGTGGTATTCAGTCCCGATAAAAGACGTCAGCCAGTAAGTACGAGACGCCCAGGCGGCCAGCTAAGAAAGAATGCCAATTCAGACCACTTCCAAAGCACGCAAACAACCTGAAAGAGAGACAATTCCAAACAGACGCGAGCGTTGGTTGAAGACTGAACTGCTCGTGGACGTGTTCGACAGGGCTTTAGCTGGAAATTTTTCTGGCAAATGTCGTTTTGGGAGAAAAGGAAAGTTTGGGTACCCGACTAGGGGGTTTGGGGGGGGGGTTTAAAACCGGCCGGGTAAGTGAAGTTGGCATGCAACGAGCTGTGATGGCTGAGAACGAAGGCCGAACGGGAGTTGTTTTTGCGGGCAGTTGTAGTTGTTTATTAGTGAATAGAATATATACAAGCAATATCGCACTCTAAACACGCTCGCGGTGCCGGAAAACAGCACCAGCACAGCACTCAGAGGGGCAATACCGTGTTTTGTGACCCAAAATAACGACAGTAAGCAGGCCTGGTCACGCCTGGAAAGAAAAAAAATTGAGAGTCTAGTTTGACATCCTCACAGACTCTCCTGCTCTATCCCACTCCTGCTGCGAGTCCATCTAGAAATGTCCAACGATCAGAACGTGCCAAAGTCTTGGGAGCAGGAAGCCCAGGACGACTACAAGCAGCTGCCGCAGCAGGCCGCGAACCTCAACCTCAACGCGCCACCTAATGCGAACGCCTACGTTCCTCCTCAGCAACAGCAGTACTACCAACCTCAATATAACCAGGCGAACAATGCCAACAACTTCTTCAACAGCTACAACAGCAACCAGTATGCCCAGCAGCCGCAACAAGGCGGCTACTACCAGCAGTCCTACCAGCAGGGCGGCTATCAGGGCGGATACAACAACCAATATCAGAACAATGGCGCCAGATACAACAACACTGGTAACAACTGGCGGCAAGGCGCTGCTGCTCCCGCTGGTGGCATGTCCGTCAACGCCTCAGAGTTCAGACCCAGCTTTGCTTCACGACAGCAGCAGCCTCCTGCGCAGGTCCCCGTCGTCCCTCCCTCCCAACGCGCAACCACCAGCGCAAGCGGCTTGAAGACGCTCTCGATCGGTGGAAGCCAGCCCAAGGCCACTTCGACCTCTAACGGTCTAAAGGTCTTGTCGATCGGCGGCGATTCAGAAGCTAAGAAGCCTGCTGCTGAGCCGAAGGCTGAAGCCCCCAAGGCCCCCAAGGCTGAGATTAAGACCGAGGCTCCGGCTCCAGCTTCTGATGCCACATCCGTGCCTGCGGAGGAACCTAAGAAGGAAACTGCTGCGTCTACTCCTGCTGCCGCTCCTGCTGCCGCTCCTGCTGCCACTCCTGCTGCCTCCAAGGCCGCCGATAAGGAGAAGGACAACAAGGAGAAGGATCTGCGCGCAATTGAGATTGTGGATGATTCGCACAAGATCGACGATGAGACTATCGAGGATTTGTACGGAAAGGAGCATCTTTCCATCATCTTCATGGGCCACGTCGATGCTGGAAAGTCGACCATGGGCGGAAACTTGTTGTTCCTTACAGGTACTGTCGACAAGCGTACTATGGAGAAGTTCGAAAAGGAGGCAAAGGATGCCGGAAGAGAGAGTTGGTATCTGTCGTGGGTTCTTGATCTTACCAAGGAAGAGAGATCAAAGGGTAAGACTGTCGAAGTCGGCCGTGGATTCTTCGAGACCGAGAAGCGACGATATACCATTCTTGATGCGCCAGGACACAAGACATATGTTCCCAGCATGATTGGAGGTGCTTCACAGGCTGATGTCGGTATCCTTGTCATCTCTGCTCGTAAGGGAGAGTACGAGACCGGTTTCGAGCGAGGCGGACAAACCAGAGAGCACGCTGTTCTCGCCAAGAACCAGGGAGTCAACAAGCTCATCATTGCTGTCAACAAGATGGACGACCCGACTGTGAACTGGTCCAAGGAGCGATACGACGAGTGCACCGGTAAACTCGCGACATATCTGCGATCGCTTGGCTTCAAGCCAAAGGAGGATGTCATTTTCATGCCAGTCTCTGCATACTCTGGCGCGAACTTGAAGGACCGAGTATCGAAGGATCAGTGCCCGTGGTACGACGGCCCCTCGCTTTTGGAGTATCTCGACAATATGCCGATGTCTGAGCGCAAGATCAACGCTCCTTTCATGATGCCTATCGGTGCGAAGTACCGTGATCTCGGAACTATGGTCGAGGGAAAGATCGAGTCTGGTCACGCCAAGCGAGGATCTCAGCTTTTGCTCATGCCTAACAAGGTACGTTGAAACATCAATCTAATCTTAAGTTTTAGTGAGTCTTGGGCTAATGAATATACAAAGGTGCCTGTCGAAGTCCTTGCTATCTACAACGAGACCGAGAATGAGGCTCCTACTGCTATCTGCGGAGAGCAAGTCAAGCTTCGTTTGAAGGGCGTCGAAGAAGAAGATGTCCAGGTCGGATTCGTTCTTTCCAGCGTCGACCAGCCTGTGCACACTGTCACCACTTTCGAGGCCCAGATTGCAATCATCGAGCTCAAGTCGATTCTCTCGGCCGGATTCACCTGTGTTATTCACGTCCATACCGCGGTTGAGGAAGTTACTTTCCAAGCCTTGCTCCACAAGTTGGAGAAGGGCACCAACCGAAAGTCGCGTAAGCCTCCCGCGTTTGCAACCCGTGGCATGAAGATTATCGCTAGACTCGAGGTTGTCAGCACGACTGGATTCTGTATCGAGAAGTTTGACGATTACCCGCAGCTTGGCCGGTTCACTCTGCGTGATCAAGGAAACACAATTGCGATCGGAAAGGTTACGAAGCTTCTTAACTAAGTTGGCTTACAAAAGGCAGAAAGTGAAAAGAATGGATGGGAAAGTGGTTGAATGAGGAGCCATTGAGTGCATGTGAATTAAGCAGAGATGTGCACATGGCTCCGGAGGGTATATATTATAACAAGAATCTGATATCTATGTTTTTTTTATTCTTTTTCGTTTTTGGCGGTTTGAGTTTTGCGTTGTAGTTCTTTCTGTGAATTCAATGCAAGCGGGGCGCCACCTTATATGCTTAAGAAGAAATACATATGCTAGAAGAAACATTAACCAATTTCATTAAATATCTGTAGATACAACGCCCAAGACCTCGTAAGCTCTAAACCTTTGCAGTCAAAAGCTCCATAACTGTTTGTCCGAGATAAAAACTGTTTGAGCGCGCCACTTCGGCATTAATGCCGTGAGTGGTGTATCTGCCGTTGAGAGTGCTAGTGGGCACGTAAGAGATTGAGATGTCTTCGACTTTGCGTTTTGCTTCTTTGATTGCGGTGTTGATTATGAAGTCGTCAATGTACCGCAGGACGGCTTCAAATCTGTATTTTCGCTGGTCAGCGTAGGCTACGTCAAAGAGCTTATTTAGGGCGACGATGACGTGGGAGACGGAGGGAATGGTGAGAAGACGGCAAAGGCGAAATTTAGTGTCTTCGGAGAGGAGACAGGGATCGGCTGCGGATGGGATGACGCTGTCTGATTCTGCGCTGGCGCTGGCGTCGACGAAGAAGACCACAACGGATCGTTTGTAGGGGAGGGTCGAGAGTGAGTCTGACGAAGAGCAGCTGGTTGGAAGGATGGTAAAGACACGGCCATCGGCAGAGCTAAAGAAAACGCGTTGGATTTTGCTATTGTCCGGAACTGCTGTGTCACTCTTTTTCCTCCATCTGCTAAGTAGTGAGCGTTTATGCTTGAGAATGTATTCAAACATGTCAAAAACGGAATCGCCGGCTCCTAATGAGGTTGATCCCGACTTTAGAATCGCATACTGAAAATCAGAATATTCAATTTTCGGACGAGGAAAAGCGCCGTCTGCGTCTTCTTCGTCTGAGGACTCGTCGTCGGTGGGTGGAGGCGGCAGAGGGCGTGTGGAGTAGGTCCTGTTGAGGCCCAAGACGTCTGCGACAAAGGTCCATTTTCCGGACCCTTTATTGCCAATAATATAAACGGCAGTCCAGTCTTCGGGACGCGTAGAGGAAGAAGAAGGAGAGATGTTGTTTGCAAAAGGAGTTTCGACGCGCTGGCCGCTATGATCTGTGACTAGGCAGGTGCTGATACCCGGAGCACGACCTGATAGGATCTGAGCGAAAGAGGCTGATCGGGGCTGTATCTGTTCTTGAAGCGGAAGTGTGTATGGTGTATCGCTACTGCTGCTGCTACTGCTGCTGCTGCTGCTGCTGATACTATTACTGCGATTGCTGCTCCACCCGGGGCCGCGAAGAGGCAGGATCGCGAGAGCGTCGTTGTTGGCGAGGCTGACGACTCTGAGCTTTGTCTCGTCGAGGTTCTCATCGACCAAGCGCCAGGGTCCACGCCTGCGCGGGACGCGGATGAGTTCCATCGCGGCGACCTTGCTGTCTCTTGATTTTTATCGTGGAGACCGAGTAGGATTGCTATGCTGAGATGGGCGGATAAGGAAGACGCGACAGCGGATAAGGCTGCTGGTTGGGACAATAGTGACGGAGAGTCTTGTTCTGGGGTAGAAAACCCCAGTCCTCTAAATATCCGGAGTGCGGCCCGATTTGCCGGGGATCGGGAACGAGCAGCACGAAGCCGTGGATAAAAGATTACCCAGGAACTGACGCAGTCCGAGCTGCTGGAGCAAGTTTCTGTTTGCGGGCTTGTTTCTGGAGATAAAGCAGCACTAATTGCAAATAAACAATGGCGCAATCCGAGCCAAACCGTCGCAGAAGCGCTTCGAGGTCGCAAGCGCGGTCGTCGGGTTAGGGGCCGTCAGGCAGACCGGAGTGAGAACACAGCGCGCGCAGAAGAGCAGCAGCAACAGCGCAGCGAGAAGCCTTGTGTCTGAATATAGTCTGAATACAATATCTATAAAAGCAGCAGAAGAGCGAGAACTAGAGAATACAATTGCCCGGCTTCGTCTGGCAGGCTGGGCGGAATTTGGCTGTAAACCGCCCGAATCCACCCTGTCACCAGCACTTCTCTGTCTCCTCAGTCCCCGCTGTGCTTTGTCTACCTTACCATCAACTGTTCTCAAAAACTCTTCCCTTTTCTTAGCTGCTCATCCTCGCTCAGTCTCTCTTCTTTCTCTCTTCTCCTTCTCTCCGCAAATCAGTGGGGCAAGACAAGTCACCTGACCGCCCACACAAAAACCAGCCCATCGTTTCTCCGCTAACGGCCTTGAGCTGACAGCCAACAGCTGCCTTCATCTCCACCACATCCGCCTCCCGAAGCCCTCGGCAGCAGCAGCAGTAGCAGCAGCAGCAGCGCCAGCGCCCACTGCCAGCGCCAGAGTCAGTGCTCCTGCCAGCGCATCAGAACCCCTGCCTTCTGCGCCCCGGCCAGAAAGGTCTTCGTGCCGCGCGCAGCCCGCAATATTCTTTGTTCCTCAGCCTGATATGGCCGTCGTATCTTCTTCCGAACCATCAGCAGCCTCGGCATCACCAAAGCAGATCCAGGCTCAGGCTGCTTCTGCGTCTTCGTCCTCGGCTGTCGCTGCAGACATGCTCCCGAGCCCTTCAGCGGCCGCAACCGCCGCCGTGCTCAAGACCGCCTCCGCATCGTCTTCTGCCTCCCTCGCAAACAATCCCCAGTCGCCGTCCCCTGCACCCCCTCCGGCATCCCAATCACCCGCTGCTGCTCCTCTGTCATCAGACAGTTTGACTACTCATCCGCGGAAACGCTCAAAAGTGTCCCGCGCATGTGACGAGGTATGCCGTTTCTGTGTTCTTTGTAGCTGAACCTTGTAGCTAATTGCTCTTACTCTAGTGTCGACGGAAAAAGGTGACTACCCACTCCCTCGCCCAATTCCTCTATATCTCCCTCTTTTTTAGATTCTAATCTTTTCTAGATCCGTTGTGATGCAACCCTCGATGGCGGACCAGAACAATGCTCATCCTGCCGCCGAGTGGGCGAGAAATGCTCCTTCAGCCGTATACCCATGAAGCGCGGTCCGAGCAAAGGCTACATCAAAGAACTCGAAGACAGACTCAACTCGCTCGAAAACTCCTTCGTCGTCGACGGCGTACCAGGAACTCGCCGCAGCAGCGCGGTCTCGGCTGTCGACATGCGCGCCGCTGCTGGTGCCCCCGCCGTCGATTCGTCGGCCCCGTCCTCAGCGAACCCGTCAAACGGACACAAAACTAGTATCAGTAGCACCGGAAGCAATCCGTATCCTACTGGTGACTCGCCTAACTCGCAGTACTCGGGCTCATACGCGTACGCCAACTCATCGTCGTCGTCGTCGTATCATGTACTCGGCTTCCCGCGTACGCTCATCGGCGACCAATCCATGCCGTCGTCGATGCGCCCGCGTGCTGATTCGGCCCATTCACTACACTCCCTGCAGACTCCGTCGGGACACCATCAGCAGGCTTTACTGAACTCGCCAACTATCAACCTGGCACTGCCTGGGCAGAGGAAACGGGCGTTTTCGAGCACGATGGATTATTCGAACGAGCCCATTCGTATGCAGCAGCAGCAGCAACAACAACAACAGCAGGCGTCGCCAATGGCGCCAATAAGGCAATCCTCGCTAAGTGGTAGTAGTAGCAGTGGCCCTGGAAGCAGCGGTAGCATGCCGCATGCTGAACGACTGCCTTCGATCGACAGCTTCCGGTCGAATCCAAACCTGAACCAACTTCCTCCGCTACAGTCTCCGCACGCCACGAATCCTGCGCAAACTGATGAGCCGACTCCATACATGGCTCCGCCTAATGGACATAGTTCTCATTTTTGGAAACCGTCGTACGGTGGAAGTAGGCTTCCTGCTCATCGACCGAGTGAGATTGAAATTGGGCCGCGATCTCCACAGCCTCCCGTGAGCGGATTTGCTCGTCAACAGCAGCAAGGACTCAGTGTGCCACCGCCGCTTCCGCTACAGCAGCTACAGCAACAACCAACAGCGAGACAGGTGCATCGCCATTCCATCGGCAGCGGTATGACGGGCGGCCCGTATGCGTATGACCATCCGCCACCCTTGACCTCTTCCTCAGCCTCGCACACGCCGACTGACGCACTCAGCAGACGCGGTTCGGTCGACAACGTCTTCCCATTCGCGTGGGACGACGATGCGATCGACGCGTACTATTCGCACATCCACCCCACGATCCCGATACTGGCGCAGTCGCGGGCAAAACTGCGCGCGAGGCTTGTGAGCGCGCCGGCGTCGGTAAGGTCGGCATGTATTTACGCGTTGTATGCTCTTGTACGTGGGATGGTGCTGCATAAACGAAGCGAGCAGGATCTGCAGTATGCGATCCAGTATTTGAACGATGCGTCTGCGCACAGCAGTAGCGGTGTCAACAGACTATCGTTTGCATCGTCGTTGATGGTTACGCAGACGACCATCTTGCTTGCGCTGGAAACTACGAATCATGGACCTTCGTTCCTGGATAGTACTACGCGGTCGGTGTCGTCGTATCTAGGCGCGGCTGTCGGCCTGACTTATTCGCTGCGTCTAAACACTCTGAAAGCGTCTGCGTATACGGCTTCTAACAGTAGTGGCGAGGATGCTGCTGATCTTGATTCAGACGCTCAACTAGGCAGGCGGGTGTACATTGCGCTGTACACGCTCGATAGATGGGCTTCTGCCGCGTTGTCGCAGCCATTGATGATCTCCGACGACTCGTTTGTTCTCAAGTCCGACGACTTGCTCACTCTCACACCGGAAGCTTACCATTTTGTGCGGTTTTCGACTGTGCTAGGCCACGTTATTAGCTCGAGCTCGTTGCGACAAGCCGACGACAACGATAACTCGATGATCAGCACGGTGTCGCACAACCATATCGCGACGTTACTCCGGGGCGAGCTTGAGCGAGTTCGCGAGTCTGTGGATGATTTATGGGAATCCAAACCGATCCTAGAGATCACTTACTTGCATGTGAAATTGCTAGTGCTGCGATTGTTGCAGCATCCTGATCCGCTGGCGTTACTGGGTCCCGCTGTGCGGATTTTGGGTTTTCTAATGGCGCAAATTCCGCAACACTACAACGTCAATAACAGCAACGGCGGTGCGGGCGCCAACAACGGAAGTATGGTAACCAAACAATGTCTAGTTCCGTTTGGTCATCACTTCCTCGTGCTTGCGACCGAGACGCTGCTGGGATTAACCGATATCAGCGAGACGCGCGAGGAAGCGTGGCGCGCGCTGGACGCTCTCCTTGATGTGTTTTCAGCGTGTCCGTCGTCTATTTCTTTTACCTCGTCATCAGGCGGTGGACTTGTCAGCGTTCTCGAGTCGTGGGAGGGAGGTGTCAAACGAGCTATCGAGAATAAGAAGGGTCGCACGACGCGAAATTCGATTTCGACAGGACCTTTGCATCCGCCGCCATCCATGCCGGTCTCTATCGCCCCGCCATCGTCCTCCGCGTCGCCGGTGTCCGTCCCTGTAGGTGACATATCCTCTGGATTGGAACGTCTCGCGTCGATAGCCGTCGGCGAGAGCACAAACGACGCGCCTGGCGGGCTGAGGCGTGGTTTACTGGCAGCTGAGAATGATCAGTTGCGAAGTGTAGGATATCTATGTGTGCTCAGATACTTAATGTGATTTCTTACCACAAGATTGAGGAGGTGGGGTTGGGGTGTCAGTACGGGCGGGTGGTTTGCATTATGTCTGATTTATGAGATGTGAGTATAGGGCGAGGAGTATGTATCTATGGTGTCTATGTTTAATTTTTATTATCTTTTTGAATTTGTTGTTTTATGTATGGATGGATGGCAACCTTTCCCGACTATTCTTTTATTTTTCCGCAGAAGGCATTTCATTCTTTTTTTTTCTCTGTCGTGTACATAGTGTTGTGCATTTTAAAAGTTTCGTCTGTCATTTTTTTTGTGTACGATCTACTTTGTTTTGATATGTGTTTGTGTGTGTATTTCAAGAAGGTAACTGCGTAAAACTTCATTTATTGGTACTCATGTAACCTGACTAAACTACCGCTAAGACTAATATGCCACTGCTATATTTCCACACGACCACCATTACACAATAACGAGGAAATATACTGTTTGAAAGGAAGCAGGAAGAAATAGCGAACATGTACTACGAATATTGGATGTTTTGCGCGTGTGTTGGGCAAGATAGGAGAGGTAGAAATATGCGATATTGTATTTTCTCTAGGTCGTGTGGTTGAAAGTTGGTTGAGAGGCATCTGACAGGAAGAAGAGTTTTTCAAAAGGAATTTCGAGTTTTATGATATATCTTCTTTTTGCGGGGTATGCTTAGAATTCAAGGGGGACGCGAGTGATTAATTAAAACAACATGCCATTTTCAAGATAAATGATAAAAAGCGCCTAGTCAACACTGAGTATCTCATGAGCTAAATCATCCTTTTCTCATGTATGGGGTAGATTTCGAGGGAGTCGAAGTGATCAGTGTAACAAAGCGTTTGAGAAGGTATTTTGTATTTTGCATGGGGTTATAACAATTTCTCACGTATGGTAGAATTTAAGGGGATCAAAGAGGTTGAGTGGAACAGTCTGCTCTCTCAAAGATATCTCATCAATGGTATAAATCCAAATTATAACAAGCAACAAAGGGATAATTCTTATCTCGTCCGTTGTTTTTCGAATATGTTTTGCGAGCTTTGTAATCATCAGTCATCCTTTCAAAGACGACAAGAGATCTTGCCACAACAAGGCCTCACAGGAAAGAATAGCTCAGATGGGAGAAGGCTAGCGCGAAGCAAGGACTTGATATCTGATAGCAGACGTATACAAGACGAAACATAAGAATTCGCCAACAGAAGGACAGTACACGCGATTAGAGTAAATGTCGCGGATCTTTCCGAGTCTCAATATTATAAGAAAAAAGCAAGCTACTATAAGAAGAATTACAGAATGAGAGGAGATCAAGGGCCGCAGGTGATACTCCGGGCAGAGCCAGCAAGAACGAAGAGACTATCAGTGAAGGACAATTTCAGGCAGAGCGAGAAACAATGCACAGAGGAGAGTAAAGAGAGGTTTGACATGAAATTGGCAGACAAGTCATCATATCTGGGGAATGCCAAGACGAAGACACGGCCTCACAAGCAATGGCCACGGAGGCGTGCTTGAGTCACGCGATGGAAGAGCGGATTGTGAGCAGCTTGAAGGAGGATGGTAGTATCCACGAATAAGCTGAGCAACCCGTAATTCAGGTGAACAGCGTATGCGAGGTTGGCCCACCGCCACTTGTGATAAAGGGATGAAGCAGCAGCAGCAGCAGCAGCAGCAGTAGAGCAGAGCAGATGCAGGATATCGCGATCTTGTATTCCCACACACAGCACACACAGCACACACAGAACACCGACAGGTCGCAGTTATGCAGCCCGGCCTGAATACGTCAGCGGCTTGCAGCCAGAATCGACACAATACACCCACCTGCAACGAGGCTTGCGCGTCACAACAGACAGGCCCGCGCGACGAGCGAGAGCAGCGCAGACAAAGCGCTTTAGACAGATTGCGCTGGTTTAAGGTTTCGGCGGCACCGGCAGCGATGTCCGCTGAGTTAGTGAGCTGCGGAAGATTAGTGAACGGATTCGTGAGATGAACAGCGAGCAGCAAGCAGAGAGAACAGCGACGGTTCGTGATGGTTGGTGTTCTGCTGCTTTGCTGCGCTCTGCGTGCTGCTCTGCGCTCTCCTTTCTCTTGCGTGCGCGCTTGATCACGGCAGATTCGCTCTTTGGTCGTGCTTATCTCGAGCCGCCACACTCGCGTTCATCCCGTTTGTGGAATAGCCCAGATTCGCGTAGCCCACTCCGACGAGCCCTTCAGACTAGTAAATTCTGAAAACGCAGGTCACTGAGGAAACAGGTCAGCAGCAAGGCGGGGGATCCCCCTGCAAGCGCGTTGTACTATTGCCTGAAACGGCAATATCTTGCTGAGCGCACCGCCTATCGCCACTCGCGTATCGCCCAGTCGCCCAGTCAACACAGCAGACACGGGCTGGCCAACGCCCAAGTCTGCCGGTCCCCGTGGCAGAGTCAAGCAAACATCAAGACCCTATGAAAAAGCACGTAGATACCCAGCCAGCCAGTGAGATGACGACTGCACTCGGGGAAAACGTACCTGGGAGTTTTGACCCTCTCCCGTTTCAGATACGCCGGAGAGTCAGAGACGCGGTCTGGTTCCTACTTATCCGAGCAACGCAGTTCGAATCACAACTGATTGCGCTTTCACGGCGGCTGTGAATGGCTTCCGCGGGTGCTTGTTCAGTCGCAGCAGTACTCGTCTTCCAGGACAGCAACACATCATCATCATCAGCATCGGTAGAACAAACCAATCAGACAATCGTCTGCCTGAACTACGCAGCAGACGTCCGCGACGCCGCTGCCGCCCCGCCCCCGAGAAGCCCGCAGTGGAATGAAGGATTACGATGCGAAGCCCCGGCTGTGTGTGTGCGCTTGTGCGCAGCGATATCGGCCAACTTGCCTCGGTTTGGCTGCTTTCTCTTCTTACGTAAAAATTACACACTCTTTCGGGGATAATTGTGTGTTTGTGGCATTGCTGTTTACAGAGCTGTGGGTTTCTCAATAGAATATGTCTAGTACTTGCTTCCACCCTGCTTTAACGACAGACTTCGGAGTTAAGACTCCTGCGCACAATCTGATCTTCAGCATCAGAAAACATCCCCAGACACATATACTTGGACTAAGAGTTCATTTCTACTAAACTGTACATGAAGAGACATTTTAAATCCAACCGATGTCTCTTAACCGCTTCATACCGGAAATATTTCATTTGTCACCTCAAAACTTTTCAATGCTCTTGAATCGAATGCAAAAAACGTCTACTGTTACATAAAGCATACATGACCGCAAACTGAACAAAAATAAAACCAAAAAAAACATAGCAATTCATATAGGCGCCGATAAACTCCTAGGAAACAAAAATAATACACAATAAACAGTCAAGGCTGCACGGCAGACGAAATAGGACTGTTCAGCCCGATTCCGCTAGGCGCACGGTACATTTCATCGTTCTGGGTCGCGCTCGCGCTAGCAGTTTGCATAGGAGCAAGGATCTGCTGCTGTTCGCGATGTGCTTGCTGTTGCGGGGGCTGACGAAGATGATGAGGATGCGGTTGGTGAAGCACGAGGGGCTGCGAACTGTAGGATAGCTGTTGCGACTGTTGGGGAGACATTTGCTGGGATGTCGAGAGACGAGCGGGCATGTACAGGTTGCTCATGTAATAGCCGTTGGAGGAGTTTGCTGTCGGCATGGAAGCAGCCACGCTGAAGGCAGAGCTTCCCGAGGTCGCAGGCGAAAACGCAAAGGGGTCCAGGGAACTGTATCCTGCAACAGAGTCGTCGCCGTAGGTCGCTGAGGCGACAACCGGATGGTGCGGGTGGTGGCTGCTCATATAAGACGGCTGCGAAGAAGCCGACCGGGCTTGCAAAAGAGGCTCGGTCTTTGGCACCGCGTAGGATCCATAGAGGGAGCTCGAGTCAGAGTCGTAGTTTGGCGCTTTCATAACGGACGAGACAGATGAACTGACCGAGGACGACCGGCTGGCGACGCTGTCAATGCTTGAACGCTGCTGAGCGCCGTAGGGCGATGCCGCAGCAAAGAAGTCACGGGTGTAGAGGGAGTCTGAGGATTCGTAAACTGATGGCATCTCAGGCAGGAGCGGGCGGTGCGGGTCGGCTGTTCCGTAACCAACCATGGGGACTGCCGAGGACGGCGAAACGGCGGTGCCGGCGGCGGAGACGAACGGGTAGCTCGAAACATCGGACGAAGAGTAGTAGCCGTCGCCGGACTTGATGGCGTGGTGGGAGAAGGACGAGGTTGCGGGCAAGGACGAGGGGGCTGAGTAGTGCTGGGTCATGAGAAGGGGCGGCGACGGGCCCGGGGACGGGCTTGCGCTGGCAGTTTTGGTCTTCGAGAGCCTGCGCGCGGAGGCAGCTGCCGCGCGACCTGCGTTTTTGAGCTTCGAGCAGTCGCAGCCGCCGCCGTGGGAGCACTGGCAGGCGGCAGCGGCGGAGGACTTTGAGATTTTCGCGGAATGTTTCGAGTCGCCGGGGCAGTCACATTTTGTGTGGAGCGCGTGGTTGCGTCGAGCTTCGCGGCAGTGCGGGCACTGAGAGACGGGGCGTCCTTTTGGTTTGATCATGGTGAGCGGGCGGTCTTTGTGGAGGCATGTGGTGACGCGGTGTCCGCGGATGCAAGTCTGGAGTATGTTAGAGGAGAAGTGAGCAGAATATAAACGAAGAGCGTACCTCGCAGGCGTATTTGACGCCGTCAATGAAGACCATTGTGGATGCGTCGAGAAGAGCTGAGCAGAGAGTAGTTTGAGCAGTCGCAATGCAGAAAGGCCTAGGCAAAAAAAAAGACTAGCGAGAAGCCGAGTAAAACACAGCAAAGCAGCGCGCAGAGCACTATGAAGCAGGCTACACGTGCTGAGTAGATGGCATTTGTGTGCAGGATTTTGGTGGAGCAGAGGAGGAAGAAGAGGCGGAAGAGGAGGAGTGGAATATAAGCGACTGGGTTGATGCGCAGAGCCAAGCTGAGTAGTGGATTTTCCTGCGGCCGCCCGGCCAAAATAGAGTTTTGGAATGGTCCTGGATCACAGACGACTCACAGATTGGAAACAAGGTTTGGTATCCCAGCGCCACGCGGAAACGGCAGGATGATGCCATCAAAAACTCTGTTTTACACTATTTTAGCAGCCATGGGATTGGTATGCTGTGGTATAGTGCAGTGGAGTAGAGTCGAATAGTGCAGTATAATAGCATGGCGGCATAGAGGAGTAGTGTAGAATGGTAGCAGAGAGTAGCAGTGCAGAGCGGTTTGGAGAAGGACAGGATCCAGGGCCTGCCAATAGCTTGGCGACCAGCTTGGCGCGTGGATCAGATTAGGAGCTGTTCAGAGAATTCATATAGTGCTCAGAGTGTTCTGGCTCTAGGAGTATCTACGGCAGCAGTGAAGAAGCAGCGAGTATTTAGAGAGCAGGTAGCAGTTGTGGTGATTATGTAGTACTGCACAGCGACTGTGGAGTCTTTAGTGACTGTCCAGACGCTGTCGGAACAGCACAAGCAGTCAGCATTGCAACTAGACTATCATACTTACAAGATAGTACTGTACTGTATTACAGTTACATTATAGCTACGGTATTGTAGTGAATATGTATCGTGTATGTTGCACGTTGCATGTGTATGCAATAGCAGTCCTGGTCATCACGCGAAAACGACAGCGACGCTGATCCCGCTGCTCTGCTCGCGGTCTGCTGAGCATTTCATGGAATCTATTTTCGTCCTCCTTCAATCGTATTTAACTACTACTAATAACAGTGTGATCAGTCCATCTATCGAGAGTAAGGCGCTGCTGTCTTCTCGTAGGGTAGACAGTCTGTCGCCACTGCTACTTCTGAGTGCGGCAACTACACTGCTATACTGCAATACTGCTATACTGCATTAATATACTACACTACAGCAATTCACCACTGACATCGCCAAGTCGCTTGAACTCATCCCCTGGCAATGCGTCGTCATATTTGTGACTCAGTTAATCGTTATCTGTGACTAGGATCACAACAGCTCACAGCACAGCAGCACTCCGCAGAGAGTCGCAGTGCGGGAACAGCGACAGACTAGTAAAATAGGAGTTTAAAGCGGATTAAAATAAAAAAGAAGGGTACTAAATTGATATAGAATATCCCGTGGCGGCGGGGGTCGAAAACGAGCAGTCGGTCCTGTCTGCCTGTCGTGTCGGCTGTTATCACCACTCTGCTTTTCTTCCTTTATTCCAATTCCACACAACATGCAGGTATCACTATAATACAATACAGCAACCGCAAACAAACACAACAACTACAAGCACTACAATAGTACAGCAATACACACATCTCAATATCGTTCTCCGCCGGTGGCTGCTCCGACGCTGCCAAAAGCTTGGCAGGCACTGCCAAAAAGCTTGGCAGAGCTTGTTTTGCTCGTCTATTCTGCTGCTTACTCCTTGCTCGGTCGCTTCCGCTCTGCGCATTCTACACTCTACGCTCCACACTCTACTCTACACAGCATAACTGTTCACTGCCCTGCGTAATAAAACTATTCACTGCTCTGCTCTTCATGCTAATAAATTATACATTCGCCGATCCAGCAAGGTCATACACACCCACACACACGCTCGCTCTCTCTCTCGCGGCAGCGAGTCACCCACAAACTTACTTCGCCGTATATCGCTCTCACCGCTTTGTCTCTCTTATCACTCACTACACAGCCTCACGCGCGTCCGCCGCGTCCGCTTCGCCGCCTAGGACGCACCGTCTTGTTATGCAACGGACTGCTCTCCTCGCGCCCACCGCGCACCTCCAGCGACCGCAGCCGGTCGAGCTCCCACGGTGTCAGCTGCGCGGACGAAGGCGCTCCTGCCTGCTGCTGCTGCTGCTGCTGCTTCAGTGGTGACGACGACCGCGACCGCGCGCTCCCTGGCGTCATCGCTGCACCGCTCCAGATACTTCCTAGCCGGGTATATCCACCGTGCCCTGCCACGGCCGGTCCCAGGGGCGGGGGTGGCTCCCCGTCTGCTATCCGCGCCCTGCTCTGTAACCGCGCAGGCGAGCCCTTCGTAGACGAAGATGCCGCTGCAGTGGCAGTCATCGGCGCGCCTGTTAAGGGGGACGTAATCCGGCTACTCCGCCGTCGCCCACTGCTACCTGCCTTCCCACTGCCGCCTACAACCGGCGTCGAGTACCTGCTTCTTCGCGACCCCCCGCTGCCTGTAACCGCTGCACCTGCTTGTCTGGCATCTGAAAACCGCGACTGCAACCCTGGCGACGGCGCTGGTCCAATCGGATCAGACATGTCTCGCATAACCCCCGTCCCGCCGCCATCTCTACTACTTCTCCCGCTGTCGTCGCGAAGATACAGCGAAATCCTCTCGTCTGAAATCGAAAACACAGACGTCTGGTCGTTCATCTGCAGCGCCGACAGACGAATAAGGTACTCCAGCAATGCTAGTGAGTTAGTCGACGCTTCAAATGGCGCAGCGGCCAGCCCTCTTGTATGTGTCCTGCTGGGGGTAACTTGCTCTGCTTGCGCTGCTTGCTCTGTTTGTGGTGGCCTGAGTTTTCGCGCCATCATCGACTCAATATCAGAATTGCTGAGAGACAGCCTTGAAAACGCAGATGCCAGCGAGTTGTCACCTAGTAGACTACTTCTCTTGTCCTTCTCAGACTTTGCTGTCGAACTCTCCTCATCTTCCCACGCGTCCTCATCGTCGTCATCAGCCTCGCTTTCCTCATCGCTGTCTGCGTACAATTCAAAAGCAAGCCATTCTGTATTCGACGGTAAATCAACCCGTCTAGCATCCTCATCTCTCGCAACATATTCATCATCAGTATCCGTGCTATCTTCATCGCTCTCCTCTGACTCCTCGTCTCCGTTAAACATGAAATACGGCGATCGATGTAAAAATGCTTTATTCAGCTTCACAACAAGTACAGGCGACACTGCTTCTTCAATATCAAGTAGTCTTCCAGAAGCACTGAAAAAGAGCCGCGTTACAATCGACAGATCTATTGTTCGAGATTTTCCGCGGATCCCGCCTCGCGGATCGCGTTTGGGTGTCTCGTTATCTGTTGCAGATAAATCTTCCAGTTCGTCGTGGTATCGTCCGTCGTCTAGATCCTCGGTAATCACAATCTCGTACTTGTACTTTAACTGAGAAGCCATGTGCTCGGCTCTGCTATCCGACTGCTGTGAGGCTTTTGTAGATTTTCGCGGCGTACTGCCCCGTATCACAGGGACTCTGAAGATCTCCACAAAACACTTTGCGTGCTCCTCTTTCCATGTGATGTCGCCGGCTGTAGTCGTATGCGGTTGTCGTGCAGTCCCGTAGAAAATGGTGTACAGTTTAAGCGAGAATGTCGGACCAACCTGATGTCTCTGCAGTGGATCATTTGCGTGTGCCGAGTCAGCTACCAACAGAAACATTGCCGCCTGCAGCAGTCTTGCCGGGGACACCATGTCCGGCAACGACGCGGTGACGTTCGCGCCCGAGGTCGTGATCGCGAGCTGTAACAACTGCACTGACTCGTCGATTCGTTGCAGTAAGTTCAGCATGTACTGCTCTACTTGTTTATAATACTTTTGGCGCTCGGATGGGGATTTGGCGAGAGAAATGCGCTGGCTGGCGGCTTCTACTTTCTCATCAAACTCGCTGATTTCTTCGCGCAGTTCTCGCGTGAGGGCGACTGTGCTCTGGAGAAGTGTGTATCCACGAGCATTCCTGGATTCTGTTAGTACATATGAGTAGATATATCGAGGATACTCACAGAAGCTGGATCAAATCAATAGAAGGCGTGATGATGTTTATCCTGGTCTTGAGTTTCTTCTTGATCTTCTCCAGCGACAACTTCTCTTCCTCAGGCAGTTTCTACTCAACGTCAGTCTTCCTCTTTATATCTGTACTCAAAACGCACCTCTAAAAACCTGGAAACTCCTTTGATTGCGTATCCTGAGACCAGAGTGATTCCAGAGCGAATCGCCAGCGTCATTGCCTGGCTGCCTGCCTGTGTTCATGTTAGATCAGATACGTCGCTAGTGCGGTGTTCTTCACTCTCACCCGAGCAAGGATGTCCTCCATTGCGACGAGAGTACAGACTATCTCTCTCTCTTATAATCCTGCTCAGTCTTTGATCTGCTGGATAGCAACAACAACGCGTGAACGTGAACCAGGGCTCAGTCACGTGTCTGAAGGTCGCGTTCCTCGGTGACGCTTAACTACGCTAAACACTCCTTTCTGCTTTCCTGATCTTCCCGCGAGCCCGGACGCGCTGCCTGGTCTTTTTTGCACAAAAGCAGCTGTTTGGATCTTCTTCTGCTGCCTTTGCTTACTCTTGCGACCGGGGCGCGGACTGCTGGTGCTCATCTTTCGTCGTCCTCGACGCGTTAGGCCATCCCCATTCCATATCCTCCGCTTCTGCCGCGGTCATGGCCGCCAACTTGCCTCAAAACTCGTCCTTGGTTGCCAGATCTGTGAGATCTGGGCGGCTGGAGAATTCGGGTGACTTTGAGAGCATTTCGCTTGACGACGACGCTCCGGCTCCCGGACGCTCAATGCCTCGAAAACCGTCGGCGAGCCCGGCAGCGCAGTTCTCGGCAACGATCCCTTCACGACCGCTCTACATTTCCAATACAAGCCCGACTGGGGCGTCCTCACTGCTGATTCCGCAGCAGCAGCGGCCAATTGCCTCGCGCAGGACTTCTGAAGGCCGTAACTTGCTCGCCGCGAGTCCCAACACATCGCCAGACCTCGGATCATCCGGCGAGTTCCCATCCCGTAAAGTCCTGTCTCCCACTCGGCGTTCTTCCTCCTACGCGAACATCGGACGATACGCTGCCTACAGTCAACCGTCTCCGAACGGCAGCCTGACGATCTTGCACGCACCGCCGTCGCCTACGCTTTCGCCGAACCAGCTCTTGCCGTCTGGCGTAGGTGCAAACCGCAAAGCCTCGGTATCAGATATCGCACTCTCGCGTCCGACTAACTTCGCAGCGCGCGGAGGCGATGGCGGCCTGAACATTCGGTCGGCGCATGTGTCGCCAAACCGCATCTACAGCCAGCAACCGACCGCCTCACTCTCTCCTCCTGTCAATGGAGGAGGAGTCTATGGCCGTCGCGCGTCAGCCGACGACGGAATGCGTCTCCCCGTTCGTCAACCGCGCGAGTCGCGCCAGCTATCGCGCACTTCACTCACGAAATCGCCTACACTTTCTACCGCAGCTCCCGGCGCCGTGTCGCCCTCCCTAGACTACGACTACGACTCTGAGCGGTCCGGCGATGACGTTGATGTTCCTGAGGACATTATCTTCTGGAACGTGCCTCTCACTCCTGATGTCAAGCTGGGCGGCGGCACGAAAACGCCTACCCCAGGCAGCATCCCTTCTCCCGAACGCACAAACCGGTTCAGCGCCTCGCGAGTCAATACCGGGCGCAACGAGAACGGCACGCCGAGTAGGCTGCAGCACAACAAAAGCTGGAGTACAGCCATGGACCATTTATCCGAAGAAGCAAAGGACTTGACAGTTGCGTTGGAAGACTACCGCGACGAACTGAAGAAACACACAAGACAGCAAATGATGGATAAATTTCACGCTCAAAAAGGCGCTCCCGTGCCGACACGTCCACAACCTGAGAAGCTCAGGCAGAAAGCAGAGGCGGCGGCAAGGAAGTTAACTGCGGAGGAAATGTCGTCGTCGTCGATTACAAGACCGTCGCATTTGCCGAGAAAGTCGAAATCCGAAGAGGAAAAGCATCTGAAACAGTATCAAGAGATGATGCTTAAATCCCAATTACAAGGTTTGTTTACTTATTCTTTTACTGATCTAAGACTGACAATTCCACAGAGAAAATGAAGAAAGAGAAAAAACTCCTTGACCTAAAAAACCACGTCAAGAAACAAAGAGATGACGTCGCGTACTGGGACTCTACAATCATGACCAACCCTCTCGTCAAGATCTCGGAATCGCGCACGCAGGAAGTGATCTGGCGAACAGGAATTCCGTTGAAGTATAGAGAAAGGATATGGCCGTTACTTATTGGTAATCGTCTTGAGATAAAGGATGAGTTATTCGACAATTTGGTCGAGAGGTGTAATAGAAAGGATGATTTGGCTGAGGACAAGCAATATCAGGCGATTATAACTGATGTAGATACAGTATACCCTGAAACAAAGCTCTTCCAAAGCGCCGGGCCGCTCCGAGGTGCTTTGATTGATATTCTTTACTCCTTCTCCAATTACAGAGAAATATCCTACACCACCGGCATGCACGTGAGTACTCTTGTGCTATACTTGATTTTGATGACTAACTCTTGATAGACCGTTGCGGCAAGTTTACTGTTACATCTCCCGACCAAAGCAGCATTTTCCGCTCTTGCTAATGTCGCCGAGTTCCCTCTTCTGCGCTCATTTTACAAATCCGACGAGGCAAGACTAACCCCCTTTTACCTTGCGTTCGACCGTGCATTCGCAACCAAACTCCCGTCACTACATCACCACATGAACTCCTCACTCGAACTACAAGCTCCGGTTTATTTAAAGGCATTCATCTTACCGCTGTTTACCTTACATCTACCGATGGAATTCACACCGCGTCTTTGGGACTCTGTGTTTCTCGAAATGCGACTTGATTCCCAGGATTCCTATAAACCGCCGCCCACAAAGTCGCAACCGCTAACCTCGGTTTCGCAAACTACTTCTCCCTTTGAAAATCTCATGATTGCAGTCATCTTAGCTATTCTCCAGCACCAAAAAACGACTCTGATATCCTCAGATAAAGACACTGTGTTGAAACTCATCGGATGGAACGCAAGGCCGTTGCAGTGCAGCACCCATGATCCTGATTTACCGGATTCGATTAATGAGATTGAGCTTATGCGTACCGTCAAAAGTTATCTTTGAAGAGAGAGGATATGTACATATTAGATTGTTATAAAAGATTCGTCTTTTTTGTAAGATTCAAGTTTTGTGATATTGAAATACATAGACTATATACACTATCGATCCATAGCGGAATATGCCAGCGCCAATAACTCAACATCAACTTGCGCGTCATGATGTTGAAGTATCGAAGCCACGGCCTTACCTGTAGTATTGATCCAATGCTGCGATGAGCGTGTTTTGAGAGTGTGTTCGAGGATTGCGGATTGTTCGCCCGCAGTAGCTATGATCGATTTAGGAATCCCAGCAAGACGCGCCACGTTTAGACTACAGCAAGTTAATTTAGTAGTTAACATTCACATGATAAACAACATACCCGTATGATCGATGTGCGATGCCCCGCGCTGCTTTATACAAAAACGCAATATCTTGTTCGCCAGTCTTCTGATTCGGCTGTTCCAAGTACTCCATATAATAACACTCCACCTCGTTTTTATACAGCTCCGCAAGTGAGCACAGCTGCGGGTAATGCGTGATAAAAAGCGTCAAGGCTCTAATCTCAGTGATAAAATGCGACAACACAGAATATGCTATAGCGACCCCATCAACTGGGCCCGTTCCTCGGCCAATCTCGTCAAGAAGAACGAGAGAGCGTGGGGTTGACGTGCGGATTATGTCGGCGCATTCATGGAGTTCGACCATGAATGTGGATTCCCCGCTCATCATATTATCATACGCTCCCATCCTAAGACTCAAGTTAGCTTGACTTGCCCCGTACATGTGTAAAGTGCATACCGAGTATAGACCGCGTCAAGCATGCCGAGGGTAGCTGACTTTGCCGGCACGTAACTTCCAATCTGTCCCATTATCGCAATCAAAGCCGTCTGTCGGACGTATGAACTTTTACCACCCATATTCGGACCCGTTATAATCATCGCATGTGTCCCGCTCGACGACAACGAGATATCATTAGGCACAAACGAATCCAACAGTAAATGCTCGACCATCGGGTGTCGCCCTTCTTCAACCAGCACACACGGCTCATCGACAAATTCAGGCTTGACATATCCAACCATATTCGACACTGCAGCTAACGACAGCAGACAATCCAGATTCGCAAGCGCCTGTACAACTGCCCGCAGCTGCTCATAGTACCCCGCTATCGTTCTCATGAATTTGGAGTAGGCGGCGCGACATGAGAGTTGCAGGAGTTCACGGTATTGTTCGCGTTTTCGAAGCAGCTCTTGAACTTCCGGTGGATGAAATCTAGAGACTGACTTCGTACTGGCAGAGATTAGTTGAGCCTTGAACTTGAAGGGATTGACTTACCCGCTGATTTTCTTCCAGTTGTTTGGTACATTTCGTAGTTCATTATTACGAATCTCAATCAAATACTACTCACGTCAGCTCTATTTCCCAAACAAACCAATGATCTTACCTCAACCTGTGCTACTGTTGAATATTGGATATATGACTTGTTAATACTCGTACGAGCAGATACTAAAAACTTGTCAAGTTTCGTCTCAGTCTCCGCGAGTCCCTACAACAGTAATCAGTCAAAAAGCACGATTTCAAGGGAGAGAAATAATACCTGGCGACTTTCGATGATATCGGGGTACTCCTCTTCGTTCTTGAAAAACTGCTCTTTATTGTTCTTCATTGCGCCCTCGCTGTTGATATTTTCCAAAAACTCGGAAACTTCAAACGCTAGCGACGGCAATATGTCGAAATACTCATTCACCATCTCCGACTTGAACTTTTCCTTTCCGGTGTTTGTAAACGTGTTACATGCTTGGCTAAGAGCATTCAATATACTCCCAAGTTCAGAAGGTCGGCATCTCCCATAATAAATCTTCATCAACCCTGTTTCCAAATCCGGCAAATGCGCAAGCATCCTGCTCAACTTCTCCAGTCTCGCGTCGGTCCCGCTCCGTTCTCTGATCTCTTCCACGGCTGAGATCCGGATGGAGAGTTGGTCGCGATCGGTTAGTGGGTGGCCGATCCAGGAATGGAGCAGGCGTTGGCCGAAGCGGGTTCGTGTTTGATCCATGATCCAGAATAGACTGCCTTTCTGTGTGAAATCTGATTGATTTCGAAATATTTCAAGGCTGTTTAAGGTGTTTCCATTGAGCAGCATCGATGATTTTGTTTGAAAGTTGTCGAGTCTAGTCGAGAGATCAAAAACAGCCGCTAATCCGTATTGCTGCATATAGTTGATTGCAGCCGATATGCAGATCATGACGATGTGAGGAAGTGCTAAAATCTTATCGAAGCTTCCTACAAACGAGAGTTAGCTATGTAATTGCGACAGGAGAAGCTCTTACGATTATCGTGCTCAGATTCGGAAGATTGTGAACTCTGGAGCATTAATCCATAGTGACTTGTCAAATGATTAATCGCATCGTCAAGTAATGGTCGTGATACATGTTCGATCCGAATCGCTCCTGAATCAATAGTTCCAGCCGAAAAGCTCTTAGATATATGTGCCAATACCTTTTCCGATTCGCTGCTAATGTCACCTACAATTACAACCTCGCTAGGTTGGATATGCAGCAATCGCGTCTCAAGCTGCGACCTCATAAACCCATCTTCAAATTCCTCATACACAAGCTGTCCCGTCACAGCCGACAACGCCAGCATACCGATCTGCACTTTTTGATGCGGCAATTCGTTCTCGGCAATACAAAAGATATACCCTGACGACGACGAATTCGTACTGGTCATGCCTTCGCCGTCGATCTGGCGGTCGACGTATGTAGCTTTTGTGTAGATTCGAGTCAGCTTGCGTTCAAAGGGGCCGCTTTTGTTTGATCCGGCGGACTTAAGAGCTGCGGTTTCGGTTTGTTGGACTAAACCGACTTTGTATCCTTTTTCGATTAACCTGATGATGCTGTTAGCTGGCTCAATGATGACGTCGTTCGCACAAACCTTTCAAGATGGATGTAGATTCGGTGGTCAGGAACACTTGAAGAGGCGAACTTTTTATATCGCGAAGAGGGATTTGGAGATAGCGCTGTCTTGTTAGATCTTGGAAACTAGAAGTAAAATCATGGACGTACCTTCTTCAATTGAGCTCCATCCAGGAACTCTGAATATATTGAGCTCTTTAGAAACGATAGCCGAGTCCTCTCCATAGAAGTGGTACTTATATCCTACTTCGACAGCTAAGATCGTATCTCTGTGGTCCTTCTTGATATCGATATATTGCTGTGTAAGCGGTGTGAGCTTTGCTGTCTTTCCTGTAGCTTTCTGGCCACCGCGGCCGGATTTCTTTGGAGGAGCTGCGTCTTTGCTTTCCTCGTCGTCGTCAATCTCAGCATCAGGATCCGCATCTTCAGCTTCAACGTCCTCGTTCTCGTTCAAAGATAAATCCAAAGCAGCGATGTTTTGCCTTCGTAGATTGACGCTTTCACCAGCAATCTTGCGTCGTTTCTCTGCTCTTTCCGCTGCAATGCGTTCACTCTCCGGCGACTGCTCAGCAATTGATGTCGTCGTATTCAAGCCAGTATTGGCAAATCGCTCTAATCCAACATGTCGAATTGTATTTGTATGAGCACCCTCATCAGCACTTGTCCGTTCATCCAGCGCAGTCCGCGCACGATCTTGAGAACCAGAATGCGCCGGCTTCGAAAAAAAACTGCTAATAGACTGCTGTTTTCGAGGCGTAGACACAGGCGGCCGCGGCATTCTCTCGTATCGTCAGCAATAGTTGTTGTTGTTGAGTTGTGTGAGTGGGAATTGCAGTTTGTTTGAGGATTCGCGTTAACGACGCGTACTCACGCGCTTCACAGCGCCGCACTCTTCGTCTTCGCTACGGTTTAAGAAGCCAATGAACAGTATTATAACAGAATTGCAATAACAGTGTATACGAATGAATTACAAACAACATGATTAAAAACGCCATCAACCAATCTACAAATCACAACTGCACTCAAACCCACATGCGAACCCCCCTCAAACAAACATACGCCAACTCACTTGAACTCACTCAAAGTCGTAATCTTATTAACCAGCGGTGTCGCGGACGACGACGCTGCCGCGTGCGGATTATGCTTAAGCACATTCGGCAAACTCTTCAGCGGCAGCATATACATCTGCAAGACCTGCATCGCTGCCATGTGAACGTTACTCTGCAGTTTTGACTGCTGCGCTGATTTCGTGGGTGTTTTCAGGATTCGCTTTGCAGCTGTATCGAATTCCTGAAAACTGTAAATCAATTTCTTGCGCACGCGCGAGGCTTCTGCCAAAAGCTCGTGCGAAGGAGGTTTATCAGGATCGTCGAAATTGCTCAGCAGCTTCTGGAATTTGGGCAGTAATGACTCGATCCCGCGTCGGAACTGAACCATGTTTTCGTAGATTTTGACGAAATTCGGTTTATTCGCAACATCATCGGAAAATTCTCGTCGGCCAAAGACAACAGACCGGCAGTCTTTGCAAGAGCGAACCTTGACGAGTATATCCTCTTCCACTTTCTCCGAGAGATACTCCGACACTAGTCAATGTCAGCACCACGTCTCACAACACGCAGTAGATTTACTTACAAGTTTGAACATCCAAAATAACCGGCGAAGAGCACGCAGTATCAGGCGATCCGCAAACAACCTTCCCGCACAATCGACAATGGTGCTTTCTCATCGAAAACGAAAACTTCCTCTCACAATACGGACATTCCTCTACGGTCTTGTCATCCTGCCATGCCACTACAGCCTGTTCAGGTGGCTTTCGGTAGTTTCTGATCTGCTTGAAATATCCGGACGCGAGCGTCGCTGCCGCGCCCGCGGCATCAGTCGCAAGCGTCTTTGCACCGTTATCGACCGTAATGCTTAGACTACCGATATGCGTGACGCTAGGGTCGTTAGTATCAATCATCAGTTTAAGAAGCTTTGTTAATCGCTTCTCAAGAAGATTAACTTCGAGATGAGTCTTTGTGATAGTTCGTTTGCGCTTAGCAGTGAACGCGCTAGTTAGATCCTCAATCGAGCCGGACGAGTCGTTGAACCCAGGCCGGCTTTCAAAACAAGAAAAACAGACGCGACACCAAACTCCCTTCTCTGGATCCCACTTTGCCTGCTTATCTAGCTTCATCTGGCACGCTAAATGCTCTTCGCAGAACAAGCGTCCGCAGGATCGACAGTTTACTTTGCCTACTCTGCTGTTGAGCTGTGCTCGGCACTTATACTCTGAACATCTATCATTTCCCGTTTCGCGCTGCCAGTGAGCCCGTGTGACCATGTCTTCTGTAAGCTGCGGTTTCTGGTGCACAACATGCTTATGTTGTCCGGCGCCTCCGATAATATCGCCTGCGCCTGTAACTGAGATCGTGTGAGGCGACTTGGCAGAGTAGTTTGAAGACGAGATATTATGCGGCCCAACAAAAGTCACGCCGCCGCTTCCGCCGTGCGCACCAGGTCCCGCGAATCCAGCTCCGTTATTTGAGAGCGGCGGCGACAAAGGCAAGCTGCCGTCTGGACTGAGACCAGTTCCAAGCGGACCAGTAAATGCCAGATCCGACAGATCTGCGTACTGCAGAGTCTGGTTGAACGCGTGAACGGGAGTGAAGTTCTTGGCTTTGTTGAGATATTTCATGATTGTAGTTTTCGCAGTGCCGGCGTCTGATTCGCGGTGAACTTCCTCAAGATGTCGTTTCAGCGCTACTCTTGACGTCTGCATTCTGTCAGCATGCACTCTTTTTTTTTCACCAAAACAAGTAAAAGCGTACCATAGACTCACTGCAAATAGGACAAGCAAGAGACTCGTCGTCTCCAGCGGACTCCTCGGCAACTACAGGCGGCAGCTGGAAGTTATCTGCCCCGATAACTCTGCGTGCGCGGTGCGCTCCATGTCCCGAATGCGACTTCTTCTTGAGCGACTCAACCACGACCGAAGACTGCTGATGCGCTCCTCCGATTGCAGAAATACCAATCCCAGCAGCCTTCCCGGACGACGAAATGGACCTGATCGAAGGAACTGGCGAGTGGCTGCGCAGCTCACGGCTCGAAGGCGAATACGACCGATCTGTGTACCGGCCGCTCGGCGAAGCCATTTTCGCAAATCAGCAAGCAAGTTTTGTGCTTCTGATATACCGCTGTCTACGTCTCTTCCGCAATCGCAGCTCGAACTGGGACCAGGAAAGCGTTCTCTGCACTGACGATGTGTAGAAGGGCTTTTGTTCTGAGCGTCAGTCATGAGGATCTCGAATAGAGTTTATCCGCGCCGCATTATTTGATTATGTAACTACTTTAACAGAGAGTATGTAATGGAAGAAGAGGCAGATCTTGGCTGGAAGCTGAACCGAAAGATAGGCAAGCGAAAACTGAAGAGCAGAGGAGCGGTCTATGGCTGCAAAGACAAGCACATACTTCGATGACTCGAAGATCTTCAACGTGCCCGAGGATGTGTACAGCGGCGTGCTCACTTTCGCAGAGATCAACCGCGAAGACGAAGGAACAGCAGCGCTGGAGTCGACTCCGCTGATTATTTGTGCAAGAGGCGCGGATGAAGAGGTTACAGCTGGAGGTGATTTCAGGTTGAAGTTGGTTGGCGACGATGGGAGACATTGTTATTCTGCGTCAAGTATGTGTGGTTTGCAATTGCTGCGTTCATGCAGATCACAATACTGATATCGATAGTAGTTACGAGCACAGAGTCCTCATCAAGCTACTCAGCACTGTCTCTACGACGTTCAAAATCAGAAATACCGGACGATGAATGGTTAAGAGCCATTCTGCTCATCTTCAAACGCGTAAACACGTTTGAAGACCACAGCATCTCACTCAGATATCGATATCCTACAGTATACCTTACATCCACACGACGGAGAGACGAAGACGATGATTATTATAAAGTGAGAGAAATGTATAATTGCTGTTAATAACGGATTCTAACGAAATTTAGGTTTCTATTGTACGACAACTTGACGGGTTCTCTGTATGTACAAGCTCATACTCATCTAAAAGCATTGACTGAGCGTTTAGACTGTCCTAGGAAGGCTCATCCTCTCCAGAGACAAAAAACGAGAGCAAATGTTCGATCTGAACCGCCTCTGCGCCGAATCTGTCCGTGAATACTATAAACTACAATACGCTCTCGAGGAATCAAACCAATCCTTACTCGATGCCAACCAAGAAATCGAGAAATTAGAGCATCAGCTGGATCAGTTCATTGAAGCCAAGAAGACTAGCGATGAGCTTCTAATGGCAAAATTCAGGTTGCTGTTGAACGAGAAAAAGGAAAAGATCGCTGAACTTAGTGCTGCAACGACGTGGAACGAAATATGGGATACGCTTGAAGAGCAGCAGGCTAACGAGTCTTCTGCAAGTGAGACTGCGGCGACATCGAACCGATCAAAGAAGCCCAAACAGAGAAAGACAGAGACATCCAAATCAACCAGATCGAAGAAAAGCGAAATTGCTACTCGCAGGCAACCAGCAAGACGACGCAAGGCAATTTCCGAATCCGAAGAGAGCGATCCAGGCAGTCCGACTCCAAAACCAAAACGCACCAGGCAGACCAAAGGCTCGCCTGTGAGTAAACTGAGAAGAGTGCATGGGTCGTCGCCTGTAGCGACATCACCTATTCCGAGTGAAGCGGGTGATCAGGAAGTGACGGATTCTGACAAGATGACGGATAGAGACGGGGACTAGTCGTGAATGAGTAAATGAGAAAATAGTGCATCGCACGTAGTATCTCATCAGTGTAATTGCAAGCAATCATTAACGAGAAACCCGTACACGAGATCCAGCTCTGATAAACGCCCACAGCTTCTCTTCATCAAGCTTATCCGCCATACGATCCATTTGCTCTAGAGATTTGATCATTCTTCGCTCGTCGCGATCTTCTCGAATTTCCCATTCAGTGTCCGACATACTGACAACGTGCGCTGCAGAGTCGTCGGCAGAGTCGTCGGCTGTGCTGCTGTTTCCTGTGCCAGCGTAAGTTCCGGAAATGAAGGATCCATTGTCTGGAGTAGGCTTGCGACGTTTGTTGGGTGTGGGCGGTTCATACTCGGAACCGCTCTCTGTCCAATCTTGCTCGCTGTTTTCGCTTTCAGAGCCATCGAGGGTGTTTTGGATCAGTTCAGATTTGAGAGGTGCAGACGCGATATCTCGCGATGGTAAGGACTCTTGCTTAACAGAACCGGGGCTAAGAGCTAATTGACGGTCGAAGCCGTCGCGCATGCGGGGAGTCGGAGATGTAGGCACACTTGAGCCACTGCTGTATGTGCGGTCCATCGTGAGAAATTGGGAAGAGATAGCACGAAAAAAAGCACAAAATAAGCAATCTAAAATATAGTGTAATTATCCAGTCAACTTTATATTCAAAGAACCTCCATAACACAGCACCAGCAGTCTGGCTGTCTGATCCAAGGGCCAAAGCAGTGTGAGGACAAAACAAGACCAGTTCAAAGCGACGACGAGAACGAACTTTAAATTCCCAACGGGAACAAATTCATATTAAAAATTTGAAACCTGCTGCCGGCGAGTATATCATTTACTGTACTGCAGATGAAAATAGATTTAAAATATACAAAAGAATAGAACGTATTTCAGGAGCTATCTGGGCTATACACAGAAGGCAGCTGGCGCAGCGTACTGCGCTGCGGTTGGTCGCACCGCACCCACCACACAGGAACACAAGCATCCCGACACACGATATTCATATTAGCGTAATGAGTTTATTCGCATTCTGCGCCGCCGTATGCCATGCTACAGAGGCGGCAATGCCAGAATCAGCTGCCGCAGCTGATAGCTGGTCACCTGCACGCGCGAACAGGCCTCGGCACACCGCAAAGACGAGGCCTGCAGCCGGTCCGAGGCAGTCTGCACCCGCCCTCAAAGACATCAGCCACGGCCAGACTGCCTACGGAAAGACATGCCAAACGGTGCAAAACAAGTCGCGTCGAGATCCGGTGGAAGCTCTGAAAGAGGAAAGAAGACAACTGAGACTGACTCGGATCCCAGCAGCGTCACCGCAGCGCTTTCGCGTCTTGTCTCTCCCGCTCCCCGTCCCCGTCCGGCAGCAGGCCCTGCCTGTCCCGCCTCTCTATCCTCAGCAAACACCTCCTCCACACCTCTCCACACATTCCTCCACACCTCCAGACCAGACTGCCCGGGGCGACCGGGACTGAGCCGCGCCTCAGATAAGGTTCGGGCACAACTAGCCGGAGGACCCCTCTGCTCCGCGGCCGGCCGGAGTGGGCAGCGCGCTGCTACCGGTCAGCGCCCGCCCCGCAAGCCCTTCCCCGGCCGGCCACGCCCTGTCTGCTGCCACTACCGTCGCTGCTAGCCGCCTTTCAGCAGCTGAAGAAGGTCACCTGAAGTTTTCCGGGGCTAACGTCTGGAAAAACTCGCCCCGCGCTGGAACCACTTAAAAAGCCCGCTCCCCGCTCATACTCCACACTCCGCATTCACAGTCCTTTTCCCGCACTTTTCCCCATCTTTCAAATGTCATCCAGCTCAGAAGACTTCACCATCACGGCTGCTGGCCCCAGCGAGACCATCCCGCGGTCGCTGCCCCGTAAAGCAGGCACCAGCCACGCCCACGACGAATTCCTCCGCCGCGAAGACATCCGCGGCGAGGACGAGGACATTCTCGAGGAGGAAGAGCGCCTGAACGGCGTTCAGATTTCGACCTACCGACGCATCCGACGGAAGCTGCGCGAGCCCTTGGCTGAATTCCTTGGCTGCGTGGTGCTCATCGTCTTTGGCGATGGCTCGGTGGCCCAGAAAGTCCTCTCGAACAGCGCCGCGGGCAACGAAATGTCCATCAACTTTTCTTTTGGTATCGGTGTCATGATTGGGTTCTTGGTCTCTATTGCCGGTGGCGCTGCCGGCCATCTCAACCCTGCCATCACGGTTGCGAACTGCATCTTCCGCAAGTTTCCCTGGAAGAAGGCGCCGATGTACATGCTCGCGCAGTTCCTTGGCTGCGGATTCGGTGGAGCTATCATCTTTGGCACTTACCGTACATCCATCACTCATTTTGACGGCGGCGTGCGAGCTGTTACTGGAGACACCGCGACTGCCGGCATCTACTCGACCTATCCACTCGAGTTCCTCGACGAGGCCGCTATCATCATGTCCGAATTCACGGCTTCCATCTTCCTCGCCATCGCTGTCAATGCCATCGCAGTGCAGACCGCGGCTCGCCGCGATGCAAAGCTGCCTGTCGAGTGGAACCTCATCCGCGGCATGTCGCTATTCCTGGCCATCTATGTCATCGGTGCCTCGCTCGGTTGGCAGACCGGCTATGCCATCAACCCTGCTCGTGATTTTGGCCCGCGTATGGTCGCGTACATGGCTGGCTACAGCCAGCAAGTCTTCAAGGCATACCACAACTACTCGTGGGTTCCTGTGATCATTCCGTTCTTGGGAGCCGTTGCCGGCCAGGGTATCTTTGACTTCATGGTTATTGAGAACGACGAAGAGAGCTTCGTCACGAGTCCTTCGATTGCTGTCAGACGGTTGAAGGAGTCCATCCGGGGCAAGCCTTTCGCGGAGTCGGACGTGGAGAAGCGCAGTGCTTAGTTGTTCTTTTTTTGCTGTACTATATCACTGTTTTAGTACTTTTCGGGTTATAGAAGTCTTGCATCGTTTGTCTTGGAGTTGTTGAGCATTGAATTTAATAGTTGAAAAGCGATAAAAGATGTACCAGTTTCACGTTTATTAACTGAGCTGAGATATTCTTCGTTGATGTGTTGCATCAAATGGATCGTGTACAATCATAAACAAGACTTTTAAAAATTATGTCACCATTACGTAACAACTAAGCCTCGAGGCACTACGGGCTCTTTAAAAGTCGAGTCGCCTTTCTGCCGAGGATGCACTCGAAACGCCGTAAATGATCGCATATATCTTCTAAGCCATCCCGAATACACTCATAAGTTCACCTTCTGCCCGCCGGTGGTTGTATGCCAGCTTCTGGAGGCGCGCAGCCTTCAGCTCCGAGGCTCAAACAAAGAAAGTTTCACGTCGTCCACGGCTGCGACAGAGATTCGCCTTCCGCCTGATCAGCAGCGCTTCGAGGACGCACGTTTACAAGACCGCCTTTGCTGCAGGCTGGGATTATTGTTGTTTGTGGCTGTAGCTGATACTTTGTTCTTCTTGTGCCTGATTCTGTGACTCGTCAGAGTTAAAATTTACGAGAGCTGAGATCGCTCGCGACGACGGCTAGAAGTCAGCGACTGATCCAATACACCAACAGCATCTACACGTTCTAATCACGGCAACCGCGCGAGAGAACTCAGAATACGATATCTGGAATATAATTGCACAAGCAGAACACCGGCATGCGTCTCATTATCCTGCCGCTGACGACCTCGTCGCGCATGATCATCGCCCAGCGGATCGGACACACGGCAGCGCTCGCACTCAAGCCCACGCGTCTGGACGATAAGCTGACGCTTCGGGCGCACAAGATGTGGGCAGACTGGGAGGTGTCGACGACGTGGTGGAAGAAACAGGTAACGCGATGGGGAAACAAAGCGATGGACAACATTCCCTACGAGGAGTGGTCGCTCAAAGGCGTACCGCGCGCACCGCCAGGTCTCTTTGCGGCAGCACCAAAGCAGTGGTGGCAGGTTTGGAGAGGCGCGGTGACGAAGCAGGATCCGCGAGAGATCGAAGGACTAGTTGACGGACGCGTCGCGCTGTTGTTCCCGCCTGGTCTGGTCAAGGAGGACGAGGTCGCGACTAGTGTTTGCGACTTTGCGGTGGCCAAGCAGCCGTATCATTTGAAGATGATGCTAATCTATGGCGCTGTCTCGCCTTTGACGCTGCCGGTCGCTTTGCTGCCGGTGATTCCTAATATTCCCGGGTTTTACTGCTTGTATCGCATGTGGTCGCACTGGCGAGGTGAGTACTAGTTGTAGATTATTACGATAGAGTGCATTTTTCTAACAAATCGGGTACAGCATTCGAAGGGGCAAAGCTGCTTAATAGACTTGTCACCGAAGAACGATACGTCCTCGAACCAAGTCGCAGTCTCGAGGCAGCTCTGGCAAGCTCCGCCCCAGACACAGGTGCTCCGCCACCCGAGGCACCGCCGCTCACAAGTCCCACCGGGGAACGAACGCTGCTGGACGGCGCCCAGGTTAAGAGCGTCGCGGAGGTGCTGATGGCACCGGAGCTCGAGGGGGAGCTACATCGCGCAGTGGCACAGGTGCGGGCACGGATCACGAAGGAGCTACAGACTGCAGAGAAGATGCAGCGGGAGGAGACAGAGGAGTCTGCGAGAGAGCGCAAGAGCTAAGGGGGGTATATAGGAATAGGCTGTGTGGTTGTAAATAGGTTGATAGACGAGGATGCTCGATGAATACAGTACATTGTGGTATAGTGATGAGCTGTAGCTTTCAAGTGGCGGAGCAGCATTTCATTTGCAGAACAAAGACTGCGCGCAACAATTGCTGTTCGCAATGGCGAGCAAATCTGTATCCAAATTTGTAAAAGAATTACGTTTAACTTGCACAGTCTGCGCCGGCCAACGGGTTTCGGCCAATTTCGAGGCACAGCACAGCCAATAACGGGCGCAAACAAAAACTCTGCAACAGCCCAGAAACAGCAACGAGAGAAACTCAGGACGAATGCGGTGTTTTTCTCATTTCTTGGAAAAGGTGCGCAGCAAACGCGTTGCTTCTGTTCTGCGCTGCTGCTCTGCGACTTTGCTCGCTCAGCAATCGGCCGTACTGCTGTCCGATATACCACTGCCTGCTATAGCTGCTACTGTCCACTGTAGAACCACCCGCAACACCGCCAAACGCGCGTAGAGTGGACAAAAGACACAGGAAGAATCGCAGGAGCGCGTCTCAGCTAGGGTTTCTTATTCTGGTGCGCAAACACGGGCGCCGTCGCCTATTCTATTTTTGCATCTCACGTGACCGTGGATCACAGCCAGGACGCGGATCACGACCCCTTCGGACCACAGCGACCAGAGAGAAACACCTTCTGCCTCTGTCAGGAACAGCTGCTGCTACTCTTCTTCCTCTCCGATATCGTCGTTGTTCTGTCTGTAGATGCCTGTCCGCGGCCGCACAAACCTCAACCCGTTCGACTCGCCGGCGCAGTCGTCGGTCGACCTCTCCGAGCAAGCGTCCGTCAACTCTGAAGACTACTCGGTGCACTCAGACGTCGGCCTCGCAAGCAACATGAGCTCTTCGCGCGCGCAGGATGCCAGCGCTGCCTTTGGCCAGACGCACTCGACCCATGTGCACAACTCCCGCAACGCGGTCTTCTCGTCGTCCTCGTCCGTCGCCTCGTCCTCGAACTCGCTCTCGTCCTCGCCCTCGGGCTCCTCCTCCGTCGTCTACGACCGCTACTCAAACGCCCAGCGTCTTTCTGTCAACAACCGCGCCTCCACCGCCGGCTACGACACCTCGCGCAACTCGTCCTCCTCGAATATCTACCCACACAACCTCGGCGACCCGACCTCGGCGCAGTCCACAGGATCGGCAGACCCTGACTTTTCGCCCTTCGGCGGCTACCCTGTGTCGTCCTTCCCGTTGCACATCGACGAGAAAGAGCCAGATGATTACCTGCACAACCCAGACCCGATCCTCGACGCGAAGGACCACCGCAACTTCTTCGACATGGACGCCCGAAGCGTCACAAACCTCATCACTCTCTTCTGTCTCGTCGCCGGCGCCGTCTGCATCTTCATCGTCTTGCCCGTCTTGACCTACACCGGCGCGACAGAGCATGGACCAAGCGAGAGCGTCGTTGGCGTCGCCCTCACCTCATACACCTACAACACCCTGTCCGCCATTCGCACGTCCCTCATCGACCCCGACACCCCGTCGGACTTCTATACGAAGAAGGACAAAGACGGAAACACCCTCAAGCTCGCCTTCTCCGACGAGTTCAACCAGGAAGGCCGCACTTTCTACGACCAGGAAGACCAGTTCTGGTACGCGGCCGACTTGCACTATGCTGCCACTGAGGACCTCGAGTACTACTCGCCCGATGCCGTCACCACTCGCGACGGTGTGCTCGTCCTGCGCATGGACGCCTTCGTCAACAACAACCTTGACTACCGCTCGGGCATGTTACATTCCTGGAACAAGCTCTGCTTTTCTGGCGGCTTGCTAGAGGTCTCAGCGTCGCTTCCTGGATCTGGTGATAAGCCCGGTCTCTGGCCCGGTATCTGGACACTGGGTAACCTTGCTCGTCCGGGATACCTCGCGACTAGTGATGGCACATGGCCTTACTCGTACGAAGGATGCGACGCCGGAATTACTCCCAACCAATCCTCTACCGATGGTATCTCTTGGCTTCCGGGCCAGCGACTCAACTCGTGCACATGCAAAGGCTACGAGCATCCTAACCAGGGTGTCGGTCGCAGCGCGCCCGAGATCGATGCTCTCGAAGGCGCAATGGGGAACTACAATTTGACAAACAAGGTCGGTGTTGCCTCGCAGTCGTTCCAGATTGCGCCGTTTGATATCTGGTATATGGCTGATTACAGCTACATCGAGGTTTACAACAACTCAGTCACGGCGATGAACTCGTGGACGGGTGGCCCTTACCAGCAGGCTATCTCTGGTATCACGACTCTCAACACTGAATGGTTCGGCGGCAAAGCTTATCAGTCGTATGGCTACGAGTATGATCCGTTTGGAAGTAATCCATATATTCAATGGCAAATTGGTGGAGAGGCAACCTACACGATGTACCACAAAGCGCTTCGCACAAACGGCAACGTGGGCCAGCGTATCGTTCCCAAAGAGCCAATGACGATTGTCATCAACTTTGGCATCTCGAATTCTTGGGCGTACATTGACTGGCCGGCGCTCACTTTCCCGATGGAGATGCTGATAGATTATGTGCGCATCTACCAGCGCGAGGATGATAGCAGCAGTATCACCTGCGATCCAGATGGATATCCTACGACCGATTATATTGCCGCTCATCCAAAGGCATATATGGACGTCAATGTGACCAAGTGGTGAGTTTTAACTAGTATTTCAGTAGTGCAAAATGAGTTTTTCTAACAAGTAGTATAGGGAGCACGCCGGATACACATGGCCCAAGAACACTCTTATGCATGGCTGCTCGAAGTAGTTTGCTTATTTATGATCATTTTATTTTTGTTGGAGGCTAGAAAAGTTTTGATGTCTGTTACGCTCACGCTCATTATGATCTTAGAGATATGTTCTGTGTTATGTCCTATTTTTTTTTTTTTCGTCGTTATTTGTTTGCTTGCGATTGTTCATTATATATTATATGAGTTGTATGCTGGCTTTTTGTACACAATACGACTTGCTGGTATACGATTGAGAAGAGATAATTGTTATAGCGGTTCGGGCGTCAATAGTATACAGTATTATGAATTTGTTTATAGTTATTCTGTGCGCTTGTGTGCTTCTTCGGCACCTTTTGTTTTTGTTATTTTGTGTATATGCAATTGAATGAGCTGATCAGGCATATGAGACACGGCTGTCTGCCGTATTCCCGCACTCTCCATGTACTTTTGCTATTATTTGCTATTGCTTTACTATATATCAAATACATCGCTATATAATCATTAGCATGCTATTTTTGTATCGTACGTCATCTCCAGACACAAAACGCCTCCGGACCCCGAAGCGGCTAGCACGTGGCTGGACACTCAGCCACCTCGCTGCTAATTATATTTACCGTGCTACTATCCCCAGCTTATGTGTTTTCTTACTAGTCCTTCTAGTAATCGCTATTTCGGTATCTAACGCACACTGTCTTGGACCCCTGGCGCCTTTTCAACTCCTTTCCTCAGCCAGCTCTGTTTTCTCTTCCTCGACTCAGCACTCCTTTTCCACTCCTTCCTGCAAAACCTCTCCCCCCTTGTTGCAACCATTGCAAGGCCTGTTCTACAGAAGACATGTCTGTGCCGCCGCCAGTGAACCGAACGGCGTACAACGGGTCCCCGGCGAGCATGCGACTGGGCAACCAGCAGCGCAGCCCTTCGTCGGCCCCCGTGTCGGCCCCCAACTCCCCTGTCCACCGTCCAAGAGAGTCGCCTTCGAACATGTCCTTATCAGAGAGCGCGCCGGGGTTCCGTCTGAGCGCAAGCAACAGCAACAACAGCATCAACACAAACATAAACCGCCAGTCGGCTATCTATCCCTTGCAGTCGGGCTCGCGCTCGTCGGTCTCGCTCTTCAACAGACCGGCGTCGTCTCACCGCTCGCAGTCCGTCGCCCCGCCAGCCTCGTTCGACCAGGCTCATCTCATAGGATCTCTGGGATCAGCTGGCCAACATGCGCTGCTCGCCCACGACAAGACCCTCGAGCTCTACCGCGCGAACGCCAAACGCACAAACGACCCGACCGTACAGTTTGAGTTTGCGCAGTTCCTCATCCGCTCTGCGCTCGCAATCTCTCCGTCAACTGCGCTTGCGCCGACAAGTGCGGGAACGAGCTCGCCGGTGAGGAATAGCCGCGAGCTGCTGCGCACATCGCGAAGCTCGATCTCGGCCACGAGTTCGTCGGCGGGCTCGATCCACAGCGCGCCGTCCCTGTTAGCTGACGACCTGCAGCAGCAGCCGCAGCCGCAGACTGCTACGTCCACGCCAATGTCTTCGCTCGCGGGCTCGTCGTCGTCCGGGTCGGCTGCAGCTGGAATGATGCGCTCGCAGTCTGACAACGTTGCCCTCCGCTCCTCGCCACAGTCTTCAGCTCCTACATTTCCAACTGCCGCCGCGACCGCCGCCGCAGCCATGGCGAACCGCGAGCGCCTGCTTCGCGAAGCCGGATCGGTTTTGCGCAAGCTCGCCGATCGCAGCCATCCGGACGCGCAGTACCTGCTCGGCGACGCGCTTTCGTCGGGACTTCTTGGCCGGCGCGACCTGCGCGAGTCCTTTATCCTGTTTGTCTCCGCGACGAAGCACGGCCACTCCGAAGCGGCCTACCGCGCTGCGCTGTGCTACGAAGAAGGCTGGGGCACGACGGCCGACGTGCGCAAAGCCGTGCAATTCCTGCGCGTTGCGGCCGCGAAGAACCATCCCGGCGCCATGCTCAGACTTGGCGTAGCATGCTACTATAACCAGCTCGGACTCGCGCATAAGCAGCGAGATGGCGTGCGCTGGCTCTCGCGCGCGGCCGAGGCCGCAAACGAGATCTTCCCACAGGGTCCCTACGAGCTCGCGGGTATCTACGAGACTGGATTCCTCGATGTCATTATCCCTGACGAGGCGTATGCTGCGCAGCTCTACGTCAAGTCCGCCGAGCTAGGATACGCGCCTGCAGCAGCGCGGCTCGGGCATGCGTATGAGTACGGCACCCTTTCGTGCCCGCAAGACCCGGCCCTGTCGATCCATTACTATACCCTTGCGGGACTAGCCGGTGATCCAAGCAGCATGCTCTCGCTCTGCGCATGGTACATGGTCGGCGCGCCGGGTGTACTCGAGCGTAACGAAGAAGAAGCCTTTGAATGGGCGCGCAAATCGGCAGAGGCAGGTTTCGCCAAAGCGATGTTTGCTGTCGGACATTTCTGCGAAGCTGGAGTCGGCACGGCGCGTGATTTGCTCGAGGCGAATGTGTGGTATGTGAAAGCTGCTGAAGCGGGAGACGAGAGAGCTGCTGCGCGAGTGAACGTTCTTATCGGGCGAGACGCGAATGCGCAAAACGTGTCTGAATCTGACCGAAAAAAGAAGAAGAAAGGAAAAGAGAAAGGCAAGGAGAAGGAAAAGGACGGCAAGAAACCGTCGGTGAAGACAAACGAGAATAGCTCCTCCGAAAAGGACTGTGTCATCATGTAATCTGCTTGGTTCTTGCGGGTGGGTTTGTCGTATCTTGGAGTTCCTCGATACAAAAAATTTGTACAGATTGAGTCGTTGTTGCATTTACTTGCGTTTTGTTATACTGTTTGTTTGGGCGCTTTTATTATTACAGGCAAGGCTAGGCATGGGTATTTTTAGTATATATATATATATATATTTTCCAGTTTGAGAGACTCGAGATTGATGATGATGGTTGAGTACACCCTGGGAAAAGTGTGAAAGAGTGGTTTATAATGCGTTTGAAGCGGTTAACTTTGTAAAATTTTCAAATTCAATTCAAAGCTTTGCAAATACACTCCAAACAACAACAACAACAACAACAACAACAACAACAAAGTAGACACAGACTCGGATTCCTTTCTTCGTCGTCTCGTCTTTTCTTTCCAATCCTTCCAGAACGCCCAATCAAATTGAACGTTAATTACTCCTTGGTCTAAAACCATCACGTGAAAAATCAGCCACAATTATGTGAGCCGCAGATTAGATAGAGTTTTTGGAGCGGGATAGGCTTTTTCGCACGGGGGAAGGAAGCTTCGAAGATGGAAGGAAGGAAGGAGGACCCCTGGATGGAAGTTGAGTGTGTGTGTGTGTTTTTTTTTCGAGGGTATTGGAGCGGACGGAGAGAATTGTCTGGTGGATTTGATAGGGCTGTTGCACATAGTCGCATTATCGCAATTTTGTATTGTTGGAATAGCTGTTAGCGATGCAGCGTGATTTATTTACCGTGTCTCGTACTCGAGAACACGGAAATAGCGCAATTCTCAGCAATTTCCAATATTAACCACTACCACTGCAGTATATGATAAAACCGAGTGCAATGATCAACTAAGCAAATTTTTCTGTTTTATTTGAGTATTTTTTGAGCCGGTTCCAGTATTTTTGCAGTTGATAACGCGTCCGGGTTGTATATAGTCCTATGCCATTGTGTGTGGATGGTAATTGTCCTCGCAAAAAATGCAGTTCAAAAAGGCTTGCTGTGTTGGTACAAATCACGAGAGGATGTGGTTTGAGTGCCGCAAACATTGTATTCGGCATTGTTGCATCTGCAAAAATACTGCCAATGACGCAAATAATTATTCAAATAACACAGAAATTATTTGGACAGCCCAGTTCTACGTTCGCTTTTGTCATATGTTGTAGTTGCGGTATTGAGTTGATATAGAATACAAAGGTGAGACGAAAATGAATCCGTCAGCGACACGTCAGGAATGCTCGCAGCAGACGAAAAAGATTGCAAACGCGACGCGACGCGTTGCTAATCCAGTGACTGCACGTGACAGCAGTGCGAATTAATCTCGGCAGCACTTCAAGCTGCGAATGAGATATCGAATCATGGAAAGATCTGAGACAGTCCGCATTTTCAACCGCCGCAGCGTGTATGAAGAGAAGACGCGACTTTGAGTGACGCGTAGAACGTGCGGGTTGTCGAAAAATGTGTCATTGCGTCACAAAAAACAAACAACGCGTCGGTAGGAACTGTATATCTGCCTTCGACCCCATGCTACTTTTAACACCGCGCTTCTTTAAAAGTAGCATGGTGTCGAAAAAAGAGATTTAGCTCTTCATTTCAGTGAACGTTTGAGAGGTCGCGAGTGTACCCAGGACACAGAGTACAGTGTGACCCGTAACGAGATTCTTGTGAGCCAGGTTGGATTCGAGGCTTTGGAAATGTACGTCATAATACTATATAATTTGTTGATAATACTGCATTTATATATTGTGTATACGGAGACTGACTGATTGAGCGGTGTTTCTATTTGATATCTGGGTTCATTACGGCTGGTTTACTGGAGCTGCTTGTGTTTGTCTTGGATCCCTTGGGTGGGAGGGTCAGCGTGGATTGCTCAGACAGCTATCATTCAGTATATGATCTTGATACCTCATCGAGCCATGCTTGGCCTTTTCTGTGATTTTATAGCCATGATTTGGAAAATTCAAAGAATTTCGAGGGCTGTGCTAAGTCCAACGATACCTACTCTCTCCGCCTGTATTCACAAGTTGCCAGCCATATTCACGGTTATTATCGTCAGACCCACACGCCTTCTGAATCCTCACGACACATTCGCGTTTCAATTTCGTGCATAACAAAGGCGTTTGTTATTCATTTTATCCTGTGATGGTATACCCGACTATGACTTGCCGGTTTATCGGTGTTTTGTGACAAGTCATGGCTATATCTCGCAATACGATTATTGAAGAGTATGACAAATGCACGATACCGTTTGGAGTCATTGGAAAGCGAAATTATTCCTTTATTCTTATACTTCTGTTTAACTCTCTCATGGATTTTTACAGATATGTCATTAACTAAAAGAAAACTGAAACGAAGTTAGGTTATGTGGGTCTCAATAGCTTACTCGTGTCGTGATCAGTTGCCATCACAAGATTTCTCCGCCGTCTTCTTCACTATCAAGAGGCAAGAATCATCAAAGCAGCCAACCTCGAAAAATCAGATTAATAACTTTTGCTCATGCCAGATTCTGACTACGCCCAAAGTTCGCTCGATTTCCACGTTCTATTCAGTGTGTACCATTAGCCAACAGGAAAGGAAGTAAATGTGCAACACATTAAACACCTCTTCTCTTTGTTTTAATATTTCAATACCTATCCACATCTGACCTACACGTTCCGCATCCTCGTCAACTTTAATGGCGATGAAGAGACTAAATATTTATAAAACAATGAATATGATGAATAAACTAAAAACAACAACAGTAACAACGACAAATGAGATAGAAAAAACCCCCCAAATTCTCAACAAACAACACAAACTCTTCTTCTTCTTCAACTACCTCTTCAGCTACACAATATACCGGTGAAGCTCGGATAATGAGAAAACAAAATCAAAGTTTTATACTAACGGCAGCAGCAGCAGGAACAAAAAAGCAAACAAAGAACAACGAATTAGTCAAAAAAAAAGCAAACATTTGTCACGATGATGATAAAGCGAAAGCGCAGTTAAAGCGGTATGTTCAATATAACGCACACAGAGGAGTATGTAAGACCTTCGCAAAAAGAAAGACATCCCGTCGCAGAAAGTTTCTCTCATAAAACGGCTCTGACTCGTAACCTTCGCTGTCCCAAAAACACAAATCGAAAAAAGAAAAAAACAGCACAAATGTAGTTGTATTCCCATATATCCCCATACCAATGCACATCACTCTTCAAACACTCAAAGACTACTCGACACCAAATGCACATGTAGCCACATATACACTAATAATTTCATAATCGCCCGTCGCAAAATCGACGCATTTATGAGTCCCAAAAACAATATAATTCCCGTTTAGTTTCGTCGTAAGTAATCTATAAAAATACACATTATTTCTCTCGCCTCGTGCTTCTGTCATTCAGTCGTATAATGCGCTAATGCGAGTGTGAGTGCGAGTGATCGGTCGATGACAGTACGGAAATAGCAGCCTTGGGATCAACGCAGCAGGCAGCTTGGTCACATCCCTCGACGCACAAACATTCAGCGGTAGGCGACAACGATCCTTGTTCAGAGACTACTGAAGTATCAGCGGTCGGCGCCGCTGCGTGCGGCAACGACACCTGCGAAGAGGCAGTCGATAATGGGAATCCATCAAATTCAGGCTGGATAGTAGCCGAATGAATTCCGTATGCGTGCAAAGATTTTCTGATCTTGCGACTGAGAGCAGTGAAATCGGCTGCGGAGCCCGAGACAAGGTTGACGTGCATAGAGGCGATATAGAGGTTTTCGCGTAAGATCCAGATGTGAAAGTCGTGGACGGATTTGACGCCTGGCATTGCGAGGATTTCGACTTTGATGTCGTTGACGTTGATGCCCTTGGGCGCGGCCTGGAGTAAGATCTTTGAAGCAGATTTGACGAGCGGCAGCGCCGAGGCAAAGATGATTGCTGTAATCACGAGCGAAACGAGGGGGTCAAAGTAGAATCGCCACCAGTAATCTGTGAACCAGATGAACAAAGCCGATACCATGACACCGACGTTTCCAAGCGCGTCGCCCATAACGTGCAAAAACACACCGCGCATGTTAAGCGACTGAGTATGCGACGCCTTCTTCGCCTTCTTTGACGACTTGTGCGACGAGTGGCTGTGACTGTGCGCGCTGCTGCTGCTGCTCACAAGCAACGCCGTCGCCTCGTCGTCGCCAGTCGCGTGCTCATACTCGTTTGACTGACGACTCGCACCGAGCGCCGCAGCAGCCTCGCGTTGCTGCGACTCGTAGACATGCTCAGAAACAACGACATCAGGAAGCAAGTCCCCAATCTCCATCTGATCGACGGGATCCTGCGCATGACTATGGCCATGTCCGCTGTCGCCGCCACCACCGTGCGAATGTCCATGCTCGTGGAACAAAAACAGACCGACGATGTTGGACATCAGCCCAGCGAATCCGACCACAAACACGAGTTTCGGGTTCGTGATTGCCTGGGGCTCGACAAATCTCTGCAGCGCCTCGAGAAAGATCGTCAAACACAACGCGAGCAAAAACACTCCGTTGACGAGCGCTCCGAGGATCTCTGCACGTTGCCAGCCGTAGGAATACTCGGCGGACGCGGTAGCCTTGGATACGCTCACGGCCCAGAGAGCGATTATGAGTGACATAACATCGTTGAGCATGTGGAAGGAGTCAGCGACGAGGGCGAGCGAGTGCACTCCATATCCTGCCGACAGTTAGCTGAGCCCAATCGTAGAGATACAGAAATACATACCGACGATAACCTCGAGAAGGAAAAAAAGCGAATCAAGCACTAGCAGAGTAATAATCCGCCCTTTCTTGCCGAACGAACCCATTTTGTTTGTTGACACGAGAGGCGCGATATTCCGAGAATGGCCACTGACGTACACAACACCAGACTATCTGAACAGCAAAAGCGCAAAAACAGCAGATGCCAGTTGAAGAAGAAGTTTATCAAATACTGAGCAGAGTTGCGTAGTATGATCCGAAACCAATAAACCCGCAGCACAAGACAACGAACTGGTTGACTAAAATGCGGAGAACAGAGGCAAAAAGACCACACGCGCGCGAGCAGACTGCTATCAGAACACACGACCCCAGACAAATTCAAAGGCTTGAGAGCAGTAAATCGCGTAAACAAACAGCACCGGATTCTCTGCACAGCTAGTTCCTGAAAGTACAAGAATGCTCAACTTGCAGTGTAAAGCGTCCAAAAGTCTCGACTGTTACTGCTTCCGCGCTTATTCCGAAAACTCCCATGACTGCTTTGGAGTCGTGATACAGCAGAATCGAAGAAGCCCTTGACCTGAAAGCAATATGGTGTGTCAGCAATTATGTGATCACTATAAGTGGCATGTTTCGAGAGACGGGAGCTACGAATTTAATCGCAAGGAACGGTAGATAGACTTGCGGCTAGAATTACAGAGTACGGTCGGTTGGCGGGTAGGCGTTTCATGGCGAAGACGAGTCATGGGCTGCTATCTGCGCAGACAGATAAGCATGAGCATAAGCAGATAGGTAAAGTTGGTGAACCAAGTGCAGTGCCATGGTGAGTATTTAGTTTGGAGAGCCAGTGAAGTAAGAGCACAGATGATCAAATAACGACTATTGCCCGTCTCATTCAGGATCACGAAGCAGTGTCGGAGAATAGTGAGCCAGTCCGCGGGCACGGCTGCAGGAAAACGTTGCTCTGCCATTTTCCTTTCTTTTTGCCTCCAGCAAGATTTGCAGATGCGTGCAGATGATGTACGCTGAGTTTCCAGGATACAGGCCCTGTCTGTGACGACGAGAGATGATGTGCGCAGGGTCAGCAACACGAACGATTGCAGCGGCGAGCAGGACGCGGATTATCCGTGGACCCTGTCTGCTTTCAGAAGCACTTCCAAGAGCCGCCGACAACAAGTTCAATCAAATCCGAGTGACGTCAACTGTCGGCCTGCTCAGCTCTGCTCGGAGATTTGTCTGTTGCCGTCCGTGCTCCGCCATCAGCCCGCCAGCAGTAGAATGATATCGCATAGCGCTCGTTTAGGATACCGAAACTGCTGCAACTAGCCATGCAGACTAGTAGGACTCGTGTGTAGGAGTTGCAGCCGAAGGGGCTGTACGGGATATTCCGACGATCGCTGGCTCGTTTTCACAGTTCCACCACTAACCCGCCGGCGCGGGAGTTTAGTCGTGCTGTCCTGTGTGTGTGTGTCCGAACCAGGCGAAGGGGCTCTGTCGGAGGGCTTCCGCTTCCAACAGCCTAGAGTGCTCCGTTCTGGTGGACTCTTCTTCGCGAGCGTTAGCTCTATATCCAGATGCGCAGTGAAGAGCAGCGAAGCAAATTATTACAAGTATGCTAGCATGTATTATTTGTTGTAGCCACTGCCATGGCCTACGAGGCTCTGTATAGCAAAACACGAGCCCAGTGAGCTCTTTTCTCGGTCTGAATCTAGTGCGGTAGAATTGTCGGATGCGCACGCCGCGGTTCTAGAAAGGGTGGTGTTCTGATGACGAACTGACGTGTGTTGAGATGCTGAGAATGCTTTCTGAGACAAACCGATAACCGGCGTAAACAGCAGGGTAGCTATTGTCGGACGGCGCAGTCAGGCAGCAGGAAAGCAACAGTCGACGCAGCCGGCTGGGATGGTGGTGCCTCTGGACGGTCTGCTTCGCTTCCAAACCCAGCAGACCGATTGCGACTGCTGAAGGCTGCTCGCGCTTCGGTGCTGAGTGACGTAGCGAGCTGCAGGGCGCAGGACCGGCGGAAGGCAGCAGCACCACCGCAGACCCTGGCAGCGCGACGGCTCCGGCAAGACCCTGGCCAGGCAGCTCTGCTGCAGCGCCGGATCGCCCATCGATCTGCTTGCAGAGTTTCCGCGGGCAGCATGCAGGGCAGCGCCGGGCAGTGTTCAGTGACAGCGGTGGATGCGCCCGTCCTGCTGCTGTCTCTTCTTCGCCACCCGCGCAGACAACCTCGGAGCCTTGCACGATATTAAACTTCTTTGGCTGCCTTTTGCGTCTTTTCCTTGCATCTCGGCTCGCAGGACTTTGCTAAGGTTTTCTAGTGCGGTGTGTTCTCCGGTGCCCGCCGCCGCTGTGCAGCTGCTGTGCAGTCTGCCTGAGCGAGTTTATGGCGAGAGTGCTCCGTCCAGGCAAACAATGCCCACCCACAAAGCCACCAAAACTCCAGCTGATCGTTGCAGTCGCATGCGGCCTAAAACTTTTTCGCGGTCCACTTCCGCTGCCTTCCGCATGCTCCTGAGTTCGCAGACCGGCCGCCCTCGCAGTGAGCCCACGAGCTGATGCCGATGCACGGCGGACTGGCAACCACACAAGGCCCGCAGTCGCACACCACAGGCAAATACGACATCCCTACAGCCGGGCGGGCTGCCTGCGAGGAAGCAGCGAGCTCAAACCCCGTCTGCAGATTAGAGTTTCATTGTGTGGTCCGGCAGGGACAGCGAACTTTACGTGCGAGATGACGTCAGACTCAGAGAATGCCCTCACGACTGCCAGCATAGAGACATTTTCGCCAGACAGCTCACCAAGAAGGCACACATCTGTAGAATTATGCCGTGTACGCGGAGACAGGGTGTGCCTCAGAACCACCCGCCGGTCAAAAGAGTTTCAGCGTACAATCGGGCCTACCGGCGGCTTCTGCCACGCTGAATCAGATGCAGCAGCGGGGGGGCCGACTTGCGATAAACGTCGCTAAGATCGCTTAAGACAGCCCGCCTCGAGACATCGCAGCCGTGTCAGCAGATGCACAGCCCTCGAAAGCACGGCAGAGGAGCAGAGGAGCGTCCAGCAGAAATACGCGGCAACGAGCAGCAACAGGGCCTGCAGATAATACACTGTGCTCTGCTGTGCACATGCACCCCGACAGCCTCCAGGAGACGTGCCACGCAGCACACATCGCCATCCTCCACAGCGCCCTACAGAGTTCCCGCAGATAAAATATATAATCAGAAAACGGCAAAGAAAACCCCTTCAGCGGCTGAAGATCGACAGAAGCAAAGCCAGACAATGTCAGACATGGCCAAGCAAACCGTATCCGCTCATTAACAGACCAGAAAAGGGTCTCCAGGAATGGCTGCTTGTTGCTGCCCTGCATCGACTCCGTCGCGCAACTCTAAAAAAAACCCCGCGCCAGTTGGTCAACCGCAATCACTTCGCTGCTCATCCTCGAGGGCGTCCTGCTCGCTGCCTCCTCGCCGCCGGACTGGGTCCCTACGCTAGCTGCTTCCACAAGCTGCCGCTGCTGGAGACCCCGCCCTACTGGAGGAATGTACGCCGATGCTGCAGCACCTGTGTCGAGCACTCAGATCTGCGCTCCCTGGATGTACACACCGCTGACCCAGGCTTTCTGCTCTACGCTCCAACACCCTAAATATGAATATCCTGTCCATTACCGACACTTATAAATATAAACAAAGAAGAGTACTAAAACACAAGTAACCTATTCCGTTCCAGCCATTTCCAGTCCAGTCCTGCCAGCTGTCAAACCAGCTATTTTAACTATTATATCCCTTTTGTACGTAAACACTAATGTAACTGTAGCAATATGTATACCTCCTTTCCTAAATTCCCAGATTAAGCGCACAAAAAAAAACTACCATTATGGCACACTTCGGCTCTGACTGCGGCCTCTTTGCCTCTCGTTCGTCTTTTTACTTACACGCGTATTCAAAATTTGTACATTGAAGAAATAACGAGTTCCTCGCAGCTCGTGTCTACATCACCACCGATGTAGCAATCGCTGCAAGATCGTCCAGTCTGTTCCCGTTCGCGCTATTACTGCTGCTCTCGGATTTCATATTCGGACTCCTGCTTGCGCCGGTTGAGATTGGAGGCAGCGAAATCGGAGGCGACGGCAAGGTCGGCGCAGCAGAGGTGGCCGAACTCTCGCGCTTCACCGCAGACGTCTTTGTGATCCTGTCGCTGCTCCGCGGTGTCGTTTTGCTGTCTGGCAGTTTCGAACCAGCGGCGACAGCGGCGGCAGCGGCAGCAACAGCAGCAGCAGCGGCGGCCCGTTTCGCGCCGTGGACTTGATGTGTGCGAAAATGCTGCATGCAGTTATCCTGTCTCGAAAACCGCGCGCCACAGTTTTTTTCGAGGCACACGTAGTTTTTCTCGCCCGTGTGGATGCGCATGTGTCGCGCAAGGTGGCCCGACGTCGTGAAGGATTTGCCGCAGTGGCAGGTATACCGCCGGGGTTTTCGCTCGGCCGGCGGGGCAGCTGTGCTTGTAGTCGATGCCGCTGGCGACACTGATGACGCGGACGACACTGACGACGCCGAGGAGGCAGACGAAGACGTCGAGCAAGTCGAAGAAGGTGTGGTGGCAGGCGACTGCGCGAGCGGGCTGCTGGCCCCGCCAAGGCTACTGATGCTCGAAACGCTACTCTGCGATGAATGTACAGGCTGTGCACCAGGCAAAGTCGCCCGTCGGCGCTGCTGCGTCTGGAGATGCAGATGCACGGGCTCAAGCGCATGTTGAGTCTGCCCTGGGCTCTGCGGATGTGAAGACGGATATGGCGGAATATGCGACGACGGAGGAGGAGGTGGTGGTGGTGGTGGTGGTGGGTAGGCTGCGGGTGTTGGAGGAAGGGTACTGTATGTTGGCGGGTACCACTGCTGTGCTAGCTGACGCTGTGGGGGTTGAGGCTGCTGGGGAAGGGGCCGCGAAGGAAGAGAGAAAGGCTGCTGAGCATAGGTGTAGAACATGGTTGCAGGCTGCGGCAGGGGAGGCGATGGGTATGCGAAGACGGGGCTCTGGGCGGCAAGCGGTGCTGGGAGGGAGACGCGGGAGGGTGGTGGCAGTTGTTGTGGTTGTTGTGGGTGTTGTGGTTGTTGCAGGTGTAGTTGCTGCTGCTGCTGTGGTTGTTGCTGCTGCTGCAGTTCAGGAAGACGTGGAAGCGAAGGCGACGGCTGAGAAGGCGGCCGCGGAGGGTCGTCGCAGAGGAGACTGACGGCATGCCCTGTCGCGGTGATTAGGTGCGGAATCATGACGCGGGCTTCTTAGCTGAGGACCCTGCCAGGCGAGCGTCTGGCTGAGGATCCCGAGGCGTAGGGGATGGGGGGGGGGGGGCAGATGAGAGGAGAAGGGGAAGGAGGGGGACGAAAAGGAGGAGGAAGGGACCGGGCGGACGCGAGGGTCTTTTCATAGGAGATCCGCGCCGGCGAAGGCTGTCTGCAGCGCTGAGGACGAGCAGCGAAGTGTCTCTCGGACGGGTACGAGCGGAGGAGTTTGAGTGTGTGAGTGAGCGTGCACAGAGTGTGAGTGAATGAATGTGAGTGTCTGTGCCATCGCTTGCGCGACTTGGTGTGCGGCGCGCGCGCTTCTTTGACTAAAACAGGCACGCGCAGGCGAGCTGACCCAAAACCAATTTAAGGTTAGGGTTTAAGACGTGACCGAGATGGAGTGGACCCTGAAGAGCATGCTCGTGTTGGCGGTAGTGGCAGAGTGGCAGTTGAGTAGGAGGAGTAATAGTAGTAGCAACAACAGTAGAAAGTCAGTAGTAGAGCAGTAGGGCAGTATTAGCACCAGCGTGCCAGCAGCAGAGCAGAGCATACTGCAGCGCGGCTCTTGCAAGGGCCGCTAAGCGTCCCGAAGCGGAAAAACTTGCGCCAGATGGCTTGACGACGAGGAACCAGAAAAGCTGCCAAAACGCAGCACTTCAGCACACAGAACCACAACTGAAATGTAAACACGAAACTATAGAACAGCCATCGCAAACGTGCGGTTCGGCAATGATCGGCACTCGTACCTGTCTGTACTGTGCATGCTGCTGTATATTACTCGATATTGCTCTATAGAGATTTGCGGAGCACACGAGTTGTGTACTGAAATACAGCTACAGCATAATAGTCCATCACTAGTTTGCTTAACAGCTTTTCTGCTCAACGCTGCTCCATGGACACTGCTGTAATACGACATCCAATATAAGTAAGTACACACGGCTGCTGCAGGTACACACCTAGACGACACACAGGCAAACTGAAACCTCAACTATTTAGCAATAAAGTTCAAACTTAAACCTTACTTAAATACCGGACCCGTGTGAGCCGAAAATTCTCGGGCAGCTGCGTGCGCGGCTGACACTCACATCGCCGGTTTCTGCCCTGCTCTTTGTACTCTCAGTGTTAGTAATTAGGTATGCTGTGAATAGCGAATAGTGAATACTGACTGCTAAACTAGTCTGCTCGAAGACACTTTGCTCTATCTCATTATATTTTATAAATTATATTCCCTGCTATATCACTATACTACTCGCCTACCTCAATCACAGACAGCATATACTCTCCCCAATGCTCTTCCTCGTCCTCTGCCTCTGTACTTTTCTTCATATCCTTCTTCTGCTTCTCTGTCGTCGCGTTCTGTACTCGCTACTATCTTGTTTTCTGTTCTTATTGCCTTTTTCTCTCCTCGCTGTCAAGACCAGCTGCATCTCCTCACTGCTCGCATCTACTCTACTCTCTGCGCCCTGGTAGATCACTTTCTACTTTCTACACCAGGCCGATCACTCTAGTCTCTCTATATCGAAAGCTTAAACATCCTCTCCACGCTTCATCACGCACACCAATGCCATATTCCTCATATTGACTTCTGTACCTACAGTCCTTTATCGAAGCTTTTGTTTGCAAATTTCTTGACATCATCATCGTCATTACTTCATCGCTTTCATCGCTCTTACTGACTAAATCCCCTCGTTACTGAGAGCCCTATGCTGCCGTGTGCAGTATGTATCCTTAATCTCGGTCGCTCCGTCCATGAGTATCGCAACACACAAGCCACTTCTATTTTCAGCTCCTCTAAAGCAATAAACAATTCTTCTTCAGTCCAGCCTCCTTCGTAGCTTTTTGTTCGAAGCTCTGTCATCGCGAGTCTTTTGCCTCTGGTTAGTCTATTTTAGAGGTTCACGCAAACTCTGTCTTCAGATGTTGACACACGCGATTGCAGCCCTTTACTTTTTGCTTGTTGTCTGCAAAACGCTCGTGAATCTTCGGATCCAAACAATCATACACATCAATATCCAAAAACTCAAGTAATACCAAAAAGTCAGTTGTAAAATCAACAGGGCCAGCCAGGGCAGCAACTTTAAAGCTAAATATAGCAATCTCGTCTTCCCTTAGCCAGCCTTCTTGGGTTTTCGTTTTTTTTGTTGGTTATTAACTATTCGTGAGATTTAAAATGGAGTAGTTGCTTGGATGAATGTGTATCTGTAGTATGAATTCGCAGGAGTATTTACTAGGGTTTTCAAAAATAGAAGAAGCTGTTTTCGCCCCTGTCTATACCAAATAGAGTGGCCTGCGATATTCTCTATTATCGAGACATAAGTGCTAGTAGTCAAAAATACAAACAAAGTGGATGCTAAAGTAAATGAATTTTTGGAATATCCAAGTCGCATATGTGATTGTTCGCAAATACTTCAATATTCACAAACTTAACGTGCTCACCTTCTAACGACACTCTATCAAAAAAACAACAATAAGATCTTCAATCTGGCCCGGAATCCCGTTTTTATCAAAGTTTTCTGCTTCTCAATATGTATCTGATATTCTGTATTATTTCTGGGCTTGTAGATTGTATATTTTACCTATCCTCATTGATTGAATATCCTTCGTGATGATGGCTAGAATGGTCATGTACGTCATATCGCGCAATCTTGCAAGTATCAGATCGTACGTTTATCCCCTGTCTTTGTTCTCTGCTACTGAGTGTTTAATACTGCAGTCCCTTGCGTTGTAACCACGACCGGAAAAAAAAACTCCAATCGCCCCTCCTGCGCATCCGTATTTTTAGATTCAACAAACCCAATTCACGACGAAAACCTGTTATCAGCCGTGCGATGTCCCTGCGCACTCTCGCGCCGGAGTTTACTCGTCCTCGGCCAGTCTTTCCACTCTTTTTTTAGAACTTCGCCGTGAAATTAAACTAACCAATCATATCACGAACACATCGCACACAGAAAAACACACTTCTGCTATACTCCGTCAAGGAAACCTACATATCGGCTGTTTTAAACTTTTTCGCTTTCTTGGTGCATCCCTTTTCTTGCGCTGTTGAATTTTAGGTGGTTTTGAAATAGAGTACGATATTATGAAAGCCGTATACAGTCACGCCTAGCCGCGGGTGCGTTTGTATCCACTGCTTGTCGTGTCGTATTTTTTTTTTTACTCCTGCCATAGAACAACATATCAAGAAACTTTTTTAAAAATGTCCTGTGCGTATGTACATATGGTGTGCATGTCTATGAATAGCAGTATCTGTAGATGGATGCGTAACTGCACCTCAGATATCCCCGCCCCGCCCCCCGCAACAACCCCCGTCAAAATCCCTCCACTGGTCACCATATTCCGCAAGAAAAAAGAAATTAAACGCGCGTTTTTAGAGCTAAGCAATTGCATTCTTGTGAACTGTAGTATTCAATTTCCCTCGTTCCGAGTTTGAGATGGGGGGTCATTGACGAAAAGTAAAATTTCGAATATAGCGAATTGTGAGAATCCAACGCCGGTACAGTTTTCGCAACACATTTCAATTTCGCCATACAGCTACTACTTATTTCAAAAGGAAATATATACTACTAGATTGTAGTTATCCTCATATTTGGTGAGTTGTAGGTGAACTGCGCATTCTTGGTTGTAATTCGCCAATCTGACTCTGCACTCTCTGTAACTCGACACACCTCTACTTCGGCATTCCCGCTTTCAATAAGTTTGCTAAATCATTGAGTATACAAAATACTTACAAGTAAATTCAAAGCAATTAACAGCAAAGAAGAGAACGCACCTGATTAGCGTCGGTATTTGAAAACTCCCGGCTTCCGATTTACGATGCACAGAGAGGGTCAGCGACTATCGTAGAGCCAACTTATCTTTTAAAGAACTTTTGAATATATGAAGATTTTAAAAGAGTTGTAATATTAAACCATCACTCGCTGCCAAATGTCATGGTTTTGTTGTAGAAAAAGTTGAAGAGAGATATTGGTCGATTACGAAACTTGATATCATTTCTGTACCTCCTACTTGGATATATACCTTCTTGCAATCTTTTGCTTTGGAGCTAATTTACCTTTGTATACAGAATCTATATGTAAGATGAATCCAGCCGTGAGAGCTTGCTTGTAGATGAATCTCTGACTACCGCGCTGGGATTGATAATGCATTAGATAGGATTCTATTCAATCGGATATCCAAAAACTTATCTTGTAATAGTTTGTACTTTTTTAGGCAAATCAAGATTTTCCAGCCTCCTTAATGTTGTGCAATGGGGGAAGAAGATATACGGATATATTCAAGCGTTCTGTTGAGTATACATTGGCATGGTTCGCGTTGATCGGATGGGAAATGGAATTTTTGAGGTGTATAACTATCTTTCTTCATCTTCATCTTCCTTTTTTCAAAATATATCCGGAAAAAGCAGCCAAGGGTATAAATATCTTTTTGCATCTTCAGTTTCCTTATTTCTCTTTTTGTAAAAGAAATTGGGAAAAGGCAGTGATGGTATTTGATTCAATCGCGTATTGCTGATATATATATGTCTTCGCGTCGTTGAATCTGACGAGTTGCTTGAGCTGGATGCTTAGACAAATCGTAATTCTTGAAAAATAGAAAAATTATTTTTCTTACTATCCTTAAATCATTTCATCCTCACAGTGCACAGAAAAGTTATTGAGGGTATTCAATCGCATATTGATGCCATATCTGCCTTTGGTGACGATTTGCTTATGCTTGATATATACGCACGGATTGTAGTTCTCAACAATAAGCAAATAACATCCAACATCATTAAATATCACTTTTTTTTAGAAATATCAAATAAAGATATCGATAGTACTCAATTGTGTGGTGAAGTAGTCGATGCTCAGGGTCAAATTTCGCCGAGATTCGGTTATCGCACAATGGCTACGCTGTCCACACTTGCCAAAACCCATTCACGCTAAACTCACAGGATAAGTGAATGTTATATCTCAGGACGGTCTTTCTTTTCATAAACAAGCAGAATTGACGATTTGAATGCTGGGATTGATCTGCTCGTCGTAAGCGAATTACCCGTTTCAGGCACGGCCGCCGCATTGTCGCCAATAGCAGCCAACCAGCCACCAACTCGCGAGGTAAAAAAAATAAAAAAAAAAACAAGAAAAATAAAGGGGAAAAAAGGATAACAGCTCGGGCAGGAAAGCGAGGCAGGCATCTTTGGGGTCCTGGAGGTTGGTTCGCATAATCATGCAGCGCCTTTGTCTGACATTTCAAAGTTCCTAGAAGAGACATAGCAGAGCATGTATGCTTGTGCATTGCAGATATTCTGTATGCATGGTACGCATAAGTTCCTCCGCACAATCTGTGTTTTCGCCATAGGGGCTGGTGTGCGCGGGTTGAGTGGAGATTTATAGACTACTGATCCAGACGAGAGCAATTACTGAGGATTCTCTAATGCTTGACAGTTTAGCTTGCGTCGTAATACTATTTTTGTATACTCTTGTATGCTGCGGTACAGCGCCAACAGGTTCTCCTAATTAGCGGCCATGACTTTTCAGAAAGCCTTTTACAGTCGTCAAGAGATAGCCCAGTTCACGCATTTGTCAAACAAAACAAGGCACCGATATTTGATCTGACTGGCGGATAATAATAGACCGGTTACTATTTGCAGAATGGGCGATGCGATCAATCGCGCGCGCACTCGGGGAGTATTCCTCGAAAAAAAAAAAGCATTTTTAATTTGATCCGTAGCTAGATAAATTGTATTTCAGGTACACGCCCCTGCATATCGATAACTCGCCTACATTGCACGGTGTAGATATGACAGCCCAGCTCGGGTCACTAATTAGCGCGGTTTCAGGTTTTGTTCTGTCCATCTTCTGGTTTTCATTAAATAGAAAGGAGAGATTGAAGGGCACGTCAGACCGGGAAAAGCTCAAAGTCTGTACTGAAGACTGGAGAGGCTGCCGTGCCTGGTCAAATATCTTCGACGAATGAAATCCAATTACGAATATAAGAAGCGAGAAAAAGAGCGACTAACACGAGCGAATTTTGTGAGCTGACCCTGAAACGTTCTTTTTATAGCTAATCTTGCACGAGATTCGTTAATCGAAGGCGCGGTATAAAAGCCGATACACAAGGGGACGACGCCGGAAAACCAAGCAACCAGCCACCAGCAAGTCAAATAACCAGATCTGGCCAAAGCAAGAAAGTGTATCCTCATAGAACGCTAGAGCATTAAAAGCAAGGGCCCAGGAGAGGAGGATACTCTCCCGAGAGTGAGCTGGACGGTATCGCAGGGTCGTGCACGCGAGGGCACGGCTGCGTAGCGGTTTTTTTTTGTTTTTTTCTGTTTAAATCTACTGTACTATATGGATCCTCTGGAGCTATCGCAGATGGCGGTCTTTTTTTGCTGCTGCGTAACCTGCATTAGTGTGCCCGGAGCGCTGTTGCTCTTCTCGCTATCCGAACTGTTTCCTCCCCAGTGTTTCCAGCCCACGGCAGCAGCTTCCTTCGATCCGCACTGATCCTCATCTAATACACTGTACGTATTTGCCCAGCAGGAAACTCAACCGGTCGCGCAAACTCTACTATCAATTGTCTTACAGCACGAATACGAAGACAATCACGTGGGTAGCTAGTCTCTCAGTGACGTCAAAAATGCCAAAGTGCCAGAAGCGCACGCGAAAAAGACTCGCAGTTCGGCGACGGATGAGGAAAAGAGAGGGGGGGGGAGCACGGATCTGGAATGCGGTGGGAAGAAGGAGTATTAGCGCAGTGAGCGGCAGCAGCAGCAGCAGCAGCAGCAGTGAGTATTAATAGCAGTAACATTGTAGAGGAAGTGCGCTGGATAGGCAGCAAGCAGGCTGCAAGTTTATTGTTCAACGCAGTCTCGGCTGTCCATTCCTCTTCGCTTTTGCGATATTTGAGTTTCTTCTGTTCGAGAAGCATTTGACGGATGCGGAGAAAGCCCGGGACTATGTCTGATTTGTACTGTTAGTAGTAGTTCCGCTGTAGCGGCAGCAGTGGTTGAGTAGAGGCAGATACATCTCGAGAGCAGCGCATTTCCGACTGCATTTCCGACTGTTCAGTGGTTCCATCACCACAGGACTGTCTAGGCCTCCACCAGGGCAGCAGAGACGAATTAAGCACGGGCAAGGTACAGCACCCTCGAGGCGCGCAAAACAAGGAGCCATCTAGTCCGCATTCTTTCCGAGCTCGGAGACCGACTGCTCTTTCCCTGCTATGTCAGCACGACAGACCCGTATGTGTGTGTCGGTCGTACTTGTACTTCGTTGACAGATGCAGTCGTGTGAGAACGCGACACTAATGAGCAGTGCAGCGGCAGGCATACGTCTGTCTGTTCAGTTACGCAGCATACAGGCATTCCTTCATTCACCCAGGTGCCTCCCAGCAGTTATTTGAAAAGGCAGTCTATTGCCGTGCAACTAGCTCTAATCCATCTCCTGCACACTATGCAGTCGATACCGTGCTCTTCGCTGACTCTAATAATAGTCCTGAAACTCTTTACCAAAAACCCGGCTGGCTGTAGCTAGCTAAATTTAGTCAACAGGGAGGGCCCTTGCCAGTCCCTGGTCTTCCGCATCTGGCTCATCCCGTCCCTTCGTCCTTCTCTTCCGCTTCCAGCTCACTTTCCAACTGAATCACAATCTTCTCACAAACTCTCTTTGTTTTCGGACCCAATCTCGCCTCTTAGCCTGAACCTTATTTATTATACTCCCGACCCGGTCCCGTGTTCATAACTCCTGCGCTGACTTGTTCGTCGACAGCTCGAGGCTTCTCAGTTGCCTGCCCATCCTCGCCTGGTCCCGTTCCCTCTGCTCTCAGCGCCCTGCGTTCTGTCTAACCCC